>OY756358.1:19096909-20344409 GCA_963576895.1 Ceraclea dissimilis | reverse complement strand
CCTGAGGTCCTGGTTTCAAATCCCAGCTATAACAAATCGATTGGCTGGAATTGATTTTTATTAATAATGACTTTATTTTATTGGCCTGTTTTTTATTTTATTTAACTGCATGAATGTGACTGAAGCAAGAAGTGTGTATAAGAATAATGTAGTTTATCGTCTTTGTAGTATATTGTATCTGGATTCTCGATGATACGAACATAGAATTTTATACTCACATTTTTTCATACAAAATAGTGAACCCATCTATTCGTACTGCGGTCTTCTTACTGAAAAGACGGCGACAGGATTTTTGCATTATTTTGAATGTTTTAAAATTTCTACCGATTGAATTACTAAAACATGAAAATTTCTATGGGTTATAGGTACTTACAGCATATTTATCTGTGTGTATATTTTATAATAGGCACGCTTGCATATTTATTTGCTTATTTATCATGGTTAAAATAGCATTGAGCGGCATTGTAGTGTAAAACACCTTTGCGCATTCCATTTGTTTATGTATATTTCCTACAATATTCCACGTTTCTCTGTTCCCTCAACCAGCAAGGTGACAGATGCTTAACTTAGAGAAAATAAATGGCATTGTCCTGATTTATAACATTCTCGTAGATTGTGAGAAAACTACGACGGCCTTCGCACAATCCTGTATTCTATAGAATACAGATAGGTACTTCTCTGCATACTGTTATCTATTTTACTACGAACATGTTTCCTCACTCGTTTTTTGTACTTAGTTTTTCTCGGAAAACTTAAGATACATTCACATTATATACACTTTGTAAAGCCTCGTTTATACTTATGCAATTTTTGTGTAAAATTAGTGCATCAGGATGTGATTTTTTTCATGAAGTATTCAAATCCTTACAACATATGTATTTAGTTTGTAATGAACTGCTTACACTGCAAAATCTGAGGACACAATTGATTGGCATCCCTCATTTGAAACACTAATTCACTGGAACTTGGAAGTACTCCCTAAGCCTGATGGGAAGTCCATAATATCTACCATCCTTCGCTGTATATCTATCTGTCGACATAACAACTTCTTATTCAAAAACAACGCGTGGAAATCTACATAATTATAATAGCATTCGTAATTCCTTCATTTCAGCTCACATCAACCATGTTCGTGATGTCGCTGGAGTAGACTGCGTTGGACTAGGAGCTGGCTATGATGGAATCAATTTGTAAGTATGTCTCCAACTCGCGTATATAGAATATCTAGGTCCTTCAAGAACTGACGTTTTTGTTTCTTATCCATATTATTTCCACCTCTTTTGACTGTGTATTCTGTCTTTCATCTACCGTATCCTCATCGTATTTTGAGTAGAAGTTTGAGATGTCGAGCTTTCGGCTACCGTCCCCGAGTTATCTTCAAAACCAATGTAGAAAACTCGAAATCAACAAGAAGCATGCGGTTCACCTGAGAAACACAAAGAGGATATAAGTAAAGACTGTGAAAACCTCCGCAACTCTCTTTTCTCTACCGTTTCTCAATCAGGAAAAATAATCTTATACTTACCGTTTTCTTTCTTATTACAGTACTCCAAGAGGGCTGGAAGACGTATCATCATATCCTCTTTTATTTGCTGAACTGATGGCCAACGGATGGTCAGTGGATGATCTGAAGAAGTTGGCTGGATTGAACCTCCTCAGAGTCATGGAAGCTGTAGAGAAAGTCAGTTCGGAACAAAAATCTGCTGGGATACTCCCGTACGAAGATTCAATACAGCCGAGACCTCCTGATCCTTATAACTGTTCTAGTCAAGATTTGTTTTAGTACACACCTAACTATATATTATATTACATCCAAATTATATCAATTTAATAGCGATCATCATATAGGTAGATATTATAAAATAATAGATACCTACATACTTTAATCAATTAATAAAATTAATAAGTATTACTTATATTCAGGGGCCGCTGCAATTGAATGTATTTCGGCAATGAAATTTCTACCGACCCATCGACTGACAACCAATAGCATTTTTACTACTTTTGTGATCCAATAAAATAGACAGACATTCAGGTAATAATCCCATTGTTCTGTTAGTCGATGCCACAATCGATTTTTCGAAAGTAGTGAGACGTCTAGCCCAACTGGACATAAAATATTAAATGTATCGTATCGTCACCTGAGAATAACAAGCTCTAACTGACAAGACCAAAATATTGAGAAAAATGAGATGAAAAATATCAAAAATTCATCTTTTACACACATATGGAACCTTATCAATCACGTTATTCATAAAACTACCCTAATTAAGGATGTTATTGACAATTGCACTCATAGATTATGTCAGTCAGAAACATTTTCACGCAAAATGTCAATATCTCAAAATCAGTCAGTTATCACCTTGTTATTCTCAAACTGCGGTATATTCGATCAAGGAAACCTGTTTATTTTTTAATTTGTTTTTTCTACCTACCTTTTTTAATTATGACCTACCTAGGTAGGCATCTCTTTTTTATTGACATGTGATAGGCATTGTTTAAAATTATAACATTATAATTTATAAATTCGTAACGAAAATATAAAAAATAAAAATGTATAATTTTTATTATCGAATTTCACATGTTTCCAACCTAGAAAATTGTATTAACAAAAAAATCTACTATTTTATAGGGTGCTGACTTTCTTTGCACCGGCCCTGGGGTTAACATTTTTAAAAGGTTGGAAACCTGTGCAATGTTAATAAAGCCTACTGTTACTCTTAAAATGAAAAGCGAAAATATTCTAAAATTCTTAGATGAAATATATAATTAATTATCTATGTATTAGAAAAATAAATTATTTAATCATTATGAATACATATAAATCTGTTTATATATTTAACTTTTGTGTTGATATACTTACATACATACACGTATATGATATCCTTTTTTTTATACTTACCTATAGAAAAAAAATGTTTCCATTACCGTTTATATTAAAATACTACATAAATTAAATACAGGTATTATTATATTTTAATAATTTATGACAGAACAAGCTCTTTAAAACTAAAATGTCTTGTATAACTGAATAATTCAAAACTTTTCAGCAATATTCAATTTACATAAGCTGTTTCAAGAAATTAATTTCAATAGTTCGCAAAAAGTTATGTAAATTTCCTTAGACGGAAACCATTATTTCACCTGTCATTTTCAAATGAAAATTCTTACGTTACGTAACACTTCGAAAATTGAATTCGAAGAATTTATTTATTTTTTACGAGCTTTTGTGCCAGGCGGGCCTGCGCCTGGATTTTGGGTTTGATGCAACCACTATATCATTCATTTTGTTTTGCAAATTTTCTCATTACCCACCAAATAGGTAATGGGGGCGTCTTCAATTTTTTTCGCCACCAGAGTGCGCTGCAGTAAATGGAGGTCCGCATAGATACGTCAGGATACCATTATTACCATACCAGTACGATACCATTATTATTCTATGGCATTTCTATGGATAATAAACAAATTGTTTGTTTTGTTATGACAGTATTGACAGTTAGGAAGACCTCCATTTACTGAAGTGCCATCTAGTGAGTGGTAAAAAATACGCCCCCATTGTTTCTACTCCATAGTTACTCAATATATGTAGTCTTTTTACAGAGTTTTACTATGCAAAACTGATTCCTGAACCTAAGCAACCTTACTAAAACACTGTTGTGACTGTAAACTTACCCATACTATAGCAAATATTAATATCTACTGTTAGAAGTCAAAACTTACCTATGTTTTTTTTTAATTCAAATACATAATTTAAACAATGTTAGTTATCTATGTTACCTACTAAAAATGTTTAATTAATTTTAAGTCAATTAAAACCTATTATCATTAACTTTTTATCATCCTTCTTTCCTAGGATCTGTCATATAATAATGCACCTATTACTTACCTACATAATTACTAAAAATGACTAAAATAAAATTTTGCCGAAATGATGTTTTGTTTGCCAAATAGAAAATTAATTATTGACAGTTAATTATATTGTTAATAATAGAAATTTATGTAAACATTTTATTAAATAAATTTGGATTAATATTGTTGTATTATTAAAAAACGACCAATGAAATATAATTTTAATTTTTTATACTCCATGTTTTTTATTTCATAAAGAGAAAACCCTCTGAACCCCACCCACCTAGGGAAGACCATCTCTAAGAGATATAGGGCGTTGGACTTTATCGTTTTGGTATCGACCCACAATTTTTCTGTTTCACAGACCAGCAGGTAGGTACAAAAACTTAAGAAAGAAAAAGATAAATAGGTTACCTTTCAACCCTCGATCTTTCTCAAGAGAGGATGTACATCCACTAGGTACTAAACTACCTGTAGAAATAATAACTAGGTACCTACAGATTAACAATTGGGTTGTTTTTTTATTAAGAGTTTAAGTAGTAGGTAGGTATAGTGTTCAGTTTTTGCGGAAAAAAATAAAATCTTACCTACTGTAGAGCCACAATCTGCGATGTTTAAAAATAGCTACCTTCCACAGTAGATTGTGTACGTACAGATTTATGGGAACCCCCGCTCGCTCAACAAAAATGCCCCTACCCTCGGAGCAATTTGTCTGAAAAGAACACTACTAACGACCCTTCAAATGAAAAATATTAACCCTACAAAAATATGCCATCTATCGAAATAAGATGTAACCTTTTGCGCAGTAGACGTTTAAGTAAATGTTAACAAAAGTTAACAATTTCCTTCGCTAGATGAGACTAAAAACATAGCTTTCTGTAGGATTTTCTGTAGGAGAGATTTGTTAATTGAATTTGACCTACATTTCTACATTTTGAAACGTTCAAAAATTGGTTTTTAAATCAAGTTTTGTCGTCTTCGCTTTCATTAAAATGTCAATGGTCAATAATATTGTCTATGAAAATTACAGCAATCCGCCATTTTGAATTATCTGTCAATTGTCAAGTTGACGGATGCGTGTTGCGTGGGTGAAAGACACTTAATTTTTTGCATTTTATGTGTAAAGTGATTATATATTAAACATAATGGAGCATTACGAAGTGATGATTAACCAGCCTGTTGTGATTGACAATGTAACTTCACAATCTTTATGTTAATTTAACCGAAAACGGCCATGTAATGTTTCACAATACCCGACACTCCTTTGATTTGATTATGGCTTGATTTGGTCATTTGCACATTGTGACGTGCCTTTCCTACAACTGTGATTGTATCAACACACCTATTATTTACACGATAATACATTTTTCTATTTTCCAAATTAACGACCGTGATTCCACTGTTTTATTTACTATCGACAAGTAATCGATGAGTCATACCGTGTGAAAAGGAGACACTCGCTCGTTTTGACATTTCTATTGGCAGAATTCAGTTGTTTATTCATAGATTCACGAAATAATTGCTATCTTATTAACTACAGCCATCCTTTTTAATCACCTTAAACTTTTATTGATCTACCCCATCCCTTTCTCTTTCCTTCTGTTTTTGAAACCTAACTATATTGTTCCTTTACTTAATATATTGAGCGACCAGATATTTTGAAAACTACAGTCAAGGATTAGGGGTTGAAAGATATACCCAATTTATTTTACAATCAAAATTAATCCTCAATATATATGTAGTAATTGTGCAACACACAGCTCGATTCAAAAGTCAGCCTGTAGCTTTGTGAATTAAGCGGCAGACGGCAGACGTGAACTCAATAAAGAGTGGCTTTTGATTAATTTATTTTTGAATTTCTGTTTAGGGGTCTGGTGTCATCAAAGCAGGATTCGCCGGGGACCAAATACCTAAATGTCGATTTCCAAATTAGTAAGTCATCCGTCAATATTTTTTTAAACTATTGCACTATTGCGGTCCCACTCAAGGTCAAACTTATTTTGTTTTTAAAAAGTGTGAAAACCTGTATTTTTACGCACGTGCCCAGACACACCGCAGCGAAACCGAGCTAAAAAAAATCGCCTTTTTAAAACATGATAACCTTTTGACAGGAGTGACATTTTATGTTAAAAACATTGTAAATTTACTAAATTCTTTATAAAAATAAAAAAACACATTCTAACTTTCTATGCGTTCATCTGGCACCACTCGCAGTCGAGCCGAGCGAGATAATATACTTTTTAACGTTTTTAGTTTTTCACAAAAAGTGGGGGCGCAGTAGTGTAATAGTTCCTAATTTTTTGTTTAACTTAATGTAGTGGAAGTCTTTATTAATTCATCTGTGATTTGTAGTATTGGTCGGCCCAAGCATGTGAGAGTGATGGCAGGCGCCTTGGAGGGAGATGTGTTTGTGGGGCCGAGGGCTGAAGAACATCGCGGTCTTCTCACAATTAGGTATCCAATGGAACACGGTATTGTGACTGATTGGAACGACATGGAGAGAATATGGAATTATATTTATAGCAAGGTACAAAAACACAATTTAATTGTACTTATTTCATATTCATATCAACTAATATGCATCAATAAAATCTGATTGATGTCTTTAAGGACCAACTATCAATGTTCCCGGAAGAGCATCCAGTATTATTAACAGAGGCTCCCCTAAACCCCAGACGGAATAGAGAGAAATCTGCAGAAATATTCTTCGAAACGTTCAACGTTCCCGCTTTGTTTGTCTCCATGCAAGCTGTGCTTAGTTTGTGAGTTCTTTAACATCATAATAACTTGAATAGTATAATAATTTATACCCATAAGAAATAAATTGACGAAATAATGTGTGACTCTAGTTAATATTTGAATGAAGATAAACCTATTGTTCACCTGATGGAATGCTAACAGAGCCTTTTACAGCTTGTTCGCGTGAATCAGCTACATACCTGTTCATTTTATTAGTGTTCAAATTGTCTTTTTTTATATACGATTGCATGTAGTATGGCCAATTTGACGAGTCCAATTTGCTGATATATAGCACTTTCTTTATCTAGATATGCCACTGGTCGTACGACTGGAGTCGTATTGGATTCAGGAGATGGAGTAACTCACGCTGTGCCTATTTATGAAGGTTTTGCTATGCCACATTCCATTATGAGGGTAGATATCGCTGGAAGGGATGTCACTAGATACTTAAGGTGAACTATAATGTTACTAATTTTTCAAAACAGTATGTTATGAATTGTTATAATTTAAATCCTATTAAAGAATTAATAATTCAATTTAGTACTCGGTAAGGGTAGGCATTAAATTACACAATTGCTGGAGGTGCCGTCTTCGAATCCTGGCGCTGACAATGTATTCTGCACGTCACGATACAGACATTTAGCTCACTGTGAAATGTGCAAAAACATATACAACCCCAGATCCCGTATTAAAATTATTTTTTTTCTTTTCTTTAAACTTTAACTGCAAGTCGTAAGATAATTTTCTGTTGCATATTTTAGATTATTATTACAAAAAGAAGGTGTTCATTTGAGAACGTCGGCTGAATTAGAAGTTGTTAGAGCTATAAAAGAAAAAGTGTGCTACTTGGCTGCCAGCCCCATGAAAGAGGAAACCCTTGATGCTGAGAGATTACAATACACCTTACCAGACGGGAATGTCTTAGAGGTGAGACATACAATTTATATCATAGAATAAAATATTGATTCTGAGAATTTCTGGAACTGTAGTTTTTCAGCTTGGATTCTACAATAATTTCTCTGCGTTTTTATACCAGGCTACTGAAACTTAATTCAATAATTTTCTGATAATGTAAAGTTTTAGTGGAACGTGTAAAGTATATTTTGGATTCCTTGTAAAATAGTCAAAACTCAAATGGTTTCAATGACTGTCGAAGGTTAAAGACTAGTAGGAATAGCGGAGAAAGGAGCCACCTAGCACTAATTTTGTGTGAAAAATAATGATAATTGGCTCCTATCTCCGCTATTCCTCACCTAAAAAGTTGCCAAAATCCATCATAAGTTTAGGTATAATCCGGTTGTTATACATAATTGTCAAATTCTCTTATGGTGTGTTTTTATAGATTGGACCTGCCAGATTCAGGGCCCCAGAAGTTCTCTTCAGACCCGATCTTCTTGGGGAAGAATGTGAAGGTAAATTGGATAAAAGGAAATTATAAAATAACTAGTGTCCGACCGAAACTGGATTTTTAGCCGAAACCGAAACCGTAACCGAATATTCGGCTCCCCTTCTAGTTTCGGCCGAAACCGAAACTTTGGAAAATCAGTTATAATTTTGAAAAAAAAATCATTATAGGTATCCTGCTCTGATATCTAGTGTTTCCCTAAGATATTTATTAGGAAACCAAATTTTCGGAACTATTTTTTATTTTGTGAAGCATGGTGAAGAAGGCCGTTATGTGGTTTGGTTTATTTGAAAATGTACATAATAATTTGCACAATATTATGTACGAAAAATGTTTCCTATAAAAAGCAATAGATATAATAGATAGCAATAGAAAATAATAATAATAGAAAAATAACGCCGCAGGCAATTTTTTTGTGAAACAATAAAATTGTGTTTTGATGGATTTTTTATAATAATTTTACAAAATTTATAACATGGCGAGAAAATGTGCGATAATTATGTTATGCTCTTAAACGTAGATGTATAAATATTGGTAAATGTCGCTACCTATATTTTGAATTGAAATACCCATCTATGTTATGGGGGGGGGGCGAAAAAACTCCCGCGGAGGGCAATCCAAATTTTAACATGGACGTAGTTTTAAAAAAATCAGTAATAGCGCCGCAGGCGATTTTTTTTTGTAAAATGGGTGAAGTGATGAACCTGGGATCTTCCTATAGCAGATGGCACATCATCGTTTGACATTTCGGGGGGGGGGGTCTTCGGCGCGCCCCTTTATTCGGCACTTGAAACTTATAAATCACTTGGTTACGTTGTATCAGGGAAACGGCCGCCTAAGTAGCGCCGCAGGCAAACATTTTGTCACAAGACATAAATGATGTGTATAAAAATGGGTAGTGATATAAATCTAGTTCACTTTTGTAAAATAAAAAAGAAGTCTTGTGTACAGAATACAAACACAAAGTGTGAATCTGTTCCGAAGATTCCCGAATAATGCCCGACATAATACGAATACTAGTTTCGGTTTGGCCGAAGATTCGGCCACTTTTTGGCCGAAACCGAAACTGGGGCCGAAACCGGCTATTTTGGCCGAAACTGGCCGTAACCGAAACCGAATATTCGGTCGGTCTCTAAAAATAACAATACAAATTCCATTGATTGGTGTATAAATTTCATGAAATATTTTCATTGTAGGTATTCATGATGTGCTCATGTTTGCTATTCAGAAGTCTGATATGGATCTGAGGAAAGTATTGCACCAAAATATAGTCCTCTCTGGAGGTTCTACTCTATTCCGAGGTTTTGGTGATCGACTGTTATCTGAAATTAAGAGATTAGCACCAAAAGACATGAAAATAAGGGTGAGTGCTCTCATTATTACGTTTATACATATAAATGTTATTTATTGACGCACATGAGTGAGAAAATGGCTCCCTTGTACTTTACGTGTTTGTCTATTTATCGCATCACCCCATGTCCCTTGCGTAGTAAGCACGGAGAAGAAAACGCTAATCTGCCCCGTCCCTTTCACCAGACTCATCCGGCCCTTTTTATCTCTTTAAGAAAATCGTAAAAGATACCATGGCCGCTCAGACACTGCGTGACTCTAAACGTTACCCCTCAGCGTTTTCTGTTTATCCACGTTTTCACATCCTATATGAGGCGGTGTGTCCATTGCCTTTTGTGGACAATTCCTCAAATATCGGTTTACTGTAATAAGCAAATAATCACATTTTTATATTGTTAAATTCCAGATATCGGCGCCACAAGAACGTTTGTATTCTACATGGATCGGAGGATCAATTCTAGCTTCGTTGGATGCCTTTAGGAAAATGTGGGTCTCAAAGAAAGAGTATGACGAAGAAGGACAAAGAGCGGTTCACAGGAAAACTTTTTAAAACATCTCATAATTATTTATTGTAATGTATATTAATTTATCCATAGTGGTATTTATCAAGTCAGAGCAGAAAGAATATTTTCAAGGCAGTGTATTATGTTGTATATTGTATTATATTACTGTGTTTCTGTATATGATTCACATTGCATTTTTGTAACACTTAGAATGAAAAGCTTTTCTATATCTAATACTACGTCATACTTAAATTATTTCTATTCTTTCGTTGCACATTACTTTTGGTAGCTTTTATAGTTTAAGTTAACTTTTATTTAAATAAAGCATTTTTACCATTTTAGTAATGAACAGTGGAATTTGTTATTTTTGCATAATTTACATGCAGTCACCCGAGAATAAAAAGTTTCTAATCAAAACTAGTTGCTCTTTCAATGGATGACGATTACACTACAATATTCCATGAATAGTAAAATACATTAGCTAGAGTTACATTTCGAGAATATCAGATGTTCCTGACGACCAGATTTTCCATGTTCAATGAAATCGGCGAAAGCAAAGCCTTGTGTCTTTAATGTATTCCTCTGATGAATATTAGAGAGTGAAATAATTGTGAAAGCGGTAAGAAAAAAAAAATTGTTAAATATTTTTATTACAATGTTTTATTAAATTTTTCTATATCAGACACATCTAGTAGCTATAAAACTCAAAATCTGTTTGTCAATTTGCTGTTTGTGGATTGATCCGTGTCGTAAATTACTTTAGAATTCCAAGTCGAATGGGTAAGATTTATGTCCTTGAGCTCTGTAAGAAAATATGAAATTAATAAGTTTACAATTATGTTAGAATCGCTAATCTGCATTTTCACATAAACGTACACCAAGAAATATATACTAGTATTTTGGTAGTAGTTAAAAGATAAGTACATAGATACTAATATATTAACTTACTCAGTCAAAGGACAACTCCTGAAGTTGCAGTCAAAAGATGTAATGAGTTTTACATCCTCGTCTGTCAATTTGAAGTCAAAAATATCAATGTTCTGTGTTATCCTCGACTTTGTAACGGATTTAGGAATTACAATGTGGCCACGATCAACTTGATACCTGAAAATATTGAAGAAAAGGTCATTAATAAAAAGTCACATTGTGATTGAACCGGCAAGGCTGGAGTTTCTTGGCACACTAAAGTTTTACAAACTTCAATAGAATAAAAATGCATTGCTATACAATGTTGCCATATTCAAGACAATGTTCCTAAATACGGCGAACTTATACTTTATGTTTCTAACAGTTTAGAAGAGGCCTATATCCAGCAGTGAAACAAATGCGGCTATGTGGTAAGTAAGTAGTAATGGCAACAAGTCAAATTATTGTTCCTTACCTCAAAAGAATTTGTGCTGTTGTTTTCTTATATTTGTCTGCAATTTTCTTAATCTTGGGATCTTCTAACAAGACGGGATCATCTGGCTTGTTGTCTGGATTATCGGGAGATCCTAGTGGACTGTATGCTGTAATCAGTACGCCAAGATCTGTACAGAATTTGGACAACTTTGTCTGAGCCAAATAGGGATGACACTCAACCTGTAAATAAATTTTATAGAAAATATTAATAAAACTCACATCAATACATTATGTTTGTGAAAAATATCGTTACACATTTTTTTTAACTTTACAAGTTAGTAATACACTTGCCTGATTTGTGACTGGTTTTATTTTTGAGTTGTTTATGACACGTGTGAGTTGTTGCGAATTGAAGTTCGAGACTCCGATATTCTTCGCCAATCCTTTGGCATAAAGTTTCTCCATTTCTTTCCACGTGTCCAAATAATCCACATCCGACATAACGCATTTGTCACCAACCATCGGGAATAAGTCATCGCCTTCCTGTAATTTTATGTAACAATAGTTTTTGATAATGGGAATGTATATTTTTTTTAATTTAATTAAGCCATAACCACAAAACAACGAATTGGGAGTCCGGGCTTTTCTAATGTAAAAGAGTTTAAAAAATTTATTTCATAGGTTTTGTGACAAAATCTCAAAAACTCATTCTAAACGTTTTAGGCTTTCAATCCTCAATTTGTTGCTTTTCCATTAAATTTCACTGCAAATTTTGATAATTCACAATTTTTGTTACTTAAATAATTTCATTATAAATTTAAAACCGATTATGATGCAATGAAATATTGTACGTACCTGAAGACCAAAAGGCCAATGAATTAGGTAAAGATCAACATAGTCCAATCCAAGGTTTGCCAAAGTAGTCTTACAAGCTCCCTCTACCAATTCTGGTCTTAAGAATGTGCACCATAACTTTGATGTTATGAAGATATCTTCTCTAAAATTGTAAAAGAAAATAATAGTATTAAGAATATTTTGCAATAGGTAGATGAAGGTACATGGCATCTTATATTATTACAAGACACCCTTCTCGTTCGCACTGTGATCTTGTAGGTACTAGTATATATTTACCTTTTAATCACTCCTTGTTTGATCTTATTGTTCAGTCCTTGTCCGACTTCCTTCTCGTTTCCATAAATATGAGCTGCATCAATGTGTCTGTATCCAGCGTCAATAGCATCTTCAACAGCGGCTTTTACTTCACCGGGCTTGGACTGAAATTCAACAAAAAATTTAATTTAAAAATCCTAATAAAAAAAAATAAGTTGGTGCAGTTGGTTGGAGCGGCGGTCGAGAGGAGGTGCCGTGTTCGAACCCCAGCGCCGGTGATCTATTCCACACTTTCCGATACAAGCTTTTGGCCCAGTGCAAAGTATGCAGGAAAGTATTTAGGCTTATGTATGCAAGCCCAAATCCTACCAGGTCCTTAAGGTGGGATGCATTTTGAGTAAAAGAGTATGACAAATTATATTAATGTGATAAAAGCGAGGAGTGTGTGCAAGGAGAGGCGGTCTAGCATTCTGCCATAAGGGGTACAACATGAAGGAATAGATAAAGAATTTGAATACAAATCAATGATTGAGAATTACAGTATTGTGAATCATTGTCTTACCTTCCATGTTCCAAGTCCGAACGCTGGAATCTCATTCCCGTTATAAAATTTAAATTTTAAAGTTGATGGTGCCATTTTAAATAGAGTTCTTTTTAAAAAAGCCACTGTCGCCACTATGATATTGCAATGACTAATAATGAGTGCCGTATGGCTACACCGGTATAAATAGCAAACGTCCCAAAGCCGTACCCCTTTACTGATTAGATTTTTTTGTTATGATTAGATTACTATCTACCCTAGGGAGTATGATAGAATATTGTAATTCCTAATTGGATTCAGATTGAATGATTGAGACGTGGACATTATCAGTTTTTATTTAACCTTTTTGTACACAATGATTTTAAAGGTGTGTTTTTTTTTAATTTCGTAAACTTCTATAAGACATTTTACAACTTATTTAGCAATGAATTCCGCTGCCCGATCTGAACGTCATATTAATGTTACCTGCTCATTATTAGGATAGTACGTCTTTTTTCCGAAACTGAACCTCATTGTATGTAGCTGAAACCAGGTCTCCCGTTCTCCCGATGCTGAAGAGCGGTATCCTACATGAAAACATATTATTTCCTAACTTTTTATACTACTCACCTACATCAATATCAAAATTTTAATGATCCCACTCCAGCTTCAAAGTTCTTTAGAATACCTGAAAATTTTGGAAACTTGGATTTTAATACCTAAATAAGGGAGGGGCGGATTTGACTTCCCCTGGGCAGCAGGAAACCACACTATACCAGTACCTAGTTTATTCAATTTTTGGTTTGTGATTCCGATAGGGATTGTCTGTCAAATCCATATTTATCTAGATTAGCTAGAAGAGTTTTTGTTCTCGCAATTATCTCGCCTAGGTGAACGCTTTTTCCATTGGATCGTATTTCAATATGACATTGTGTATTGTTTTTTTTATGAAAATGATCACTATAAAAATAATAAACTATTTTATTAAAACATGTTGTGGAGTTCTAAGCCTGGCCACACACGTCCCGAAGTTCAGTTCCGGAATCGACCGTTTTGCAAAAAGGTTCCGACCAAAACCTCTTTCTGAATTTAAAATCGGGGTGACGCTGAAGTCAGAGAGAGGTTTTGATCGGAACTTTTTTGCAAAATGGTCGATTCCGGAACTGAACTTCGGGACGTGTGTGGCCAGGCTAAGAGTTAAAATTAGATTAGTAAATTGAAGTGTTTTTATGCAATGACAGACATTATTTTTTCATAATTTGTGTATTAATAATTAATACTTTGCTGATAATATTACAATTTGGGTTTTTCCAAAATTGTCCTTATCAGCTATTGATAAGACTAGATAGTTATTAATCTTTTTTATATATTTTACTATGTTTATTTGTGCATTGCCAAATACTTGAAATAATTAAAAAGAATTACCATACCATCTGGATAAGTGTAATGAAAATAATTTGATTAGGTACTTCGATAATCAAAGATCTGGATATACATATCAATAATAGGAAACCAAGAAATTTTGTCTTTAGAAACGTACAAATTCTCAGTGACATGACGTCCAGAACGGCTCTTAAGATTCGCTTACACGAGAAACGATTACTGAAATAATTGTACAGTTAATTGCTCTAGTTGGGGCAATACGAGTTGCCGAGCAATTATTGCTCAAAAAATTGCCCGTGTAAGAGAACCTTTATAGGAAATCCATGTCTTGAGAAAACACTCAAAAAGACATTGTAAAATTAGAGCTACCCACTCGTAGCTCCTCTTTTGAGTTTATTTTACTTTTATGTTGCCACAGCCAGTGACGTAACTAGCATTAGTGCCGCCCGGGGCGGGTTCTAAAAATGCCGCCCCACCCGATCCACTAAAGAACCTATACAAGTACCTACCCATTGGTGTCAGCAGTTTTGAAGCTAAGCGAGAGCAACTAAATATTAATATAGATATGGCATGATAAAGCACGTAAATAGCGCCGCAGGCGAATTTTTTTCATAAAACTAAATGAAAATGAAGGTCATGTTGTAGTTTTGTTTACTATTCTTTAAATAAAAATATAAAAAAGTAAGTACATATCACAAAAAAGATATAAAAAACATCAAAAAAGAGCGCCCCGCAGGCGAAATTTTTTGGACAAATGGGTGAAATGATGAACCTGGTTATCTTTCTGTACTAGTTAACACATATGGTTACAGGGGAATCGACTATGCAAGAAGTAACGAAATTTTAGGCGTAAGGTATCGAAAATCTAACTTTTTTGAGAACCTGTAAATAATATTTAACCTAAGGCGCGAACATGATTTATAATTAGCGCAGAAGGCAAACTTTTTTATGAAAATTACTGTAATTTAATAGATTTTTATAATGATTTTAAAAATTCTGAGATTTTTTTAATTTGTGTGTTTTATCAAGATGTTTTTATATGTTGTGCCATTTTGCCGCCCCCTGGAATACACCGCCCCCCTAGTTTCGCTACTGGGCCACAGCAAACTATTAAAACTAAAACCTCTTACTTTGGCAGAATGGAAGAAATTTGCTGGAATAATGTTTTTTCATATGATTCAAGTGTTATTACACAGAGGGCTTTGGCAAGAAGAATTTTATATGAGACTCATCAATATCTAGGAACCTTTGCTTGCACCTTTCTACCCTGGCAGACATTGATGCCTACAGCAATAACCCTGCAGGTTGAAAAAAAATGTATTCCATAAAGTTTTTATTATTATTTAGGTGGTACCCTGTCAATATGAATCATGCTAGTCAACACAACTGCATCAACGCCTATTAATTCAATTTGATATATTAATTAAATGCATGTATAATAATAATTGATTCCATTCAAAATGTGGTTTTTCCCAATTTCTTATCTTTCTCTTATCTGATCTGGGTTGATTATATCAACAATCTTTAATTTTAACTTGGGTACCTACTTATTTATATTTATACCTACTTATGGGCAGGCCACTAAGTAGTGAGTAGGTACCTACCTACCTACCTAGGCAGATATTAGTCTTTTTTCTTGCTACTACTTATACCATCGGGCACATAATGGGGTGCAATATGTGCAAGCACGTATCCAGACTTTTGGTTCGGGGGGGGGGACATTTATTCAATCAAACAACTAGGTATGTGAAAGATAAATCTTATGTATAGACACTGACTTTGTGCCATTTTTTTTAATCCTATAGTAAAAGGGGTGAAAAACTAGCGCCGCAGGTGAAATATCTTATAAGAGTAGGTGAAGTGATTAACTTGGTTGTTTGTATATAGTAGGAAGGATACCGTGTAAATAGCGCCGCAGGTGAAATTTTTTACATGAGTATGTATGTATCATATCTACGTAAAAAGTCGTTACAAAAGAGAACTGAGGCGCACCGAGATAACAACAGAGACAAATCGTCCCGTCCGTCCTGTGTCGTGTATGCGCCAGATTTCGGGGGATATTTAATAACATTAAAAAAATTATAGGACATTTCAGATCTTTTCAGATTTCGGGGGATATTTAATAACATTAAAAAAATTATAGGACATTTCAGATCTTTTTCAGCAATAAGGCTCGCTACCAATTCAGAATGTCAGGTTTGCGTAAAGATGTGTGTGTGTTTTAGTACCCCAACTAGTAGATCCCAACTATTCCCCCCCCTTGGATACGTGCTTGGCCATGTGTGTACTAAAACACACACACATCTTTACGCAAACCTGACATTCTGAATTGGTAGCGAGCCTTATTGCTGAAAAAGATCTGAAATGTCCTATAATTTTTTTAATGTTATTAATGTCCGAGATAACAACAGAGACAAATCGTCCCGTCCGTCCTGTGTCGTGTATGCGCCAGATTTCGGGGGGGGGGGATAGATCCCAACTATCCCCCCCCCTTGGATACGTGCTTGGCCATGTGTGTACTAAAACACACACACACATCTTTACGCAAACCTGACATTCTGAATTGGTAGCGAGCCTTATTGCTGAAAAAGATCTGAAATGTCCTATAATTTTTTTTACGAACACCTGACTCTTACGAAGTACATTAGAAAAAATATTAAAGAGTTGGACAAGTTCTATAGCCCAATGGAGAATAAAATTTGTGTTCACTCAATGAAAAATAAATCATACCTAGTAATATGAATAGTTTGTACAATTGTACATGAAAAAAATAATTAATAGTGGCTTTTCTTTCTTATTGGATTCAACTAGGAAAGGCAGATTAGATAAAATCTTAAACCTAAGTCAGTGAGAAGATTCTTGATATTAGATTTCTTCCACAGAGGTTCTTATTCCCTTCTGAGTGATCAGTGGGCTAGGCTAGAAAGTGCAAGACCAATGCCCAATCCCACCAACTTTTACCTAAGAAGGAGACCCCTAAGAAATTTCCATACAAAAACAGAGATAATATTCTATTTATTGACACGCAGGCCTACCAACCACACCCTAATTCCATACGAAATGCAACACGCAACTCACCTACGTTAGGTGCCCAAATATCTCTGCCCAGGCTAGGTGAGTTGCGTGTTGCATTTCGTATGGAATTAGGGTGTGGTTGGTAGGCTTACGTGTCAATAAATAGAATATTATCTCTGTTTTTGTATGGAAAATTCTTAAGGGTCTTTCGATGTAGGTCTCAATTTATGGATTTTTCCTCATAAAATAGTGAAAATTTGTACCCAAACTTTTTTTTTACGGAAAAAATGACTATTTTTCCAATAAACATCAAATTTCTTAAAAAATAGCCCCATTAAGTATCCTTTTTTACATTTTACAATGAAGCCTTAATGAGTTCTCAATAACATGAGTTAAAAAAATTACAATATTTCCCGACGGTGGGACCACAGCATCCGATCCAATGATGTCCAAACGTATAAAACGCCGCTAAGACGCATACAATCTGTAACTGATCGCTCACTGGTATTATCTTAACCTTCTTTTGAATACGTTTGGACATCATTGGATCGGATACTATAGTCCCACCGTCGGGAAATATTGTAATTTTTTTAACTCATTAACGTTTTGTTGTAAAATGTAAAAAAGGATACTTAATGGGGCTATTTTTTTAGAAATTTGATGTTTATTGGAATAAATAGTCATTTTTTCCGTAAAAAAAGTTTGGGTACAAAAATTTCACTATTTTATGAGGCAAAATCCATAAATTGAGACCTACATCGAAAGACTATAATGTTTTCTATGATTTTTGTTTTATTTTATTAAAATTCAGTCAGTAGTTTTTGAGATTTTGTCAAAAAACCAAAATGAGAAATTTTCATACTCTTAAATTTTCAAAAGGCCATAACTCCAAAACGGTTGATTGTCGGTCATGCATTCATTAAACTTTTTTTGCTTACTTTTTCATCCTCTATCACCCCTCAAGAGATTTTGCATACGGAAGGAAACACCCTGTATATTAAGTAGGTACTAATACTAGGTATGTTATAATCTATTTGATTGGGGCATACTTTTTATTATAATGACAGAACACTTCAATGTATTTTGGAATGATGTCGAATTCAAGTTGCAAATAGCATGATAAAATACCACTATAATATTATATTCGACAACAAAAAAGCAGCAACTGCATCCAGTCCAACTGAAAACATTGCTGAAATCTGGCCTTGTGACTTGACCAGAAGTGTGCGACTAGCCTTATAAGTTATAGGTTCGTGTACAGTAGAACTTCGTGGTAGGTTGTCACAGGAAGCAAGATTTAACGGATAATAAATATGGGAAATTTTAACATCCCATTTTTGAGGAAGAAGCGTATAAAGGTTCGCTTACACGAGAAACTAAATTGCCCCACGTACGGCAATTTCATGACACAATGACGCTACTTGATGTTGTGGATTTTGTCGTGACGTCATTGTGACGCGCACAGGTGACGCGATATTGCCGGTAGTGGAGCAATTTATTGCCTCGTGTAAGCGAATCTTCAAGGGATGGGAACTCCATAATACTTAGAGACTTAAGACACTTGCCAGTAGTGGAGCAATTTATTGCCTCGTGTAAGCGAACCTTCAAGGGATGGGAACTCCATAATACTTAGAGACAAGGTGTGGTAAATCTAATTGAGCACCCGAGACAGTTTTTACTGCTCTTAGAAATTTTGTGGCTCCCTGTTAGTTCACTCATCGTTTCATTAAGAAGTAGGTATAAGTATAATTTTGATACAACACTAAACATGCTGCGCTGCACTTCTTCTACTGCACAAGCCTGTTGACTGTAAGATATTGCTTTTGCAATAAGTCCGCCTTTTGGCAGACTGTATTATCTTGTTTTGTTTTTGTTGTTACATATATTTACTGGCCAATAAAGTTTTATTTATTTATTTATTTATTATTTAAGCCTTCCAAATAATTACTGAGAACGAAAACGATTGATGACGGAAACGGATAATCGAGGTTTCACTGTATTTGTTTTGTTATCAATTCCGATTGACATTGACGTTTTTTATCGCGATACCTGCCAGCCTAGGAACATCCACTCCCATTTACCGCTTCGATAATAATAATATTAATTGTATTATATTCAGTTTTGTGTTGTGTTGATTAATCGCTCTCCGAACACGAACGTTTGATTTGCCGGCCGGTGATATTTCCTGATAAAAATAATGGCTGCTCCTAACCTCAAATTCTACAATGGAAACGAGATTCCAGTCTTCGGATTAGGAACATGGAAGGTAAATATATAAAAATGTCATTCATTAATTATTGATCCAACTGATTATCCAACCCTTGGACACAACTTGCATAAGTAATTATCAATCAATAAACATCACTTATTAATATCATGTAAGGTCATTTCTGTACGAGACAGCTAGAATTCTAGGTATTGTTTGTATTCCAATAACTCTAGCTTTGAAAACAATTATGAAATCCCACGAAAATCTGCACAGTTTTCAATCATAAATGGCTGCATTGCTTAAATTTGATTGGTATCAAACTTTCTTGTTGTGCAAAATGTTTAACATTGAAATATTTTCAACCAAAGAGAAGATTTGGGATTCAAAACATCCAAGCAAATCCCCAATTAGTGGCAATCAAAGCTGGGTACTATTGTACAATTGGGGTCCCAACTATAGAAAAAATATCAATATTGTTGAGTTAGGTTTGTTAGGTTGTTTTTTTTTTCTCGCAAAAAAACAAAAAAAAAACAACCTAACTCAACAATATTGCTGGCGAATTATTATTATGAAAAGAAGAGATTTCAAACGAATTGAGAATTTGTGGCATAAAAGTGAAATATGAACGAAGAAACAAACACAGCAGCCTGGCGCCCCCTGGAAACGGCCAACGGCCGGCAGATCCTTTCATCACCGAGAAACCAAGGCCACAACCCTAAACGGTCCTTTTCAGGACCATTAGACAGATCCCTTGGACGCCATCTCAAGACAACCTCAATAAACATTGAGGGCCTCAGTGATGATAAGGAGGAGATTTTGACGAAACTGGACTGTGATATTTTGTTGATGCAGGAAACACATAGAGGGGTGACAAGCAATAGACCCAAAATACAGGGCATGAAACTGGTGATTGAAAGACCACATGATAAGTATGGAAGTGCAATTTTTGTAAGGGAGAATCTTGACATTGTGTCTGTCGGAATGACGGACACTGATGACATAGAAATCCTCTCTGTGGAACTTTCTAACTGCCTCATTGTCTCTGTATATAAGCCACCCAATGTCAACTTTAAATTCTGCCCAG
The DNA here is from genome assembly GCA_963576895.1 of Ceraclea dissimilis. Lineage (NCBI taxonomy): Eukaryota > Metazoa > Arthropoda > Insecta > Trichoptera > Leptoceridae > Ceraclea > Ceraclea dissimilis. The sequence goes on along the minus strand of OY756358.1, from coordinate 20,323,901 downwards.
TGGAGAACTTCAAAACAGCCAAGATTAAAATAGTTATGGGAGATTTCAATAGTCACAGCACTGCATGGGGATATAGGGAGACCAACGATGATGGCATGGAATTGGAAAAGTGGGCTGAGAGTAATGAACTCCGCCTAATTTATGATCCCAAACAACCACCTTCCTTTAATAGTTCACGTTGGAGAAGAGGCTATAATCCTGATAATATATTTGTTAGTGATAAAATAGTAAATCAAACAATTAAAACTGTGGAGAACCCCATACCTAGAAGCCAGCACAGGCCAATATCATGTACAATAGCTCCAGTGGTTAGACCTTCCACTGTCCCTTTCAAGAGACAATTCAATTTTAACAAAGCTAATTGGGAGAGATTCACCGAGCAACTGGACAACATCGTGGAGAATATACACCCAACTCCTGAAAATTATGATGAATTTATCAAGAGAGTACAAACCGTATCACGTAAAAATATACCAAGGGGATGCCGTACACAATACATTCCGGGTCTCACCGATGACAGCAAGGAACTTATGTCGAAGTATGAAAAACAATATGAGATAGACCCATTTTCGGAAGATACCCTACACCTGGGAGAACAGCTGTTGAACACAGTCGCGGCCGGCAGGAGGGACAAATGGTGCAAGCTAATGGATAATCTGGACATGAAACAGAATAGCAGACGAGCTTGGAAAGTACTAAAAAATCTAAGTAATGATCCAACGGTTCCACTCCTTACCCACACGACTGTCACCCCAAACCAAGTAGCACATCAACTTATCTTGAATGGTAAAACTAAAAGGATTAAAGCAGCCACAAGAGACGCACAGGTAAAAGGAACTACTCTGGACCACAAAAATAACTTTCTAGATATACCCTTCAGCCAGCTCGAACTAAAGAATGCCATTGGTCACCTTAAGAGCAACAGAGCGGCTGGCCTGGATGACCTGAGGGTAGAACAGATAAAAGAATTTGGCCCAAAGACACTAAATTGGCTGTGTGAGTTAATGAATGCATGTATTCACAAAATGCCATATTGAAACCGGGGAAAGATCCAACTGAACCCAAAAGTTACAGACCAATATCCCTCCTATGCCATCTGTACAAGGTACTGGAGAGAATAATCCTGGAAAGAATATCTCAATTTGTAGATCAGAATCTAATACGAGAACAGGCAGGGTTCAGACCGGGAAAATCATGCTCTGGACAGGTTTTGAATTTGACACAATACATAGAAGACGGTTTCGAGACCAAACAGGTAACGGGGGTGGCTTTCATAGACCTCACAGCTGCTTATGATACAGTGAACCATAAAACTCTCCTGAGAAAGGTCCTTAGCTTTACGGGAGACCCAAGACTCACCTCCTTTATAGGCTTAATGCTGAACAACCGCAGATTTTTTGTCACTTTACAAGGTAAGAATAGCCGCTGGAGGAATCAGAGAAACGGACTCCCGCAGGGCAGTGTGCTCTCTCCAATCCTGTATAACGTTTACACTAACGACCAACCAAAGACACTCCATACACAACAGTTCATATACGCTGATGATACAGCAATTGCTGCACAAAGTTCAACCTTTGAGGAAGTTGAGAAAAATCTGACCGAGGCCCTTGAACACCTAACAAAATACTACGATGGGAACTACTTAAAGCCAAACCCATCCAAAACCCAAATATGCGCATTCCATCTACGCAACAGGGAGGCCTCAAGACAGCTGAAAGTAGAGTGGAAAGGTGAACGACTAACACATTGTTTTACTCCTAAATATCTGGGAGTGTCATTGGACCGCACTTTATCATACAAAGACCACTGCTTGAATACAAAACAAAAGGTGAGCAGTAGGAACAACATTCTCAGAAAGTTGACGGGTTCAACCTGGGGCGCAGCACCATCCACTCTGCGAACTTCAGCACTTGGACTGTGTTTCTCCGCAGCGGAGTACGCAGCCCCTGTGTGGTTTTCCTCCTCACATGCTAAACAGGTGGATACAGCAATTAATGAAACTGGACGTATAATCTCAGGATGCTTGCAGCCTACTCGAGTAAGCGAAATATATCCAATTATAGGCATTGCTCCTCCCAATATTAGGAGAAAGGTTGCTGCGGACTCAGAAAGGCAAAAACAGGAGACAGATCCGAGACATCCTCTGTTCGGTCACAAACCTCCGGCAGCGAGACTTAAATCTAGGAAAAGTTTCCTAAGAATGACTTCTCCCCTAAAATTACCACCTGAAAGGGCGAGACTAGAACACTGGAACACACAACACAGTGAAAGTCAGGTCGAACTGCTGGAGACACTGGGACCGGGACACCAACTGCCCTTTTGCACGTGGAAAACGCTAAATAGGCTCCGAGTCGGCGTTACACGGTGCAAAAAGAATCTACATAGATGGGGCATAAGTGTGGATGAGGATATCTCCTGTAGCTGTGGAGAGACACAAGATGACGAACACCTCCTCGTCTGCCGAGATATGGCGGAGGGGTGTGATAAAGCGGACCTATATAGGGCTAACGACAAAGCAGTTGCTGCTGCAGTGTATTGGGGCGGGTTGGCCTAGTGTAAACGGACTCGTTAAGTAAGTATTTGCTTTTTTCATACTTCATATGTCACTTTTTGGTATATTTATGGTTGGGGCCCCAATTGTACAATTGTACCCAAAGGGGTAACGATAAAACTTAAATAGATACTGTAAAACGTGACTTCCTTACTTTAATTTCAGTCCAAGCCTGGTGAAGTACAGACTGCTGTAGAGAACGCCATTGACGCGGGCTATAGACATATCGATGGGGCTCACATCTACGGGAATGAGAAAGAAGTAGGAGAAGCTGTTAACAATAAAATCAAACAAGGAGTTATCAAGAGGTAATGTCTTATTTTAAGGATTATTATTATTAATTTTGAGCATGCAGCCTAAGCTGATGGGCCCAAATCAATGTCAGTACCATCCGTCATTCTGAGAAAGTCATCCAATCTGTTTTTAAAAACGTTCACTGACAGTGCATGTATCACATTTTCAGGTAAACATTCCATATTTTCACCACTCTATTGCAAATAAAATTCTTTCTCAGGTTTCTGTGAAACAATCATAGTTTTTCATAAATCAACATACCTAGTAATTACGTTCTATACTTTTACATACATATATTTGTGTCGCCAGTTTTAATGTCTAAGATTCACTAACTCTTAGTGCTAATTCATTGAGTGACTTTAATGTATCGTCTAGCTAGGATTTTACTCAAAGTCAGACACAATTGTTTTTTATCTCAGCTACAATACATTGCATCAATATAATAACAATACATTATAATCAGACAGACACTACATGTATATTGCCCAATGAAAACGTTTGTCAGAGTTTGAAATCGAGTGTCCTTAGGTATGTCGTCGCCGCTTCATTTAGACACATAAAGTCAGATGTACCACCCCTATATGCCCTGAGAGCACATTCGGACACGATATGGCTCACAGTCTGCCTCTCCACTCCACAGTCGCACTCGGGAGAATCCAGCCATTTACATTCAAAAAAGAAATCGGCGCAATCTGCCATGGCCTGTCGATAATTTTCCATTACTTCTGTGTTACACATCAATTTCAAATCAATCATGTTGCGAAGCATACATTTGTTTAATGATACTTGATAGTGTAATACTATAATAATTAGGTATAGAATAGTTAGATAACTGTACAAGTGTTGTGTAAACTAATGTAAAACAGACTTATTTAATAACACACTCATGATAAGATAATGTATAATAACAGTGTTATTAACACTCTGTAATTATGAGTTTAACAATCTGCAGTAAATTATTTTCTATATTACGAGGCAGAAGTTCTCAACAATTGTAATCTATGTAAGAAATATAATATCAATATTCTTGCTTAGATCATAGCAAGAACTCGTGTATAGTACATTACGTTACAGAGATGTGTACAAAACAATGAAATTCATATTGTTATGATTTTAATACAATTTACCGACTGTTAGAATTATTATTATTTCAGAGAAGTAACTAGCTATGGCTTAATTATTCTATAATAAAAATTAATAATGACTGCAGAAATTTGTAAGAAGCCCACCATAGAAGAGGCCAAAAATTCAACCTTTAGACTTAAGCTATACAACTCGTAGAATCTCTCCACTATGTCAAACCCTCATTCTTGTCACTGCAAACTCACATAATGAATAAGATGCATAACTATTCATATAATCACACAAAAGTCGCTTACAGGTTTAATGTTTACTTCATAAATGTGAATACGAGTAATAATTTTGTGAATAAATACATTAAATTGATTTTAATTTCACAGAGAGGACATCTTTATAACTTCCAAGTTATGGAATACGTTCCACAGACCAGACTTGGTAGAGGGAGCTTGCAAGACCACTCTAACAAACCTTGGATTGGACTATGTAGACCTCTACCTCATCCACTGGCCGATGGCCTATAAGGTATCTTCAATTTAGAATTATAATTCAAATTGAGAAGTAAAATGGGTTGCCAATTTTTTTTTAATTTCATTAATTGTCTTTATAGGAAGAAGGTGAGTTGTTCCCCACCGTTAATGAGCAAATTCAATTCTCTGATGTGGATTACTTAGACACTTGGAAGGAAATGGAAAAACTCGCCGAAAAAGGATTGGCAAAGAATATCGGAGTATCCAATTTCAGCTCCACGCAATTGAAGCGTTTGATTGATAATTGCAAAATTAAACCAGTTACAAATCAGGTAAGTTCCCACTTAATTATATATCCCCTCACACTGCATCTTTTACGGAGTAAGCAGAGAGAATAGAGCGCCAGACTCCCCTATCCTTACCCACAGTTATTACTTCCGTCACATTCGTACACACTACAATTACTACTACTAAAAACACGATGAACACATGAAATGATTAAACCATGTGGTTCTTGAATTAATTACCCATCACTTTATCATCAGCTTTAAATTTTACGTTGAAAAGAAAGAAAAATTTGAAACAACTGTGAATGTCTGTTTACAGATAGAATGTCATCCATACTTGACACAACTGAAACTGTCCAAGTACTGTAAGGACCTTGGCATCCTGGTGACTGCCTACAGCCCGTTGGGATCCCCTGATAGACCCTGGGCCAAGCCAGATGACCCACAGCTGATGGAGGATCCTAAGATCAAATCCTTGTCGCAAAAGTACAACAAATCACCGGCCCATATTCTCATCAGGTATATTAATTTTCTAATTACATGGTGTGTACTTCATTTTTTACTCTCTGTTTTAAGTTTTTCAGATCCAATAATATATTATTTTTAAATTCCAGATACCAGATTGATCGCGGTCATATTGTGATTCCAAAATCAGTAACGAAGTCCAGGATCATTGATAATCTCAATGTTTTTGACTTCAAACTGAGTGATGAAGATATCAATCTCATTAATACATTTGATTGCAATGGCAGGATTTGCCCAATGACTGGGTATGTAATTTTAGATTAAGACTGCTGATTTTCATCGTACATGGTCGCTCAGTGGAATTATATCATACAACAACAAGCCCTTTTAAAGACTATATTATCATATACCTATCTAATTTATTTCTTATATAATCATTCTTATTGAAACATACAAGTGATGAGTTTATTTTAATATAATTTATTATTGTTTTCAGGTCATTGGGGCACAAGTACCATCCATTCGAGAAAGATGAGTTTTGAAATAACTTAGCATCAAGTCAACAACTAATTCACATTGCAAACTATATTTTTTCACATTTATAAGACACTCTTGTTAATTATTTACCCTTATATAAAGATTAATCAATATTTCTTTTATAGAACATAGTACCACACAAATAATGCCTTTCTGTTCGTACTACCCAAGGCATTTGTAGATGTGTTTTTACTCTAGATCAAAATGTACACAGTTTTAAGCACAATACTCAGCATAGAATGTTTCATTTTTTTAGTTAACAATAAAGTTATGTGCTAATGTTGTATCATTGTTTGTTTAATCATCGTTTACCTCCAAGAATTTCCATCCCTACCCTTGACAATATTAGTAAAACCGCAGTGCACAATATAATGGTAGTGTGCCAAATGGCGGACTTATTGCAAGAGCAATATCTAACAGTCAACTTGTGAAAAGATAAAAACTTGTATATAAATAGGATAGGTGTAGGTTAGATGTTCAATAACGTGAAACAATTGGTGATAAGCAGGACGATTATATTATAGACACAGTCGAGTTTGTAATCAACTTGATTGTAGCGTCGTATCAAGCTCAAGAGTGTGGTGAAGATTCCATGCCGCATATTAAGAAGTAGTTTATTTTTATCACTCAACTTCGAACTTACAATCGCTCTACTAAATACAAAGTTTACTGTGTCGATAATCCTACGTTATGATCTTGTAAGTTGCAAATTTCGAGATAAGCCGATAATGAGGTAGTGGGTTTTTAAGGGTTGTGTTTTACAAATAATGAAACACAATTTATGTATAAAATTTATTCAATTTACTCTTACATAAACGACTTTACACTGAATTAATATCAATAAAAATCATAATCTTACTTTAATAGTATAAAATCTCGCAAGTGTGTTTTAAGACTGATACACTAATACCTCACCATACGAGTACACAGAATCTTACTGGGTAGATGGCATGCCCGGTAACTGAGCTAGTGTGAAATATGCAACATATGAATAGCTCGAAACGGTGAGCCACTCGAATGTCTGTGTACTAATGCTTTATTCTGGTTATAAACAATAAATTCTACTAGGTTTAAAGACTACAGCTGGTTATATATTTACACCAAAACAATAACAATATGTAACATAGTTTATTAAGTCTCCAAAATATATTTCTTCTATAAAAAACTATAAAAAATCAACGTGATATTGTTTTGGTATAACAATACAACATTATTTAGTAAGTATGTATCAAGAATGATATGGAGATGGGTGTAATTTAACGTTAAAATGTTTCGTAGGTATTTACTAGTAGAAATTTTTATTTGAGAATAGGTCATGTAGTAGTCATGTTCTGGTCGGTATTTTCAGCACCGAAATAGATAAGTAGTTAAACAATTTAAAAATCTCAGGTACATGAAAATCTGAGTATACAAATACATAGTAACTATTGACAGCTGAATAGTGGTTTTATTTATGTTGTGTGAAATCCACAATAGGCTTTAGTGGACGGATGTGTGAAACAATGTAAAAGAAATGTAATTATGTACTAAATATCTGTGCTAATCATTTGTATTTCAATAATCCTTATTAATAAACTATGGTACTAATAATATCGAGGCCCGCATAATATTATCATGGAGGCCCGGTCCAAGAGGCATTTGGCGACGATGACGTCACCAAAGATTGAAAGAAATGTACGGGAAAAATTATTCCATAACCCAAGTGTTTTGTCACCTAGACAAGGTGACGTCACCATAAGAGTGGGGTTACCATGGAGTTGTTATTTCAATGTCAGGGCTTAGATAATATATCGAAGGCTTCGATAATATAAACAAATGCGTTATGAAGCTAATTCTTGGTGGAGCTCTCATGTACTGTCAATGGAAACGAGTCATCCAGAAATCTATAAAACGTTTATTACAATATTTTTACCTAACAAGTTCTAATTTTAAGGGCTGATACATTTGGTATGTGTATCATTATTATTTTAACTGTGTAATATTATAGATATAATATGTAGTATTAACATTTCTAGAGTAAAAAAATAGTTTATAATTTATCATATGAACACATCTCATGAAAACAGTGCGGCATTGTTGAGAACATCCAAATTACGAAAAAATAAATAAAGTGAATAAAAAACAAATTGGATCTTAACGTAAAACAATGTTTTATAACACAATAACTTACAAAGATAATAAAATGAAAAGGAATCAATGAAATATTGTAATAATACAATACAAATAACAAAATGCAACTAACGTAGAAAATAACAATAAGTATAATAAAAATAAATTAAAATTAGTAATTAATGTAAAATGCTAAAAACAAAGAAATGAAAATTCTTCTACATCTCAAAACAATTACTAAATTAAATAAGGAAAAAACAATAAACAAATATTCAATAATGAAATAAGGAAAATTAATGTGACATTCTCAAAAGAATCGCTTTTTCTTTGAACCTTTCTTCTTTGTATTACGCTTCCTTTTCTTCCCCTTGCTGCCATCTGAGGAGAATCCTCCAAAACGTGTCACTTCATCTCCTATATTCCCGATGGTTGACGTTCTCTTCTGACGATGTTTCTCTGCTTTGGTCATTGGTAATCTGGTGAGATATTTCTCTTCATACTCCTCCTTCTCCCGTTCGTACTTGGATATAGCGTCGTTGCTCCTGCCAGCTGTGGATATCTCCGCTGGGGTGTCTGTGTATTCTTCTCGTAGTTCCCGCATTACACTGGAGTTCAGGACCTTCTTTTTATTCCTGGCGGATAATTTTGCCTCCCTGTCCTTTTTATTGTCTTCTTCATAGTGCATTGCAGCAATTTTAGGAGGAACATATACACCTGACTTGGAAGCGTTAACTTTTCCTTTAGTTTCTACTTCTTCACCGGAGTCAGAAGAGTCAACGCCACTTTCTTCACCCACCTTACTGACGAGATTCTCGGGCCGTGCTCTAAATACTGTGGCGTTATTATCTGCTCCCGTACCAGACACAGCACTCTTCACGACTTTATCCACTTGATATTTAAGTTTACTGTCTATTGGACGTATTTTTTCCAAAACGGTACGAATTTCAATTAATCTTTCAATAGCGGGGTCATTCTCAATCCTTTCACCAGAGCACTTCCTCAATACTATGTATGTGAGATTAATAAGATAACTAAGCAGCATATTATATTTCATTTCGAGGTAGCTGAGTCCTTTATCTGTTGTCATTTCACCATTCTTTACCCTGACAAGCATGCTGTCAACAAGCTGAGTCACTTGTAGGACATTGTTGTTCATCTCCCCAAGCAGACGGAAAGCTTGAGGGAGGTCCTGTGTTTCGGTTTCTTCCGAAGCCTGAAAGAATAAACAAAATACAATATATAGAATATTACCGACAATTTTCATCTTTCACAACAATGTGGACCAAGCGAGGCAAGAAATTGCGGTAAAACAAGCTATGTGAAAATAGGTCGGAACTAACCTGAACCATCTTGAAATGAAAATTTGCAGCAAGAAAGATTAAAAAGTTATATCATGAAATGAGGTCCTTCTCATTTAAACTAATTTTTCACTAATTTATTCACAAATAAATCTGACAAAAAGGACCGCACCGCCATTCGCCATAACATTTAATGTTGCCAAATTTAGTTTTTTTTCCCTAAGTTGCTTCTTTCGCCACCCTTTTTTCCCCATTCCCACTATAAGGAAAGAAAATAAATGCCGTACCTACCTATTAAAATTTATTAATAATAAAGGTACCTACTATTGTACAATTGGGGCCACAACTATAGAAAAAATATCAATATTGTTGAGTTAGGTTTGTTAGGTTGTTTTTTTTATCGCAAAAAAACAAAAAAAAAAAACAACCTAACAAACCTAACTCAACAATATTGCTGGCGAATTATTTGCTTTTTCCATACTTCATATGTCACTTTTTGGTATATTTAAGGTTGGGGCCCCAATTGTACAATAGTACCGGTACCTACAACTAAACGATCAATCTGTACGATTCAAGGATTACAAATTCATACGAGCAAGGGTAATAAAATAAACTGCGAAAAAACATTCAATATTATTTTTATTAAATATCGAATTATAAATTAATAGATACGTCCAGCTAGATTGTGCAAAGTGCAACCAGTAGTGACCACCACTTAAATGCATACGAAAACAAAAGATCTTTTCATTAAGTTTTATCAAATATTTTTGAAAAGTTTTAAAATGCACCTCATTACAATATTTGAAAATTACGATTTCCCCACAAAATTCCTTTTCCAGTTCTTACCCCTTTTATTTTCGTCGCCTCAGAAATCTAATTTCCCCTCAAGTAGCGAATTTTCTCTCGATGTGGAAACACTAAGATGTCATAGATAAATTAAAAAAGTTGCCCATCTACGAAAAAAAAAACGCGTTGATTTCTCATGGCAACATCTGGGCACGTTGACCATAGATGAAAGAAATCTTCTCTGTTTGACAGTTCATGTTTTTTCGCTTTTGCGCCGGACCGTGCCTCGATTGTGAAGTGAATTATTCTGACTCAGCGTGTAAAAATACATATTAATTTAACAAAATAGTGATATTGATCAATTTTTTATAACAATTTGACGTATTAAAAGTGTAACAATAGATATTTTGTATAACGGTGGTGACCGCATAATAGTATACGTGACAGCCATTCATAGGAAGACTATCGTGTGTTTTTTTGTAGATTTGTTCAATTTACGAGAATAATGACAAATTGAATGTGAATCTGATATTCGTCCTATCTTATGTTTTCCCGTCATTTATGTTGTGCACTTAGCATTATGAAAAACGTTAGTATTTTTTATGCAATGCTCTATTATCGTAAACACCCTTCTCTTAGTGGCCCCACTGATCGCCACAAATTTTCGCTTTTATGTTGATTTATAATTGAGGGAACTAGAGTAAATGTGAGAAATTCCTTAAGGAGGTAGAAGAGATGAAAAAGTGACATTTGTTAGTCAGGAGGATTGAGTCTTGTCATTAGAATTAGATACCTACTTACCTAATTATGGGATTGGTGGGAAATTGTTCCCAGGATTTCAACAATCTCTAAGCTCATTCTACTCTAGTGTATATACTTTTAAAATATTTTTGTATTTTGTTCACTCAAAGAGTAAAACACCAATGGAAATAACTTGTGGACCGAACGTTGGAAAAATTCACTTTACGGATAAGAAATTTTGTCAGCGTCCATACGTCTGCACTCATTAAGCTACTCGTCATTGACTAATTGCTTAGTTGTGTTTGTATACATTCTTGTTTCATCAACATTATTTTTATTTTCAGCAAAAACTAATATTGATCTCGTTATGCATCCACATTGTGGCTACAAATGCATTCTACGTACCCGGAGTAGCTCCAGTGGAGTTCTCCAAGGGACAGAAGATCGACGTAAAGGCTGTGAAGATGACCAGCGTCCATACACAACTACCTTATGAATATTATTCTCTTCCATTTTGTTTACCCAAAGACGGCACGTTTGTGTTTAAATCGGAAAACTTGGGAGAAGTGCTTCGAGGTGATAGAATCGTCAATACGCCATACAATGTACAGATGGCTGAAGATGTCCAATGCAGGTTGCTGTGTCATACTAAAGACAACCCAATGAATTGGAATGTAGAGGAATCTCAGAAGGTTGCGAGTAGAATTGAACATGAATATTATGTTCATCTGTAAGTAAAGATTATTAATAAATAAATAAATCATTTAATATTGCCTCAAAAGTTCTTACTTACTCCTTGCTACCGGCCCTTGTGTTCCACTGCTGGACATTGCCTCATCTAAACCTTTTCAATGTTTTCTATTGTAATTAAATTAATGTGCCAACGATATATCAAAATGTGATTAGCCAAAGGTCCGTAGACTGTAAATGTATTTAATTAAATGTCATGCACTAATTATTTTTTCACGCAATTTTATACACTTGTGGTTTTGTGGTTGAGCATAAAAACTTATATGAAATTATATGTTTTTTAAAAGAATCTGTGCTTGTGGAAACAGATTCAAATATTTCCTGCAGGTTTTATAGTGTGTTCCATACATTGTCGGGGCTGGGATTCAAACCTGGCATCCCCACTTTTTAATATTTATTCGTAGTGAATAGACTTCACAATTACTATTTTCTGTGACTTTATAGCTAGCCATTTTGTGTGTTTGAGAGAGAGAAAGATGTCTATAATATTTTATTCTTTTGCAATTCCAGATTGGTTGATAATTTGCCTGTAGCAACCCAAGCCTTAAAAGGAGAAGATAAAGTAGTGGAACAAGGATACAGATTGGGAGTTGTATCGCAGGACAAGCCTTACATACATAATCACTTAAAACTTGTACTGCAGTATCATCTGAGAAGTCCGTAAGTCAATTTAAATTGTATAATTTTAAGCATAGATGTTATCTTCACTTCTTTTGCTTTCGATCCAGATATCTTATGGAGAGTTTTAATTGAACTTTCACTCGTGTTTTTAGTATCTCTCAGCAAGTAGAATAGAAAGAAACTATTGTGCAGGAATGAAGACAAATAATGTCATAATTTTACACACATTAATACATACTATTTATTTTTATGTGCCGATATGCACATGCACGATTTTACTGCAGCTGATAAAACAATTACTACTGTCTTATATTCTCAATAGTAGAAGATAGTGGGTCGTACTCTTGTGATGGACCTACTATATATAATACAGTACAAACCATTTGTTTGTATAAATAATAAAATAAATATTTTTTCCATGTTGTTATATTAATTGTTTAGGTATAATTGAGATCTTTGTTATGTAAATATATGAGAGAAATATAAATATATAGCCCTAGTGAATAATATTGTTATAATAATTGAGTACTCTCTTGTTATATTGTAATGTTAACTTAAAGAATAAATAAATACAAATACAGGTTAAAGGCTACATTGATAAGGACATAGTATTTCATCACATTAGCCCCAGTAAATCTGACACAATGCAATGGCTGGTTTTGTTTTATTTTACTTCATATTCGGCGTAAGCCATTTACAAAAAAACAGACAAACACATCACTACAACAAATTTTAATCATGAGCCAGGCTAAACTAGTATTTTTTTTGCCTTTTCAACAATTGTATTAAAAGCGATGTTTTTTTTTTGTGGTTTATTTACATTGTCCCATGATTTCTACGTCGTGAATGTGCTGCCTGAGGCGGAAACATCTTTCCTCATACTGACCCTATTCGTGCAGTATATTTACCTACTTATTAATTTTATTACCCAACATAATATTTACCTACATTTTTATCAGTTATTTATTTATGTATTAAGCAAATGTATTTAACAAATATGTGACTAGAAATATATCACCTGTAGCTAATTTTTTACCTTGAAACTCTTACATCTCGTCAACTGTAATAGAGAACAGGGAAAACTGTAAATTTATGGAAGAGTGGAATTAGTGTCGTGTACCATAAAACAAATTACACTTTTTAGAATCGGACCTATTGTATTTGTTATTCTACATGCCTACATTTCAAACCAATTTATCTCGCTTGCATGTGGCTTACGTACCTCACTTTTTCTCTCAACTGTGGATCTTTTTGTAGTACTCATGCTCTTCAAATTACTCAGCGTTGTACTCAATAAGTAAGACTTTCCGATTATAGTGGTACTTGAGTAATAAATGATGTAATCAATTCCATTTCAGTGACCGGTATCGTGTAGTTGGATTTGAAGTTGAACCAATGTCCATCGACAGAGAAGAACTTCAATTCAACGGAGATACGTGCAACTTCCCTACCGATCCTAAACAACAGTTGGTCAACACACAAACGGGAACTAAATTGTTCTTCACATATTCCGTGGAGTGGATACAGTCTGACATCAGTTGGGCCTCTCGTTGGGATATCTATTTGGGAATGAACGATGTTCAGATCCATTGGTTCTCTATTATCAACTCATTGGTTGTTGTATTCTTTTTATCCGGTGAGTAATCTAATTCTATCTTGTATTAGCATTCACTAGTTACCCCACAATACTGTGATGGTATAATGTTAGTAGTAGATTTTTATTGCGAAGTCAGTTCATTAATAACTGCAGTTTCGGATCACCAGACTTTATTAAAACGTATCATCATAAGCGATATAATTTTATGAATCTTTTCAATTCTTGTGTACCCTAAGTATGTAGTAATATTATGTTATGTGTCATTCATTATGATTTTTATTACAGGAATTTTGACAATGATCATGGTACGTACCTTGCGTCGTGATATAGCCAGGTACAACGCTGATGATAGTGTGGATGATGTGATAGAAGAAACCGGATGGAAACTTGTTCACGGTGATGTCTTCCGTCCTCCACGGCAGCCCAGGCTCTTTGCGGCTGTCATTGGGAGTGGAATTCAAATATTTTTCATGGCACTTATTACATTGTGTACGTATTTATAATAATTTTAGTGCTACTTTCTAATGTTTTATTGTGTATTGTTGTAATGATTGTTTCTATTATTTTGTTACAGTTTTCGCTATGCTGGGAATGTTATCCCCGGCGTCTCGCGGTGCCCTGATGACGTCCGCTATTTTCCTTTATGTCTTCATGGGTCTTATTGCCGGCTACTTCTCGGCACGAATATACAAGACGATGAGAGGAAGGGAATGGAAGAAGGCGGCCTTGTCGACTGCAACGTTCTATCCAGCCATAGTCTTTGGAACGTGTTTCTTCCTAAACTTCTTTATTTGGGGCAAACATTCGAGTGGTGCTGTCCCTTTTACGACAATGATGTCACTGTTGTGCCTTTGGTTTTGCATCTCTCTTCCTTTGGTTTACTTGGGGTATTACTTTGGCTTCAGGAAGCAGGCAATACAACATCCCGTAAGAACTAACCAGATACCTAGACAAGTGCCTGAGCAAATTTGGTACATGAATCCAGTTTTGTGGTGAGTGTAGTTTATTTTAACAAATCACTTAAAATTACAAAAATGAGTGATTGTTAAAGTGAACAAACTAAGATGGTTTGGACATATTGAAAGAATGAGTGATGATAGGATGACAAAGAGAATGTATGTGGCTGAAAGATGGGATGGTAGTAAACGTGGGTGTCCTAGGGTAACCTGAATTGATCATATCAACTAGGTCCTGAAAGACAGATGACAGACGTGCATGTATGACAAATTGCATAAGGAGTTGTGCCATGATAAATTGCAAGAAGTCCATGTAAGGATAGGGTAGTGTAACATTCTGTTCTGTTTGCCTGCCCCGCAAGGGATGCAGCATAAAATAATATAACTTAATCCTTTTTTTCATGACATACTATTGAAGATTTTCTACTGTCCACTGTACACGTATGATTATTTTCATATTCCAGCACGCTGATGGCAGGAATACTTCCATTTGGTGCAGTCTTCATAGAACTGTTCTTCATCTTCACAGCCATCTGGGAGAACCAGATATATTACCTGTTTGGTTTCCTGTTCCTTGTGTTTTGTATATTAGTCATCTCCTGCTCACAAATATCCATTGTTATGGTCTACTTCCAATTGTGTGGAGAGGTAAGTCCACTTATAATTTTAAATATAATATAACAGTTATATAGTAATATAATCACTGAGAGTCAAACACATTTTTTCATTAGATAAACCCGTTGAAATAAGGCAAATCTAACAAATATGTGTAAAAACTTCGTATATGGATCGTAAATCGTTAAAGGCCGGTCCTGACGCTATATTTTGTACAACCTTTTGTCTGTGCAGTCTTAAGACAGAATGAAAATGGTGCAATTAATAGAACTTCCACACGGTGCAGTGATGTCTGTATATTTCGCTCAGTTTTGTAGATTCCATCATGGAGAAGGTACTGCTGTGGTCAGTTTTGGCATGACGTATTGAAACTGAGGAACAAAATGAGTCGGAAAACGGTGCAACCGTCCACATGCACCGACATGTCTGAACAGGTCATAGAATGTCACAGATATCTATACTCTTTTGCTCAGTTATCGCTGCAACTGTACAGTCTTGGCGCGGGATTAAAAACTGTGCAGTTTTCCAGTCTACACGCAACGTTTTATGTGCAATGTTTTGAACTGTGCAGACAAAAGTTGTACAAAACATAGCGTCTGGACCGGCCTTTAGGCACATTACTTTTGAAACTCTTAAATAATCAAATTGGTTTTGTGTGAAGTTCACAACAAGTTTTAAATGAAGCTTGTATGAACCTTTGTAATTCTGTAAAAAAGGAGTACCAGAGACAACAGAAATTTGTCTTTTATTATAAAGGATCAAACTTTCATGTGCTGTCTGGTTTTTGAAACTATGATACAAGTTGACTTTTAAAGCGAGCCAAGTGTTAAATTACCAGCATACGCTTGCATAAAATGCAACTTTAACACATTAATAAGATACTCTTTTTAAATGGCAAATTACGTTTCAACCACAACTTGATTTGCCATGTATTTTTATATAATATATTAATATTGTTTTTCTTTTAGGATTACCATTGGTGGTGGCGAAGTTTCATTGTCTCGGGAGGCTCAGCAGTTTATGTAATGGCGTACGCCATCTTTTACTTCTTTACCAAATTGGAAATAACTGAATTCATTCCAATCCTTCTTTACATTGGTTATACAGGTAATTACTATAACATTTATACTCTTTATATTTATTTATCGTATGGCCACTTACATCACAATAAAAACATTTGCACAATTTTGTCAAAGTATGTAAAGTGCGCAGGGTTAAGTTTCCTGCTTGTTATTTTTTTATTGCTTCCGCATTTGGTGACAGTATCTAATGGTCTGCCCGTCGTATCCAGGAGATTCTTGCCGTCCACACTTGTGCTTAAAATTAGTGCACCTGTTCTACCACCTAGCTCTGAGTCTGTTTAGAATCAACCAGTTCCCTCTTGCTTGACCAAATGCATATTCTTCATAATTACAATGGGCATATAAATAGTTGACTGAATATATAGTGATTGAGTGAATAAATAGTTGAGCCGTGGCCGCCCGAGACTGGCCTGGTCCGATCATGTTGACCAGATCCTCAAGGATGGACGCGTTTTGAGGAAAAGAAATCGGAGAGCATGTATGACAAATTGCATGAATGCGACGGAGGCTAGGAGTGTGTGCAAGGATAGGGCTGTCTGGCGCTCTGTCCTCTCTGCCTAACCTGCAAGGGACGTGGCGTGAGGGTATAGATAGATAGAGGAGTGATTGTAAGACAGGCATATGAAGATGAATCAGATTAGGTGGTTTGGACATGTTGAGAGAAAGAATGAAGATAGTGTTGAAAGAAGACGCTTAAAAGAAGCGTTACCATCTGATACTGATCTGGATTGGATAGTGACACTTGTGGCCAAAAGTCTACTGAATGTTCGTATGCTGGCATAACATTGATATTGTTTCGTTGTATTTGATTTCAGGTCTCATGGTGTTGACATTCTGGTTGTTGACTGGGACAATAGGCTTCTTTGCTGCGTATGCATTTATTAGGAAGATATACGGAGCTGTTAAGATAGATTGATATCACAAATGAAAGGCTTTTAAAGACTTATGTTAATTTAATTGTAATGTTAGTTGATTCCAGTCTATGAATGTGTATTTAATATGAATGTGAATATAATGTATGAGACAAATAATAGTTGTTAATAAACGTGTCGATAAAATACATTATTCTTATTATTTTTCGAGCCCTTGAGAGCCTCTTGTGGCTTGTATCATTGATTAGAAAGAAAGTTGGTATGTCTATTCAGTGGTTAAGAATAAATGCTGTTTTTATACACACAGCATTTACTATTTATACCACGATAATAGTCGTAGTAACTAGTGTTATTCTGTGGAAAACAAGTACCAAAGAAAGTGCCTTCTGTTATAGGTAATGATTATGTAAAACGTATACCTACAGTGGTTTAACATAATGGAAAAAAATGACAGTATTAAAAAAAGAGTGTTGCCGACTGCCAGGGTAACTTCTAAGGCAAATTACAGCAATTTTTTTTTATTTTACCGAGTATTTCTTATAGCTATGTAAATTTTTAGTGAAAGTGTCGTCAAGTTCCGCCCGTGTTGATATGAAACCTTTTCTGAGTTTAAATCTAAAGCAGGATGAGGTGGGTAGGTTCCATACTCAAAGGTGTGAATAATTACATTCTAAGAGCCTGCTTAAATGTTATCAAGTTTCTGTTAACCTTTAGGGTTGCCTACAATAATATACAAACATACTCCACCTACACAACAATATACTATTCATTACAATATGTATACAACCCACTTAACAAAATATTCATGAATGTAAACCTCTCTGTTGATTTACAAAGTATTTAATGTAAGTAGTAAACATACAGCTCTGTGTATGCAGTGTAGGTAGATTTCTCTCTAAACAAGTTAAGGCATTATAACAGAATTAGCGGGATTATAAGTTAAAAGTGAATACAACATAAGAAAAATGTCAGAGGTCGGTTCATAATATCTACTAGTCTTCAGGCAGTACTCAATAGTGACACAGTTCAAAATAAATCTTATTTCCAACTGTTTTGAACAATGACAAGAAAAAAAAACTTCAATCAGCTGATACCAGAAAACTATTATTAGTTCATACTTCGGATACAGTAAACGTGGAATTTTGGGTTTGACATAGGCTATAAAAATGTAATTTATGGTTAATAAAAATCAGTGCTGGTTTTATATATTACTAGCTGAGTTACCCTTGCTTGGCAACCGCAAATTTAACAAACCAACCCGGTATACTTTATAGGCCTATATGGACAAAATGTGATTTAAGATCTGAATTTCTTTTCCAACGCCCATTCATATGATACCACACACAGCCCTTGGATCCCCTCATCATCGTGACATCTTCTAGGAAAAGCTTTTTCTCCGAAAACCGGCGACGTTGTGACACAGCCTATATTATCGCAAATGTTATTATAAATTTTTGCAGCAATCCATCGTAAAATGCGGGAGTTATGCGAACTTTTACAAAAATCAGACTTAGATTTATATGTATACGAGGGTGGAGTGAAAAGTTCTCGGCCTGACGGTGAAAAACTGTGTTTTCTGGCTCAAAAATATATCTATATTTTTAAATAGTCTTCTATTAGTTCAGTGTACTTGGTCCGACGTCTCTCCGATCAATAGATCCCGCGTCTGAGGGTAATTCTCCAAGGTCTGCAAAATAACCATCTACAGTTGATACCATCCTCTTCATTTGACTAAAAACGTTATCCAGCTACAATTTTTTTGAGGTTTGAGGATGTCTTAAGTTAGAGGATGATAAATCTGGTTAATGGGGGTGGATATTCCCATAATCTATCCTTCAAAACCTTCGATTTTCCCTATGACAAAGCGCTTCAATGGACAGGTTAATTGTCGTGATGAAAGAGGATTTTTTCATTTGGAATCTAAGCCTTTTTTCGCGGTTTTTTTCTTTCAGTTGGTCCAAAATTTTTGCATACTATTCTCCAGTTGTTGTTTTATCCTTTTTAAGGCAATGAGTGAAAAGGATTCGCTTTTTATCCCAGATGACACTAGTCGTCATCTTTTCGGGAGGGAAAATCGACTTCGCCATTTTAGTAAGGAGCCACTGGCTTCCAAATATTGCTTTGATTGCTGTTTCATTTTAAGAGGGTACTGATGGATCCACTTAACATCCGCAGTAAAAAATCGATGCACAAAATTAATTTAACCCTTCTTAAAACGGCTCAAACATTGGTGCGAAATTAGTTTTGCATTTGTTTTTGGTTAGTATTCAACAAATGCGGCAGCTGATTTTCATAGAGGCTTTTCATATTTGATTATTGACGTAAAGTGAGTCCAACTTTTTCTTCTGATATGACTAGGACCTCAGCTATCTCATACACCTTTAGTCGCCGATCGTCCAATACCATATTGTGCACCTGCACAGCATTTTCCCTTGTGATAGCAATTTTCGGCTCTTCTTCACGTGGATCATGATCAAGAGAATTACGACCATGTTTGAATTCGGTTGCAATTTTTTTCACTATGAAAACAAAGGGGAAGAATCCTAGTTCACCTTTATTAACTTTGGGTGAATTTACGTTGGCGATAAACCACCCAAAATGAAGAGTTTGTAACAGCACGATAGTCCGGTTTATCCATTTCACCAATCCATCTCCGACACGTCTACTTCCAAACGCCGTTAAATGAAAACTATTCGACAGATCAAGCTGAAACTTGTCATATAATGTTTTTAGACATGTATCATCGTAACTGCAAAAAAAATTTTTGGTAGCAATGCTGCTTCCACCTTAGGCCGAGAACTTTTCACTCCACCCTCGTAGATTTGGATCTGCAGGCATTGGTTAAATATTATGTATTAGTGGTTGCATAAAATCAGGAAGCGTTGCGCTGTATTGGTTTAGCAATAAATAATTTGTAGGGGCAAGTGCTGTGCCTGTGGACACTTCGAATATTTTCACAAATATTTGGTTATGCGATAATATTGCACAATGCAACTGTATACTTCATAATCCACTGCCATTTGTTCAATAATTAAACCCCAATATGTAAGACGACTAAAAAATAATTCGCGACTTATGCAAGTAAAATTTTTGTACCTTCTATTTTTCAAACCATTTTTTTCTGCTAAGGATGAGTATTAATATTTGATTTTTCTCTAATATCAATTCAAAATAGGACGAAACTGTGATATAAAGGGTAAAGTATTGTATCCGTGGAGTACCGAAAATACAAAAGGTGACTAATATATCCACCTTTCGGGTGTCGAAATTTTCCCAACCATCTAATCAAAATATATGAACTATCTATGAAAGTGTAATATATGAACATCCAAATATTATTAAAATTACTTAAATCTCCGTACAACGGTTTGTGATGCTCTTAATTAATGGATTATTTCCTTTGTTTCTGACTAATCCTATAATATTAACGTTCAGTAAGGTAAAGTTAGTATGTATCTGATTTCAGATTCACTAACAGATCCATTAGGATTAGAATTATAGGTACAAAATACATAGTAGGTAAATTAAGGAAAAGTTCAATGCCATTTCCTATAAAGGAACCTTATAATTTTGCTGGCAGACATTGATAATACGCTGGTAGGTAGGTATAATAAATGCCTATATAGCCTATCAGACGTTGTCCTATACTTAAATAGGTAGCTACTAAGTAAGGAGGTAGGTACCAGGGATGTTGCGAACATCCGTGTATTTTCAGACATCCGCATCCGCATAAATTGGTGCAGATGTCATGCGGATGTGAAACTGTGATGTCATACGATTTATTGTAAGTAGGTATGTACTATTTTTTAATGAAACCAGCTCTGTTATAATGTCTTATGGGAAATTTCGCCTGCGGCGCCAGCCCCACTCAATAAAGGTTGAATATAAGGTCATTTATTCGAGGGCGAGGACTTGAAATTTTGATAACCCTAGACTTCCATTGGAGAAAATTTCCGGCTGACCGTAATTGGTAAAAAAATATTTACAAAAACGAATGTGAGTATTGTATGGTGTCTTAGCAAACCTATTGGGAAATTAAAATAATAATGTGTGTTCACACTTCACAGTAAGTTAATACCAAGTTGGCCCCTAGTGTCGCCCTGGCAACATTCCTGGAATTCCACTGCACGATTTTTACCATTGAATATGATTTATCACGATGTTGTACCTGATAATAGAATTGTATTTTTGTAATCTGATGATTTATTTTTATTTTTATAATGACATCATAAATTGAATGATTGAATTGATGAAACATGAAAATTAAACATTCGCATCCGCTTCCGCGGATATCTAAAAAATAACATCTGCGGCAACCCTGGTAGGTACACGTGAATAGGAAGGAATGATTTCTTTTGAACATCTTCATTCAATTTGTAGATATCAACTAGATATAAGTATATTACTATAGGTCTGTAATCATCCCTAATAAGTTCCTATGGTTGACTTTGTAGCCTAAATAAAGCCGTCGCTAATGATGTGATCGACATACCTACCTAATACTGAATTCAAATAATAGGCAAAAATCGTTCTGTAACGGTCTTAACTTTATCAGATTTTGTATAAGGATGTAAGCCTAAAATAAGAATAGCTTAAGCGGAAAAATCTACTTTGGGGTATTTTTCAAAAAGGAGACCGTACACTGCGTCTTATCTTAAACATGTCACCAACCAAATCACGTGGGTATGTAACAAACTACGGGAATAATACAAGCTTCAGTAAATTTCAGAGGTAATTCTAGGATTACTTTTTCTTCAGAAAATTTACGAGAAAAAACTTTCAGATAGAATTATACTAAAACTGAAACATTATTTTTACTCGTGTTTTAGATCTTAGGATCTAAGAATCTTTAGTATTGGTTGCTGAATCCTTCTTTTCCTGACGCAACAAATGGTTGTTACAGCTTCCTAACCCACGACTCCTACTAGCAGGTACTATATAAAAGGCTTAAAAGTTTCCTTTTAACGCATCATCCAGGATTAACAGCTGACAGGTAGTAGATACAATTATGTAATTACCTTAGTATAGATTTTACTTCCAGCTTGCAAACTCCAAACACTGAAAGTAGGACTGATGTTGGGAAATTTTCATACTTGTGTTAACGATTAGTAGAGGGTGAGTAGCGTAAAGCCGTAAACCTTTATAAATAAATAATGATTCAGTAGTACCTGCAGGTATTTTTTATTTCGTTTGTTATTGAACGCCTAATTGACTTGTCAAAATTTATAAGTAGTCAATAATGCTGAAATCTGTCGAAACCTTTGTGTTGGAGGGGCGAAATGAATCCTGAATTGAGGAACATGAAGAGCGTCTGATAAAGGATTCATATTTTTAAATAAAATATCAGGTATTTCACAATTTTAATTATTCCAATATATTGGAATTGACATTGGGAAATTGAGTTCTTCGTTTCTTTTTCAATATTAAAAACAAATAACCTCCCACAGGTTTTTTGTATTAAAAATCTTCGATGCATGAATCTCGTACCTATACATACAGGATAAAAAAACCGAAAAAAGGAGAAATTAATCGTAATGGCTTTATAAATTGGGGTGACCCGCTTATGTTTTTCTATTGTTATTTTTTATGAAATTTTAAAATTCACTGTTTTAGGACTAAGGATGGATCCTTCAGTAAAAGGGTCGGAAACTCTGCAAAAAACAATGAGAACAACCCAAAAATATTTATGAAGTAATCAACATACAGAGCAATTATATTTTTTGCTATGCTCCCATGTAGGTACTCTTACTAGTGGCAGTATTAGATTATATCCAATACAAGGGAGGAAAAAGCTTCGTGCCTCTAAAGTCGGGAAGTGAAACAATTAGGCCAGACTTTATAGTATTACGTAAGAATAAACTTTGCAGCACCGCCCGCTTTGAATGAATGAATTACATAAAAAACTTAACTGCGTCGCTAATTTTACATGAAAGTCAAGAGAGGTAGGTTAATCGACTCCTTTTTTGTGATCTTACATGGGCGTCGCCAGCCTCGGAGCTAATGGGGGGCAAAAAAATGTGTAGCATATAAAACGCATAAATAAAAGTGATAGCATATAATATTTTGCACAATAATATGCATGAAAAATGTTTTTATGGAAAAATTAAAAAAATTGCGCTGTCGCAATTGCAACCCATCAAACCACGTATTTCATTAAAAAATTGCGACAGCGCAATTTTTTAATGAAATACGTGGTTTGATGGGTTTTCAAACTCATTTTCATAAAAAATATGATATGATGAGAAAATGCGTGGTATGTTTTTAATGTGTTTTTTGTGAGGTTTTATCATTTAGTATGAAAATAAATATATCTATTCCAATCTCTATGGGGGCAGCCGCTCCCCCTGCCCCCCCATTCTCTGAGGTGATTGTCTGTCCTCTTGTATTCCGCACTAAAATTCCTGTTCTACCACTCATGTAATTCATTATTTTGTAAAAAACAGTGATTTTTAGGCAGTTTCGTTATCAAATGTTATTAGGTAGAAAATGAGTACCCCCTACTGAGGGAAGCTCCTAACTTTGATTTTGCCTCGGACCTATGGATGTCTTGATCCGCCACTGTATATTGTATGAGTACCATTAAATAATTTAATTAAATCATAGGTTATATTGTATTTTAACCAGAGTTTGCATTCCACAAATGTGTTTTATTTATTTAAAACCAAACGCTTTCCCGTATACTGTGGTTATAGGTTGTGGTGGATAAAAATTGTTGTTATAAATTCAAATTGATTCAACTGATGTAAATTTCCACTCACTAAACACAAAACTGTCGAACAATTAAATATCTGATATTCAATCATTGTTTTGTAACTATTTCAATACGTACATCGTAAACAATACTACAAAAGAAGAGGAATAAATGCGGTGAAGGTGAGGTCATGAAAAAGAATTCGTAGGAAAACGCTGGGAGAAAGAGTAAGAAATGAGGTAACTAAAAAAATAGTGGAGAAATGAGGTAATTAAAAAATATATTTATTGTTCTCCAATTATCCGTAGGCCTTATTTAAGGAACTTGGAATCGTCAAGCTTACATATTAAACAAATATTACAAAATCAAATGCCCTACATCAATAAACAGTCGCAGCAAAAAATAATAAATTCAATAAATACATGGTGATTGGTAAGTATTGTGATCAGATAGAAGTGAACAAATTGAAATGGTTTGGGGATACGTAGAGAAAATCCGAGGATTGAACCAGAGAAAAATAAATACAAAAATAACTACCTACTTTTCCATAAAATATTTAATCAAAATATTTACGTTAAGTTTTCTTAAAAAAGCTGTAACATATATTATTCTATATCGGTAAGAAAATACCTCTACTCAACTCACTTCACTTGTATAAAATTTGTCGAATCGATAGTTAGTCGAATTAGTTTAATATCCTTGAGTTTACAGTAGATTAAACTAATACTAATTCAGTAGATCCAAAACAAAAGATATTGTATTTTTGATTAAGAATAGGCAATAATGAACTCGGTTAGCGGAATGTTCCCCGATGATAATCGACCGAGAAATGTTCAATTTTCTTTTTTAGTATTTCAACGGGTTGTAAAGCCGCACCCTCTTCAAACAGCAGATTTCTATGATAATCGGATATCATTTACCGCATTATATTTTTAAATAACATTCATGAGACACTTACATTTGTTTCACAAAATAAACCGTATGGGTAGAATTTGGGTTGGTTTGTACCTACTCCACCTCTCAACGAAAAAAAGGTAATACTTACAAAATAATGAGGGTGTAGGATCAACGTTTGTTTTGGTTAGGTAATGCTCGTAGGTACTACGCCTACATTTGTTTAGTACATAATCTCTACAAAAATACTTACTATTTGGTACTATATTCCTATATTACACCTGCCCGAATTCTAGTATACAACAAGTAAGTTGGTACCTACCTTTTTGGAGAAGCTTTAGAACATTTATTAATACTTTAGAAGATCTATTTACATATTGTATCTATGTATATATAGAGTGAACATAATGCCAGACAGCCTCTTATACCATTCGCCTTCATATAGCTTCCCACACATTCATGTAATTCAGCTCAAAAGTCAAACAAGCTCTACAATTTCATATTATACTCAAACATTTCGAGTACGTAACCTTAGATGGGAGAAGTATTTCAAAATCCTAATAATTCAATATTTTTTTATGAATCAGTGGATAATATTTTAATTCCTAGACTAAAAATAGGAGTGACAGGAGATGCCAGCATCCAGAAATAGTAGCAGCATCAGCAACATTTCTTTCGGGCATTCGTTAGGGGCCCGTCGCCCCCCGGAGTAGCCCTAGCGCCCCCCCCCCCATCGGAGAACAAAAATGCCCCTCCGGAGCAATTTGTCTCAAAGAAACACTGAGCATCAGGATCATGAAAATGTCGACAAAAAATCCTTACTGTTCAGTGAGATTATCTAAGAATTTCCACACTCTTTTCCTCCCCTTTGCGCTTAAATATAAAAATACGATTTTACAAAAAAAGTATTCAAACTCTCCTAATTAACTTTCGTTCAATTTAGAAAGAAAAAATCATTGTCTATAGATATCCACTTATTACCTAAAGAATTCTGTATCTACTACATATTTTATTGAATAAGTCGAGTTATATTTAGTAGCCTTCATTATAGCAGAAACTTAGCGATCATCCAGCAGCAGGCACCTTCTGATTTCAATTATTAAATTATAGAAAAGTTTTTTTTTGTACCAGATATAAAGGACAGGTACCTGGTACCTACTCACTTCCTCTGATCTTTTCCCTCTACCTTACTAAACTGATCTTCTGGATATTAGAAACTTACTTATTAAACAGGGTATAATACCTTCTACTCTTATATACCTAGAAGTAGTAGCATCTTTATTGGAATATATAATGTCCCAGGTATCTATCAGGCTAGACGGGTCACTCTAATCCAATTCCCACTGGCTTCTCTGTCTATTTACACAATAAATAACGAATAATAAAGGTACGTTTAGATTAAGAGTATGCATACCGACATTTCAAAATTTTTAAAAAACGGGAGACCTTGTATCTCGACAACCGTTACAAAATATGCTTTGGAACAAAATAGGGTAGATGCATTGAACCTTTATCTAGGGAATAATCGTAATTTTTTTTATATCTTGTATAGATTTGTCAAAAAAAATAATTAAAAACACCTCTGACCTTCTTTCCGAAAGACGGAAACTCGTTTCCCGAAAGTCGCGGAGTAAATTTTTTTTGTACTGATAATATGCATTAAAATCTAGGGAAAAACCGTAAAAATTTTTTGATAGAGGCAAAATTAACCCCAAAAAATGGAAAAAAACGCTATTTTTACCATTTTATCATGCGATTGTCACGCGATTTTGAACCTCAATGCCGTGGGAAAAGACTGTGACGTCATTCTTGGTGCCAAGCCCTTAATGCAAGTATACTCGTACAATCGTACACGCATGGTAGGTTCAACACCGTTGCTACAGAACAACAAATTAACCCGATAAAAATTTGGGAATCGTATTGATGCGATCAATATATAATATACTTACGAGTACTTGTGAGTATTGCTTACCGTTACAATGTCACATAGATTCCCGTACTTAAACTGCAAGCCGGATATTTTCGAGTTAATAAAACATTGGATTTGATTCTTAGTTGCATACACCACGGCAGTAATTCGATATTCACATACGTTTTAGGAACAGGGAAACTATTGTGATACAAGGGTTGTTGTAATAATTACAAGCGTTTACGTATATGAAATGTGTAAGTATTTTGTGTAGCCTTTTACATAAGCGGGATGATTTTTTTACCGGATTACCTATGAGGAAAAGTCGCTCCTCGTCACTGGTATCTATAGACTTCAAATTTAATATCGACGCATAATCTAAAGAAAATAAGTAGGTACTGTACAAATCTATTCTTAATTTAAATTCTCCATAGGTATACCTACCCCCAGTGTCGGATTAAGCTTGCCCGAGGCCCGTGCCACAGATACCCCGCATAAAAGAGGTAGTGATGTAAAATTAGTTTGTTTTTCGTAAAATAAAAAAATAAACTTATGTAAAGGTACCTATGCATTAACAGAGTTATTAGCGCCGCAGGCAATTTTTTTTATGAAACTATTGTAAATTAACCTAAACTTCGTTTCTTAGATTTAGCTTGATATTTAAAATTATGTTTTTTCTGCCTACGCGCTAGTCCTCTAAAAACGCGAAGCCCGTGGTACTGGCCACAAGTGCTACTATATTTGATCCGCCACTGCCTACCTCAAACACTGATTGATTATACAGACCCCTACTACTTCTTTCTAATATTTGTGTGCCTATCTATATTGAAATCTTTGGAATTTAATATTATCTCATCTTTATAGTCTACTACCTGAGTTACCCGTGCTTCGCAGCGGCAAATTTGGATGGTGAAGTAGGTCGACAGTACGACCCGAATCGCGTTAATCTGTTCAATCATTCTGACAACTTTCTAGAAGGTTCTGCAATGTTTGGTTAACCCTACAATTTTCTAGACAGGATTCTCTCGATCACTCGGTGTCTCCCGATGGCTTGAGTTGGACAATATATGACTTAGTACGACCTATTTTTTTATCCAACGCCCTTTCATTCGATACCACACACTTCCCCACACAGCCCTTGGATCCCCTCTTCAGTAATATTTATCAGAAGGTTCGAATAATAAGTGTGGCGATTTTTTTTTTTGAAAAATGGGTGAATTGATTAACCTGGGATCTTTCTATAGCAGATGGCACATCATTGTTTGACATTTCGGGGGGGGGGGGGGGGCTCGCCCTCTCCCCTATATACGACACTGGAACATATGATATAAGTTGAAAAAACAGTGTTCCCATTGGACCTACATCCTTTTTTAATATTTTTTCGAGTGTCGTGTAAAAGTCATGTGAATTTGTCACATTTCATCTTATTCATTAATGAGGGTTTACCACCCATTCTGTTTATCCCATTATGCGATAAGTTCGCCCTAGTGAACAATGATTTATAATCTGCGCAATGTCAATTTTTTTTATTTTTTAGGTATATACTTTCTTCTCTTAAAGAATAAATAAATAGATTATTGTCGTTTACCGTAATGGTTCAAACAGATGAATGGTTTCGAAAAATACATTTAAGGGAAAAAATGAATCAAACATTATTTCATTCAAGTGAACTGAATCAACGCTTATTGATATTTCTCCATTAGGTAGATACCTAATGGAGAAGATACTGAAAGATACAGTAGATACTGAAAATATCTAAAAGTCAGAATTAATTTTGTCGAGTGGAGTTCATGGACGTTAACTATTATTAGTTCATGGACGTTAAAAAAGTTTAATCGAAACGTAAACTTCTTTAGTTCAAAGTTAAAACTTAATGATTTCGCAAAATCTAATTTATAAAGTTTGTAGTTTGTTATTATCCGACGCTTTCTATAATTTCATTTAAATTGTTGTCACATCTATTTTTTGATGAAAGCATTTTCACATTATTATATTCGTATTATTTCTTCTTACTTTTTACCTTTTGTGACGAAACTGCACTTGATTTTTTCATATATATTTTTTATTTACCCGCTGTTTTGTATTTATAGTTATTTTCTCTTCAACCGTAAAAGGTATTTGATTTTTTCTACTAAGATTAATGCCCAATCCCATCAACTTCCACCTAGGAAAGAGAGCCATAAGTAATTTCAATACAAAAACAGAGAGAACATTATTTTACAAGGGATACCAACAGCAACCGGTAGAGTATAAATCCATATGGAATGCAACATGCGACTCTCCTAGTTGGTGACATTCTGGGCGGAGGTATTTGGGTACCTAACGTAGGAGAGTCGCATGTTGCATTTCATATGGATTTATACTCTGCCGGTTGTTGTTGGTATCCCTTGTAAAATAATGTTATCTCTGTTTTTTATGGAAATTACTTATGGCTCTCCTTCCTAAATGGAAGTTGGTGGGATTGGGCATATGTCCTGGACAATATGCTGCTGTATATTTATTCAAGATTTGTAGTCTGAGAGTTCTACCGTGTAAAACCGATTCCCGTACATAACGAATTATGTAGGTACTTATGCCAGTTTACAAAAATATTGTAGCGATTTTCTACATTCACCTGTGACAATATAGGACAACGATCCTAACGTACACAACAGTCGCCTGTCTGTCACCTGTCGTTTGTCACCTTTTCATATTTTTAGTAGAAACTTTACATGTATCAAAATATTCGTTGATGGGTTGTCTAAAAAATGCTGTTTTCATTTATCTGGCAAAAAAAAAAATGTTAGCATTCAGTAAGGTAGGTCACAAGAGACCGAAATAACAATATTTTGCATGAATATTTCATAACCAAATTACTTCTTTTTTCAATGTGCAAAGAGTGCAATCTGTTTAATTTTTATGCAATAGATTTTAAATACAAAACAAGCCTTCAGACTTCTCAGACATGGTACCTTGCAAGTGTTGTGATATCTGCGTACCTTAGTTACAATATATGCTTCTAACCCCAATCTTACTCTGCCAGTCCATTCATTAAGCGCTCTACTCGTGATAAATATTGAATACATAAATAATATTCAGTATTTCTGATTCTGTCCGACAGTCTTATGTGTAGCTTGGCTCTTTCGTGTTTCATTTATGCTACGCGGAGTTTTCTTGCAGTCGATTTTGTGAGAATAAGCGTTTCTGCCCCATATTATGTCAGCACTGGCAGTACGCATTGGTCATACATTTTGCGTTTAAGGCTTTGGGGAATATTGCTGTCAAAGAACTTCGGCGCAAGGAGTACGGGGGAGGCCAGGAGCAGTGGACAGAGATGGCTGGATAAGTAAGTAAGTTAGTAAGTAAATAATATTCAATAGTATTAGAGACAAAATGTAGGATTGTCGTACGCCTTTCTGGACTAGGTAGGTCGACGAATACAAGTCTACTTACTTAG
Source organism: Ceraclea dissimilis (assembly GCA_963576895.1). Taxonomy (NCBI): domain Eukaryota; kingdom Metazoa; phylum Arthropoda; class Insecta; order Trichoptera; family Leptoceridae; genus Ceraclea; species Ceraclea dissimilis. The sequence continues at coordinate 20,293,863 of OY756358.1, read as the reverse complement.
AATTATTTTTACGAAAAAGCAAGACGTGAGTCGTGAATAATAATATTAACATTGCAATGAATTTTATCACACGTTCCTGAGGCACAATACTTTCGTCATAATTTTGTCGTGTTGCTTTCACGATAACTAGAGGAAAAATACTTTTATGGGAAAAAAGAGGTAAAGGCTTTGAAAGATAACTGACATACGTTATTATACTCCATCAAAGCAAAATATCTACGCGTCACGTAAAAATCCTTTGTAGTATTAAGTTCCCTACGTTATAAAAGAATGTATTTACCTTCCAACGTAGATTCCTGTAACTACCATACGTGATCGAAGACATGAAAATGTCATATGTGTACCAAGTAACTTAGAAAAAGACAAGATGCACAAGTTTAGATGAATGGATGGCGTATATGTATAGGGGTCTAAAGGCAATCGAATGGCGAAAATTCTGGAGAATTTCAGGACTCAAGATGATGATGATGGAATGAACATTCCCGTTTTTTTGCATGTCTAGTTTTCGGACCTATATGAAAGGCATGTCAATGTCTAGTTGGGTCATGTTTTTGAGAACACAAAAGGATTGTTTTTGAAAAATTGTTTTGTTTGGAAAATGGTAATTATTTGTCAGCCCGTGGCTTTCAGATCTTTTTTTTAAAATTTGCATGGATTTTATGACAGCGAGATTGGAGCAGTAGAAAGTAGGAATTAGGACCAGGAATTATGTAAAAAAATATTTTCTAAGAATAGAAGGACATAAAAACTTGATTGAAACTTGAAATTATTTGGAGACTTAAAGAATCCAAATAATAAAATTGTACTAAGAGTATACCTATATCTATTTAAATTCTTTAAGACCCTATATGCTGTCATTGGGCTTCGGCGCCCTGAATTTTACTCAGCCAATACAAAGGGAATCGTCTTGAAACTGAAGATAGTGATAGATAAAAGTATGGACCACAGATCAACTGTTTTAGAATTACAGGATTTGGAAATTCCTTCAATAAAAAAATATTCCCATAGTACCCCTAAAATTTACGGGATCTGAAGATTTTCAGTTCGGTTTTTCAGAGATAAAAGTATAATTTAGCCAAAATACTGGTAATTATAACCTTAACAAATCGGCTGTTTTAGATTTTTAAATTTCTTCCCAGGTTTCTTTTAAAAATGTATAATTCACTTTGTCGCTTACGTTTTTCTTATTTCACGCTAACATTCTCATACAAAATTTGAAAAAGTTGAAGCACAAACAGAAGCATTTTTGCTCAGTGCATAAGCCCCCTTAAGATTATACCGACTGCTGTGTTTATGTACATAGTGCAAGAACTATGTCGAGATTAATAATAGACACCAGTGTCAGCATGTAAACAGCATCCAAGACTAATCTAGTTAATTATGCCAGTTGCTGCAGTGTCTCCAAACATATACTACGTAGTTACTTACTTAGTGCAGATAGGGAGATGGGTACTAAATTGCACTATAGGTATATGCTACGTGCAGTGCAAACATTAAGTTTGTAATGTATACGAAACTCTGCAACCATTTGTACACGACGTGACGCGACACTGTTAATAATATGACGTCATTAACAACAAAGTACTTTTAAAGTGTTCAACTTACTTCTGACATTGAAACATAAATATCTGGATGATTCGACAGGGGTGAAAAAGCACCTCGTTGATATAGTGTAAATTGAAATATATTTGGCACAATGTTGACCAGAGCCGTATCAATATGAATATCAACATTTAAGGGCTTGGTACCAAGAATGACGTCACAGTCATTTCCTACGGCATTAAGGATCAAAATCGCGTGAACAATCGCATGATAAAATGGTAAAAATTTGGTAAAAAATTTTTAGGGTTAATTTTGCGTCTATCAAAAAACTTTTACGGTTATTCCCTAGATTCTAATGCATATTATCTGTACAAAAAAAATACTCCGCAACTTTCGGGAAACGAGCTTCCGTCATTGAATAAATAAAAAAAAAAGATAAGGGGTATTTTATACATTTTTTTTAGAGAAATTTATACAAGACATAAAAAATCTTTTACGGTTATTCCCGAGACAAATGTTCAATGCATCTACCCTATTTTGTTCCAAAGCATATTTAGTAACGGTTGTCGAGATATAAGGTCTCCCGTTTTTAGAAATTTTTGAAATGTTGGTATGCATACTCTTGACAACTAGCAATTTTATTAAAATTAAACATTACTGTTTTTGACTATTTGTCTGGAGTTGACTGTAAAAAACCTTCTGCGAAATAATCCAGTGAAACTTCGTATTTTGATCGGTGAAATGACAACACGTGTACTGTGTAGTAATATGATAGAATGTCTATTTTATCCAACGTTTAGCAGCAAGAACACAGAGCGCGTAGTGTACTCATAGAATGTAACGTAATGCCTACCTACTTGTATAATCGCAGATTACAAAAACTTTCTTATCAAAGTAGACCTGCCAGCCTGCCTACGCTGTTTGATAAATTTTATCTCACATTCCTATAATCTTCAGAAAGCTACATACCTTGGAATCCTTGGATTACTCGAATTTCACTAAAAATAAATATCCAAAGGGTCTTTTGAACGTTATTATTATAAATCTTTTTTCTGTGTTACACGTTCCTGAAATCCTAAATATTTAGATCTGCTTGTTTTCGGCTACTAACATCTTTTGACGTCATTCTGTTTGTTGGCTGATCTGTAGTCCCGAACTTAGTTAAGGGAAATTAATAAGAAGATGCAAGCCCCCCCCTCGAAATATAAAGCAATTATTTAAAAAACGTTATTTTAAAAGTTGTCCCGGTTTAATCACTTCACCCATTTTTCATAAAAATTCTGCTGCGGCGCTATTCTTTTTTTCCATTTTTTGCACACAGTTTTAATACCATTCTAAAACACGACCTTTTCCACTCAACTTATCTGTTTTACAATTTGTGTTGCCTCCCCCCAGCTTCGAAGCAGGCGACGCCCATTGTTCTGCCCGTTTCTGTCGCAACAGTTGACAAGAGTTTTTTTCGGTTTAAGAATGCTCAGGCTTAGTTTCCTTCCCCGGTCCCCCAAATTCAAATGCTTGATCGCCCCCCCGAAATGAAAACCTGTATACGCCACTGTGAAAATGTAGATGTTTAATAAGAATTATTGCCATAATATTACCAAAATATATGGAAATATAATTCTTTTGTGAAATATTTCTCGGAAAAATATCTGCTACATTACTTGTCTAATTTATTTGTTCTCTCGTGTCATTGATTTATTATTAAGGAGCGATTGTCTGAATCGTTGCAGGTTCCCAATGCTCCCACTACAAGCTGGTGGCCTACCACGAGCGAGTGATGTTCATGAGTAAAAAGGCGTCAACGGTCGGTTACGTACACGTCATAAACGTTTCAGCCACACACCTTTTTACTCATGAACACCACTCGCTCCGTGGTTGGTCACCAGCGTGTAGCGGAGGCATACTCAGTCTAATGTGGCAATATGTAAATTTCAAAACTATCAATCTTATATGATTTTTAGCATTTTATTTTGCATTATTTCAATAATTGTTGGTCTGGAAAATAAATCATATTTCATTTTATTTTACTTGTAAATTTCTTGCCAAGCTGATGATAGACAGTGGATTTGAGAATCTTCGACATCTGATTTGAGAAGGGCTATTTTACTCCTTAATTACCAATTATTTAGACGTAATGTGTATGTAGGCGGACACGTCTTGGTGAGGCTAGGGTACTTATAAGAAGGGTATTATTTACTTACAGTATTCATTAATTACAAATTATTGAGCGCTATTTCATCGTAATTTGAGATTATTTACATGCCTATTGTCTTTCATAACAATACTGATAACCCGAATTTATAGTGTGAGTTCAATTTTTGAATTACAATAATACTTCTTCTTCTTCTTCCTCTTGTATTAGGTCGGGTGACCTGTTTATAATGGCGGGCTGTCCTGGGATGAGGAGGTCCAGCTGTCCTTCCATCTCTTGAGTGGCCTTCCGGGTAATCTTCTTCCAATGGGGTTCTCCGTTTTGACCATCTTTGAAAGTCTGGTGTCATCCATTCGGTCGACATGGCCCCTTCAGAAGCGTCTTCTACTTCTCCTCAACCTTACTATATCCTCGATATCGCAGACAGAGCGTATAGTCTCATTTTTGATCCCATCTCTAAGTGTTCTGTCCGCGATGGATCGTAGGGTTTTCATCACGATAATGCGAACCAATTAATTACGAGTAAACAATGTATACAACTCGACATCTTGCCATTTATAAAAGCTAGTTTGGTGGAAAAAATTACAGTTCAATCCCTTATAATAAAAAAAGCAAACGTCTGTTCGCTCTGGTACTCGTGTCCTTCAAAATTGTTAAAATATTTCATACAAGTTTTGATTTTTGAAATAAGGATTTTTTTTTTGTACCTTAGTCTTTTAAAGGAAGTCCGTCTAGACGATTTTGGTACAAGAATAGAGGCTAGCTAATCACAAAATAGGTGTTTAATAAATATGTGGCCCCTTCCATCTACAGGGCCATGCACCTTGCGGGGGACAGAACCGCGTGGCGACAGATTATCCAGCAATGGGTGTTTGGGGATGGCGACCCTCAGCAATGAGGAATTTGACCCAAGAGTCAATTGTTGACACATTTTCGTTGGATGCCGTTTGACTACGGGTATATTTAATTTGACGTTCTGGCGTCTGACGTTTCTTTACCATTCAAGGATTTTAATGATATATCTAGTAAGAAAGGGTATAAACGCTCCATGAATTTTCACGGGCAGATACCAACTAGTAGTTTATTTTAATTAACATTCAACACTGCAAATACTATGTGCATTATTTGAATAAGCCATTAAAATTGATAGGTACAAATTTGTCTAGACATTTCAAAACTAATATTCATACATTGGATTGCAATTAGTTTGAGTAGCTGAAGGTTTTCAATTATTATACATAAGAATAGTACAAAGGTGAATGGGGCTTTGATACCAATTCAAATAACACACGAGAGCTACCGTACATGTAATAGTCGTTCTAAATATAATTATTATAATTGTTTTGCTCAATTTAATTATAAATATTCAATTCACAATTCCATTACAATAATTTCGATTATAATATTACATGATCGAGATTAAGAGTATGCATACCGACATTTCAAAAATTTCTAAAAACGGGAGACCTTATATCTCGACAACCGTTACTAAATATGCTTTATAATAAAATAGGGTGGATGCATTGAACCTTTATCTAGGGAATAACCGTAAAAGATTTTTTTTATTTTTTATATTTCAAAAAAAAAAATTGAAAAACACCTGTGAACTTTTTTCCGAAAGACGGAAACTCGTTTCCCGAAAGTCGCGGAGGAATTTTGTTTGTACTGATAATATGCATTAAAATCTAGGGAATAACCGTAAAATTTTTTTGATAGACGCAAAATTAACCCCAAAAAATGAAAAAAAACGCTATTTTTATCATTTTATCATGCGATTGTCACGCGATTTTGAACTTTAATGCCGTGGGAAACGACTGTGACCTCAATCTTGGTGCCAAGCCCTTAATAAAAAGGAACGTGAATAGATTTGTCAGCAAAGGGAGATATAATGATAGCACATTAACGGGAAATGAAGATCCCGCAATATCCCTTTCCCGTCTGTCATAATCTAGGGTCGTGTAATGGCGGGATTATATCATCTATATTATCCTATATTAATATTAATTATAACGTCAATACCCTTAATAGACTTTTACATGACATGAGACGAAATCCCATAATGTGGACGAAATCATATACGAGCACATAGCAAAAATTACATAAGATAATTTATTTATTTATTTATTCGTGACATACTCGTATATAATTACATATATAAAAGATGAGACAATATTCGTTCAGGTCGACCCTTCAATTAAAACTGCCAACAGCATGTACGTTGTAATAAATATAAAAACATTTGTACTTATTCAACGTTATTCTACTTCTTCTTTAATCTTGATCTTTCCACAACTGAATTCTGGCCTTTTCCAAACGTTTCTAATCTCCTTTTTCATTGTCTACCAAGGTTAGGTACCTAAGTTTAACATTGTCAACCCATCTCTTCTGACACTTGTTTAACCGTAGTTCCCATTTAAGAAGCACGGGTATCCACATATTATTTCTCAAAATGGGTATCACCCTGAGACATGGCCGTAGGCTGAATGGGGGTTTTTGGGGTTAAACCCCCTCCGAAATTCCTCAGCTAACCCACCGTTTTATACATAGGAGAAATTAATCACATTATTACCACATTGTTTTTCCCCGTCAGGAAATATCAAATTTTCCAGAGCTCGGACCCCCCCCCCCCCCTCCCCGAAATGAATTCCTGGCTATGGCCTTGCCCTGAGTAAGAAATTAAATAATACGGCAAATAACAGGAGTAGGAGATATTGCCCAGGGTATCGCATCTCTCAAATAAGTAAGTTACATGGCTAGAGATCCAGACGATAAGTGGTCGAAGATGGTCTTAACCTGGAAACCCAGAACGACTACCAGGAGCGTAGGAAAACCACCACTACGATGGAGAGACGACCTAGTTAAGTACGTTGGTGCCAACTGGATCCAGAGGGCCTAGGATAGAGCGGTGTGGAAGCAGATGGAGGAGTTGCCTTCGTCCAGGAGTGGTCGGGAGTAAGCTGAAGAAGAAGAAGAAGATTTCTCATAATAAATATTTCAGTATTCAGTCAGTGTTCAAAAAATGAAAGGTGTAGACTGTAGAGCTTATAAAGAAGAAGATTTGAATTTGGAACATATTTTTTTACGAACTGTACTTTGAACTGGATTTTGACCCATCTGATTTTTTCCGTGTGACTTCCATACGACCGATATGATCTCATCCTGATACGCTTTATGTAATACAGTAATAGCTATTTTGACTATAAAGATTACAGGTATCATTATTTATTATTCTAGAAGATTGCTATTCGGTTCAAGATTCATGATACTGCTCCCACGGTTCCACAAGATATAGACGTTTGTATACAAACTACAACCAATAAAATTCCGTCCCGAAGTAATAAAATATGTACCTCGGATGATATAAAAGCTCTTTATAGACACCATAATGTTCGGGATTTCGTAAGCTTGTTGTTTAAACTTTTACTAAAGATCCCTGAGGAATTTAACCCTTTAACTTTCAGAATTTTGTACGTACAATTTTCTTAAAACCGTATTGTTAGATTTACAGTAGTTAACCCATCAACATTGTGGTTTTGAGACTTGGGAGCGGTTTGCTAGTTAATTTAAGAGGCACTACATATAGATACCTACATATAGATAGTTATAATTTATTATATAATTTAAATAATTTTCATAATAGTTATTTAATATGTTAAATTTTCAAAATTACTCAAAACAATTTGGAAGCATATGTATACTCGTAAAATATGATAATGTATTCTACCCTTTCATAATAAACTTGATTCAAGGATTTTTCACTCTCCATATCATATATTTATTCAGTTCCTCGTGGAGACTTTCCATTCTATATTGCACTCTAAAAATCGTCTTGGCTCTTTAAATTAGATTGATTTGGTTATAGACCCACGTATTATTTTAATTTTCATTCCAATTTTACTTAATTAGTCTACTAGTATTTTATTGTCATAATAATCGTCATACAGATAATAGATGAGATTGATCGAAGACAAGAGCTCAACAGGGGGTGGACAGTGGTGAGAATGACGGGTGATAGAAAACAATGGAAACGTTTGAAAGGAGCCTAAATCCAACAGTGGACAGATCAAAGCTGAATTAGTATATTCCCTTGGATTGTCCAAATTCCTCCTTGGATAAGGACACTGAAGGCACGTAATTCAGGATTGAGGTTTGCCGTGGGGCTCCTTTAAGCCTAACCCTGGGTCCACCTCTTAATGATATTTGCCTAGAAGTGCGGGTAATAAAGAGGTCGCTGTTAATGCGCCTGAGCTACCCGGAGATGTGGTAGATCTTAAGCCCGCGGGATTTTCCTTCAATTTCCAAGTTTATACTGCACTCGAGTAGGTGGGTGGGTATATTATGTACATAATTATGAAACATTCCAAAATATGTATTTTACTGAGAGATACTCCCACACACGAGACTTATTTATTTATTTATTTAAGTAAAAGTATTACACTCTTCGGCATTACAGCGGTCAGCCTTTGCGCCGAAGAGTGCACACAGAACAAGTTTCGAACAAAACAATAATAAACACGAAAAAAAACAACACGTGCAACATACTAATAAAAGAAGGCAATTTACCCTGGTAGGTATCACAATATAACTTTATAACAATACATGAACAGTAACTTGTATCTATTAGGGAAGTATCTCGAAACATGTATAGTTTTAAGGAACCATATTTGTGTGTGTAAAATATTGAGAAAAATAAAAAGAATTTTGAAATTGAAATTGATATGTTGAAATCTACCTACATGATTGTAGAACAAATACACTGTACTCCCATTTTCTTTATTATCCTATTATATTAATGCAGTTGACCGATATTTCAGTATTGTGTTTGTAGGTGTTGCATCTCCCTGTGTTGACCTAAGGTGTGTTCCTATTCAGTTGGGTGACAGCTTTGTTCAGTGAAGTCACATTGTTTATTGCACAATTAAGTAAACCGATGGGAACTTGGTTAGTCTGGAATAGTCTGGGTATTGCATGTCGTCAGTCTTGTGGAGTTATCTAACGAAATCTCCCATTTAACCAACGCTGTGAGGTATGCTCTCTGACTACAAGATATATTTACACTGTACGGTATTATGTGTACATAGTAGGTATCTTCATCAATTCATACCTAATTACCTACTCAAAACTAAACTCATTTCAAGCAAAAAGTTAGACGAAAAATACGTAGGCAACCTTTTTAGTTTTTTATAGTGATAGAGGAAAATGGGGGAAAGGAAAATTAAGTGTTTGGATCAATAATCTTCAGTAGCTGTTCAATTATTTTCATAGAATACAATGTTATTTTACACTACTGTTTTGACATACTGATGAATTACCTAACTGAGCATGAATTGCATTGTTCCACTGTGTTTACACAGGAGAACAATATCTTTTCTCAACACCGACGAAACGTTATCTATTTTTGTGTGTATAACATAGCTATAGTGTGTGTATAAAATAGCTATAGTGTGTGTATAAAATAGCTATAGTGTGTGCATAAAATAGCTATAGTGTGTTGTATAATAGCTATAGTGTGTGTATAAAATAGCTATAATGTGTATAAAATAGCTATAGTGTGTGTATAAAATATCCATAGTGTGTGTATAATAGCTATAATAGTGTGTGTATAAAATAGCTATAGTGTGTGTATAATATAGCTATAGTGTGTGTATAAAATATATGTACATTGTAAATAATTTACCTATAGGTCGAGTAATCGAAATAATGGTTGGTAGTGAATTTTGTATTACAGTAGGTACATTCTTAACTCTGTTGTTTGCTGTAAGAATATATCGCTAAAATTGTATTATAATTATCTACCCAATCTACCCATACAGATAATGGGAGTGAATAATGATGATAAGGTGACAAGTCAAGCGGAAAGAAGATCGTATATCTACACAGGAAACATTTTTCAAAACGCTTTTGTGTAAGTAATTATTTTTGTAATACTTGTAGTACTCATGGTTTACCAGCATGTTATTTTTATTTTCCTTGCAAACGTACCTACGTCTTAAAATAATCGGTTCAATATAGGTATAACGTACTTATACACATTTTTTATATTATAGTACTATGACCCACATATATAAAATACAGTCCGACTTATATTATATTATACTTATGCGACTGATATTTGACGAATCATCGAACACTACTCACGTATAACAAAGGTCATCTTTAGTCATAATAGTCTTTCATTTTGTATGTAGAATCGGTCGAAATTCTTAATAATTTATTATTTAACGCAAGAAATACGAGTATCATTTGCTTTCGTCTTTGATTAATAAGTAAGTACACAGCAAGTATTCCAATAATTCTAAACTTCTGAATGTTGTGTCTATCCATATCTCTATACAAGTACACCTATCTCTTATCTTTGCTTTAGTACAAATACAAGATGTTACGATGCAAGTCTCCGAGTCATAGTTAAATGAAACCTCTATTAACACTACCCTCACGAGATATTGGAAATTGGAATACTTACTTGTGTTTTAGTGAAGTAGTTAGATGAAACTATTGCTAGGTTATAACTATTTTAATATCGATTAGTTGTGTGTTTCGGTACTGTATTAAATTGAAGTGTTTCAGGCTAGGGAACCAACTATGATGTCACGGTCACTTCACAACCATCTCACACACAAAAAAGGTGGTTGCAAATGTTGCGGCCACTCCTCAGCAGATGGCGTTACCATCGAAAAATAGGTTAATTTTGAAATCGTTTCCAGCTGCAGCATATATACAACTTTCAAAAATTGCACGATTGACAGCAGGATGTGGTGGATTTGGTGAACGTTGCCCTGGGCATAAAGTAATTACAGCCAAAGCCGACTCGTAAGCGTCGGAACACCCATCCTGCTTCCTGCCTAAGGGAGTTCGCATAACGCTGCATTATGCGAATGAAGATGCCTCTCGTCTCTGTTGAGGAAAAAACTTAATCACATGACAATTCTTCAGAGTCGATTGATCAGTGCTTAAAACTGTAATTGTCACCGAAAGGACCCATCTTGACATGTCATGTCTCTCTTGTATTTATGTATGCCCGCACCCGAAGCGTGCGAGCATTCAATGTGTGTCTTCCAGCATAAAAATATATTCTAAGTTTCATATAATTTTTTACATATACCTACTTGGGCTTGGTGTACCCACGTATACGAGAAACTTTACTTATAAATATTGCATCGTTAAAACATATGACTTTTCATCTACAAATGTTCTTATATCCATATACGATATTTTTTAGATACGCTATACGATATTTTCTCCCGCTATTACCTTTTTTAATGGTTTTCTTCCCCTTGCAACCTCACTTTACATACATGCATACTCAGTAGGTAATAGGTATCCACTATCATGGGCGTCGTCAGGGGCAGCTGCCCCCCGCGCCCCCTAGAGATTGGAATAGGTATATATTTTTTCATACAAAATGTTAAAACCTCACAAAAAATTACATTACTACCACACATTTTTTCAATATAAAAATCTTTCAGTTTCATAAAAAAAATTGCCTGCGGCGCAATTTTTGTTACTTTTTTTGTGTAAAGCATATTTTATACATATTTTTTGTAAAACATTTCACATACAAAGTATTATACACATTTTCAAATAAACAAACAAACCACATCACGATCTTCTATTCATATAAAAATTTCGCTTGCGGCGCTATTTATGCGTTTTTCATGCTATATCAATTTTTTTTATTTTTGTTGCCCCCCCTAGCTCCGATAGGCTGTCGACGCCCATGTCCACTACACTCACACGCAATATGCTTCACATAACTTGGAAAAAAAATGGTGTTTTCTGTTCAAAGGATGGCGACTGTAATGATGATAAAAAGTACTTGTGTATATTGTGTAATGAAAATAAATACGCGACATTTTTCTTCTTCCAGAATTTACGCATTTCTACCCTTGCCTACCCATGGAAAATATTGTACTCCTGAAGTCAACTGCCGTAAGTGTAAAAGTGATTTCGAAATCATTCTCCAAAATACGAGTGAGTGTATAATTTTCCTACATTTACAGAGGCAAAAGTAATCAAAATATAGCGAAAAGACAAATTATCTTACAGTTTTTTCCTCAACAGAGACGAGAGGCATCTTCATTCAAATAATGTAGCGTTATGTGAACTCCCTTGGGGAGGAATCAGGATGGGTGTTCCGACGCTTACGAGTCGGCTTTGGCTGGCTTAAGTCATCACTTTATGCCCAGGGCAACCTTCACCCATTCCACCACATCCTGCTGTCAGCTGTTGCCCTGCTTCCTCCCCAAGAGAGTCCACATAACGCTATATTATGTTAATGAAGATGCCTCTCGTCTCTGTTGAGGAAAAAACTGTAATGTATTTCCGTCTGTGCAATGCAAATAAAATAATTTAGGTAGGTATATCTCAAATCACAAATTATCTTTTTGGCGCTTTTTTTTACAATTACGTATAATGTGCATAACTGCATACCATATGTTAGAATTACATATATACGTGATGTACAATCGAATAGACATACCGAAGTCGTTACGAGTGTCAACTCTACAATACTAGATTTATTGATTTGTTGTGTTGAAATGATAATGTTTTTTGAATTTTGATTATGTATTTGAGAATATTAAGATTGACACTGTGTACCAACAAGAAATTGTTAAAAGCTTTAGCCGTTGATGTGTAAATAAATAAATAAATAAATTTTTCATTTGGTTTAAAATTTTTGAAGAGTTGGCTTATATATTTCTTTGAGTGCTCTGTAGAACAGGTGTTTGTAGAACGTTTTTCAGCTTATTGAGGTTCGCATCCCATTCAAAATGTCACACAATTTTTTCGAAAAGAGACCGTTGTGAATGTGTGTTTTTTTTTTTATATTCACAGAATTTACTGGTTATCTCATTCATGGAATACGCCGGGATGGTTTAGTATAGTAGCATTAAATATTTTCCTTAGTCATTAAATATTTTTTTTACGTTTTTGTTTTTTTGAGCGAAGCATATTCATTGAGGTGTGAGAATTTAGTATCTTTTTTTACTTGTATCCTACAGTATTATTTTTACAATACATAACTTCTTTTTCTAAGACCTGAATTTACACACAAAATCGTCTAGACACTATAATAGTGGGTACTAAAATAGGATTCTTTGCCTGCTGTATAGTAGTGGTCTGTATAGTGTATATGGGTAGTATAAATGGTAAAAATATATACATAGACGTCGCCAGGGGGGGGGGGAGAGGGGCGGCAGCTGCCCCCCCCTAGTAATTGGAATAGGTATATTATGATTTATACCAAACAATAAAACCTCACAAAACAGTCTTATTATTATGACACATTTTCCTATCATATCACAAAAATCAAAAATTAGTATGAAAACCCATTAAAATAATTTGTTTGATACAAAAAATTGACTGCGGCGCTAATTAGTTACTTTCTCCTATTTTTGTGCTACATATTCTTTATACCTCAGTAGGAACCTAGGTTTTCAGTTCCACGATAAATAAACTAGATTATTGTACAGAATATTCACCAATATATCCCTTAATGGCACCCGCAGGACGGTCTTATATAGTGTCATTCTAGTTTTATTAAGAAATTTAAGGAAAGATACAATAATGAAAACATAAATTTCACAATATTACATATGTGTCAAAAATATTATAAAGTAACTCGTATATTCTAAGATAAAAAATATACATGTGAAAAGTGTGAAATTTTCAGAGCTCTAGATTCAGAGCTCTAGGGAAACGTAAAGTTTATTAAAATAGTATTTTATTTCAATACTTACATGTGAAGCTAAATAAATCATCTCCTTTTTCATTATTATTTATTTAGCGTAAGGCATTTCGTTACATCACACCTTAAAAAAGGACATAAAACAGTAATAATAGCACAGGTAGGTCCTGATTGTCAAAGGTTTAGGTCATTGTTTAAAATATATTCAGTCGCTGTATCTTTGAAGAAGAAGTCTTTGATATTCATATAGGCAAGACACCCGATCTCGAGCCATATATTTTCAAAAAATACAATAGTGACGTACCACATTCAATTACTATTAAACGTAGAAGTGAGACTTTTAAAAAACTATAGGTACGATTGGTCTATCTATGATATTGATGAGAATGTTGTAGGGTCCATGTCGACGAAATAGATGACACCCAGGCTCGCAAAAATTGCCTACTCGGAAGAAGGAAGACTACCCGGAAGACCGCCGAAGAAATGGAAGAACACCTGGACCTTATCATCCCAAGACAACCCGCCGTCACAACAGGGTCATACAACCTAAAATTCTAAAAACCGGAAAGTCTGAAAACCTGATAGAAAACCCGAGATCTGTATGACGAACATTATGAACATGGTGGAAGCGAGAGATATTTTAAACCACATCATATATACAATTTCTCCTACCTACTAACTTTTTCATTTCTATATTTTCTCAGAAATTATTAGCTGGGTTGGCAATGGAAAAAATGTTTGTACCTAAGCAGATTTAATTTGGAAGAATGAATAAAAGTTTTGAAAGTATAAATGATTAGCATATTTGTTATAATATTTTACGATAGTTTTATGAAAGTTTCTAAATATTTCTATCCGCATTGTCTACATATTTATGGCTTTATCTGAAAAGTTATACAAATTCGGTTATTCTTCAATAAATGAATTTCTTTAATACAAAGTTATTAAACTTGAGAATGTGATACAGAAATTCCTAACCGATCTTGAATAATGGCATTTCAAAATTCTTTTGGTTTTTAATATTATGAATATTCGTTTATGAATTTTATATTTGAAAGAATTTAATCGTTATATCATTAATTTTTGACTTGTCTCATTTAAATTCAATTACAGGCCATTATTGAATACGCGAAATTCTCCACTTTGTCAACCTATCTTATTTATTAGCAAACCACCTCCACACAATACAAATTGACAAGATTTATTTATTTATTTATACATAATGGCAATCCACCCGTAAAGAGTGACTTGTGCCTACACAAAACAAAATGAAATTAAATCCATACAATATAAGGTACAATAATTTAGATAATAAGATGAACAATAAATATTATCTGTCAAATAACATAAACTTGTAATATGTAATGCTCACTAGGCAGTGGCGTAGCGTGGGTTTCTGCCACCCGGGAGGAAGACAAATCCGCCGCTTCCCTTATTTAGGCATATAAATGCAATATTCTCGAAAATTTACAAGAATTATAAAGAGCTTCTAGGTTGAGACAACAAAAATACAAGAAGAGAAAAAATACTGCCGAAATGAAACAGATGTGATTTTATCTAAATTTGATTTTTTCCCAAAAAATTCCGGCCCCCTCTCACGCTACGCTACTGTACTAGGGCAAAGCTATCGCTATACAGGGATCTCTTCTAATAAACCCTAATTTTCTAGATCACCTCAAAACGATACTACAATAAATAAACATTTTATCAATTGGAACTAAAACTGCTTAGCTACCGATTCCCTGGAAAACTAATTCCAAAAGGCGAGAGATATTTATAAATGCCAAATTAATAGCACGTATTTTAAATAGTAAAAAAGCGTTCACTAAAAGTTTTTCTTAGGAAATTTTCATGACTTTATTTGCAGGTACTCATTCTAGCGTGAAAATAGTTTAAGAGATCAACTTCTATTATAAAATATTGCTAAATTAATATGTACCTGGATGCAGTGGATTTCATTTAGTTTTATCTTGGAGCTCAGCCAAGAAAGATAACAGAGTTTCATTACGAATACACCTTGTTTGTTTTTTAATATAAGAATTTGCCTCTCTGATTCTATTTATGTAGGACGTAGGTAGGTACTTCAATATTACCATCTTTATTGTGGTTATTCAGGCATAGTGAAACTATTAGATCTGCGACCTGGAGAAAGATGCTCAGATTGATAACTACTTTTAATATAAAACAAACTTAACGTGGAAAAGGAAGTATTTTATTAAAATTTTCTGTTTTGAACCTGCTCTATTTTATTTTATTACTAGCTGTATTACCCGTGCTTCGCAACGGCAAAATTTGTGTATGTATGGTGAAGTAGGTCGGCAGTTAAGTAGAACCCAAAATCAGTGGTACCATCATGTTTAGTCAAAGTACTGCAGAGCCACTAAAACTCACAACAGTGACACCAATATCACTTTTTCATCCCGACCCCCCCCCTATCCCCCCCCTAACTCCCTCCCCTTATCCCTGCGGATGTCGGGAGGGTGACTATTCATCTTATTGAGGTGGAAAACTATGGATTCGACACCAATATCACTTTTTCATTCCGACCCCCTAACCACCCCCCCCCCCCCCTCTTTATTCCTGCGGATGCCGGGAGGGTTACTATTCATCTTTTCCACACAAAAAGCTATATGGATTGGACAATAATTGATTTTTTCTATGCCCCCCTCTTCGTGCCCCCCCCCCCCCCTCAGACCCCGCACCCCCGTACGAACCATCCTTGGGGCAAGCACAACAATTTCCCTAAGTTTCATCTCAATCGGATGAGCGGTTTAGGAGTCTATTAAGGATAAGGTGAAAAATGTTACATAGGTACGAACTAAAATATTTATGTGGGATTGGGTAGACATATTTTTTAATTTTTGTGAAAATGATTTTTCAGTAGTGGGAGTAATTATCTCTTAAAAATAATTTAGCATAATGTAGCTAGCGAAATAATGAAAAAGATATTATTAAGCATAAGCCCGTGTAACAATAGGTACAATTTCATTCAAATGTGACGTCAAATGATTGGAATTGAGTGGGAAGAGATTTTCCCCATTACAGACTAGCGCAAAGCTACTTGTGATTTTTTGTGTTACCTGAAAGTAGGCAATAGATGATACCTTATAACACACTACCTACCTAGGTCCTACATTCAATACGGTAGAATTGAGGTCGTTGAGAAGAGCATATTGTAAATAAAAATAGACGAATATGTTGGATATAAATGTGGTGATAATAGTATGATTGTGACTAGAGACTTATATTGTACCCAAATGTTGTATCTATCAGAAATAAAGTGAATACTCGTAATTATTACTTAAGAGGTCCACTGACTGACCAAAAAACTTTCTATTATCGCTTCAAATTTTAAAATTTTGTATGAGAGTGTTAGCCCAAAATAAGAATATCGTAAGAGACAATAGGAATAGCCTAGATACATTTTTAAAAATAACCTGGGAATAAATTTAAAAAATCTACGATAGTCAACTTGTTTACCTTATAATTACCAATATTTTGGCTAAATTATTATACGTTTACATCTGAAAATCTGAACGAGTAATAGATTCATCCAGTAAAGTTCAAGGCTTGCTTTCGGACTTATTATTTGTTCAAGGAATTTTCTTTTAATGCAATTCTAGGACGGTCAATTTGTAGTCCATACTTACATTTTTTACTACCTTCAGTTTCAAGACGATGCCGGATGCTCTCAGTAACGGCTGAGAAAACGAGTAAAGGCAAAGCCAAATGCTAGCATACCTATGTAATATGGCCTCTGAAGTGATAGGATGACTAAGAATATAATATGTAGAGGGTCGTATGTAACTATGCCTATTTTTTACACTATCATTTCAGCTATAAACGCGATTTTCTAAGATTTTTATGTGCATGGAGGATTTCGCGTATGACACTGATAATAACCACGTATTTATTTGTCGTAGTAAAGGGACGTGACTTACGGGTATAGGTGGGTAGATACAGAAAGATTTGGTTCATGTATGTATAATTAAATTCTACGGAGATGAATAATTATTATATAATTAAAATTCAGATAACGCTGAGCATCACAAAGCTCTCTTATCCAACTTATAAAAGAGGTTCTAAAGGTTTGGGACAAGCACAAAGGTACTTAATATTAATGGGCTTTTTTATATTTCAATCCTAAGTTCATAGGAATCAATTAGACATCTAGATTCAATGTGATTTCGGGATCATTAGTACCAATCGTTTCAAAATAAAAAAGGTTTTGTAAATACTTTTGTCTAGAAGGGACTCATTTAGTTAATGGAAAAAGTATTTTCAGAGAGGTATGGTACCTAAACATGATGGTAGCCGTCCGGGAAAAAGAAGATTAGGATCTTAGCTAATACCAAAAATATCATCCCAAGATTTCAAACATGGATAAACGAAAATATGTTTTAATGACTCCAGTGAATAAATTAGATTTCTGTGAATTTTCTCGACAAACAAATAATTCCAAAATTACCTTTGAAGTTTGCTGAAACTTGAGATTATTTCCGTAGCTTATTAGATATAATTCTATAATTTCATTGATGAAATTATTTTGTCGCTTACGTATACTTATTAAGCGCCTATATATTCGTAAAAAAATTAAAAGTTGAAGCAACGATGAAACGATTTTACTCAGAACATACCGCCCGAGTTTTCGTAAAACCAGGATGTGGACTTTTGTCAGTAGTTACAAAGACACACAAAGAGGAACTTTTCACAAAATCACGGAGACGTGCGCACAATACACTCTTTTGTGATAATACAATTAGATATAAATTTTACTTTCCTTTTAAGGGCTTGGCACCAAGAATGACGTCACAGTCATTTCCCACGGAATTAAGGTTGAAAATCGCGTGACAATCGCATCATAAAATGGTAAAAATAGCGTTTTTTCCATTTTTTGAGGTTAATTTTGCGTCTATCAAAAAACTTTTACGGTTATTCCCTAGGTTTTAATGCATATTATCAGTACAAAAAAAATTTACTTCGCGACTTTCGGGAAACGAGTTTCCGTCTTTCGGAAAAAACATCAGAGGTGTTTTTTAAAATTATTTTTGAGAAATCTATACAAGATATAAAAAATCTTTTACGGTTATTCCTTAGATAAAGGTTCAATGCATCTACCCTATTTTGTTCCAAGGCATATTTAGTAATGGTGGTCGCGTTTTTAGGATTTTTTTAAATGTCGGTATGCATACTCTTAACGTGGGCAGATTAATCATATTTTTTGAAGATTATCTTGTCCTGAGCTCCTTTTGAGGTTACAGAGAATTCAGGAAAATTATAAATAATTTTGCTACCATTTTTTTGTCATAGTGAATGGGACACAAACACAATGGTTTATATCGTTGCCGTGGAGGTGAAGAAAGCTAAGCCACAAATTTCGAAAAATGAGATTTTTACACCATATTGTTCAGAAAGGTTCAAATTTTCAGTGGTGAAAAGATCTGATCGATATCTTGATTAATTATATTGATTTTATTAATAATAGTGGTATGATCTAAGTGTATTTACATAAAGTTATTAGCGTGGTGAAGAAAGTTAAAACGCATAGCTCACTTTACATTCTCCGATCTGTCCGATTTTGAATAGTGGTGAAATAAGCTAAGTGGCATACAGATGTTATTTATTCCCCGAAACTAAAGTAGCGGTACTACAATACAATACTCAAAAACAACAACACCGCTACACGATACTGGACGTTATTGTATTTTTTATTAGAGGTCTTTATTGTCTGCATTATAGTAGTGCACAATGGTTTATTATCGGGTGGCGTACGGGTACCTAAAAATGAAGTTTTTGTCAACATGTGTTGGGTTCTTTTATGAAAGACCACCGTAAAAACTATAATTAGGTAATAATACTACCTACTTAAGTCAATAGTCATTCTATTGATATAGTATTATCATGACGAAAATAATTTGATTAAGTATTTCAATAATAAATTCTAATATCATTTCTGCAAATAAAAATTCATTAATAAGTAGGTAATTTACACATCGAGAATTATTATAATTAATAATTCTTAATTGATTAAGTAATTTTAAATTAACAAATAATAAAAAATATTTTTGAATCCCACTTAGGTATATTTTTTAACTTGCCACTTATCATTTAGGTATGTACCTAACTTGATTATAAAGCCCAATAATTAAGAAATAGTGGAAATTATAATCTTATAATCAAATTGCAATTTACTCAATACCATTCATTTGATCCTGAATGTTATACAAGAACGATCCGAGTAATAAATATTTTTATTGGGTACATGTCAGTGATGTGGATTTCTATCATTATTATCTAGCTATTTAATTATTCAATGATCCATTGTTGTATTTTATAAGATATTTAGGCAAAAAATTGTGATTAAAACTATAAAAAACGTATTTGGATGCTCATCCCAAAATTGATCAAATTTTGTAATAGGTACAGAATTTTCTAGAAATACGCTCGTATAAAATGAAAAACCAGGGTTGTTCCAAATAGTTGAGTGACTGGATACAACGAAAGAGTGGAAATAGAATTTCATAAAATCTCTTTAAAGGGATACCCTCAAATAGAGAAGAGTCTACTGAAGCATGAGTTTATGGACTACTGACCCAATACTCGGACCCGATGGGTAGATTCCCAAGAGTCTTCCAGGCGGACATGTCTTGCTATGGAAAGATGCATACAATTAATCTCACACCTCTTGTGGAGGCACAGGGAGTGCCTCCACAAACTGGGACTTTAAGATCACACTCCGTTAGAAGGTGATGAGGATTTTTCTCCCGTCTTATATTATAGGTACTGTATAATACATGAGGTTGAGGACTTTAGGTAGACACCAGATGGAGGTAGAATCGTTTCTCACCCTTGACCTCCTCGGAGTCCTAAACTTCGTAAGAGGTCTAGAAATGGAGCGGCTGCTCTAGATTGGTTGTCACAACATAGGCAAACTGAGGGAATGCAATAAATCTTATAGATTGCAAGACACATTAAATCCCACTTATTAAAATAAAACAAATAAAATGGTACCTAGTGTTTAAAACTGCTTTAAAATTAGCCAGCACGCTGTGTAGGATGTCAAGGCAGAGTTTCTCTCACTACAGAAGGATGGATGTGATTCATGAATCATGACCGAGACTCCTGCTCTAAGGCGCAAATATAATTATTAGGCATAGTTATTAGGTATTAGAATAAAGGCATAGTTTATAAAATGTCTCATTTAATAAAATAATTTTCTGCTTACAAATGAATATTGATTAAATGGCTCACATAGCTTACTTCACCACCACGCTCAGCTTAGTTGCTCTTTCACATTACAAAGAAATAACGGTGAAAAACACGATCTATGAGGCTTAGCTTTATTCACCACCACAAACAGCGTAGTTATCTGAATAGAAGTGAAATCAGCTAAGCCACAAAATACGTAATTACTCCGAAGTTACAATAGTTATTGATTCACTTTTTAATGTATTTAAT
Source organism: Ceraclea dissimilis (assembly GCA_963576895.1). Taxonomy (NCBI): domain Eukaryota; kingdom Metazoa; phylum Arthropoda; class Insecta; order Trichoptera; family Leptoceridae; genus Ceraclea; species Ceraclea dissimilis. The sequence continues at coordinate 20,273,023 of OY756358.1, read as the reverse complement.
AAATAATTATGCTTATAATATTGTGTGAAAATTTCATCAAGATCTGTTCAATAACACCGTAGATATACGTAAAAATCGTGTTGAGAAATACGACTCCAAAACTTCAAAGCCCGTTTTCTCGAAACTAACCACTTGTGGGTTAGCTTTCTTCACCTCCACGACAACGATATACAGCTTTTGTGTACCAGAGTAACTTGAATACATAATATGTAAATACAGGAAAAACATCGATGTTGTTGACATTATCTTCAGTCGTCTTCAACTAGACGAAGTACGCCATTTCCATAATTCGCCTCCATTTTTATTTGTTATTCATTTATTACAATGATTTTCCGATAAATATTAACTTAATTAGTACTTTGTTGAAACACTGCAGACTACGAATACACATATTCAAAATTGGACTGATAGATAACCAGTCTGTAGATTTAGCTCAGATGGGGGAAGAATAACACACAACTATTTTGAAGGAGGAATCAAAGAACGAATAAGTTAAAACGTATGGTAGAAATGAACAAATTTTTACGTCAAGCGTCAAAATCGACTTTGACTAATTATAAGTATTTGAGTCGGTGTTCTAGTAGGTTTTTAAGCCCTTATAGTTATAAATACATGTTACTTCGGTAAGAGTTAAATTAATCGCCATAAATTCCTTGGACCAAAAACGTAATGGAATGGTCACCAAGAACAAGCCGAAGAAGCGTCGGTAGACCCCAGGCAAGGTGGTCTGAAGATATCAGGAAATGTGCCGGTGGTGGATGGATGCAGTATCCTCAAGACAAGAAGCTGTGGATGACCAAAGGGAGGCCCAATGCCCATATCCAACAATGGACCCAAGTGGCTGTAGAAGAAGAAGTAATGTAACATTTGATAGATGAAAGCTTTTACCTTAATGGTTTTTAGTTAACATATTAGCTAAGGTAGTCGGTGTAGCTACATACATATAAGTAGATAAAAACTTTTCTAGATTGATTGATTACAATTATCGCAATAAGTATCCTATTATTCCTATGCCTATTAATTGCTGTAGTCTAACGAATTGGCAAATCAATCACTGAACGTGAAATGAGAAACTTATTCATTTTGTAATATGTAATTCGAATCTATACATTTGATTAATGTTTTCCTAAGATTCATAAAAAAATCTGTTAGAAACCTGTGTACCTATGGTGCATAATTATTTTTGTCAGCTAACATAGAAATATAATAGAGTTATTCCATCCCTATCTACGATGTAAACAGACTTTGTTAAAAGGGTGTCTTCCTATTTGAGAGTCATTTTCACAAAATAATTTATTCGTAATAAATATTAAATAATGACCATGTTTTGGAATCGTCCCCAGGTTTTATTTACAAACAATACATTCACAAATTTTGTAGCAAAATTTATGTCTGCATTCTGATTATTTTTAACGCTACATTATTCAATATTTACTAATACAGGACGTTTTATTATGTTAAATAGAAAAACGCATAAATTTATCACAGGGTTAACATTCAAACGAGCTGTCATAGTGGGTAACCAGACAAAAACTCACAATGACAAAATCTCAACTGTCCAAAGGGTAACCTACTATTGACAGAATCGCAACTAAACACCGGAAAACCTGTTGCCGACAATTTCAATATTGTTGGGTTAGGTTCGTTAGGTTGTTTTTTTTTTTGCACACAACAACAAAACAAAAAAAAACGACAGCATCAGATTTTCCGGTGTTGAGTTGCGATTCTGTCAATAGTAGGTTACCCTTTTGACATGTGAGATTTTGTCACTTGAGATTTTGTCATGGAACCGTCATAGTGCGCTCACCATTTGACATTTATTACTGTGGAAAATTATTGTGAATAGACTCACGTTGAACAACTCTACCAAATTATTCTTACTTTGTAAAGAAAATTACTGTTTTTACTGAATTGATTCGAGGCACAATACTGAAAACGTGACGAACTGATTTTTCAAAGTGAATTCGGAAAACTTCGTAACATTGTTCAAGCATGAATCTCTTCATGATAATTTGCCAGAGTTAAGATAGGTGTCTAACGGTGATCGCAATATGACAGTTCTTTTGACAGCTAAGAATATGCATACCGACATTTCAAAAATTTCTAAAAACGGGACACCTTATATCACGACAACCGTTACTAAATATGCTTTGGAACAAAATAGGGTAGATACATTGAACCTTTATCTAGGGAATAACTGTTAAAGATTTTTTATATCTTGTATAGATTTCTCAAAAAAATATTGAAAAACACCTCTGATATTTTTGCCGTAAGACCGAAACTCGTTTCCCGAAAGTCGCGGAGTGATTTTTTTTTGTACTGATAATATGTATTAAAATCTAGGGAATAACGGTAAAAGTTTTTTGATAGACGCAAAATTAACCCCAAAAAATGGAAAAAACGCTATTTTTACCATTTTATAATGCGATTGTACACGCGATTTTGAACCTTAATGCCGTGGGAAATGACTGTAACGTCATTCTTCTGAAATTCAAAGCAAAAAGATCACCCGATATGATTTGCTGCTGGATTACGTGCTATACTTAATATGTGAATCCCCATCCACACCTAATACTTGATATACCTGTTGAATTATAAGCCATAGCCATTATTTATAAACATCCATATCCAGATATAATAAATTAATGTTTCATATTTCATATTAATGGCTTTGGATGTACGCGATTTACTGCCAACAGAAAATCTGGATATCTGTGTTCTTTATTAATGTAATACTAATATTTTAACGAAATATCATCGACAGTTTGTATGTACTGGCTTTATATTTTTACTCGATTTCCTCTGGCGTGTAAATATTAACATAATATATTCGTATGAAATACAGTGAATATTACACATGAGATGAAAAATCAACACAACACAAAAATCATTTTTCGGGAAAGACTCTTTGAACTTTTTATCGTTACGACGTGTCTGAGTGATAGAAATGCTCACAATTTCTACGGTTTCTATCACTCCTTTATCCTCCCGTTAATATAATTATTAAACTACTATACTATTGATGGGCCTGCTAACATGTAAAAGTATTGGTAGCTTTCGGATATTCTTAAAAGTTCTAGATCGTTTGTATAGTAGTTTTCGTGACATAATTGTTCGACAGGTCTCTGAAGGCAAAAATAAATTGTTAAAGAAATAAAAATCTCCATCTGACGATATTCTTATTATTAATTAATTAATTTATTTTAGGGAACTTTTAGTGAATTCATGGAATAAGTACATTGAAGGAAAATCCCGCGGGCTTAAGTCCCTCCACATCCCCGGTTAGCTCAGGCATATTAATCGCGACCTTCTTTCCTCTCCTCGACCTCTCCCGCACTTCTAGGCAAATCTTATTAAGAGGTGGGCTCAGGGTTAGCCTTAAGGGAGCCCCCCGGCAAACCAGGAATAAGTACAAAAAATAAAATAATACGTACATTTATAATAATAACAAGTAATGCCCACCAAGGCCAGCTTATCGCTACACAGCGTTCACTTCCAGCTAACCCATTCTTCTGAAACTTTTTCAAATCTGAGTTTTGACAGGTTTCATGGCATGATTTCAAAATCATTTTCATGCAACTTTCACTTTATAAATTTTGACACTGATTTGACATTTGATAAACGTTGAGTTAACCATTTTACTGTATTCCAAATGTTATATTTTATTTGTTATTCAGTGTTTCACTTTGTCACACCAAACAGTGAGAAAAGTTGTTATTGTTGGTATATGCGGATGGAGTAATTACTATGCTATGAATATTTATTCAAAAAAAAAAATTACATCCGAAGTGTCCTTCTTCTTCCTGTGCATTATCGGGTCCCCCCAACGCCAACGTTGGCGATCACTTGTGCGTAAACCTCTCTGTCCTGGGCTGCCCCGAACAGATCTTCTACTCTTCTCATTTCGGTCCATTCTCTGATTTTCTAAATGATGTCAGTTTCCATAGAAATTAAGTGGGGTAAAATATTAATTATGCGATAATTCTATAATCTGAAGGGAAATTTTCATTTGATTTAAAGCGCCTGCCTGGTTAATAAATTACTCTGGTGTAAAGAAACATTACATTTATCAAATCAATACACGACATTTCAATATCAATAATTGGATTACGAGTTAGTACCATTGATGTCAATAAGTTGTAAATTGATTATTAATGAATATTGATTAACAATTTAGAAAGCTTCCAATTTGAACCAAGAATTACGAAAATATGACTGATGTGAAAATTATAAGGCAGTGTTTGAGGTTGATTACAAACTGAAACTTAATGGATAAGGTGGGTTCAATAGAAAGATCCAGGTGAACAAACGCTAGTTCATTATCTAATCCCACGCAACATTGTACACTATTCCTAGGAAATGTACACAATGCCTAAAATCGGCAGGAAATATGTGAAATAAATCTCATTTTCAAATTATATATTATGTATTAATGTACTAATATATTATACACATTTTAGTAGGAATTATGTAATTTTATTTAAATAGGAATCTGAAATATATAAAATTATTTCATTTTAAATGTGACTCCAGTTTACCTGCAAATACGTTCTTCAGTTTGATTACATTTTTATTCTTGATTTTGTCTATGTGCCAGCTTACCCTAAAAAATAATAAGTTTTTCAGTTATTGAGACATGTATTTCCTAAGAAAAGTATAAATTAAAGAACCAGTGACAATTTATTTCGTACATATTCTAAATTGATTCGGCATTATATATATTACCTAGGATTTGTATACAAATTATGTAATAATTTGAATAATATTATTACATTCAATATTCAACACCTTATCAAAGAATATATAGTCAAATCGATTAATATATTATGTTTTCATCCTTACAGTTAATTGGTCGTACCCTAGATAATAAGACGCTCAGAGAGGGCGGCGAATCTCAATGCTCAGTGACCTACATTATCCCTATACTTGAATGGTGTCAAATCACACCTGTATTTTAATATGAATATGTAGTTCTCTGTAAGCAATTTAATTATATTAAATTTCCCTTCACGTCTAGAACTACAATACCAAGTTTCATTAAGAACAGATGTTGTATTCTGTGAGCCTTATGTTTTGAAGCGCGGTATACTGAGATTTTTACATACGAGATATTATCCAATCGCTATTTTTTACAATAAAATAGCTCAGAAAATTTTATTAATGAAAGAAAAATGTTATGTAAAATTTTAATTGAATTCTAAATTAATTATCTGAAAAGGCTGGAAGGCCAGATCTTCCTGGAACTGGGGTCGTCCGGGGTTTCTCACATCAGTAGCCCTAGGACGTCAGAGCAGAGGTCGTTTCATTCATCTATCATCTGTGTTGCGGACGACATGACCAGGGCAACCCAATTTAATTATTTTAACAGCACAACTTCTAAAAAATAAAAATCATCTCGTAGAAGTCACTATATTATATGTAAGACCCTAACACTTATATTGCTCTTCTCGTAATTAAACTGTCTCTTATTAGCCGTCATAAGCAGAGCTGGGCAGAAAAGCGTTAATCCGTTAATCGTTAATTAACGAAGTTAACATTTTGGTTAACGATTTAACGCTTTTCTCACCGGATTATTTAACTTCCGTTAAATTTTACTTCCGTTAATTAAGTCCGTTAATATTTGATGGTTTGCATAGACATCATCCACTGGAGGCGCTGGCATTAGATAATCCAAGGGTTGTATGGGGTTATATTGTGTGGTATCGTATGTGGGTTGGGAGTTGGAAAAGAAATCTCACTTTATTGGAATACATCACGATAGTGTAAATGTGATAGTAGTTGTACTTATGTAGTTCTATTTCATGCCATTTAACCGCGATTTTTTATATTAACGCTTTAACGGATTAACGTTAACTTCCGTTACATTTTTCAAAATGTAACGCTTTAACGATTAACGAAGTTAACTTTTTAGTTGACGGATTATCGACTAACGAAGTTAACTTTTTGATTAACGGTGCCCACCTCTGGTCATAAGCCATTGTATTTGTATGGGAATTCAAATCATATTTCAGACATCTTATCACCAACATATTTGAACGATGTCCAACAACTCTGTTCTGGTTCTAATTATATCAATAAATTCTTTATTCTATCTCTAAGTAACTCATCTCTCTTAATAACTTAATCTAAATAATCTCGTAGGCATTCGCAGCGTGATGAATCCATATATTCGTTGTTGGTTTTTCGGGTTTTCTTTTCACGCTGCGGTAGTAAATTGCTGATACCTCTACACAAAAACTACTTCACCCTGAAGATGGCAGTAACATCGCTGCTGAAAGCTCGGTTATTAAACCACTCTACACGCAGTAAGGAAACACGAAGAACCAACAACGAAGATTAAGGGCTTGCTACCAAGAATGACGTCACAGTCATTTCCCACGGAATTGGGGTTCAGAATCGCGTGAACAATAGCATGATAAAATCTTAAAAATAGCGTTTTTCTAAATTTCTTGGGCTTAATATTGCGCCTATCGAAAAACTTTTACGGTTATTCCCTAGATTTTAATGCATATTATCAGTACAAAAAAAAAATTCTCTGCGACTTTCAGGAAACGAGTTTCCATTTTTTGGAAAAAAGATCAGAGGTGTTTTACACATTTTTTTTGAGAAATGTATACAAGATATAAAAAATGTTTTACGGTTATTCCCTAGATAGGTTGGCAGCCTACGGCAATAAACCCGCCATTTGGAAGATATGTTTTCTTTTCAATGAAGATTTTATTTATTTATTTATTTATAAATGTTCAATGCATCTACCCTATTTTGTTCCAAAGCATATATAGTAACGGTTGTCGAGATATAAGGTCTCCCGTTTTTATAAATTTTTGAAATGTCGGTATGCATACTCTTAAAATAATCTTGAATACACTTTTTCTCAGCGCCCGCTGCTTCTATTTTCCAACATTGTGCGAAATTCCACGATGATATAGATTACTAATTAATCACAAGTATATTGCTCAATTAACCTTAATATTGTTTACGTTTATAATTCATTTTATGAGTGAAAAATTATCATAGAGAATGCATTGTTGATATGAATATTAATTAATTATAATAACGGCTACTAAAATGCATAATTAATGGATTATTCACACCGTATGAAAATATATAGAGGATTAATAATAGTTTAAATTTATTACGTGCCTATATATTTTATTAACATAATTTTGAAGAGGTAAAACTGATATGAGTGATAGGTATACTACAAATAAAATAAATAAATCTTTATTGGCCAAAGGAAAATATGCAGAGTTACAAAAACAAAACAATGGTAGTGTGCCAAAAGGCGGACTTTTTGCAAAAGCTATATCTTAGTATATACATATAATGTAGTTTTAATATCCAAGAAATTTTGGCTTTATAGACGTGAATACTATTTATGAAACCACGACCTCGTCACCAAGAGATTACAAATAAACTAGTATTTTTCTAACTAACATTCTCGTCGGCGGACCACAGGCAAGGTGATCTGGCGATATAAAGAAATGTTCCGAATGGGGATGGACGCAGTGTGCCCAGGACAGGGAGTTGTGGAGGATCGAAGGTGAGACCTATGTCCAACAATCTAAGAGGTTAAAGAAGAAGATTCTCTCCTTCAAGTCGCCTGATGATGATGACGTGAATCCTGAGCGCTGGTCGGGTCATTAAAGTCAAAATTCGTGTATTCTAAAACCTGTTTTATTTATGTCAAAAACATACAGATGGTTAAAAACTCCAACATTACAATAATTTATACTCTGTAAATATTTGTGCAATTCTGTTTTCTCATATTTTGCTGTTATTACTCTTTATAATTATATTTTCTATGATGAACTTGAACAGATGGCGGTACGGCAATTATTATAAAAAGCACTACAAGAAAATAATGTACAAGCTATAGTTCACTGGAAAACACGTTGAAGAAACGTAGAATTAATACCATACTTCGTAGATTTTTTTCCTAAACTCTCTTCAGAAAGTAGGTGGTACCTTTACCCACTTATTTCATCATTTTCTTACAACTCTTGTTTTCCCATTAGCATCAGGCCGCCCCTACCCTATATTATTTTTATACTTTTTTGCTGTTTTCAATAAGGCTTTATGTGAATATAATATTCGTACGTTTTAGACTAAACATTATTATTTCTGTTCAGCGTAGTTTTTTCACAATAAGAATATTCAGAGGATCTACATAATAATTTGTTCAGTTGATTAAAAAACGGATCTTACACGAGTTCTGTCTTTAACGACAAGAGGTTTTAGATCACTGTAAAGTGTGTAGGATAAGATATTACATAGACTTATGTAACAAGCCCGCCCATAAGAACTATTGTCTCGAATTATATGTTGTATTGTGTTTCATTAATATCAACAGAATTTTAATTAATTTATTCTAAAGAATTTTGGTTGGAAAAAATATTTTTCTTCTTTTGTAATGAAAAACCATTATTATACTAAAGCGATCTACGAGTATACTCCCTCCGAAATTTTAAAGATATTCTTCAACTTGGCTTGGAGAAGTTTCATAGTCTCACCCTCTAATTTTTAACTAAGCGGTTTCCTTTAAAATGAATATTTGGATCTGGTCACACTTTCAATGAAAGTGGTAACTTTATTTGCATTTGTAGAGGATGTTCATGATCGTATCTCGATGGCCAGCTAAATAAGCATATGTATATAATTTACGATGGTGTCCTTCTTTAAAAAAAAATGTTAAGAGACTTATTGATTGGGACAGAATTGATAGAGAAGATGCATTTATTTATTTACCGTTTGGCATATTTTTTACGATATCCAACACGTACGTCATCAAGCACTGGATAAATATGTACGAAGTCGTGCAAGCAACACTATCTTAACCAGGTTCTGCGATTATTTTAATATACGTTACATAATGTTACAATACAATATTACATATTAGAACCAGGTGGGGTAGCATGACAAAATACCTCCACGTGGTAGGTACCTGGTACATTCCGGGCAACGAATCCAAAGTTCTGCCAAGCAAATGATTAAAATCAGGTCGACCCTCTAATATAATTGAAAAGCTTTGTTTACAATAACCCCCTTATTTCCGCTAAGCATATTTTCATTATTATCCTATGACACTATAGCTACGTTAATAGTCTCATATTTTCATTTTAACTGATCAGTTATTGCATAGTGCTTATAAAATTGTTATAGCAGACTTATAATAAGCAGGTTATGTCTCTATATCTACCCCATTGCAGCTTAATATGAAAATCGTCCGTTACATAATTCAATTATGCAGTCCCGTAGTAAACCATTATTTCTTTTTTCCTAAATCCTTTTTCCGATAACCTCGACATTCAGTTGTGCTGCGTCATGGCAACATTAAAGAAAATAGCTGTAGGAAAATTTTCAAACAGACGAAATGCCGTTATCGTTTATGAAAAGAAAACTCTAAAACTATTGTATGTATGAAGCCTTTGGTTTCAATTGAAATTCTGGACATGAAATCATAATACAAGTAAGAAAGGCATTACGGGCAGGCATGACTATAATGTGGAAAATATGTAAACTACAACATCTAGTTCGTAAAACGTTGCCTATCGGTATATCCTGTTGCAAAAATTTGCAATAGAAGACAATTTTTTATTATCAACACAACATTTTATTTTACATGTTTTCTTTTTTTTGTTGTCTACGCCTACATTTCTCTCTTTCAATGTCCTTACACCTCAAATGTTTGCACAGTTATTCGCTGGCAGTTTTATTGTTTTATCATAAATACGTTTCAATTGGATTTTTTTTAAATTAACTTATTTATTTTTATATGAAGAAAAATACGCGTATCCAAGTTTTAGACCTATTCTGAAGAATTTCGGTTAAATCTGCACTAACTGTAAAATTGGTAATAAAAAAACGTTTACGACACCTAATACGTGTACTATATAGTATTATAGTGTTCTAAAGAGCTATTAGTTTGAACGGATTGGTCGATCATTACTTTTCGACTACATATTGCCAGTGATTCGCGTGTTCTGCAGACATTTAAATACTAGTTTAGAATAATATTATGACCCTTAACTAAAATGGTACTTAAAAAAAAGGTATGATTGTATCGTAGAACTGGTAGGCATTGAATTGTAAGTAAAAAATAAACGTTTGTGTACACAAACAAAAAGGGGTACAAAACAGTAAGAGTAAGATAATGAAAATGGATGAAATTGTGTCGCCCTACGAATGACTTTTGAATCCTTTCTATTTACATAATAATATATACATACTTCTCAATATCGTTTTTATTGTTCTTCATCGTCCTTAGGGTCTAAGTACGGGAACTTGCTGTCATCAAATTTACATGGTTTCAATAATTTATTTACAAAAGCGTGAATCAGATTATAATATTTTTGCTTTGCTAACAGTCGATGAGGCTCGCCACCCATCACGCCGCGTCAAGTACCAGGGAGGGCGCAAAGAGGAGGGCAGAATGCCGGATTGGTGTGTGGAATATAAGAGGAGATATGGAAGGTAAGATGAATGAATTGCGTGATGTTTTGCATGAGAGGAACTTAGATATATTGTGTTTATGTGAGACGAAAAGAAAGGATAGAGATTGTGATGTGGTGAATGGAATGGCAGAGATGTGGTCTGGTGTGCCTGAAAATGAACATGGACGTCAGGGAGTGGGTGCTATATTATCAAAAAGAATGACTGAATGTATGGTGAAGCGTAATGGGTATGGACTGGTAGGACCGAGACTCATCTGGATTCGTTTCAAGGTAGGCATGACCAGGCTGTTCCTTATTATAGGTTACGGTCCAGGGAATGATGCCTTGGATGATGAGAAGGATGAGTTTTGGAACTTAGTGCGGGAGACAGCGTATAAAAGAAGAGCGAATGAAAAAGTAATATTGGCAGGTGATCTGAATGGTTGGGTCGGTGTCAGAAGGAAGAATTTTGAGAGAGTGTTGGGATTGCATGGCGATGATAGGGTGAATGATAACGGGAAAAGAGTGTTAGAAGTATGTTTGGAGTTTGATCTCTTTGTGGCGAACACATTCTTCGCACACAAGGAGATCCACCAGTACACTTGGCAAAGAGAGAGAGTTGATCGTATTGAAAGGTCGATGATTGACTTTGTATGTGTGGACTCTGAGCTCCGGAAGGCGACAAAGGACACCCGGGCATTTCGGGGCGCCGGACTGTGGACGGATCACTTCCTTGTGATAACAAGGATTGATCTTTTCTCCGGTTGGCGCTCGAGGGCTCGGAAGTTGGAGCCTGTCCGGAGAATCAGGGTCGAAAAACTGAAAGAGACGAATGTTAGGGATGAATATGAAAGACTGACTAACGAAAGGCTAGAAGTACATGATGATGAGGAACGCTCGACGAGTGAACTATGGAATGTTATGAAGGAGGTGCTAGTAAAGAGTGCAAGAGAAGTATGTGGAGAAGCGTTGGTAGGAAGGAAAAAAGGTGATGCGTGGTGGGATGATGAGGTGAAGGATGCTGTAGTGAGGAAAAAGAAAGCGTGGAATGATGTGCTTGGTGCGAAACCAGATGATGGAGGTGAGAAAGAAAGAAAGAAGAATATATATAAAGCGTGTAGGAAAGAAGTGAAAGAAATGGTTTGCCAGAAAAAGAGAAAACTTGAGGAAGAGGAATGTATGAAATTATCGAGGAACGCCGAGGAGAATTTGAAAATTTTCTGGAAGGAAGTAAAAAGAAAGAGATCTGGAAGTGAGAAAAACAGTATGAATTGCATCAAAGATAAGAATGGTGATTTAGTGATGAATGGAGAAGAAGTTGTTGAAAGATGGAAAGAATACTTCGAAGAATTGTATGAAAGTGGTACTAGTACAAACCAGACGAATGTAGCAGATAGTATGAATGTAAATATTGCTGAGGACGAGGAAATACGTATGAATGAAGTTGTGCTTGCATTGAAAAAAGCAAAGAATGGTAAAGCTGCGGGACATGACTGTGTGGCCATAGAGTTCATCAAGCAAGGTGGCCCGAAGATTCTCGAGTGGTGCCTGAGGCTCTTCAACTTGTGCTGGGAGAGTGGCTGCACTCCTGAGGATTGGAGGAGGGCAGTCATCTGCCCTTTGTACAAGGGGAAAGGCTCAAGGTTGGAATGCGGCAGTTATCGGGCTATCAGTTTGCTGAGCTCTGTGGGCAAACTGTATGGAAAGGTATTGATTGAAAGAGTAAGAAAAGTGACTGAAAGTAAAGTATGGGATGTGCAGGGTGCTTTCATGAGTGGCAGGGGGTGCACCGATCAGATCTTCTCCCTACGGATGGTCGTGGAGAAACTTCTGGCTAAACACCAGAGGCTCTTCTGCGCGTTCGTGGATCTGGAGAAGGCATACGATCGTGTGGACCGAGAAAGACTGTGGCGTGTACTGTCGGAATATGGGGTGAGCGACCGACTGATTGGCGCAATCGCGTCTCTATATACGGAGAGCTCTGCTTGTGTCAGGGTGAATGCTGCGTTGTCGCAGTGGTTCACTCTCACAAAAGGGGTTAAACAGGGTTGCGTCATGTCGCCTTGGTTGTTCAACCTGTTCTTCGACTACTGCATGCGTCCTCTGAATGAGCTGAATGTTGGTGTGGACCTAAATGGAGTGAAAGTATGTGCGTTAATGTTTGCAGATGATTTAGTGTTGATGGCTGATGATGAATGTGAGTTACAACGGATAGTATCCTGTGTGTACGAAAGCTGCGATATGAATGGTATGAAAATGAATGTAAATAAAACGAAAGTATTAGTGTTCGAAAGAGAGGAAATAAGGACAAATTGTGTGATAAAGGTTGGTAATGACTGTCTGGAGCAAGTGGATGAGTATGTATATCTGGGAAGTTTGTTTACTAGAGATGGACGCTGTGATGGAGACATTGAAAGAAGGAAGCTGGCCGGTACTAGGACGAATGGTGCGCTCGGTCCGATTGTTAGTAGTAGCAATGTGTCTATGAAAGCAAAAGTGCTAGTGCACAATGCTGTCTTGGTGCCGACCCTGATGTATGCTAGTGAGACGTGGACGTGGATGAAGAAGGATGAATCAGGGTTGAATGCAGTAGAAATGAGGTCATTAAGAAGAATGTGCGGGAAAACGCTGAGAGATAAGATAAGGAATGAGGTTATTAGGGAAATGAGTGACTGCAAGACTGGTGTAGTGACAAGAATGAAAGTAAACAAACTAAGATGGTTTGGGCATGTTGAGAGAATGAATGATGACAGGATGACAAAAAAGATATATCTGAATGAGCGAAGAGGGGTGAGAAAGCGCGGCCGTCCGAGACTGACCTGGTCCGATCATGTCGACCAGATCCTCAAGGATGGACGCGTTTTGAGTAGAAGGAATCGGAGAGCGTGTATGACTAATTGCATGAATGTGACGGAAGCTAGGAGTGTGTGTAAGGATAGGGCTGTCTGGCGCTCTGTCCTCTCTGCCTACCCTGCAAGGGATGTGGCGTGAGGGTATAGATAGATAGATAGATATTTTTGCTCTCACCACCTCATATAAACCCAATTAATTATTCTACTCACAAAAGCGTCAACTATAAAACATTTAACATTTATTTTGCATTCACTGAATAAGCCTCGATGATTATTTAGCGATTCAGTTACGAATTACAATTTATTGATGCGCGTACGTATTATTCAAATACCTTTTATTTTATTTATAAATACTAATACCTACTTTCTCAAATGGAAAATATCCCCATGTCCCGCCCCGTCACGCAATGTCTAGCGGGCGACCAGAATTTTAAATAAAAACAGGAATTCATATTTAGAAATCAATACACGCCCGCATACACAATTAAGAGTATGCATACCGAGATATCAAAATTTTCTAAAAACGGGAGATCTTCTATCTCGACAACCGTTACTAAATATGCTTTGGAACAAAATAGGGTAGATGCATTGAACCTTTATCTAGGGAATAACCGTAAAAGATTTTTTATATCTTGTATAGATTTCTCAAAAAAATAATTTAAAAACACGTGTAACTTTTTTTCCGAAAGACGGAAACTCGTTTCCCGAAAGTCGCGGAGTAAAAATTTTTTTTTGTACTGATAATATGCATCAAAATCTAGGGAATAACCGTAAAAGTTTTTTGATAGAAGCTAAATTAACCCCAAAAAATGGAAAAAACGCTATTTTTACCATTTTATCATGCGATTGTCATGCGAATTTGAACCTTAATGCCGTGGGAAAAGACTGTGACGTCATTCATAAGTATTTTCTAGCAATAAGACACCACACGTTTTTTGCTTTAATTTTGGCTAGCAAAGGGTTATTATATACCTGCCAACGAGTTGTTTTGTATTTTCAGGGAATTCTGTAAAGATCTGTACTAAACGCATCAGTTAGGATCTTCTGAGTCAGGCGTACCAGAGTCATCTTCAGGACCCGTATAGACATAATACAGCTCACCCGAAAACATTTTATCACTCCCAATGACTCATCATGTAACCATTTATATTATGTAAAATTGACGAGTCCAAGTGCCTACATAGGGCCTAAGGACGATACAATACAATAAACAATAAACCGTGAAAACATAATATTCTTGCCAAATACATTGACATTGTATTTTATCTTATAAATCTCTTAAGCGATTTCTCGCAATCAAATAAATGTATTTAACTTACTTTGTTATATATCTACGTATCTGTGTGTATATTACACAGTTTTTGAATGAGTCAGATATTAAAATCGTGAGAGCCCAAATACTGAAGTGCTGAGGTATTGAAGTGAAAAAAGTCTAAAAAATTTACTCATCGTTAAACTCTCAAGGCGGCTGTAAAAATAAAAGTATATTATATTCATCTTAGCTTAGCCCCAAGCGTTTAAAATTTTGAATACAATAATATTATCTCAAGTACCTACTTAGATGGGTTCTACCTACCAGCGGCGAAGAGTGAATTTCTGTAGAAGGGAAGCCGGACGAAACATTTCTTATTACATCATGTCAGATTAGACCTATTATTTTACGAGGTTAAGTTGAGTTGACAGAAGATTCTTTGTGGAAATTCATTCTAGTATTACTAAAATGAAAACACACAATTCAGAATCTTTCGCAGGCTTGTAGAAGATACTAAATAAATAAATAAATCTTTATTAACCACAGATCAAATAAAGAACAAATATTATTAGACACAGAAGTATGCCAAAGGGCGGACTTATTGCAAAAGATATGTTTTATACCAAATACTGTGTTTTCGTTTTAATAATAGAATATTTTATCATCCTAAAATAAGAAGGTAACTTCCTGGGAATCGTATTCTTAGGACGCTTCGCCGCTGCTACCTACTTATTTCATAGGAATAGCAGTAAAATATTTTATATTGAAAATGCCAATATTCTTTCGATTCGAGATTTATTCAAATTGGGTAAAAGTTGAATATGATTTTACTAAACAATATTATAAAAGATCAGAAGGTCACAGAAAAAATATTTAAAATTATTATTTATTACTAAAAATAGCGTTAGTCAGAATAATAATTTACGAATTAAAGACACAAAATTAAAAAAAAGGTCGTGTAATATTTATTTCCCATACAAATCTAAAAATTATATTTCTTCTCTTTTGAAGTCATTCAAAACTTTTTGCAAACTTTTGCTTTTCCGAGAAAAAATGTAATGCGGGAAAGTACACGAGCAATTTATTTTTTAATTGAGTCATGAATATTTTTTATACCTACCGAAAAACTCTTGAAAAATCTTCAATTTAATACCAATTATATAAAACTAGATTTAAATGTAATGACGTACTTAATGTTTCTAATTTCTAATAACAAATATGTAAAAAGGGAGTTAAAAATAGGCATAATGACATTTCTAAAATTTCTAAAAACAGGAGACCTTAGATCTCGACAACCTTTCTAAATATACTTTTTATCAAAATAAAGTCGATACATTGAATTTTTATCTAGATGATGACCGTAAAAGATTATTTATACCTTGTATATAATAGATTTCTCAATAAAAAAATATGCTAAACGCCTCTGATCTTTTTTTACGAAAGATAGCAACTCGTTTTCAGAAAGTCGGGGAGTTTTTTTTTTGTATTAATAAATTGCTTTTGCAATAAGTCCGCCTTTTGGCACACTGCATTGTTTGTTTTAGTATCTATACATATTTACTGGCCAATAAAGATTTATTTATTTATATATTAAAATCTAGGGAATGACCGTACAAGTATTTACGGTGCTGTCACCTGCATAATGTTACATAGAAAAATAACTTTCCTTAACTATGTATTATGTAAAAATCCGCTTTGTAAACGAAAAGGTTACAACTAATGAAGCGAAAATGCCATAACATACTATTATTACTTAGGTAACAGATAGTTACAAATATATTAAGTAATAGAGTTTGTATTTTTTTAATTGGCATTCACCATTATGTGATATTCATGGCTAGACTGAATTATATAATACTCCAGCCACACGCCCGTCCGAGATCCGAGCAAACCGTGTTCATGAGTAAAAAGGCGTCAACCGTCGGCTGCGTACACGTCAAGACAAACATTTAATCCACACGCCTTTTTACTCACGAACACAACTCGGACGCGACCCATGATGATCATGTAGCGGAAGCATAATCTTAACAAAAATGAAGTTTAGTATAACATTGATTATTGAATTCACTCTATGCAGTATTCCTACAACTGTGTAGAAGAATTAAGGATGAACATTGTCGGGGTTCCTTCCGACCTCGTGATCACTTTCACGACTTAAGTGATCACTTTACACTCGAGAAACATTTGCCATTTCAGTTCACCCCGGCTGGTATTCGAACCCAGACCTTCGTCTCGCGTAGTAGGGATCTTATCCACTACACCACGAGGAGCGACGTACTACGGAATACTGCATTCTATAGTATACTACGGAATGTAGAAAAATTTAATGCTTCACAAGAATAATAATTAATTTGTAAATACTAAAATAATTCGAGTAAAGATTCACTCAATGACTAAAAACAGCAAACTACTTACCTAAATAGTAAAACAATCTTACTAAAAAAACCTTGACTTTTTGTTTTTCTTTTTTTGCACTGACTGTTAACATACAATTTCTCGAATTACCTGAACTCTCATTGTTAATATTGTTTTATCTGCATTGACTAGTTGTGTAAACATGTAATATAGTCCGAGAGCCCGCTGCTTAATTTATGACGTATCTGTTTTTTGATCGAAATGTGGTATAAACGATAGCTTACCAATAGGGTATTACATCGCACTAGGGTTTCCTATCAAAATCTTGCCGCAACCCCCCCTGCCCCCCCCCCCCCCCCCCCGAAAAGGTCCCTCTTCGCGGTTTTTCGCATTTTATATGAATATGGTAAGAGATAGGAGAAAGTAGTCAATGACAAAAATAATCCTTGCTAAATTCTCTACAAAAAACATTAAGTAATTTTTTTCATAGAACTAGTAGTTTACCCGTAATGGCCGGTCAAAAAACAGGATATTTTTTGAAAAAATTAAAAAAAAATCTTGATATTTTTTCTTTCACATTCTTCCACCCATTAATACTAATGCGATGTAATACCCTATTGGTAAGCTATCATTTATACCACATTTCGATCAAAAAACAGATACGTCATAAATTAAGCAGCGGGCTCTTGGACTAATAGGGCATCGCTTGAACTTGATCTGTGTTGTTTTTTATTTGGTTTGTGTTTACATTTGGGTGATTTCTCTTTGTGTGCCAAGAATAAATAAATAAAATAAAACCCATAAGTCACAGAGTAAGACAATTGCCCCGCACAAACAAGCAAATAGTGGAAGAAGGCTAACCCTTGACTTGGGCTGGGATGAAGATTCTTTTGTTTACTAGTACAGAATGTTGTTCTTATTAAAAAAAAATTTTTTTTTGAAGTATCGTATTTTGACTCACATAGTATTTATATTATTTGTATCATAAACTGAACACTATTTGCATAGAAAAAAAACCGTAACATTTATTTTACCACTGCAATTTGTACAAAAACGCACATATTTAATTCAGTAGAGTAACTCAAAACATAGGATAAAATAATGACAAATGTTTTATGTCCATACATAGGCGTCACGCAGTAAATAATTATTAGGCATTTTCATAAATATATGTATACTTGAATGTTTAAAAGCCTGACAATTCACCTGGGATGCGTTAGGTTGCATAACATTTTATTAGTATCACACGGGATATTATGACACAGATAAAAATACATAAGTACCGTACCATATTGATAGATAGAACAGTAGAATACAAATAAATACAACAACGTAACAATAGTGGTGATTTAATCTATCATTTTTACTGCTTATGAGGATCTTATATAGGGATTTATTCTCACCAAATTTGAAATGCCCTTGAGGCGATTTTATGGCTAAACGGCGCCAATGAGCGATCCGACTATTATTATTAGTATCGTACCTACTCTTCTAGTGGTATCTATATTAATGAAATAATGAAAATAAAAAGACCCCATCAACATAAATGTAAGAAAAAAATCTCAATTACAGAGCAAGAAACTTATTATAATTGTTATTATCCATTAATTTACTCTTGAGAGGCGACGAGATGACGGAGCCATAAAAAATAATAGGTTAGAGATACGGCGCCCAATGGCTCCGTGGTCCAAGAAAGCATTAACATGCTTGAATTATAAAATTTCTTTAAAATATCGGAGAAACGAAACAACATTTAAATAACAAATCCTAAAATTAATTTACCTCAGCTATTAAATTAAGGTCAGTAATTGTCAATCATCTACTGAAAATTTACAAACGTTTTTTTGTGGGGAAACCCTTATTTTGGGATTGTATGAAAAGCACGCTAGGTACTAGCCTCTACCTGACGATACCTATTTGAGATTGAACTTTTTTGATTTGGAATCGCGACTCTGACGTTGTGTTCTCCACTTTACGACACAAGCTTTTATTCTACTGCAAAGTATACAGGAAAGTATTTTGGTAGGTATGTATAAAAATCATTTAATTTAAAGTAAAGCATAAAAAGCATTCAACAGTAGGTTTAAATATGTATATTTTAAAAAAATATGCTGTGGATATCAAAATTTCAAAAGAAAAATCAAGCAACCCTGAAACAACATCAATGCATAAACATTGGTTAAAATAGCTAGGCATGTCAAACAATGAGCTAAAATTATTAAGAAAAGCATTGTTATAATTTAAAAAATTCATGTATTGATTTTACCGCATACTGTGCATTGAATTCAAGTTATGCAGACCAGACCACTCTGACCGAATCTGGAACGTTCACATTCTAATCATCATGTCTATGGGTTTGTTACTATAGGTACTACCCGATCATATTTTAATTGATTGTTGTAGGTATTCTATTATTATATTCTATTATTTTTCAACGGATATCTAAGACACCTTACAAACTAACTATTATAGCTTAATAAAATAATAAGTAAAAGTTAATAAGTAATTCTATTTTGCAACTTTAAAACAAAAAAAAAACTCTTATTTTATTCAGTTCGCACGTGGGTAATGATTTTTTAGCTGCTTATTATTAGGCAGAAGCAAGGTAGAAACCCAAACGACTTACACACACAATACACCAAAAACTAAGAACTACCCTACTTTTTGTGGGGTAAAACCGCTTTATCCACTTTTCACTGAGGGTTTTTTTTGTTCATTTAGATCGCGTACAATTTAAAACATTTCCCAGCTTTCTCCGATGTGGTAAATATTTCATAAACAGGAAAATGAATTTTCAGGCAGGTACACATTCTTTTTGAATACAATTATTGAAAAATTCCAAACCTTATTATTGCATCCTCGAATGTACCGACAGACCCATTGGTAAATATTTGATTCCACTATACAACGTGAGGTTTTTTTTTTATTTGAAAAATAAGATAATTACGTATTCCCGTACCAAATATTTTTCTGGAATTCATTTAAAATTTTTTTCTTATTTCATCTTTGTATTTCACATTTTGAATTGAATTTTATTTTGTGTGCTTCTGCTAATCCTATACACGTGCTGCTAGGTTTGGGCCTGATGTGTATGAGAATGAACAATAAAACAAATAAAAACAAGTTATTCCGAACGTCTTCTACTGTGAATATTACTTAGTACGGTAATAAGACGAGATTTATGTTTATGTAGGTTTATTTTAAGTGCTTAATAAATCCACGTAAAAGATGCCCTAGTATGGGCATATTGCACATACTCCTTCTCACTATTTATACGCCCTTTTGCTACGAGAGATCTTAACTTATTCAGTACTTACGTAGGTATCTGAAAAGTGCGCCATTGTGGCCTGAAAGGTCCGTACGGCGAAAGTCACTCGTTTTTGTTCATATTTTCATTTTAATATTCTTTATTTAGAATTCTTAATTTCTAAGGCATTGTTTACAGGTTTCAAACTTTCGTAAGAAAATAAGAATATACATATAACCTAGGCACCTTCAACTTGTACAAGTTGAAATAATCACGCCTGTAAAGATATTTTAAATGGCAAACAACAAACTTCTGCCGCTGTGTCTTTCATTTAAGCTAGTGGTTTGAAATCGTTTAACATTTTATTTTAAATTAGACATAAAGACTAATATTTAGTGATATTACACGGAGAGGAATGCCAATAACGAATAATTAGTGCCTATTTTAGTAATCAAGGACTTTTAACTAACTAATTGTCTTGTTTTTCCTCGGAAGTTTATCTTCTCCAAGTTTTGTTTGTCTTTTGTATTGTAAATTTTAAAGTAGACCTCTCGACAAAATAATAATTTCTTATTATTAATCAAGACTGTGTTGATAATAATAATAATTATTATAAAAAAGATCTGACCCAAAAACTTTCCTGCACACTTTGCACAAGGCTATTGTAAAATCTTCACAAAGTGTGGAATACATCGCCAGCGTCGGGGTTTGAACCTGGCACCTCCCGCTTGAGAGACTGCTGCCTCAACCAACTGCGCTAACTCTGTAATGTATAAATCAATAACAAGTTTAAATTAAAAATGTCTATCGTTTAGCGCAGACTAGATTCTGAATATATTCTTAACTGGGTAGAGCTAAATGGAAGAATGTCAAAAGACTCTACTAAAATGACAGAAATTGTAACAAATTTGTTGTTTTACTTTTACCTCAAAATAATATGATCAATAAGGACAATAAGTGATGTGAGTTTTCGTCTGAGTTATCTACATAATATAAAACAGAGCGTTCCATTGACTTGTCAACACACTGCACAGCCTAGGGCAGAGGCGGATTAAGTGTTGAGAGCGCCCTTAGGCAAGCACCTTATCGGCGCCCCTCTAGCGTCCATATTATATTATAAATTTTAACTAGCACTTATACGAGGGCGGATCATTAAGTACCCGTGTTAGGTATGAAGATGAAAGTTTTTTCCAATTTTTTTTTCAACGTCATCTTCTTTTAGGTCGATTCACGTATCCCAACACCTCTGCCATTTATTTAACCCCTCCAAAAACGCGATCTGCCAAACTCCTTAAAATACAACTCTTTCTCGGGAAAAACATCCTTCTTTGAGCTGATTTTTACCCCCCGAGCCATGTTTTCATATGGAGGACCTAAAAATTATTCGCAGAAAGCCAGGTTGGAAGAATATGATTGGTGCGACAGCAAGTCGCGGCGTATTTCATCCAATTTGGCC
Source organism: Ceraclea dissimilis (assembly GCA_963576895.1). NCBI lineage: Eukaryota > Metazoa > Arthropoda > Insecta > Trichoptera > Leptoceridae > Ceraclea > Ceraclea dissimilis. The sequence continues at coordinate 20,251,428 of OY756358.1, read as the reverse complement.
GCGACAGCCCCAAAGGAATGTGCTGGTGCATTATCGTGGTGGTAAAACACTTTTTTCTTAGCCAACTAGGGCCATATCTCCTTCAATTTTCCTTCAGTTTCTCATCGAATCGCTCAAATAATTCACCGTAACACTGTCTCATGATCGTTCTGCCTTTTTGCAAATCAAGGATAGACGGGGAAGAAGATGTATGTATGTATGTATGTATGAATTGATGATATTCCCTTCGAATCCCAAAAAAATCGTGGTGGTGGCCTTTCCGGCCGATCGGACCGTCTTTTCCTCCTTTCAAGGAGATTACCCTGGAAAAATACACTTTTTTGCCCATTTTTTGGTCCCTGTCGTATAATTATGTATCTAGATTTCATTAACGGTGACACTTGACGTAAAAACTCCTTCGAATCTCGCTTAAAAAGGTCCAGAAACTGATTGGACTTTGACACCTGTATCCGCTTGTTGTTCAAAGAGAGCAATTGTGGCAGCCATCGGGCCGACACCTTTTGCACACTTAACTTGTTCTGAAAAATATTAATTTCCGTTTCGTGCGGCACGCCTATGGCCTCAGCTACTTCACACACTTTGGTTCGGCGATCAGCAAGAATCATCTCGTGGACTTTTTCAAAGATTTCCTCGGTAACCCCTTCTGCCAGGCGACCTGGCCGCTCCTCATTAAAAACAGTTGCAAGACCCTTTTAAATTCGTTGAACCAAAATTGTATGTTTACAATCTATGGTGAACGGACTCCATAGATAGCATAAAACTTCACTTTTATTTCATCGCGTGTTTTTCGACCCAAAAATGAGGAGCCAAATTCGGATCAATTTTGTTATTTTTAAATTTTTTCGAGAAACACTCAACAGGGGTCATTAAACTCGCTGCCAAAAAATAACTAATCCACGAATCGGTCCGAAATTCAGTATGGTGTCGTCTGAAGGATGGTTCCACACGATGGTAATATCATTTTCTCTCTGCACAGCCACATTTCTTCAAACACGGGTATTTATTGATCCGCTCTCGTACATACTACAATAACTAATGCTGCGCCACACGGCTTGACCCATCGTGATGCTCCATCCTGTGGGAATTTTGGGATAAAATGTGTAAATCTGTGTCTCCACCAATCTACATACCAAGTTTCATCAAAATCAGTTTAGTAGTTTTTTGCTCATGAAAAATCTTACTAACTTCTATTATAAAATCATGCGATGTAGAAATAATCATGAAGGCGGAGCATGCTTCGGAAACTCTACATCTCTATAGAATTATATAATCTTTTATATTGTGTAAGTAGGTGCATACTTACTTACACAACTATTTTTTTTATTTTTTTTGTTTTTGTTTAAAAACTTCATCGCGCGGCTCGCGCGCCCCTTTGTAACCTCGCGCCCCTAGGCACGTGCCTACTTTGCCTTATGGGTAATCCGCCACTGGCCTAGGGATATTATATTTTAACATTTTTAACGATCAAAAAGTTTTAAGAAGAGATTTTTAGACTCACCTTAGGAGGTGAGGTTAAAAGATTTAAAAAATCACTTATATCCCGGAAATTGTACAAGCGATGGAGCTAAAAAATGTTACAAATGTTTAAAAAATTTAAAAAATGTTACAAAAATTGGTACAACAAGTTAATATGGGTTAGCTGTAGAACACCCAAAGGTATGGAATGTTCATATTATTATTTTCTATAAAATTTTAATGTACGTCTAAAAGTTGCTGTGGATATTAAAGATTATCGATGAAAATTACACCATAATCTAAATGGAAATTGTACTCAAGTATAGGTACATCTATAGATAGGTATAGGTATCCAATCAGCCACGGAGATCACAGATTGATTCATAATGGATTACAAATTCATTAATTCCTTATAGATTATGAGGTTTCTGCATTAATTGAATATTAATTGAGTACACGACACATTAATGTAATGGCTTGTAATGCGATAATTACTGTTTCACGATTAATATCTAAATTGTATCCAGAACAACTACTCAACTACATATACATATATTATCTATATATATTATTTCTCGTTGCCTTCAAATGTTGAGACAATAATGACAGTGAATTTCTCATATCATAAAGTCTTCGCTTAGTTGATGAACCCCATTTCCATTTGAATAAATCGATTGATTGACGTTCAATTTTCATTGTCTAAAACACTTCACATATTTTCATTGTGAATTTCTAGAACTATTTCGAATAGATATAGTTCTATATTCTATCCTATACCCTCACGCCACCTCCCTTGCGGGGTAGGCGGAGAGAACGGATCGCCAGACTTTCCTATCCTACACACACTTCGGGCTTCCGTCACATTCATGCAATTCCTCATACATACTCTCCGGTTACTTTTACTCAAAACAATTCCGTCCTTGAGTATCTGGTCGACATGGTCCAGCCAGGTGGTTCTTGGACGGCCGCGTTTCCTTACACCTCCTCTTTCACCCAGGTAAATTTTCTTCGTCATTCTTTCATCGTTCATTCTCTCCACATGACCCAACCATCTCAACTTGTTCACTTTCATTTTATTCACAACATCCTTTTTACAGTCACTCAACTCTCTAATCATTTCGTTCCTTATTCTATCTCTCAATGTTTTTCCACACATTCTTCTTAACGATCTCATCTCGACCGCATTTATACTTGATTCATCCTTCTTCAGCCATAGTACCAGATAGAGTACCTATGTATATTTAAAAAGATAATAGTACCTACACCGATATTAATAAGAAAATCTTTTACCTCTTTATATTTTTTTATGTAATACTCGTATATTCACGTAGATATGTTTAACAAAACCTTTCAAATCTCTTTGTATCAAAGCTAAAAGCCATCCTACTAAAAAACGATAACATTCTTGTCAACAGTGCTATATTAAATTTATCCTATTATATTACGAATATTAAAAGATAACCTACCTCTAAAAAACCCTATGATGAAGACTGCTTGTCCAAATAAAGTATATTTTATTTAAGGGCTTGGCACCAGGAATGACGTCACAGTCATTTCCCACGGCATTAGAGTTCAAAATTGAGTGAACAATCGCATGATGAAATGGCAAAAATAGCGTTTTTTCCATTTTTTGGGGGTTAATTTTGCGTCTATCAAAAAACTTTTACTCTGCGACTTTCGGGAAACGAGTTTCCGTCTTTCGAAAAAAAAAAGAGGTTTTTTTCAAAAAATTTTTTGACTAATTTACACATGATATATAAAATCTTTTACGGTTATTCCCTAGATAAATGTTTAATGAATGTACCCTATTATGTTCCAAAGCACATTAATTTAGTAACGGTTGTCGAGATATAAGGTCTCCCGTTTTTAGAAATTTTTGAAATGTCGGTATGCATACTCTTAATACTAATATCTATGTTCGGCGAAATATTGAAGTATTGAACCTATTGAAGTAGACAAACGTAATATTGTTTAAATAAACACAGTACTAAGAACCCCTCACTCTTCAATATGATCATATAGGTTCCCATTTCAAATATTGAAATTATGTATTTGATCTGCTTATAACTAGGAAAATAAATAAAACATGAATGAAAATAATTTTGAAATATTGCTATCATCTAAGATTTACATGTTTACTATTGAAGTCGTTGACTTTAGAGCGCACAGTGAAATTAAAATATCTATGCACGGGCAGGACACTTAATAGAAAGATAGAGATATAGAGACAGACTGATCATATGTGCCCACATCTCCCGTGACCAGGTCGGTTCCTACATAGGAATGACCATAGTTTGCTAGACAAGTCAAAGCCAGTGTGTCTTACTGTGCTTGGTGGTGCCATGTCTGTTCAACCAATACTGGGTGTCAAGGCTTTGAAACCGAACTTTAAAATGACGTGCATGAGGCCGGTGGTCATTCATAAGCAACGGGAATTATAGGAAATACGTACGTAATTCTTAAACACAGGCCCCATGCGGTTTGGGTTTACTAAAATGGCCCAGTGTTTAGCTCTACATTGCTGGTTGAGCCCCTCCTTGTCAAGTCTCAATATACATGATGGTTTCTGGGCTTGAGAATAAACCAACAGCTACCCAAAATACTAGATAATAAAATAAATATTATAATATATAATTAAGCTAAGTCCACACAAAATACTAGAAACTAAAATAAATATTATAATATGTTATAATTTAGCTAAGTCCAATAATCTAAAACCGTATTAGCAAAATGCATATTATCGTAAATTCACCAACATCGGAATTATTCACGCATAGGGATCCACGTAATCTAATATCCAGTAAAATGCAAAGCTGTTTAATCGGAGAATTATTCATAATGAGTTTATGAATTCAATGTTATAAATGTTGACTAAACGGTCGCAATCAAGCTGACATAATTCGGTTGGCCAATATTGTCGATAATTAATTTCAAATACCTAACTCTAATAATAAGGTATGCAAAGGTATTACACAATTAATGACAATGCATATTTAGCGTATGGTATGGCGTAGGTATTTAGGTGTGTATGAAGATGGTACAAGCACTAAATCAAATCAAATATTTTATCCGTTTAATGAACATTTATTTTGTTTCAATACCAGCATTTTTATTTGCTAATCGTCAATTTGCCCTCTTCACGTTATAATTTCATTTCATTTCATTTATTATCCAAATCATTTTACAAAGTAAAAACATAAACAAAAAGTACTGGATTTTATTGCCCTACTAGGCGATAACCTGTTTCGGGACAATACTAACCAAAATATAATAGCTCAAGGTTACATGTATGTACAAAAAAAAAGTGACAAAATACTGAATGATAATATTCTGATATTTCAGTTTGACTTTTCATTTTGGTGTACAAATACATTTGGTGGGAAATAGTGAACTATTTATTACAATAAAACATATTTCACGTGATTTTTGTAACCGTTTTCCTACTTGTTACTGTGAACAAACATAAATATTTATCAACACTTTATATCAAATCGAATGACGAAGATTTTTTTGCTAAACCGCGAAATTTACTATTGCGTACGTATTTGCAAGAGGCTTGCCACACTTTTAAAATGACTACTATCTACCTAAGTAAAAATTAAAAGAAATTGTTGATTACAAAAAATACAGGTACCTAGATAGGTATATTCATGGCCACACAATTTTACAATTTACAACATTTAACAATTATTAATAATACCAGCCAATGAAAGCATTAAAAAAATTGTAGGCAAAAGTGTCACGAAGTATTCTTATAGAGGATAAAATAAAACATTACTTTCATGAAAAAGGTGCTAAAAAACAACACACATATTAAAAGAAAAAATGCTGAGCATGTAAGACGAAAAAAGAATTTGAGGGCCAGGATTCAAGGAGAATTTGTTTTATTTATCTTTTCCTTGTAATTCGTCTGAAGGCGCAGCTTGCAAAGACAGGAAAGTGGTACTTATTTATGAAAACACTATTTCTAAAATATCTGTATTACCTATCTACATCATGACTTTTTACGTTTTTACTTCTACCTTCACCGTGTAATAGGATTTGTTTGTATTAAATTATTTATATGTAGGAATACTTATTACGTATAAATTATTTATGATTGAATATATTTCAAGGATGAGTGAAAGGTGAATATAAAAGTACACATTAAGTATATGAATTGCGAATAATTTATTTATTTATTTTGACACCAACTTTCTCTTTATCTGTCGCAATAGGCAGAACCTACAAGATATTAGATTATTTTGAAAATCACAATTAATGTTTATTTATTTATTTATTTGCCTTTGGGACACATACAGACATCACACATATATAAACACAATTCAATTAGACACAAAACATGTTGACTCCACATGATGCCCTATTACATGCGTTTCTGAGAACATCGAATTTTCTACATGTCGTACTTGAATATAACAATTTTCAAAATAAAAAACATCCTTTGCTGTATATCCTCTCCACACATATCGTAAAACGATACATGATTATTTCGTTCAAAGCAATTTGATATTTTTATTGGGTATAAGTACCTAAACTAAGGTGAATGAACCGCAAGACTAACAAATAGGGAAATTTACCACAATTATGAAGCTTTCCAAACTGATGTACAGTGTAAGATTGATTGATAAGTGCTATCGGACTGATCATGTGATCACTCTACACTCGAGAAACGCGTTTGCCATTCAGCCCTGTCACATCCCCATTGTTAAATATATTCGCAAATATAGAAAAATGTAGCAATTTATAAAAAACAGAAATAAAATGTTAAAAAAAATGCAAAATATTTCAAAACTTTCCCACGACTTGGTACGTATATTATTATTTTTCCAGATTTCATAAACATAAACATTTTTTATACTAATGTAATACAAGTCGTTGAGGGGATGTCAAAAGGCAAGCGGCGCCAGAAATAATCCACAAACTTTTTATCGGCAATAAATTACATTTTGTATCATTGATGTTGTAAAATATGATATATAAATCCCCTGTTATTGACAGTAGAAAGTTTTCTTGAAAACTTTTATCTTTACACAAATTGTCAATCATTCTAGGATACATAAAATTGCTTTACCATTGTTATCGTTTATACTTTACCTGTACTTTATATACAGAGGAGTATCTATAGTTTAAATACAAGGTAAGGTGGTTGATATAGATTGAAAAAAGTACAAGTATTAAAAAACTTGTACATATGAAATATGTAGGTGGCTGTATGGTAATTGATAGCTGCGTATGAGAACGATAATGATTTGATTATTGGGTTCAGTTCAAATTGTCGCCTCGTGCATGAAAATTAAGCGTAGGGTGTTAAGGCGACAACTACTGTGAATTAGCTTTGACGGCATAATTTTTTCTCAGCCAATACTATGAGAATCGTCTTGAAACTAAAGACAGTGAAAAGTATGGACTCTAGGTTGGTGTTCTAGAATTACAATTTTTGGAAATTTCTTGAACAAAAGTATATTCCGATAGTGCCCCTGGAATTTGCGGGAATTAAGAATTACCCGTTCAGTTTTTGAGATGTAAAAATGAAATTTAGACAAAATACCGGTAATTACAAGTTGGCTGTTTTAGATTTTTTAATCTGTTCCCAGGCTCTTTTTAAAAAGGTAAAATTCACATTGTCGCTTACGTTATTCTTATTTCGCGCTAATATTCTCATGCAAAATTTGAAAATGTTGATGACGTAGGTAGACAGTATTTTTATAATTATGTATATTCTAAAGGAAAATACATATTTTATACAGAATACTTCGTCTGCTCCGCTAATAAATAGGCTTAAAAAAAAAAGAAAATGTTGACTTTAAAATTCGCCAGGCTGTGGGCTTACGAGGTGGTGAGTTCTGCACTAATCGCAATTGTGAAAAATTATTTACCACAGTAGGATAAGCGATCGAGGTCCGCTAATCATCTATTTGATCTCATCATTTATTTCTGTGGTAAACTTTGTATCCGGGAATGTTTGGGAGGCCTGATACAGACGTAATATTTCCCAAATTGAATCCATTAGATTGAATATTCAAAGCTAACAGTGTGAAGGCTGGATGGAGTAGTATATTACGCTTACACGGATGGATTATTTCTAATGATGTTTAAACTGAAGCACGCTTATGTTCATCATTTGATTTATAATCCTTTTCCAATAGACACCATTAGGTATTCATATTAATGTTATACTTAACAGGTACTACTAGGAAATGGAAGATTAAAAGTCCCTGATGTTAGTGGATTAAGCCCAAATATTTGAAACCTACCGAGAAGGAAACCGTAGACGACTAAAACACAGGCAGACATTTTCGTCTGTTTGTAGGAGCTTTAAAGTATTTTCACAATCATTATGATTAAAAACTCTTCAATTCATCCCATTTTAATTATAATTAAAATCAAAGAGAACGTAACACATACCACATCAAATAAAATACTTACCTAATTTACAGGCGCGCTTTCTGCTTATTTTCAGAAAAAGGTAGAGACATACAGATGAGAGGAAGGATTATAGTATATTTATAATCCTGTTATAAGAGTTTTCGTTTGTAAAAGAACTAACCATCCCAACGCGTTAAAATAATAGTTTCTTAGTTACAGAGGGATGATAAATTACAACCCGGCCTGCGATCACTTCTGAAAGTTCGTTAAAACTTTTTACAGTGAGCTGATAAATTAGGCGCCTTAAATATGATTTACACTTTTCGGTACTTTTATTAAATTAAACCGCTTCTTATTCTACACGTTAAAATTAAGGGAAGTAAAATTTATATAATTCCATTGTTAGTTTTGAATAAATTAATTACAGCTTCCTAAAATGTATGAGTTGAGTCGAACCCAAAAAGCATTGATGCTGAAAATTATTCCCTAACCTGATTATCACTAACGAAACTCAATTTGATGATAGGCCCCCTACCTTATTTACATAGTTTTATGGAAAACTGCGCATTGCTTCAGCTATATACATATATGAAATTGATTACGAATATTTACATTTAGTTATCTGATGATATTGATATATTCAGTACTTTTCGATATGAAATTTGATTAGATGGAATATAGAATTAAAATGATTGAGTGATAATAACCTCATATTGATATGTCACACTTCTTCTAATGTCAATAAAGATCGATCATCAGATTATTTTGTGTCTGTAATGATATTTGTTTTTGTGTGGCGATATAGTTTTTACGCCCCTTAATCCATCTTGAATCTATCTTCTCTCACAAAATGAGTTTATAGAAAAGTATATTTTCTTCCACAGAATATGAAATAAATAAATAAAATAAAAAAATCTTTATTGAAAAGAAAACATATCTTCCAAATGGCGGGTTTATTGCCGTAGGCAATATCTGCCAACCAACCACTTGTGACATTAATTTGATGTACACATTACATACAGGTGTATGAAAAATAAGAAAAATATAAATAAATATAAATAAATATGAAAATAATAATAATATATAGAATACTTATACATACATAAAAATACATATATAAATGTGGATGGGATGAAGGACAAGGAAGGAACCACGGGATTGTCAGTTAGATGGATTATTTAAGGAAAGGTAATGATGCCTCAGTTTACTTTTGAAAGAGAGAATAGTTGGAGCTAGTCTGATAGGAAGTGGAAGGTTATTCCATAGTCTAGCCGCGAATATGCGGCTATATAAACACATGATTTTTAGTTTCTCGACAGTGGTCACCAGTTAGAAATCTTTTTTATTCGTTTGATCGTATCACTAAATGGTGCAATATAAATCAGCCAAATAAACTATATAAATCAGTCAGTCTATAAAGCCTCACGAGATACGCAGCGTGTAACCTCATCCCAAATGGTTCAATTTTATTGATCACGGATTTTAAAGTCCAACGTTTGATTCAGCAACGATGTAAGAGGATAATACATTAATTTTGCAAAGTACACAGAGTTTGCTCTATTGGAGTATTATTTGCAATAATTACCTAAGCAGCCGACATATTTTATAGATAGATAATAACAGTAATAATAAATTACATTGCAAATTCAGGGCAACATTAGGATTTGTACTCAAACCATCGAACAACAAATGTTGAAGATTTTCACGGTGTGCGATTGACATTGTTTCTTGATTTTCGGGTAAACCGTGTGAATATTTAAACTTGATCGACGTTTCGACACTCCTGCTGGTCCACAATCCACAGAGAAAGACACCAGTAGGAGTGTCGAAATGTCGATCAAGTTTATCTTCACACGGTTTACCCGAAAATCAAGAAACATTAAACAACAAAGATAGTATGATGAAAATATAATTCGTATTGTAGAGGCGAGTGATTGTGTTATAGAAAGATGAATATTTTTTCTTACTCTATTTTCTATTATTGAATGAGTTTTGCTGTCTTATATTTCATACTAGCTGTATTACCCGTGCTTCGCAACGGCAAATTTTGTGTATGGATGGTGAAGTAGGTCGGCAGTGGAACCCAAAATCAGTGGTACCATCATGTTTAGTCAAAGTACTGCAGAGCCACTAAAACTCGATCACAACAGTTTTGGTGGGTCTGCATAAAATAAACTTTTTTCTTTGAATTTGACCCCCTCCAGCCCCCTAACTCCCTCTCCTTATTCTTGCGGATGTCGGGAGGGTGACTATTAATCTTATTGAGGCGGAAAACTATGGATTCGACACTAATATCACTTTTTCATTCCGACCCCCCCCTAGCCCCCCTAACTCCCTCCCCTTATTCCTGCGGATGTCGGGAGGGTGACTATTCATCTTATTGAGGTGCAAAACTATGGATTCGACACTAATATCACTTTTTCATTCCGACCCCCCCCTAGCCCCCCTAACTCCCTCCCCTTATTCCTGCGGATGCCGGGAGGGTTACTATTCATCTTTTCGACACAAAAAGCTATATGGATTGGACAATAATTGATTTTTTCTATGCCCCCCTCTTCGTGCCCCCCCCCCCCTCAGACCCCGCACCCCCGTACGAACCATCCTTGGGGCAAGCACAACAATTTCCCAAAGTTTCATCTCAATCGGATGAGCGGTTTAGGAGTCTATTAAGGATAAGGTGAAAATGTTACAAACATAGGTACGAACTAAAATATTTATGTGGGATTAAATAATGAATTCATAGACACTTTTGCTGCAAACTGAATGTGACAGGAAGAACTCTGAGCGGACATTTTTACTTTGAAAAATTGATAGAATGAAAGTAGAGAAATCTTTTCAAGGTAAGCTTCTGATTTATGTTCTTCCATTTTTACACTGTAATACAGATGGTCACAAGGGTATTAAAATGGTGTTCGGGAGTGGAGATAAGTTTAAAATAAATAACATATTTTCTGTATTTGTAGAACTACACGAGTGTCTTTTTTGAGTAGTATGTTAAAAAAGTATTTAATCTACTACAAAAAATATAAGTGTATTTTAAAAAAAGCATAGACCTTAAAAAACATTTTATGTAAGATTATTGTGAATAGCACAGTCTAAAGATAATAAATTATTAAAGTTCCAGTAAACCTACGCATTTACGCAGGAATTTGAATAATCCGAAAAACAGAATGGAATCTCGATCTACGTTTTTATACAGTGCAGTTCGGTATTACGTTTACTTGTTCAAAAATTTTGGAAATATAAGTTAGAATGCCTGCATACTTTTAGAATTATTCAACCTTACCATGATTGTAAATACTAGTACACCAACGTAACTAAGATTTTTCTATGTTATAGTATTCATTCATTCATAACTGTTGGTTTGGTCAGGTAGTTTTAATTAAAGATGATATTGTTTAATCAAGATTTATTGAGATTATTAATTAACACATTAAGTATAATGATATGTACAATGTCTCACCCCAAGAGCCAGTCCATAGATAAGTAAATGAACTGTCATTGTCAACCAATATATATGTACCAACTTATTAATGGTGTTGCCATTATATCAACAATAACAACGTCTTCTTAGCACGACATCCCACTAGGTAAATACAAGAAGTTAGAATTTTCAGACCGAAACTGTATTTTCGTTATTGTATAATTCAAATAATACTATGGTTTCCTCATGAAAACTATTACACGCTTTTTATTTTTTATGTATCGGAAATTGGAGAGGACGAAAAACAGCGATGTGCTCGCCACAATCAACAATTATCTTAATATGACATTATATTGAATAACTTACTTGCTTTCCGAACTAGCTACATTTAGAATATGAGAAATATTTTACGTAAATCGTGAATCAACTGCTATACTCGCGTAATGTATAGATAATCTTTAGTAGGAACTCCTTAAATATTTACAGGGAGACATTTCCACGGCGGTATTTACCTTTTATTGCAATCTCCGTGTTCCCTGGTTGCTTAATAAACAAGGATATGGGGCGTAATTAAGATTTTACTAGCAATAAACCCGTCATATTAATGAACTTCTTTATTAATGTCTTCACAATATATCTCAATTAAAACGAAAACATGGAGACGGAGAATTTCCCATCTCCATTTATTATTATAGTTCTATCGAACATTTATGGGGTGAATTCAGCAATTAAGGGCATGGCACCAGGAATGACGTCACAGTCTTTTCCCACGGCATTAAGGTTCGAAATTGCGTGACAATCGCATGATAAAATGGTACAAATAGCGTTTTTTCCCATTTTTTGGGGTTAATTTTGCGTCTATCAAAAAACTTTTACGGTTACTCCCTAGATTTTAATGCATATTATCAGTACAAGAAAAAAAATTTACTCCGCGACTTTCGGGAAACGAGTTTCCGTCTTTCGGAAAAAAGGTCAGAGGTGTTTTTTAATATTTTTTTTTGCGAAATCTATACAAGATATAAAAAATCTATTACGGTTATTTCCTAGATAAAGGTTCAATGCATCTAGCCTATTTTGTTCCAAAGCATTTTTAGTAACGGTTGTCAAGATAGAAGGTCTCCCGTTTTTAGAAATTTTTGAAATGTCGGTATGCACACTCTTAAGTGCGTACCAACTAAAATAATATATTTTCCAATTGTTTCAAAGTAAAATAAATTGGAAACACTTGCGTTCTAGTTATAGAATTTGACATATTATGGCATCATATTTAAAATACACTTTTGAATAATTTATTACTTAAACATTTTAAGAAAATTTAATGTACACAGAGAAAAACAATCTGATGTTCGCTGGACCTAGCGACTCTAAATCTGTCATGTAATCATGAGTCTGGAAGATTTTAGCCCTAAAGGCGGTCTCGGAACTATAGACTCTTATTGCGATGTTTCCAACAGGGATTGAAAAATGATTCAGGTGAGTGTGGACCTTTGTGACCAACTAAGATATCAGTTTTGATGCGTGACCCGACTGTTGAAAAATTAATCTTGTGTATGAGTGTTATTTTGCGAGTATCGTTGCTACTGTTTTCATCTGAATGATTCAAAATAATCTTAACGGGGTGAAATGTTAGGTTATCTATGAAAAAAGACGAATGAAAATATAACAATCATTGTTTTTTGTATGTATTTTAGTTTGACTGTAGAGGATCTCAAGATAAGACAACACCAGAATTCATGAAAGCAGTAGTAATAGAATTAAGGGTTGGTGTTTTAAATAAAGGGTCTGAATATTGAGAATAATAGAAACATTCCTATACAGTGTTGTTAGACAAGAATGTTGTTTTCGTAGGCAACTACACTGGTTTCTATAACTGTAGGTACATTTTTTTGTTTTCGTTTCAAAACACGTTTTATAACTAGATTTTGTAATCAAGTGTAACTCAAGTAATATAATTGTTTAACTTTTCGATATCGATAACGTGAATGTGATGTCAGGACTCAGGAGCCTAGACCTAGACCATTCGCAGAAGAGAGCAGGGCTCTGAAAAGATTATAGGTACACCACGAGCAAGACATAGATAAAATTTGTAATTTCCCTTTAATTCCATGACCACCTACTACTATCACTTGGCATCACATCGTCTAATCTACCCGTTTCTATTTCCTGTTGGAAAAAGGAATTTTGCAAATTCTCCGGAGTCTTGCTGTATTTATCTCAAGCTGCTCTCTCTCTCACACATGATGATGGGGTCTGCCATTCTTGTTTTCCGCCGTCACTCGGCATCTCAAACTGCGCTTGACTCTATTTTAGATTCATAATCAACCCTGGCTTTACGTGTAGTATCGCAACTCTGAAATGACAACGGGCAGGTCGACATATCCAGAGATTCAGAAGACTAATTGTCAAAAAGAGTCCTTGCATGGAGACTAATAACATCAACTACCAGGAGTGTGGGAAGGCCACCATTATGATAGGGAGCATAGTTGGTTGTAGATAGTTGGTGTCAACTGGATGCAGTGAGCTCAATATAAGACAGAATGGAAAGAAATGGAGGTGGTCTATGTCCAGAAGTGGATGGGTATAGGCTGGGACGAGAGATTTGTGTAAATCTACATTCAATCACCGAAAAATTATTTCTACTGATTCTCTTTATTGTTAGTGAAAATTTGTAAGTAAGAAAATACTGCAGTGGGAAGATTATTATGCGAACAGGTGTGATCTCGTGCGTGATAACGATGTTATAAACCATTCTACCCAATTTCTGATCCTCCTTAGATTTGGATTCTATTGAAAAAATATATTATTAGAATTTAAGAGTGTGCATACCGACATTTCAAAAAATTCTAAAAACGGGAGACCTTATATCTCGACAACCGTTACTAAATATGCTTTGGAACAAAATACGGTAGATGAATTGAAACTTTATCTAGGGAATAACCGTAAAAGATTTTTTATATCTTGTATAGGTTTCTCAAAAAAAAAAAATGCGAAAAACACCTCTGATCTTTTTTTCCGAAAAGACGGAAACTGGTTTCCTGAAAGTCGCGGAGTAAATTTTTTTTTTGTACTGATAATATGCATTAAAAACTAGGAAATAACCGTAAAAGTTTTTGGATTGACGCAAAATTAACCCTAAAAAATTGAAAAAACGCCATTTTTACCATTTTATCATACGATTGTTCACGCGATTTTGAACCTTAATGCCGTGGGAAATTTCTGTGACGTCATTCTTGGTGCCAAGATCTTAAGGTTTATATAGTACCTAGGTATCTGTACTCAGTCTGGCCGGAATAAAAATAATTTGATCAGGTACTTCGATAATTAAATGCTCTAGTAAATAAATAAATAAACAGACATTTTGTAACTTCATAAAAATATAATCTAATACTCTTATGGAGCTAAAACTTTGTAAGATTTGAGATCACATTACGTTTCCTGATTTTGCGTAGCCAGGCCAAAGTGCTCATAGTGATTTTTTTCGTAATAATTATTTTCTTATTTAAAATACCTACGCTAAATGAATCTCGTAAATCTGATATATTTAATATCAGTGTAAGTAGAAACAGTTCGTCCACCTACATTGTAATAAAGATAAAAAACATAAATGTATGTTTTTAAATGAGTGATATTAATTTTTTCAAATAAATACAATTTTCCACGTAAAAGTAATCATGAATCTGAAGGATACACGTGTAGGATATTATGAATAAAGGAAAAGTAGTGTGGAGGGGGCACTTTTTGTTGGCAAATTCCACGGGTTTATATGAAATGTTAAAACTTAAGCTAAGTCCCAAATTATTTTATAGAGGGTAGACTGTTGAGACACAAATGTGTGCAAAAAATGGCACTTTTTGAAAAAAAAAACGATTTATTTTCAACAAAGTTTTAATATTCAAATGAGATTCATTCACAAGACAAATTTGTTGTTGCTTAAAAAAGACAAACAAATTGTTCCGATCTCTAATTCTGCACGAAGTTGTACTTGTACATTACTAATTCATTTTCTTCTTTAGCGTTTCTTTCAACACTGCTGAATATATAGGCCTCTTTCAACATCTTCCACTAGTCTCTGCTTAGACCCTTCCGCATCTAGTTTCCACCAGCGATTTGTAAACGACAAAAATAATTAAAAATGTATAAATATCCTCACACTCTCACAGTTACTGTGGCAGCCATTGGCTCTTTCATAACATTACCCCTTCATGCCGCTTCTCCCATTAAATATTATCACATCATTTTCATTCTGAATGATCAGGAGAACAATGTCATGAAATATCTATTATCAATTTGAATAAATAAATACTTCCGATAATAGAGATCCACAGAAATATTTACGATAATGATTGTCTATTATGTCGTCGACATGGACATTCACGCACCGATGCAATGCATTCAAATTTTCAATGTTGTCATACACAATAATACACATATTTCAGAATTGCATGTTGTCTAGATCAGACTTCCCCAAACATTTCGGTGTCCGTATCAGCCACCCCTCAACTAAGAAGATTTTGACAGCTTTCGATGGGACGAAATTTTCAGCCAAGCCAGCAAAGATTGTTTATGATTTGTAAACTAGTTGTTTATATTATTTATATTGTGTGTCTGTTGTTTTTCTTATTATCTCATGATTTATATTACTCAGTGCGTTGAAATTTCTTCCTCAGAACACGTGCCATGCCCATTTTGGAGAGTAAAATGGTTTGGGCATGTTGAGAGAATGAATGACGACAGGATGACCAAAAATATATATTTGGGTGAGCGGAGAGGTGTGAGGAAGCGCGGCCGTCCGAGACTGACTTGGACTGATCGTGTCGACCAGATCCTTGAAGATGGGAGCGTTTTGAGTGAATGGAATCGAAGAGCGTGCATGACAAATTGAATGAATGTGACGAAGGCTAAAAGTGTGTGCAAGGATGGGGCAGTCTAGCGCGCTGTCCTCACAAGGGATGTGGCGTGAGGGTAAATATAGATAGATTTTAAAGCATTGTTTTGTACATAATTGGCATCAACAAACTATTATTTTTATTATATTGTCTTAGTACTACACAAAGGATATTTTTTTAAAAGAATAAACGCTAAAAAATATTTGCGAACCGTAAACAAAAGTACTCAGAGTAAAATTTAGCTTTGACGAGTTGTTTTAAAATTTTCTCTGATGCGGCTAATGCTCCTAAAGTTCAATGGAACCATCAGTTTTTCTGATCGGCTAATGCTATCGAAAAAAGCAAGTTATAGACCTTTTCGCTGGCATATTTTGGAAAACTCTGATCTAGTTATCAACGAACAAATAAAGAATTCATAACACAGAGGTACATTTTCAGTTCTTTATTGTTTGTATGCCTACTGTATTAAATTAACACAACACAAGGCTTGGATGCATGTAACCAAAATCCATCTACTGAATCACTTGGCTATAAAAACATCAATCTCAAAGATTATTTCAATGATACATTTTATATAGTTTACAGCAAAAATAGATTTATGCCCGATCCCACCAACTACCACCTAGGAAGCAGACCCCTAAGGAATTTCCATACAAAACCACAGATAATTTGAGTGATTATTATAACTGTCATAACCTTTAAGATATAAATCCATACAAAATACAGCATGCAGCTACTTAAGTGAGGGAGATTCTGGGCGGAGATATTTGGGCACCTAACTAAGTAGAGCTGCATGCTGTATTTTGTATGGATTTATATCTTAAAGGTTATGACAGTTACAATAATCACTCAAATTATCTGTGGTTTTGTATGAAAATTCCTTAGGGGTCTGCTTCCTAGGTGGTAGTTGGTGGGATCGGGCATAATTCTTCTTATCTTTGTGACATAATGGGATGTCTTTCCAATATGGGCATTTACCAATATATCAATTCACTTCATGGAATTGAAATAATAAAAAAAAAACGTAAGTAATTATTTTCGCCGAGTCGGCAAGACGCTATTTAAACTTTATTTTGAATGCATATATGTAGGTATATCACTCTTCCTTATATTTTTTTATATTCTTGTTTATTTTCTGTTTTTTCTGCCTAATAAATTGTAAAATCTGATGTGTGCGTGTGCGATGGGTGAGTTTGTGAGCGAGATTGAGTATGGGTGTGTGAGACGACCGGAATGAACTTATATGTTTTAATTTAACTGTGGTGCATGCATGTGGGTGACAGCTGAATTATGAATGAACTAATCTTCAATTACTTATATCTATAGTTGTTATCTGTTTTGCACTTATACCTGTAATAAAATAAGAATAATATAAATCACAATTTTAGTTTTTGTGAGAAACATCGGATTTTCTACGTGTCTACGCTATTTAAACTTAGTTGTTACATAAGTTTTGTTTCGATGCAGCTGGAATACTATGAACAAATCTTCTTTTTATTTTATAGCTTCCAATTATACCTGCTGTAGTTTTTATTGTCCAATGTCCATTCTACTAAATTCCTGCTGATCAAAACGTATCCCCACAGGCACGTAGGCATTTATAGAGAATTCTAGTTGAATGTAATGAACATGGATTGAACATCCCCTTCAACGAGTTATTTGTGCCAAGAATTTTTGATTAAAAAACTAAAACTCCAATCTTACCGTGTTTCAAGATTCTCAACGCGGAAATGGCGCAATTAAAAAGATTTTTAGAAATAATTTGAACTCGTATGGTAAATACTTCACTATCGCTTATGCCTTTTTCACACTACCTACTCGACTAAGCATTGAAAAAATATATTTTTATACTGAAATTGTAGTACAAAATTGTATTAAGTGAAATAGATAATATTATGCTTAATAAAAATTGAATTTACCAAGAATAAACGTACAATAATTTTACGTGTAAGAGGATATAGGGTCTTACGATCTGTTCTCTCTGATAACCCCACAAAACTGGGTCATTTTTGACGCGTAACAGCTAGTAGTTAAACAAATGAGAGAAATATAATAATTTTCGTAGAAACAGAGATTTCGTATTCTCAGTAGTTATGTAATTAATTTAATTTTCCAAAAGCGCGTTAGGTTGTCTCAAATATCTTTGTTGATTCTAAGTATTATTGAAATGAGAGAAAGGGCTACTCTATTGTGTGGTCTAAGGTTTCCTGAGGCAAAATACTCCTACACTCTGATAAAGATAATTGCAAGTGGGTAATTTGATATTATTTTAGTATATAGTGGTAATTTAACTTAAGGCAACATAAGGTATACTTTTAACTAGTTATTATTAATGTAGAACTTAAGATACTAATATACCTGACTGGTATAGAAATCATTGGTTTTTATACCTACAACAATCATGGGTGTCATCAGGGGAGGCAGGGGGCAGCGGCCCCTTCCATTTTCTTCAATGGTAGAGGGGATGCGTCGCATCATGCTGCAAGATGGAGCAACAGCCACACACGGCGCTAAACATTTTCGTCAAGTGCTCCGCCAAAATTGCATGGCCAGCTCAGTCTCCCGACTTCAGTGTACCAGGTTTTCCTGTGGGGGTTTCTGAAAGCCGGCCTGTCACAGACACATCATGAGTACTCAAGAACTCAAACGAACCATTCGCATTCGTGACGACGTTGCAGCCATTAATTATGACCTACAGAGGCATGTGTACGACAACTTCAACAATCGTTTACATCAATGCATTTATCGGTCAAAGGTCCTTTTCATTTCGATAGAAATTGTCCCATCATTATTAAAGATATGGCTAGAATTTAGATTTTAAATTGAGATCACCTCAAGGGTATGAACATCTCGTCTGTATTTGTATTGACCTTTATGATAATGCAGACTCTATTTAAATATTTGTAGACAGAATCAATCATAAAACGAGTATTGTTATTTTCATTACTTTTCTCATTCTTTCACATTTATTTATAGCTATTATAAAATACCATGTTCGTTAACAATCAATGTGAACATAAACAATCTAAGAAGATACACTGGCAAAGAGTGATTTGTGTAAACAAAGACTTAACATGTCAAATTTTATTAAGTGAATACAACATACAACACAGATTGTAAGACAATCAACTGTTTTTATTGTAAACATCTAAAAATTTTACGATGCACATTATAATAAAATAATTATCTCAGGTAATTAAGAGCCGCAACAAAAATAATTACACACATAGATAGGTACGATAAATTTATTGAGTCAGACAACATCTCGTCAATGGAATGATAAGATTTATTGACAATGTATTTTTTTCGCCTGCTGCCGTCAGAAAACGTCATCAAACAATTGGAACAAAAAGGACTAACTATATAAACTCTCTAAAATTAGTTTTTTGATTACTGTTTCCACATGCCTGCAATAAAGATATAATGTACTATTATAAACTATGTTATGGATTATGGTATATAACTATCAGATGTTAACGTATACAGATGCTATAAAAATAAACATCGTGATTTTAATGACTTTCAGTTGTTCTTTACCAATACACTTTTTGTATACAATTAAGACGCATTTAGAAAAACTTACGTACATTTTCTATTTATTCGCATATCTGTAAAAAAATCTAACGTAATAACATAGTCACGAGTAATCGACAACTCATTCAATTATATTACTAGTAAAAAATATCGTAGATATTTGATTGAATTCGATTTTACTCGTAACAATGGGCTTCTCCAAGTAGATTGCAATAATAATGTATTGTAAAAGTATAAATGAATGACGATGTCTTCTTCGTCAGCCTATTCCCGTCCACTCCTGGACGAAGGCCTCCTCCATTTGCTTCCACGCCGCTCTATCCTGGGCTCTTTGGATCCAGTTGTACGATGATGTACTACTATCGAATTCAAAAAATCGTCTTAAACCTATCAACGTATTCCATAGTTTTAAACATCGTTAAATTGTGAACGATTTCGACTGTAAGATATGGAGTTGTCGCCCATCACTACATATCTGATAGAGCGGCTGTTGGTAAGACGATCATGTTTCCTACTAAAAACATTTTTTTATAGTCCCAATGGGGATATGTTAAAACAATTGAATCTGGTTTGTCTATTATTGAAGGGAAAGTTAACCAGACATGTACGTATACGTAGGTGTGTTCCTAGATAGACAAAAAAGTTAATATCGGGTTTCTACCCTTTTGAGTCTTAAAAACCTTCAGGGATGGTTATATTTACAAGTCAACCCGTTTAATAAACATTTTATTCAATAGTCTGATCCATTCATATAACACTCATATACCTACGAACATTTGAAAGGATCAAGAAAAAGAAAATTAGTGAAAGAAATTGACATCCGTTGAAATATTTACTTACATTTTAAGAAAGTTGAAAGTTTTGAACGAAATTTCTTAAGAAAAGTTTACATTATTATCATTATATAGTCACAACACAACCAACGCTCTGATAACTTCATTTCTCTCAACGTTTTCCACATATTTATCTCAGCGGACTCACCTCGACAGCATTTTTTAAGGACCTCGGCTTGCATACACAAAACTAAATACTTTCCTGCAAAATGTTAAAATGTTATCTTATTGTTCTTGATATCAGTTCTTAACTCCTCTTTCCTTGCTTCCTTCATTTCCCCCTCCTTTCTTCCTCTTCCCATGCTTCCTCCTTCCCTGCCATAAATGTTTTATAGATAAAAGATATATATTTTTAACTATGTAATGTGATCTATTTGTTTTGCGTGTGTGCTAATTGTGAACGGATGTTATTGGTCTTGTGTATGGATATTCTCGTACTAATGTACCTGTCAATGTTTGTTTTTGTGACTGTATCTGTTCCATGTGTAATAAATAAATAAACACCTTTCACTAGGCTAAAAGCCTGTATCGCAAAATGTGGAGTTCATCGCCAGACGCGGGGTTTGAACCTGGTACTTCCCGCTTGAGAAACTGCCGCTTCGACCAATTGCGCCAACTTCAACAATGTACATTTATGAATATCTGATTCTTCAGCCGTGTCCATGTCGGTTAGCATATTGTTTTATTGTTTTCTATCGTCAATTTTTACAATTATAGAATATTCAAAGTAACAAAAACAATAATCATTTTTAAATCAATGCCAATCAGAGTGTAAAGGGCCCTGACATTTCAGTGTTGGAAGATGGTTGGGTCACGCAGAGAGGATGAATGATGAAAGTATAACAGAGAAATATACCTACTCGTGAAAATAATACCAATGTATACGTATTGTACCAAAGTTGTTTTATAATAGGTAGCTAAATCTTGGGAGACACTAATATAAATTTAGAATCAAACGTGGCAAACGGCATCTACGATTTTTTTTTAATTACTCCACATCTTTCCGCATTCAATGTGTTATTCAATCACGTCCGCTAGGGATTTAATGTATTAGATAACTTTATAAATAAAATAAAAATACATAGTGAAAACTAAGGTGGATTGTCGTGAAAATCTCCAACAACTGTAGAATAGTAATGTTCAATCTACTGAACGAGTTGGAAATCTTCCATATAATCATTACTGGTTTGTGACTTGAATTTTTACTATGTAACCGAATCCAGGCACATGTACAGTAGTAGTAAGTAGTTATAGGTAGTCAAAATATTAAGCTTTTGTGAAAAAATTAAATTACTTTAAGAGGAAATATATCGACATTAAAAAAAGATCCCAGTCGCAGGTAAAAGATGGACTCGCAAAGCTCAAGATAGAGGAAAATGGAAGCAAATGGAAGAGGCCTATATCCAGCAGTGGAGAGATGGCTGAAGGAAGAAGAAGAAGAAAAAAATATATTTTGGGCCTTTGATTTCGACAACCTTAGGTTAAAAAATAGGGTTAATACATTGACTGTAAAATATATTGAACCTTTATATCAAATAAAAGAAACATTTCACAAAAAAAAACAACAAACACAAACAAACAAACACAGAAATTTACCAGTTCTTTGATATCTTGCATAGTTTTAAAAAAAAACATGAATTTTTTTTTTTGAAGACAGAAACTACTTTCCCGGAAGCCCTTAATGGTCGTATTTTTTTTAATAAAGCGAAATCATCCCTTAAAAATTAAGAAAAGTTCTATTTTGGGGCAATTTCATTTTTTTCAATTTCAATTTACAAATAATATTATCATACATTAAATTATTATTTACAGATACACAATCTTATTTACATATATCCATATATGGGTACTTGGTTCTAGGAAGACGCCAACAATGATTGTATATTACGATACTGTGAAGCAGTTGAACAATATTCGATAAATCTCTAGACACAATCTACACGTGTAACCATTTCATAATATGCCGGGGATAAATTGAAATTATAAGTAGTTTTTCTTGAAAATTTTTCAGAACATATTTCTCATGAATCACTATGACAATGGATGGCTTCCTTCATTATTTTTCCTGGAATTTCCCTCATATTTTCTCATTTCAGATTTCAAAGGGAAAAACTCAAGATCTAGCTAGTAATGAAATAAATTAAATAATATACATTTTTAAATATACATACTTTACATACTTTTACATAACAAACAAACTAAAATTACTTATTTAATTGACATCGCTGTACCAAATACATTTAATATTCAAACAACCGTCGCAGAAAAAAATCGTAAATTTATACGAGTATACAGAATTAGCAGGTGAAATCCCACATAAATATTTTAGTTCGTTTGTTTATATCACCACTTCCCATTTAATATCATTTCTCTCATGGGTTTCCATGGATACAATTGTTTTCCATAGAATTACTACTAATCCAGCGTACAACATATTTGAAACAGAGAGTACTTTGTGTCCAATTTCCAGTTAATTCATTCCGGGGTAATCTTTTATATGAAATGGTTTTGTGCATTCATTTATTGAGTGCATTTAGTAAACATTCTCAAAATACACTTAGGATATAAAAAGTTTAATAATTTGTAGTCTTGAATGAGATATTTCTTTAGACAAAACATCAAAATTCAAGGTTTTTCAAGAAAATCTCCACCATTAGTTGTGTTAGTCCAAATGTCACTTTTTAAAATGATAAGTTGTTTTTAAACTAATGAGAGGTGGTATTATCATTATTTGCAATGTAAAAGGTAAAATAGGATTTTATTTACGTTTTGTAAATGAAATTTTGCCATTTGCCAAATTAAAATTTACGACAAGAGCAAAATATTCATATTGTCTTTTTGTCATACCAATATTTCATATATTTTCTCTGTTGCACAGATGTCATATTCTCTAGATGGGTGCAGTATTTTTTCTCTATCTGACATAGATTATATTGCTTCCGAATATTTGTTAATCGATGTTCTACAATTATTAAAATCTTATGCAAAGTTGCTACACCACAAAAAATTGCCATACCACAAAAAATAAATATATTGTAAGTAGGTAGGAACCTGCTGTAAATATTTTAGTTCGTCCCAATGTTTCTAACATTTTCACCATATCCTTTATAGACTCTAAACCGTTCATCCGATTGAGATGAAACTTTGGGAAATTGTTGTGCTTGCCCCAAGGAGTGTTCTAATGGGGGTAGGGGATACAAGGAGGGGGGCACAAAGGGGGGGGCAAGAAAAAAAACTTTTTTTTTCAAATATATATAACTTTTAGTGTCGAAAAGATGATTGGTAACCCTCCCGACATCCGCAGGAATAAGGGGAGGGAGTTAGGGGGGCTAGGGGGGGGGGGTCGGAATGAAAAAAGTGATATTGGTGTCGAATCCATAGTTTTCCACCTCAATAAGATGAATTGTCACCCTCCCGATATCCGCAGGAATAAGGGGAGGGAGTTAGGGGGGGCTAGGGGGGGTCGGAATGAAAAAAGTGATATTGGTGTCGAATCCATAGTTTTCCGCCTCAATAAGATGAATAGTAACCCTCCCGACATCCGCAGGAATAAGGGGGGGCTAGGGGGGGGGGGTCTGAATGAAAAAAGTGATATTAGTGTCGAATCCATAGTTTTCCACCTCAATAAGATGAATTGTCCCCCTCCCGATATCCGCAGGAATGAGGGGAGGGAGTTAGGGGGAATAGGGGGAGGGGGGGGGGGGCGGAATTAAAAAGTGATATTGGTGTCGAATCCATAGTTTTCCACCTCAATAAGATGAATAGTCACCCTCCCGACATCCGCAGGAATAAGGGGAGGGAGTTAGGGGGGCTAGGGGGGGGGGGTCGAAATGAAAAAGTGATATTGGTGTCGAATCCATAGTTTTCCACCTCAATAAGATGAATAGTCACCCTCCCGACATCCGCAGGAATAAGGGGAGGGAATTAGGGGGGGCTAGGAGGGGTCGGAATGAAAAAAGTGATATTAGTGTCGAATCCATAGTTTTCCGCCTCAATAAGATGAATAGTCACCCTAGAGACATCCGTAGGAATAAGGGGAGGGAGTTAGGGGGGTGGGAGGGGGTCAAATTGAAAAAAAAAAAATTATGTAGACCCCCCAAAACTGTTGTGAGTTTTAGTGGCTCTGCAGTACTTTAACTAAACATGATCGTACCACTGATTTTGGGTTCCACTGCCGACCTACTTCACCATCCATACACAAATTTTGCCGTTGCGAAGCACGGGTAATACAGCTAGTAAAAAATATTTGG
This sequence comes from Ceraclea dissimilis, assembly GCA_963576895.1. NCBI lineage: Eukaryota > Metazoa > Arthropoda > Insecta > Trichoptera > Leptoceridae > Ceraclea > Ceraclea dissimilis. Next base: position 20,226,677 of record OY756358.1, on the reverse strand, counting down.
CAAAAATATCAGTTATAATACCAAAATCGCTAATAAACAATTTAAAAAAATTAGATTTACCGGAAAATTTATACATAAAAATGCAAAAATCGCTCATTATTAATACTTGCAATATTGTAAGACGATTCCTAAATACTGATATTTCAGGCACAATGCTTGTATTTTAGGCCCCGCGCATCTGAGCCTAATCCTGTGATATCCGTGATATCTGGATAGGTGAATTTTTCCCAGTATTAGGCTGATGAGTTTATATGTGAATCATGAATGATAATATGTAGACTCTTCTGGCTGATAATACTGAGAAGTGTGTTGGCAAAGTCATGCCTCCGCGTATAAAAAAGCTACTGTTGAATGCTTTTTCTGCTTGACTTTAAATTAAACGCTTTTTATACATCCTACCCAAATATTTTCCTGTATAGTTTACAGTAGAATAAAAGCTTGCATCGTAAAGTGGAGAATACAACTTCAGAGTCGCGATTCGAAACCAGAAAAGCTCAATCTCAAAAGAATATCGTCAGATAGAGGCTAGTACCTACCATGGTTTTCATACAATCCCAAAATTAGGGTTTCCCAGAAAAATATAAGTGCACCACACAAAAAACGTCAAACGTCGTTTGCAACATGCTCATCAAGTCGTATAGGTAAATTTTCAGAAGATGATTGACAATTACTGACCTAAATTTAATAGAGGTAAATTAGTTTTAGGCTTTGTTCTTAATATTGTTTCGTTTCTCCGATATTTTAAAAAAATTTTATACACAGAATACGTTTCACTCTGAAGAATTGATTTGTAATGTACCTACTACGCGTGCATGCTGTGGACACTCTCAATTGGAGGGTTAACATGAATTCTGTCTTTTGTTTATCTAATTGTGCATTTTTGTAAACTTTCCAAAATATATACACAAAAAAAAAACACGTAATATTACTTTTAAGTCTACACTGATCCATCTTTTGCTGATGTCAACTGTTTATATTTTTTGTTATTCTGCGCTTTTCGAATAAATAAAAATGATGCACCTAACTCCCCAAGTCTCGACTAAATTAAATTAAGATTATATAGAGAAAATATCTCGCCGAAATCTTTTTACCCTAGTCCTTTCCAATATCCACAGTACATAGCCAAGGGCCATCGGTTTTCATCTTTTGTATTTTCAAGAACTTTTAATCTCATTTTTACTGAAAATCGCTTTTCACTTATATTTGGGATTATTTTCACGATTTTTTCTCTGTTTGTTTTTACTGTTTAAATACAATTATTAGAGGAGATAGGATGTTGAACTTTGTAAGGTCTAAATATTTGTATTTAAATAAGAAATATGTCCGAGAAGAAGGTATTCTTCCGATAAATAGATTTATTACCGAGTAGAAGTATTTTTTTTCTTTGTTAGGTCAGGAGACGAGTAGAAGTAAGTAATTTGTTTGATTTAATACCAATAAACTTGTGATTAAATTTCTTCTCATTAGGTACAACTTTCAACAAACGTTGTCAATATTTAACTACATCGTTGTCTATTTTTAACTAATCCATTTTACAAGGTTACCAATTGGTTAGTGAAATAGAAACAATTACACGATATGGAATTCAAATACATACCATCAGTTGCTCTACAATCTACATTCTTCCTGATATCACAAATGGAACTTTTATCTTATGATGAAACAGGCCACGAGAAATCGAATAAGAATAAGCGACAACAAAGCAAAAGTATGTATGTCGACTTACCGCGTTTTGCTATTTAACGGCAGACCTACAATAATGAGCAATTTTATAATAAAAAGCAGGACATCAATTACATTATTATATTATTACAAAGCGGTTGATCACTGATAATTAGATAATGGAACCACAGCGACACCAAAAGTAAAATAAAGATAAGAATAAATTTCAGGACTATTCACATGTGGTAGAAATATACAAAATCATTGAATCATACCTAATTTAAAGAAATAGTCTTTTCGATTGCCTAATGTCGACCTAACGCGACTTGTAGTAAGCCTTTATGAAATTTTACTAACATCTTCTTCTTCATCAGCCTTGGTCCCTCCACTGCCAAATATAGGCCTCTTCCATTTGTTTCCAATCTATTCTATCCCTCGCCTTTTTGACCCACTGCCTACCCGCTACCGAGGTCACTAACATAAAGAAAACACAATTTCCCAAACCATTTACAAGATTATTTACATTGTCTATTGTTTAACTGTGAGTTGGAAAATACCTTATAAATATTTCATTTCAATCCATAACAAATACATATAATAGATACTTCACCTACATAACTATAAATATTTAAAAAAAAAGCTTTATAAAAAAAAATACCACACTAAAGCAAACCTTGGACATCAACTCAAATACATTTTATATTCTTGCATACTAGTGGCATGAATATTCGAAAAGATCACTCGAATTGAAGTGGATTACTAAAGTAAAATTAGAATAGAATGCAAATAATGCTCGACCTGAGGGATCTAAGAGGTGAATAGACAATAAAATGAAAGATGAAGCATACGAAATGCAGAATAGATCGTCAGAATATTGAATTACCATGTTTGGTGGTACCTAATAGTTGTATGAATACGTTGTAGTTTCAGCGATCAAACGCTGTCGGTACAAATCTCCTTAATAATTGTGGATTTTCGGCAGCGTTGAGTATTTGACAAAATGCCGTCACAATCACATCAGAACGTCATTTTGAAACCTGTATATATACTGTTTACAAAAAACATTTCGCATTGCACCTAATCTGACTTTGCTTTAATTATATACGTACAATACAAAAAGTAGATATTCGTATACGCCACTGACTTTGCACGACATTGTATTGATATTTTGGATAAAAATATGTGCAACAAAGGGAATTATTGATTCATAATGATTTTTTATTTCATTTCTGATTTTATAAAACATCACTACCGCCATCTATGAATCATAAATGACCCGGGAAAGAATCTGAAAAAAATGACGATTCGCGTCCAGAGTAAACTGTAATACCAGACGATTTTAGACATCCATCTATTAAATAAACTTACAAATGGAATCTCGGCTTCAACATAGGCTACAAAAAATATGTGATTTGTGTCATGGTTTGGTAAAATTTTCAGTTTTCCCAAGGTACTAAGAAAGTATTATAACGCGGAGTAAAAAGTAATTTAAAGTAGTCCGATGAACATGGTTTTTAAAATTGTTTGTGTCGTTACATAATCTAGAATGTATTGCATCCTTTAAGGATTATTTTTATACAATGTTTTTTCCTTACAAATACTGCTGTCTAACTAAAAAATGTGACTATAAGTACATTATAATAATTATAAAATAGTTTTGTCGCAATATTATTTCGCTGGCGCAGTCTCGCGTCGTGTTTTGTTTAGACTCTTGTGATCCAGTGGATACCGCGCTCAACTAGCAGTAGGTAAGTGGTCTGTGGTTGTTGGTTCGATCCCACGCGACACCTATCACTTTTTTTTCTTTTTTTGCTATCTTTTTGTGAAATATAAATTGTGTAGAATCATATATACATAAAAAATAGCTTTACAAGGTAAAACACATATGTTACGTTGGCCGGCTACCGCTATTGTGAGTTTTAGTGGCTCTGTACTCTGCAGTACTTTGACTGATAGATGCTGGTTCCACTGGTTTTGGGTTCCACTGCCGTTCTACTTCACCATCCGTACACAAATTTTGCCGTTGCGAAGCACGGGAAATACAGCTAGTAATTAATAATATCGTATTATAATATCGCTGAAAGTGTAGTGCTGAACAAGCATCATAGATAGTATTGCATTACGAGTATATTAATCATAATAATAGTGGTCCAACTTATATAATATTAGGTGCTATTGGGTATCAACCCGCGAAAATTCACGGAGGGTTGGTTAAATATGTTTTTGTGTAACCACTATTACTACTGCGATGTGCGAGGTCGAGGATGTCGTCAGATGGGGGAGGCAACGGAGGAGATATTGGTACGCGCATGTTGGGAGAATGGAACCATCCAGGCTCCCTCACATTGTGCTCCAGGGCCAACCCCAAAGTAGGCGACCCCCAGGTAGACCACCAAAGAGATGGATCAACAGCTGGGAGTCGACCTCGCAGGAGGCTAACCGCTCTTAAATAACAGACCATCAGGCCTACATTAAGATTAAGAAGAAGAAGACAATTACTACTCCACTCTTCAAGATCACAAAGCTCTGTATTTTCTAATATCATTCCTAACGCTGTTCTCTCTATTATCATTCCGCGCTCTCACTCGGGATTTTAGTAAGTACCTACAATTCTTTTCAAAGTTTTTCAAATTTATTTACTTCTTTGAATGAGAGTGCGACGAAAATTTTTAGCTACCCGTGAAGGCGTCGCTGCTTTAAATTTACATACTTATTCATAGAGCTTACAAAATTTTCCAATGGGCCAGCGTAATATACCTACACGACTTGGATAACACCACGCAGTATTGTGTAGTGGAATAGTAGGAAATCACTAGTGATAAGAGGACACTTCATAATAATATTTATGTGCATAGATTAGGTAATAATGATTAATCCCCTGAACAACGCAAAAGCAACGTTTCGTTTTGATACCAACGTGATATTTTCTTTATTGACTAGTGTATCTAATCGCTTAATCATGAAGGATTTTCAGTTACTGGACGAGGACGCGATGAAAAAAGTTATTTGGTGAAATGTGATTATAATGTTTCAACTTTGCTATAAAATAAAAGATACAAGATTCCAATTTTTTTTATTTACCTACGCCTTTATAGGCTTTAATTAAGGGCTTGGCACCAAGAGTGATGTCACAGTCATTTCCCACGGCATTAAGGTTCAAAATCGCGTGAACAATCGCATGATAAAATGGTAAAAATAGCGTTTTTTTTTTTTTTTCATTTTTGGGGTTAATTTCGCTTCAATCAAAGAACTTTAACGGTCATTCTCTAGATTTTAATGCATATTACCAATACAAAAAAAATCTCCGCGACTTCCGGGAAACGGGTTGCTATTTTTCGGAAAAGAGATGGGTGTTTTCCAATTTTTTTTTTTTTTGAGAATAATATACAAGATATAAAAAAACATTTTATGGTCATTCCCTAGATAAAGGTTCTATGTTTGTTCAACTCTATTTTTTTCCCAAGCATATTTAGTAAGGTTGTCGAGATAGAAGGTCTCCCGTTTTTAGAAATTTTTGAAATGTCAATGTGCATACTCTTAATGTGTATTAACATGTTAATCTAACCGCACACTTGTGGGTTACAGTTTTTCATTTTTATTTAGCGTGGGAACTGCATTAATAATAGAATTTCGTAATGGATGAAAAAAGGGGGAAGCGTTTATTTCCATTTGTACATCAGGTCACGTAACGACAATTTACCTACTGAGCGGCATTACAGTATTATGTACTCGTAGTGATCCACCCACATTCGAACAACGGTGATATAATGGTTATATAAATGATGGACTGAGATACCTACACAATAAGTGAAATTTTACTGTATAAAAATGGGTGCGTGCTTAAACTCAAAAACCCGAATACTATCCTACTTTCCTACATCTGCTCACGCTGCACAAGTTAACACTCCACAGTACACAAATAAATTTCTCATTCATTCATCCACAGAGGAAGACACCAGTAGGAGTGTCGAAACATCGATCAAGTTTATCTTCACACGGTTCACCCGAAAAATCAAGAAGCAATGTCACTTTCCGACTAAGTACAAAATTCAAGACTCTGCAGACGAGAAAAGAAAGAATATATTCCTGAGTAGGCCATGGATATGTTGTTGAAAGACAGCTATTTCCAATGCACAGCAGGCATCGTTTTTTGAGACTCTTTCACTGTATGAGTTATACCATCTCCATGGTACCTAATGAGATTACAGCGTTATGCTCAAGCTAAACTCCGACAGGCACAATTCTTTAAGCTGGCCTATGGATCTAATTGTAAAAGTGCTCAACTGAGTATTGAACCTAGCTGCCTCATATCTAAAAAATATTAATTTTCGAAAATTTCCATAATCTTCTTCAGCCCGTAACCATCCGCTCCTGGACAAAGGTCTCATTCATCATTTCCCGTGTCAAACGATCCAGGGCCACCTGCATGCATGTTGCTCCGGCATTTTTCAAAACGTTATTTCTCCATCGGAGCTGTGGTCGTTCGGGGTTTCTTGCGGTTCTATAATCTAAGGTGCTCAAAATTTGTGTGGACGATGGTGTTATAAAAATGACGTGAAAAGTAGCAAAAACATTTCACTGGCAAAACGGCTCCAGCGTTCTGGATGACCAAATGTTTCATCATTACATTGCTCCTACTGAAACTGCTCCTCTTAATATACACATTACACATGTGTAGTGAAAATGGTTTTACTTGAACTCATACAATTATGCAAATCTTATTTTGTGTACCAAGATACCAGAGGCGTCACCAGCTTCATAGTGATCCGTTTTATTGTCTTTAAATAAAAAGATATACTATAACGTAAAAAATCACACCATAGTCGACAATATATTGCAGCGCAGGTTAAATTTTTTAATAAACAGTTGCGATGTACTTAATAGATTTTCAAAAAAAATATATTCGTTTTGTGGCTGTGATTTTTGTAAGGTTTCACGACTTTGTAAGTAAATGTAAATTATACCTATAAGATCTCTGGGGGCCAGGAGGCTACCTTCCTCCGTGCTTCAACCCTGCTAACGCCCATGATACGTACCTACATTATCTACACACTACATGTTTCTATCAGACTTGGAAACCTGAACACGTGGGATTTGCTAAAGTTTCTTACACAATACACGTCGCCTCATGTACGTAATGTAGATACAATGTGGCTGCATACATATACCAACAACTTACCTAGAATATATACCCGGAACATGTGTGTACCTAACATTTGTGTTATGTGTGTGGAATGTGTTAAACTTGCTCTCTTTCTAGTATATCCTCTATATTATACTATGCGGAGTGAGTATAATAAGTGTTCTGTGCCATACAGCAATCATAACAATATTATCTACTAACAGACGTGGTTATTCATCAGAAGCTCTACCATAGCCTTAGACGACCTAGATGGGAGTCAACAAAAATTTGAAAAAATGATATAGCATTAGAAACGCGTAAATAGCGCCGCAGGTGAAATTTTTTTGTGAGACATAGTGAAGAAGATCGTTATTTGGTTTGGTTTTTCTGCAAATATACGTAATAATTTGCACAATAATATGTACGAAGTATGATTTTTAAGAAAAGTAATAAAAAGAATAGCGCAGCAGGCAACCTTTTTACGAAACAATTGTATTTTGATGGATTTTTTATACTAATTTTAGAAAAATTATGACGTGATGAGAAAATGTGTCGAAATAATGTGATTTTTTGTAAGGTTTCATTTAGTATGAAAAAATATATACCTATTCTAATCTCTAGGGGGCAGCTGCCCCCCCCCCCTGCCCCCACCCCTGACGACGTCCATGAGCTGATAAACAAGAATAATAGGGTACCTTTCAATTTATTAAACACTCTAAGTTTGTGAAAGATCTTCATACATTGTAATTATTCATGTGACATGTTTCGGTTTGTTAGGTCATCTTCAAACACGTTACACCCCGATCACACTATTCATCACAGGAACCATTATAATTTGATTAATGTTAGAGTACCCAGGTGCCATGTGAAAAATAACAGTTATACTCGTATTTTATCAGTGTCTAATTATGAGAATGTTTAGAAGGAAACTTTTTTTTTAAATTTCCAGGTCAAATTCCTTAAATGTGGTGATGGTGTAGTGTTAATCAAGATGGTTGTGATGTATTGTGTAGCCAAGACATGTCAGATATATATTACCTACATACAAAGCTAAAAATGTTTCATTAAATCAATAATGGAGTTGTACAAATTAATCAATCAATTAGGTCATTTTTTATTTCTCGCATTGAAAGCCAATAAAGCATTTTAATCATAATAAATTAACTTAATGAAAATGAATTAATTTCAGGCACATCTGAGCATAAATAATCCTTTAATATTGATGACATCAGAAAAATTGAATGATGTTTCCCAATGTTGAACTGATGAGTTTATATACGTATAATGAATGGAATAATAGGTATACTTACGAGTATGTAGACTTTTCTAGCTGATGTACTGAGAAGTCTGAAGTCCTGCTGCTCTCCTTAAAAAAATTGATGATATTTTTATAAATATTTTTATCTTGTATGACACACTTCATCTTCTTCTTGATGTGCCCTGTCAGGTCCTCCCAACGTTGGCAATCACTCCGGCGAAGGATTCTCTGTCTCGTGCGACCCTGAACAGCTCCTCCAGACGTCTCATTCCGGTCCGGTCCCTTATATTACCCACCCAAGACGTTTGCCTTCTACCTGGACCACGCTGTCCCTCGATCTTTCCCATGAGTATTAGTTGGAGTATCACACACAATACTCTCAATTTTAAAATCTTTATTGAAGTCATATCAATGCAAAAAATCCCAATTTCGAAATCATCAGAGCACGGACGTTGCAGAAGAATTTTGAAAGTACTTTATGCATGAAATTAATTAAAAATGAAAATTGTGATTGTTTTCGTTGTTCGTGACAGAAGCTGAGAATGCGAAAGAATATACTCAATCTAAATATAATCTAAAAACACAATCTTCAAAGAATTTGCACGTACATTCTTAACCACCTTTAATTACAGTCTAAATTAAAATCCTTTACGGAGGAATCCTACCAAGCTTCTGTATTAATTTGTTAAGTAAGTATACCTTTCTACCTACAATAATAATTAAGATTTTAAGAAAGTACGTGTTTCAAGAACATCGTCGGTATCCAATTACGGTAATTATTATTAAGTAAGTACTCCAAACGTAAACGAAGTTACACCGAGATTAATTTGTATTCTATGGAAAGTTTGTGATAATTAGTCTTTGGCCTACAGTGATTTTTCTATATCTTGGCCGCCGAGGGACATTAGCTGCAAGTGGGGTTGCAAGATTGTACTGTTGGTAGCCCTGATTGTCGAACCTTGTCATAAGAGCTGTCAGAGGTCCGCTATATTCTCACATCGTATATTTTACAAGTAACCTACGATGCCGAAAATATTGCAGAACAGCGCTAGAGAAATCATTTTAAATCCAAGATAGTTTTGCAAGTTGGAAAAAGAAAAAAACAGTCCGATAATCCCTTTAAACCGCCATCGCAAGTCTGAAAAACAATGTTGCCAGTTTATTCTAACAATCCAAAAATTGGCCGTATTTTAAAACAAGAGTTCTGAAATATAATTTGAAAGCAACGAAAAAAATGTAACCATGTCTTATTATTACATCAAACAACACTAAACCAAGTTACTATATTATTATTCAATTCTCAAAATATGTTACTTTGATTTATTTATTTAGATACACTTTAAGCAAGCAAATCAGACACAGAAATATGTTAACAACGCAAGTAATAAGTATACTATAGAGTTTGTTCATTAGGACAAGTTTATTTTAGTGCTGCGATCTCTGCCAACTAACCCCAATAAGGTAGATACATAACATACATACTAAAAAAAAACAAATGGAAAAACATGCATATACAAAGGATAAAAATAAAACAATGTCAGGGGGTCGCGACCGGTCGGTGAGAACGTCAAGTTCGGTGAAAGTCAAAATTAAGTGGAAATATCATTCCACAAAGAAACTCATGAACTGTGAACGCGTATCTCAATAAAGACGTATGAAAGTATACAAAATCGGTAATATGTACCAGTTTGTACCTACCTACCTACTTTTTTCGATATAATGTTGTAATTTGGTTCATGTGTACGAAGATCGAGTTACATACAAAGTTCAAATTCGTACACCATTTATGTACTCGTATGTATTATGACTATTGTTATAAAGTATTTGTATTATGTCAAATGAACAACACATTTTCTTGTATTTTGAATAATATGGTATGTTAAACTGAAACATTGTTTTTTCAGAATATGAAGTAAAATCTAATGCATTCGCGCTCTTCCATATGAAATATTTTAGGGTAATTTTCCAAAACAGAATGACATTTGTAAAAGTATTACATAATTGTTGAATGTCAAATATTGCGACTCAATTCTCTTAAAATTAAACTCAAAATATAACTGCAAATGGTTGAACTATATACTCCCCTATAAGAGACAATTCTCTAGAGATAACGTGGAGAAACCAGAGACAGCTGTGTATGTGTCTTTTACGGGACACAAAAAACAATACTGGTTGCCAACAAGAGTCGAGGATTATTTTATGAATAATGTGACCAAAGTAAGAAGTGAGTGTAAGAATAGATAAAATTGGCGCTCTGTCCTCTCTGACTACTCTGCAAAGGACGCGGCGTTAGAGCATGGAATAAAATAATGCCGGGGCCTGAGTCAAAACATGAAACGAAACACGATGGTTTCACTCAGGCCCCTCGTCTCCTATGTCACAATGTTTTACAAAATATATCAATAAATATACTATTATAATACGCTTTTTACGGTTCCCGCGTTCCAATACTTTTGAAATGGTTTTTTCCACAAATTTGTCTGGCACAATGTTCTCACTGAAATAAATCATCTTTCTATCATAAAAAATATGATTTATAATCCGAAGATTTATGGTATGCTCTCATAAATTCCAATCGGTATCAATCCGATATGATGTACCTACGAATTTTTTCTACATATTGTATAGTACGTACATAATATGTATGTTCATTCAAATCCTGTACTGTAAAACAATTTTGAAATAGCCAAGTCACCCAAATCGATTTTGTTAGACACATGTCTATATCACGATTATATGACTTTGGATAGCGTGGTCGCCACATGTAAAATATTTCCTGCTGGGAAGTGGATTACCAATTAATTGCTGGAGTCAGACATTGGAAAAACATTTTCATTTCACAATCACAGCGGGACACGTCTGGACGTGTGATACTGAGTCGTAAACACAAAGTAAGTGACATAGAAGCAGTCATACATTCTGTTTTTCTCAGAAACTAAAGGTTTTTAAAAAGTTGAGAAAAGATGTTCATACCAAAACCATTATAAAGAAGCATAACAGTTATAGCTTTTCCAGTCTTCTTTATCAAGCGTAAATATTCATATCTGTATTCCGTAGTCAGCTTCTCATTTTAAAATAGGGTGGGGGTCATGCGGGGTACCACTGGATGTGTCTTTAAAATATACGATTTTTTGGAAATGTTGTTACCCTAAACTACACACATTTTAAGATATTAACTTGGCAACAAAAGCAGCCATAACCAAATACAAAATTTTAGTATAGAAAGTGACTTGGTTTCAAATACAGCAATGTGCAATACATAAGAGTTTATATAAAATGTTTATTCAATTTGCTCTGAGTCAGTTCTAAATCAGATTGCTGTTTTTGATATACAGAAACTTCTTGTTGACTACTGTCTTTAACAATATACGAGAATGTATTCCCGTTTGGGGATCACTAAGTATATATGATTGAGTTTAAACAGTAGTAGCAGTGACTTCAAAATAAGTTTCGATATTCTGCTGCTCATAATACATACAAATCCATGATTTCAATAGTAATTACGCAACACGTTTCGACAAATAAGTGAAGATTTTCTCGGAAAATATTAATTCTTTATTTAGTAAGTAATACTAAACAAAAGGAGAAGCGTCGGAAGACCTCCTAAAAGGTGGTCTGATGACCTAGTCCAACAAGCCGGAAGAACCTGGATGCGGAGGGGGAGAAACAGAGATGAGTGGAAGGAAATGGAAGAGGCCTACGTCCAGCAGTGGAGGGAGGAAGGCTGAGGAAGAAGAAGAAGAAGAATACTAAACAGTAATACTTATTGGTTAAAAACTTTTACTGTAATAAGTTTATAGGATGTTGCTAACTTGAAAAGCTTAATGAATTGTTTACAATTTATAACTCAAGTTACCACGTAGATTCCTACTTGTATTGGTATAAGCTCTCATCAGATATAATACTAGGTATACATATTGATAACCAAAACACTATAAAATTTCATTTTATAGTTTCTTTACTCGTGAGTTCAAAGTTTTCAAACCTTTAATAGCTGAAAATTTCAAGAGGAATAAAACATGAGTACATACAATGATGATTTCAATGTATAACGTTAGGTATTTTAGAGTTACCGTCCATAATACAAAAGTAATAAAATTTATGTCCATTTTCAAGAGCGCGTGAGCACTTGAAATGTTATTTCCATGTTATATTCTTTGTCTATTGCTACTAATAAAAATATTTATTCTATGATAGAAATGTTTCTCGCTTAAAGTGTAGTAGGTACAATTTATATCAGAACTCAGAATTCATTCATGAACAAAACATTCCTTGTAATAAGGAATTTAATGTTTTCAAATTTTCTACCCTTCCAATTTACATGCATAATATTTGTTAGGAGGAATTATTTCAAGATTTTACAAAAAAAAAAACTTATTTCTTGCGACTAGAGTAGGCACCTAAATTTATTCTAATTTTCATCTGTTTTAAAAGTCTTTGAATGATATCTTTAGTATTAATTAGCTGAATAATCTTCAATTTCCCAACCCAATTTTTCTCATTTTCAGTTACTATGGGCATAGTACAGCTAATCCCTGTTCAGAGTATTAATCACATGGATCATCATGGCCACGAGATTTGACAATGAAGTTACTACAAATATAATCAAGATTTTTTTATAAATATATCGTATATATACTCGTTATTAGACAGTCCACCCTAATATTCGTAGTTTAGTTCAATAGGCATGAAAAGGCGCCGCAGACGATGTTTTTTTAGATAAATTGATGAAATTATATGAACTTGCTTTTGGTTTTCTTTGTTTGGAAGTGACCATATAAGTAGCGCCGCAGTCGAAATTTTTGTCAGCGTGTACCTATCTACATAAAAAAGGAATGGGGTAAATCTCGTTTAGTTTAATCGAAATAAAAAATAAGTATTGGTACTGTTGATTTGAATGCAGAATATGTAAAAGAAGAAAAAGTGTTATTGGGGCCGCAGACATTATTTTTATGGAGGAATTTTAAAATAATGGATTTTCGTAATAACTCTCCTGGAATAGTTTTATTCAGCAATAATATTAAGAATTATTCTTGACCGGGACAAATGACTGTCGGACCGGGACACAGACCTCAAAACCGGGACATGTCCCGGTGTACCGGGACGTATGGCAGCCCTGTCCTAACTGGATGGTTTATGCAGAACTCCCAAGTTATTAGAATAAATACATAAATAATAATAAATAATAAAAAGTTTTCATAACAACAATTATTTGTCTAGCTTTTAAAGTTACTTTAAGTTAAAATGAGTTTGCTTTCTCATCCCTCCGATGTCTTTATTTCCTTCGCTGAACCAAAAAAACAACTGCTTATATTTTCCTTACACAAAGTGCATCCGGTTTCGTACGTGCGACCAGAAGTTATAAATAATAGCTCATTGTCTGAAGGAGTTTGTAAGCTTCCGTGCTTAAAGCATTTTCTATCGTGAAAGTAAATTTACTTCACCACACAATGCAAAGTACACAATTTCTCGAAATGAATGTCAGTAAAAAATATTATAAAAAATGAAATTTATTAATTAACCATTTTTCACAACGTTAGATAACCATCATCAAAAGATATGTGAGTGCGAATATTTACTATATTACTATTTCAAAACATGTAAGTCTTAAAGCACATTCCTTGTTCGATACTGTTCTAGTTCATGTTCAATCAATATGTAGAAGAGAAAACCCGTACCTAATCTTAGATATATACGGGGAACAATACATTAATTTTATATTCCTCTAGGGCAAACTATTACAAAAAGATTCAGATTCGGAGAATCAATCATGCTCCAGGTAAGAGTTTGCAATTATTCAAAGTTATTTCAATTCCACGAAATCTTGCAAACAAAATACAAGTTCCTATAGCTTCCGGCGCTCGAGATCTATCGTACCATGCAATACTTATCCCAATACAAGTACGATAATATTCATGATTCAAAATAGGTGCTTCCTCCGTGACGATTCCTAATACATTAACTCTATGATAATATATTGAATAGCAAGAGAATGAATAGCAATTTCCTCCAAAAACTTTGTCGGTCGAACGTTAAAAGGCGTAAACAGAAGAGGCAATAGCTAATATAATATGGAAATTTTATACTTATTATAGTTTGAGTTCTTACAGCTCGTTTTAACATTCCACGGTATATTGTTTTGAAAGGAAACAATAAATTTAACCCCACAAAAGCATTATGAAAATATAAGTATATCTAAATCACTAAAAAGATATGGAATAGGTTGAGGTTATTTAATGCAAAATTGACCATTGCCCACATACTTAGTCACAAATTGGATTATGGTGGATATAAACAATAAGGCTAATAGATACATTACACATAGGGTTGCCAGATGTCCGGTTTTGGACCGGACAGTCAAGTTTTTCTTACATTTGTCCGGTCGTAAAAATCTTGGAAAAACCGGACAAAGGGCTGTCCGGTTTTTTTAATCGGACCTCAAGAAGTTCAACACGATCAAGCCTATTTATTCATCAATTACCTATTTTTCATAAAGTACCTCAAGGAAATATAACCCTTGATTATTTCCATCATTTTCTCATTTTTCATACGGAGTAGGCAGTAGGCAACTACTTGTGAAACCCAAGTATTTAAATAAGTAGCATTTTTTTTCATAAAATAAAATTCGTCTACTTAGTAACCACTGTTTTGAACAACTTACGTAATTATATTTTTTATCTTTTGGTAACGGAAAATATCGCTCTTCCGAACTCATTATTAACAAAATTTGTATTTGCACATTTTCTAAAAAAAAAAGTGGAGTAAGACAAAAACTATAAATTGTCCGGTTTTTTTGTCCAACATATCTGGCAACCCTAATTACATAGCCTAATTGGTTTCAGCCATGATCATTTTCTACTTATCCTCACATAGTCCCACACAGATAATGATGTATTTGATACTACAATATAATACCTAAGGTCTATGTACAATGTTTGAAAGCGATATTTTGCGACCTAACAATTTATTTTCACGCTGATATTTTATAACTAAGTAAATGCTCGTTAGTGTAACCTTTCAGTACCTTGGTGTCAGGCAGGGCTGTAGCTGGGGGGGGGGGGCATCATCATAGGGCAATGCCTTAGCTTAAAATACCAATGCCCTACCTAAAAAAATACCATCAGCTAAGATAATATTATTATGTAAAGTAAACTTAACAATCTCGAATATGATATGTTTGGAGATATAATATAAACCTGAATACTTACATAAATTTTATTAAATGAATCCATTAATTTACAATTTTTCTATAGTAAAAAATTGCCCGCAATCACCTTGTTTCTTTGTAACATTTGTTTTTTTGTGACATCGTAGCCTTTTTTATGTAGCTGTAGGCATCAGGCGCGAAGCTACCTAAGAACACGATTCTCATCGAGTCACCTTTTGGAAAAAATTATGGGTATAATATTGTCTAATCTGACGTAATCCCATAATAAATGTAAGCCCCGGCTTCCCTTCTGCAGAAATCCACCCTTCATCACTGCTATAGGCTACCTACATGCTTATGAATAATGGGGAAAATATATAATGGGAGATTACCTAATAAAAGCACCAGGTGACAGAATACGGAAGAATAAACGATACACGTTGATTGTTAAATTAATCTGATCATTAAATATAATACATCGTCGTAAATCCCATAATTAGGTATTGGAGTTTTCTGCCACACATGGAGCCTACTAACGTTATAATATTATTAGCCATCACATAAAATAATGAGTGTGTGTAACGTCCCTTTCTCTGTTATTTGAAATGAGGAGAAATTGTATTACCTATCCCAAACGTAACGACTAATAATGATAATCAACTTAATGTTTTTCAGCTAGGTTTCACACTAAAAACTCTAAAAGAACTCGTAAAATAGATTAGAGATAAAATATTATCTAGAAGTTATACTGACATGGGCAATACGTTCCACTGCCTTGGCCTCCTTCAAACCTCGTCTTCAACTGCTCCTGTTCACGGCCGCAACCCATACCTTGAATTTTTTTAATAGGTTAATACCGATAATTAGTTGTGCTGCATTCTTCTTGACATCTTCTCACCAGCTTGGTCTAGTAACCTCAATTTGTACAGGATTTCTTTTCGGACAATCCACAGATTTCAAGTCAAATTTCATAATACTGAAATCTACTACGCTGGTGCTGCAGCTCCAGCGCGCTGGAGGGAATCAACAACAATTACCCATCATCAAACGCCTGAGACAATAAACGTCTAGGATTGGGTAGAACTCCAATGACCATCATTCAAAGACTGTGTGTACAATATGTATATAGTGTACAAGTAAACAAGCCAGAAGTGTACCTGGATATGAATGCTTGAACGTATTTTCCATTGTCAGAACATGATTAAACAGAAGCACCTAACATAATTCAGAATCAGTACTGAAACTTTCTAAAGGTTTCTCACCCGAAACACGCAGTTAAAATGCACACGAAAAACGCCCTTATGTATATCGCCATAAGGGTCATTTTCCATTAACATTTTATCTGCGTGTTTTGGGTGAGAAAGCGTACAAAGTACCCCCCCAGTTCCACGTTGTTTAATGTTTAGATATCGTCACACGATGAATAGGTGCGGTATTTGAATATCAGATTTCCTACCTAATAATTTACCTGTATCTATCTAGTGTAGTGTATAATACTCGTTAGCTGATACATGATATCAGCATTTCAAAATTAATGTTTTCGCTAAGATTGTCCATAGTATTATCTACACCAGTTCACAGCGTCACGTATGTTTACTCATACGGCACAGGTACACATTGTTGAGAATAACAGGTAGAAGCTTAATACGTTCTCTATATAGTAGTGTTAACTTTCCGTTATCGATGCAATTAAAAATTTCCGTTCAAACTCGTAGCGTCTTTGATGGATTTATTTTAAAGTTGTCTGGTTGTAGCTACATGAAACACGTTGAAGAATTTTATGAATCTGTATTTTATTCATCATTAATTTTGTAAGAATGTCGATACGAGTATATCGAATGATAAGAGACCGGATAAGGAATGTAGAAAAGTATTATTTCAGAAATGAGGCTCGCTCTTTACATTTTTTTTTGTAGAATAATCTACCTTTAAAATATAACTGTGGTGGTCGGTAGCCTCTTTAGTGACGCTGTGGCGGTCGCCTTTAGAACAGACCGTCTAGCGACGCCTTTATAGTATTGTCAACTTAATTATTGCATATCATTACGCACGCGGATCAACCAGCACAAATCAATCATTCTTATCGAGTCTCTGGTTGGTACGCGCTCGACCGTTAATCCAGTGGGCGTGGGTTCGATCCCCGATGCTGGCCTACTCCACTTCACGACACAAGCTTTTCAAGCTTACTGTTAAGTATACAAAGGTGTATTTTGGTTTATTTCAGTAAACACAGATTCATTTAAAAAGAAATGTTTTTTTTTTTTGTTTTTTAATTAGTTCATAAAAATAAATTAAAATTTAATAGGACACAACATCTTAAAATGAACCAGCATTGTTCTGAAAATATGTAAATGCTAATGATGCTGAGAAACAAATATGTTTATCTGAAAGTAAAAAAACACTGCCCCAGGGATGTATTTATTGATTTCAGTTGAAATTTTACGTTTCTCGGAATCAAATAATGATGGCCTATTATAAAAAAACAACCTATTGATATTGTTAGTTAACTTTGTGAAAAAATTTACCTTGTTTGAAATAGGATTATGTTCGTGGATTAATTTTAATAAACCTAACAATGAACTGTAAACATTTTGAAACATTGGTTCAAAAAGAATATATCCCATTAAAAGAGAAAAAGTCCCTTGCAATGCCTCTAATGAGAGTTGCAGCTTTTAAAAAAGTTTGAATTTTTTCCTAGGAAAATCATGTTACAAATTAAAGAGATTTCTTCAAACTTAAAATATTTTCCGGAAAATAAATATTTTTTGAACTTTCTTTATTGAAATATTAAACCCAACTAAATAAGGTGTGAGTTAATGGAGCCTCCAATAAAGTGCTGCTTATGATGAGCAAAATTATGTAGCTAATTCTCGTTAACCTAAGTAGATAATTGAAAAGAAAATAAAGGAACAGTGAAATTAAATTTTATTGTAAGAAAATTCATAAGCGAAACCATTAGAGAATTAGAAGTAAAGCTCCAAGTAGACATAGAAAGTTTTAGGGGAAAGGAAATGTACTGGAATATTTCAAACATTTAAGTACAACATTATATTAATTAAAGTTAAATCGTACAAGCTTTTAAAAGTACTTAATAATAATAATACAAATTAAGTATCGCGCATATTACTGAATGAACGACTGAATGCTAGTAGTAGCTTGTGTAACATTTTACTTGTTTAGCCTTCAGTACAATATCGACGTCGGTACGTTCCGCAGCGTCCAAACTTTTGTACCTCAGCGTCTATGTTATAATTTCCAGTAACTTACAGGGACTGCTCTCGCTACGTAGTGAATAGACATATACATTACATTATATGTAACTATATATATGTGTAATGTTATAAACTTATATTAAAGTACAATAAGTTTATTGTGAATTATTGATAAACGATAAAGTTTTGAATTAAAATACAAGACATTAATATTTATGTTACAATTCAGCTATTAAAAGTTTTTCCTTTGTGCAAAAAGACATTGTTATCTGCAAAAGTTATACTATAAGTTGGTAAGTGTCAAAATTTAATACTTATTTATTTATTTATTTATTGTTTTAACGGCCTTACGGCCTTTGAAAAGTTTACAATACAAAAAGTTAAAAATATCAATACAATAATGACATTAAAAAGACAATTCGAATGATAAACATTTTTTTAGGGATTTTATTGACTTTAATACAAGTTTACTTTAATTTTTTGCTTCTAAATTAGCCCTTCGTAAAACATTTTATTAAGAAAACTGCTTTTTTTATTTTCTTATCGCGTTTGCTTCCTTTTAATTATTTGCTTTACTTTTAATTTAGTTTTACATAAGGCGTAGAAAAATGCATCTGTCATTTAACTACTCGTCTAAGAGACGACTGTTAAAAATATGACGCATCTCTTAATTGATCGAAATGTGGTTCAAATAATAGCTTACCAATAGAATAATACATCGCACTAGGGTTTCCTATCAAAATCCTGGCGCAACCCCCCTGCCCCCTCCCGAAAAGATCCCCTTTTTAAGGAATATGGTAAGAGATGGGAGAAAGTGGTCAATGACGAAAATAAACCTTATTTGAACTTGGAAAATGCGTAGGTATAATGCAAAAATCATTAAAAGTTGCTGAAGTGGATCGTGACAAACTGGAAAATAAGTTTTCATTAAAGTTTTATGGCGTATTACATTACTATACTCCCCGAAATAATTTACTAGAGAAATCACATCAAAACACAATTATTAGAAGCATTTCAAATTATTTCCAAGCGATCCTGACCCTTCTCATATTTTATGAATGGTGAAGAATGGGAAGGTATGCCTGAAGTGCTGTTGAGAAATAATATGTATGACACCTGCCTGAATAATGCCCTTTGCTCTTATAATATCACTATCAAAGATAAACTACGCCTTCGTCAGTCGAACTATTTTACAATACATAAGAATAAGTACCTATTCAATATGTACATACTTGTACATACGAAACTAATATATAAAAATGCAGGATTTAATATCCAGTGTAACAATGAAACTTATCCTTTCACAATTCAGGATGATTCTACTGCAAGCGTAGCATCTTACATTGCGAAGAATCCATTTTGTTTTCCGCTTTCCTCTTCAGTAGTTTTACTTGTCAGTTATTTCAATTTCTATTTTCATATTCATACGACAGGTATCCTGCACTTTTCAATTTTAAATAAGAATATCAGATGTGAAATGTATTACTTTTCATACAAATGCCTTCATTGTTTACGGTTGCTGATGAATTTTTGAAATTATAATTTCCTTTGCTGAGAAAATGGGGATCCACCGAAAGAATTTCAATGCCGTAAGACATAAATACTGGTAAATATAATCTAAGTAAAAAGTTCGGCATTCGGTACTGTTTAATTTAATTAAAACCACTGTGTGTTTTTGTTAACTGAATAATATATAGATTACCATTCTGTTAAAACAAGAACTTTGAAAGAAGATCTTTCTTACTTTAGTTAGTAAGCGCTACTTAAGGGCTTGGTACCAAGAATGACGTCACAGTCATTTCCCACGGCATTAAGGTTCAAAATCGCGTGTACAATTTATTTATTTATTTATTTATAATAAGAAATATTATGTACAACAGTTTAAGATATAAAATACAATCGCATAAATAGTAAAAATAGGGTTTTTTCATTTTTTGGGTTTAATTTTGCGTCTATCAATAAACTTTTACGGTTATTCCCTAGATTTTAATGCATATTATCAGTACAAAAAAAAATTACTCCGCGACTTTCGGGAAACAATTTTCCGTCTTTCGGAAAAAAGATCAGAGATTTTTTTCAATTTTTTTTTAGAAATCTATACAAGATATAAAAATCTTTTACGGTTATTCCCTAGATAAAGGTTAAATGCATCTACCCTATTCTGTTCCAACTTATATTTGGTAACGGTAACGGTAAGAAATTTTTAAAATATGTCGGTATGCATATTCTTAAGTACATAGTTAAAAAGTTAAACATACTTATTACTATTTTCACTTAAAAAATGATGTTCTCGTACCTATGTGTAATAAGTCTTCCATGGGTATGCCATAGAATTGTACTCTCATAATCTTATATCGCTTGCTTGCATGTCGAGCAGAAGTGGGATTCCTTGGCATGACACATGAAGGCTGAAACTCGACGACAGCTGTTCAGCAAGCGGATGTGAATTATGTAGCATGCATATAATATCTCATACAACGTTCAGCAGGCATAGCGTGAAAATAAATCATAAGCTATTAGCTGTATGCTGCTGGGCTCGCGCACTATGTAACCAAAATCTACTGAATAGCGATACAAACTAATTTTAAAAGGGCACAATTGTGTATACATAGATACATGGACAGAAGTAGGTGATGATAAAATTCAATTTCAATTTTACTTTGATTTTCAAAGTTTTTTTATTCTAATAATAAATTGTGTATAGTTTACTCAAAAACATGACATTTCTTTTAACCATTACAATATTACTTATACTTACCAATTGGCTAGTTTGTTCTTGAGTCCTCAAATAATTAAGAATACATAGAAAATAATTCTTCATTTAGATTCCGAAAGACGCTATTTATATTCAATTTCTAGATTTTATTTGCGAGCGTCCACGTCATTCAGAGCGGTTTTCTTTATTGTATTCTGTACACTGATGATTTCACTTCAGTATTTGGGTGTGTATTCGTCTTCTTCTGTTTCCTGGCACCAAAACCCCTCATCTCTTCTTCCACACCGATCGGTATTCTTCAGTTATAGAAAGAAGGGTATTCTAGAGTTATTATCGCAATATCGATTAGGTAGTATATGAACGAGTATAATGAGATCAAAAAACATTCTCACTTTTCATCCCGAGGCACTGCAATACTTCAGTTTTTTTTAAGATCTTCCTTTATAAGGACTCAATCTTCTTAGATGCTATACGATACAAATATTAATATTGATTATATCTCTTTTTTGGCTAAAGTGCCTACTCGAAACACAAATAAAGTGTACGAAAACCTTTTACACCATGAGTGCAAGAAAGCACTTATAATTGTTTAAACATTGAAATAAATAATATTGATTTTCAGTTCGTGTTTTTCATCGCCGTGAATAAGACCCCATTCGTTTTAGATTCTCCTTCAAGTACTGTTTTTTTTTTAATGAATCAGGGTTTATCGAAATAAACACAAATACATATTTGTACACTTCACAGAAAGCTTGCAAAGCTTGTGTTGTGAAGTGAAGTTAGTCGAGGATTGAACCCGCTCCCACTGGATTATAGTATCCTGCAAGAGTCAGGTGTTCGCCAAACTTCCATAAGATATTTCAAATCTTCATCATCAATTTAGATTCGCTACCCATTCTGAATATCATATACATGTTTGCGTTTAGAGAATTCAAATTCAAATAAGTTTATTAGTAACTAATATCTTACATTTAATACATACATATAAAACTAATTACAATATTTAAATTTTCCATACTACCCTCAGGAGACCTCGTGTATTGGAGGGGAGTTCCGGGGTTTTCATCGATTCCAACATACAACATCAACAAAAAGACAATGGCACATTTTTTTACAAACTATAAAATAAAAAATTACAATAAATTCTTTAATAAATTGGATTCATGCTATCATCTTTCATTCAATTTAAATCTCTCTCTCTCTATACCTTTCATAGATCACCTTGTTGAATGTTGTGTGTGTAGTGTGTACCCCATTATTGGGATATACCGTGATGGTGTATACTCAATAGTCAATACTATATAGTATAGTAATAGTTTTTCAATGCATTGCACACATCCGTTCGAGATAAACGTCTTTTAGAATTTAGTACACATTACTCAAACTGAGCTACGTTTTTTTGCGTTACTTCGAAGTTCTACTACTTCTTTTTTACGATCTATAAAAGTTACCTATTGAATTGAAGTAAGTACAGCACACCATGGGCGTCGTTGGGGGGGGGGCATGGGGGGCAAGGGGGGGTCGGTTAAGTAGAGATTGGAATAGGTATATATTTTTTCATACTAAATGATAAAACCTCACAAAAAATCACATTATTACCACACGTTTTCTCATCATATCATACATTTCCATGAAAATCCATCAAAATACAAATATTTCATAAAAAAATTGCCTGCCTTTATTATTTTTTTATACAACACATTTTTCATATACATTATTGTGCAAAGTGTCATACACATTTTCAAATAAAACAAACCACATCACGACCTTCTTCGCTATGTCTCACAAAAAAATTCACCTGCGGCGCTATTTACGCGTTTTTTGTGCTATATCATTTTTCAAAAATTGTTGTCCCCCCTCCCCCAGCTCCGAGGCTGGCGACGCCCGTGCAACACACATAAAACTTCCGATGAGAGGCAGTCGTGGATACAACTTTTTAAAAGGAATGCAAGTGTTCGTGTGTAAGTGTAACTTACTCAAAGTTTAGTAGTGCTTGATGGGTCACGTAATAAAAAGCAAAAGTTTTGAGTGCGTTTTACTATTTCACGCTATAAAAATCCGATTCTGATCTAGAATCTAATCAACGTGCCAAGCTCATCACCACAGACTCGTGATTTTAAAATAAATAAACAAAGAATTGTGTTTGACGCATTTCATTTAATTCACATTCTTGTTACTGGGAATACAACATGAATTGAATATGTATACTTACTCGTATGTCATATTCAGTATTTACATTACTGTCTATTTTCATCAATAAATCATATCACTATTTTTCAACTAGAGGTTAAACGTATCTACTCTATTTTTTCCAAAGAATATTTAGTATAAGGTTGGCGAGATTTGAGATCTGCCGTTTTAAGAATTTTTTGAAATATAAATATACATATTTTGTTAGGTTTAGGTACATTAATCCTTTCATTCATTCCTCAGTATGAACTCAATCATTTTGATCATGTACCTACCATTGATGAAATTACAAAAATAAACTTTGTCCCAATTTGTTCCCTCGCTCTTTTGCGTACTCCCGAACCTTCTTTTTACGGGATTTGATTTATATTCTGAACTCGGAATTTGTGTTCAACAACTCCTAATAATACAATATTTTGATCATTCCTAGGTACTTCCTACACAATAATATAATTCAATCCTGAATCAACTTTGAATCAGCATATGTAAACCAGAAATTTGTTTGTTGACGGAAATATATTCATCCTGTTTATGAATGAAATATTATTGAAGAAGTCTGAACTTATGTATCCAATTTCCTATCTGGAAGTGATATAAATGAAGCAAGATAGAATGTGTATGTCACTTATTTACAAACAAATACTCTTTCAATAGATGGCGTTTACCATATTTAGTTACAAATTCAGATTAGTATCTCCCAAGAAAATTATCAATGATATTACTACAATTTTAAACTGTCACCTACAGTAAATGGTGGTGTCGTTTATCCTCATGAGTGAGGTTCGCGACTCTCACTCCCGCAGTTGAAAATCCGCTTCCATGAGCTTCTGTCCATGGCCAGATGTGAGGCTTCGTGTAGAGTGGTATTTGTGGCTGCTCTCGCTTGGTCGCTCCAACGCATCGGCGATCTGCCTCTCGGTCTCCCGCCTGTAAATATGTGTTGAAATTTTCAATGTACTCAGGAAAATGTAGACCCAGTAAAAAAAAAACAATGACAGATGTAGTAAATAAAACCGAGCTAAAAATACATACACATCCAGATCCTAATTACCTTCTTCGGTTTGGAAATATGCTATTTAAACTTAGTTGATAGATTTTGTATATGCTACGACGATGAATGCTGAAAAGAAATTCAGGAAGTTAAAAGTATTTTTAAAAGGTTACTTAGGTAAGGAGGTACTTTAAAAATCTATAATCAAACTATATCCTTCATTGGACAATTTCTTGAAATCGATTAAGCTCTCAAAGTTCGTGAGTAATGGATTTTAAAAGTAGGCGAAAGTTTTAATGTTTCTCAAACTGAAATTACGAATTTGTTTTCATTCCTATACAACAATAAAGAACTTGTTACTTTTATTCCATTCGGAATATATTTCATGAGTTTGTATTCGTGCACTTTAGACACTGTCGTGCTTAACAACGTGTACAACATACTTGGAGTGCATTGCATACATACACGTTTTCTCCGATACTCTGAAATGCAACGTGGTATAGCATGTCCAGTAGCCCAGTTGCTACAAGCGTTCGAACCCTCCTTGAACCATCTCAATACGAGTACACCAATACCTCTGCAGCACAAAACAAAAGTCTATCGAAAGGCTCTGTTCTGATTCGCCTAATATCGTCTGATCTACGCGCTAAGTACATAATTAAAATAATAAAATAAATCGTTTCGGATTACGTCAGATCGTGCTTATTTTATTTTTATTTACATTCTAGTCTTAAAGCCTGCTAAATTGGCGTCAGTATTAATTTAAAATAGTGCGTACTTTTCAACAAAGTCCTAAAAGCAAAAAAAAATCAAATACAAAGAACCACTGATGTTGTCCGAAATTACTTAAAAATACTTGGATTTGAAACTTATACCTATGTTAATTAATGATATTTTTTGCAAATAAACGAACAACAGCCGAATGTACAAGAAATCTTTCTATTTTTTTTATGTTATACATTAAGGGCATGGCACCAGGAATGACGTCACAGTCTTTTCCCACGGCATTAAGGTTCAAAATTGCGTGACAATCGCATGATAAAATGGTAAAAATAGCGTTTTTTTCCATTTTTTGGGGTTAATTTTGCGTCTATCAAAAAACTTTTACGGTTATTCCCTAGATTTTAATGCATATTATCAGTACAAGAAAAAAAATTACCCCGCGACTTTCGGGAAACGAGTTTCCGTCTTTCGGAAAAAAGGTGAAAGGTGTTTTTAAATATTTTTTTTGCGAAATCTATACAAGATATAAAAAATCTATTACAGTTATTCCCTAGATAAAGGTTCAATGCATTTACCCTATTTTGTTCCAAAGCATATTTAGTAGCGGTTGTCGAGATAGAAGGTGTCCCGTTTTTAGAAATTTTTGAAATATCGGTATGCATATTCTTAAGTACATAGTTACAAAGTTAATCATACTTATTACTATTTTCACTTAAAAAATGATGTTCTCGTACCTAATTGAAATGTCGGTATGCACACTCTTAATATTACAGTAAGATCAGGATTTGTGTGTACCGACATCAAGACACTAAGAACGATACGGGACAAATTAATACAAGCACTGCCCAAAACCTCTGTGACTAGCGCGGATTTGTGACCTCCATCTGTTCGCTCGAGGAGAGATAGAGGGTGAAGTAGTGTTAGCATTAATACAAGTCCAGACCTTTTTAATTCCCTAACAAAAAAATCCTTTATTCAAAAAAAAAAAAATAGCAAGTATATCACACAAATTAATCAAAGTCATCTCTTTGAAAGATTTTTATGTTACCTTTCAAATAATTTCTACCTACTGAATTCACAGAGTAGATTTACATAATGAATGGTTATCAAAAGGGTTATAAAGTTTGTTTCCATTCACCACAGAAGATAAAAAGGTAGACAAGCCATCCAAGTGAAATGCTTTTGTATGAAATGGAAGTCTGCTTTATAGAGAACATACACGGAGTAACACAACCGGTGGATCAACCGAAGCAGGATGATAGAGGACCTCAATACCTATCGATTTAACCCCCATGTATGTTCAGCGATTTTTTGTAGTTTTCGAGTTATGAATTTTTTTCGTATTTTTTTTGCCAAACCCCGACTTGCAAGACGTTATCGGTCACAGAGATGCCAATTATTAAGATAAATAGTTGATTTTTTTTTCTAGAATAACTAAATAGTGTGCCTTGTGTAGGGGTATGAACACCCCCTACCTAGGTATAACTATTTAGGTACTCTATAGATCCTAAGACATTTGAATACTTATATCCTTCTGATTATCATTTTATAAATTAGTCTACAATAAACCTTGGTCCCAACAACACGCATTTTACTTATAACAACCTTCTGATAACTATATAGTATCGCCTTACACTAAAGTGGTGACATCCCGACGTGATATACAAAAAAAAACAGTGCAAAAAAAGTGTTGACGAACTTTATACCTGACTCTGACCCTAAACTCAATAGTGATGGGTGACCGTGTTCAATGTGTTCATATATCTATCAACATAATACAAAAATGTGTCTTGAAACTAATACTGACGACAGGATTCATGAACAATGCAAACGACCAAGTATAAAACTGATTCGGGAACGCCGTGCCAACATTAACGACAAATTAATCTTGGAGGACTCCACGGTATCTGAAGAGTGATGTGACCAACATCCTCTCAACTTCCCGGACCACAACAAGCAGACGAACCAACATCCAACATGACATCAGCCTGCTTCATCAGCACACTCATCAACGTGCTTCACCAACTCAACATTCTCAATTCGTCACATCGACTGATGAACAACAGCATCTACAGCATTTTCATCAACTCTTTGAAGATGGTCAACACCATGACAATGGTCAACACCACGACGAACATAATAATCATCGAACGAAGATCTTCATCAGCACACTGGAATGATTTGGAACTTGTACGGAAGGCTACGCAGCCACGCTACACTCCAGTCACGACCACGGCAACTAGCCGGTCGGCAACTAGCCGGTCTATCCAGCCACTGATGCATCATCATCACACTCGACAGCATTTGCGAAAGGCATGCTCGTCACCATGCGAACTACGCAAAACAACGTCTGCAAATCAGACAACAACAAAACACAACGTCTGCAAATCAGACAACAACAAAACAACAACGTCTGCAAATCAGACAACAACAAAACAACAACGTCTGCAAATCAGACAACGACAAAACAACAACGTCTGCAAATCAGACAACAACAAAACAACAACGTCTGCAAATCAGACAACAACAAAACAACAACGTCTGCAAATCAGACAACAACAAAATTATGTGCAAATCACATACAACAACGTGTGCAGATCACACAACACCTATCGATCATCTCAAACCAGCTCACATCACTAAAGCTGCATTTTTTCTTCAAGAAAACACTGTTCAACAAGAACGAAGAAAGGCTCGAGAAGAAGACGAAGACTTACTGATGCTAACTAAGCAAGAAAATCTTCACTTTCATCCTGCCACAAATTACAAGTATATTACGAAGCAACAACTTCGACATCCAATGAGGACCATTTTATTTTATTTCATACGTGCAAAGTTTTATCTGTATCAACTCACATATTTTTTTGTAAACCTAATATGTTAACCAACATTTTGTCTACCTAATATTAATAATGTTAACTAAAATGCTTATTTCCTAGTAACTAACTCAGGATATTGTGCAACCATATGTGAATTATTATTATTATTACTGACCCTTAATATTGTCAACATGACCAAACCATGTCCTTTAACATACAATATTACTATACCTACGCATTATGTTAACTATTATACACTGATATATTATACACCATTTTTTTTATGTGCTATTCTTAAAATTTGTGTATCGATTATATTATTTCATCTTAACTATGATTTTAAATGTATTATGTTACACTCAACGATTTTTTGCTATTTTGTTTTATAAATTATTTTGTTTTTGGAAGGTCAGAAAGACCACACATATGTTTATATTGGACCCTTAACATGTGATTTCTTACATTGAATATTTTTCTAATGGTTTATCTTTGAATTATTTATTACCTACTATGTTTTTCGGATCTCAAATCTATATGTTATGTACCTATACGATATCAACAAGATGTTTTATTATACAAATATGAATACTGAACTAAACAATGTATTATGATAAGTTAGTTAGCTTATTCTTTAGCGACTAATATTTCATACAATCTATTTTATAATCATGCTTTTTCTAAACTTTATGTAACGTTATCACTAGACAGGGAGGATTGTAGGGGTATGAACACCCCCTACCTAGGTATAACTATTTAGGTACTCTATAGATCCTAAGACATTTGAATACTTATATCCTTCTGATTATCATTTTATAAATTAGTCTACAATAAACCTTGGTCCCAACAACACGCATTTTACTTATAACAACCTTCTGATAACTATATAGTATCGCCTTACACTAAACTTGCAGATACAAAAACAATTATGGACGTATCTGATACCATAACGCTATAAAAAAATGTTGAATCTCAAAATTAGTCACAATTGAAAATTTTAATAAATGTTTGAGGACGATTTAAAAAAAATAATCACAGAATAATTTTTTTTTAATTACTTTCAAAAACTTGCCAATTTCATAATCTATGTACTCTGCAGTAGGTATAAATTTATGATTTTTTTTGGGAAATATTCTCCTCATACATTTTGTATAGAGATTCATCAAAATTTCTTTTCGTGAGCTACCGCCCTTCTTGCTTTGGAACAATTTTTAGGTATGATCCCGTAAAGCTAGCTCAATGAAATTTGCAGAGTACATAGATTATGAAATTGGCAAGTTTTTAAAAGCAATTAAAAAAAAATTTATTCTGTGATTATTTTTTTTAAATCGTCCTCAAACATTTATTAAAATTTTCAATTGTGACTAATTTTGAGATTCAACATTTTTTTATAGCGTTATGGTATCAGATACGTCCATAATTGTTTTTGTATCTGCAAGGCACACTATTTAGTTATTCTAGAAAAAAAAATCAACTATTTATCTTAATAATTGGCATCTCTGTGACCGATAGCGTCTTGCAAGTCGGGGTTTGGCAAAAAAATACGAAAAAAATTCATAACTCGAAAACTACAAAAAATCGCTGAACATATATGGGGGTTAAATCGATAGGTATTGAGGTCCTCTATCATCCTGCTTCGGTTGATCCACCGGTTGTGTTACACCGTGTATTATAACAAACAACAAGAGAAGATATTTTGTAGTGCGTGTTTCAGAATGAATCAATAGAAGATGAAAAGGAAATTGGACTGTTGCGAATTTTGCGGTTTTATTGAGCTTACTGTGATGTAAAGAAAAATGACAGGTACGGCTAAGACACGTATATTAGTTCGCATAAGCAAAATTGTAACCTCACAATGTGTGGCGCAAAGGTGTTTTCCACTGTAATTCAACACAAGGTTATTACTATCAAAATAAAATAATTTGTAATGAATTGTAATCTTCTTGGACAAGGACACTGAAGGAATGTAATTAAGGGGTGCGGTTTGCCGGGAGACTCCCTTAAGGCTAACCCTGGGTCCACCTCTTAATAAGATTCTATATATAAGATTCACCTCTTAATAAGATTCTATTGATTCTATTTATCTGCCTAGAGGTGCGTGTAAATAGGTCGCTTTTAACGCGCCTGAGCTACCCGGGGATGTGAAGGGCCAAAGCCCGCGGGATATTCCTTAAATATCCAAATCTAAGGATACCCGCCTCCATTTCTCAGTAGTTTCCCAAAAATACCTGACAGAAGCAAGCGTCGAAGATATGCGAGGAGAGACACTGAAGTTGGAGTGACCAGAGGTTATAAAAACTGTACTAGATGTTAACGTTTTGAGACGCAGATCCAGCCAATGATACGAGGAAGAAATATTCTTGAAGTATTTATTGATTCAACTCTACGTACCTACAATCTTTTTTCTTTAGTTACTACAATCAATAAATATTGTCCCACCAAATTTATGAAGATGTTTTATATTTTCGACAACATTTTCAAAGTGCCCCCAATCATTATCATGAGTCTTGATTAAAAAAAATTACATCATTCAACAAAAGCTAGAAAAAGGAGGGGAAAAAATAGATTGTATTATTATGTTTCAAATTGATTATTATTATAATCACATATTGTAATATTATATCTACCAAAGTCTTCCAATCAGAATAATATACTAAACATTTACGATAAAATCCATTAATCCTGCTCAATTCATTACGTAGCCAGATTACTGATAACTGTTCATACAAAAACTGTTTACCTACTTTGCAAACTTCCCATCATTATTAACTATCGACCGATCAATTATAATGATTACTCATCTATATGGCTGCATGCTTTATTCTGTAGACAGATAAAAATATACTCGTATAGTTAGCGATTTTTCATTTATTCATAGGTTCATTTTCTTTTTTCCCTCATTGTATTTTATCTATATATTTTTTTATTCTCTTCTATTTCATTTTGTCTTATTTTATTGTGTTTTGATGTTTCGTTTGTTTTTATTTTGTTTAGTATTTTTTTTATTTTTTTATTTTTTATTTATGACACTCTTTAAGACTTGTTCTTGATGGCACTTTATTGGTTTGTTTGACATATCTTCTTTGTTGTTATTGTTTATTGTATCGTGTGTGCGTATGTATGTATTTTTTTAATTTTTGAATTGCTGATATTGTTGGAAACGAGCTTCCCCTCAGAGCACGAGCTTTGCTCAATTCTGAGGGGAGATTTTATCTATATATATATTTTTGTTTATTTATATGTATCATATATGTGTCTCTTTGAGTTTGAAAAAATAAATAAGTTATTATTATTATTATCAGACTCGATTTCACGGTAGGTCTTATCGTAGTCGAGATAGTCGAGACATGTTAAATTTAGTGCTCTATCTATTGCATATTAAATAAATTACTGAATACTCAAATACATATTTCTACCTATCCCACCATGCCTTATTTTGCCCCGCAAAAAAGTTTAAGACTAAGAACCCAACTATGACGTCACGGTCATTTCCCACGGCGTTAAGGTTCAAAATTGCATAAACAATCGTATGATAAAATGTAAAAAACAGCGTTTTTTTTTTACTTTTTGAGGTCAATTTCGCTTCTTTTAAAAAAATACGGTCATTCACTAGATTTATATGCATATTATCAAAACAAAAATGAATTTTTACTTATAATTTCAAGAAAAAAGTTTTTGTTTTTCGGAAAAAAAAACCTATTGACATAAAAAATATTTTACGGTCATTCATTACATAAAGGTTCCATGTATCTATCCTATTTTCCAAAGAATATTTAGTAAGAGTAAGGTTGTCGAGATACAAGGTATCAAAAATCTTATTTTTTTTAAATATCAGAGAGGTCTTGGAATATTCCATCTCTATCTCTATCTATACCCTCACGCCACATCCCTTGCAGGGTAGGCAGAGAGGACAGAGCGCCAGACAGCCCTATCCTTACACACACTCCTAGCTTCCGTCACATTCATGCAATTAGTCATACACGCTCTCCGATTCCTTTTACTCAAAACGCGTCCATCCTTGAGGATCTGGTCGACATAATCGGACCAGGTCAGTCTCGGACGGCCGCGCTTTCTCACCCCTCTTCGCTCATTCAGATATATCTTTTTTGTCATCCTGTCATCATTCATTCTCTCAACATGCCCAAACCATCTTAGTTTGTTTACTTTCATTCTTGTCACTACACCAGTCTTGCAGTCACCCATTTCCCTAATAACCTCATTCCTTATCTTATCTCTCAGCGTTTTCCCGCACATTCTTCTTAATGACCTCATTTCTACTGCATTCAACCCTGATTCATCCTTCTTCATCCACGTCCACGTCTCACTAGCATACATCAGGGTCGGCACCAAGACAGCATTGTGCACTAGCACTTTTGCTTTCATAGACACATTGCTACTACTAACAATCGGACCGAGCGCACCATTCGTCCTAGTACCGGCCAGCTTCCTTCTTTCAATGTCTCCATCACAGCGTCCATCTCTAGTAAACAAACTTCCCAGATATACATACTGATTCACTTGCTCCAGACAGTCATTATTCCAACGTTCTTAAAAGAGTCCTCTACAAATATGAAAAATGTGACAGAGTACCAAATAGGTACTCAGCACGTACGTCGTACATACATAATCTCTATGAGTTGTCTTTATATTTTAAGGGCATGGCACCAGGAATGACGTCACAGTCTTTTCCCACGGCATTAAGGTTCAAAATCGCGTGACAATCGCATGATAAAATGGTAAAAATAGCGTTTTTTTCCATTTTTTGGGGTTAATTTTGCGTCTATCAAAAAACGTTTACGGTTATTCCCTAGATTTTAATGCATATTATCAGTACAAGAAAAAAAAATTACTCCGCGACTTTCGGGAAACGAGTTTCCGTCTTTCGGAAAAAAGGTCGGAGGTGTTTTTAAATATTTTTTTTGAGAAATCTATACAAGATATAAAAAATCTTTTACGGTTATTCCCTAGATAAAGGTTCAATGCATCTACCCTATTTTGTTCTAAAGCAAATTTAGTAACGGTTGTCGAGATAGAAGGTCTACCGTTATTAGAAATTTTTGAAATGTCAGTATGCACACTCTTAAGAAAAGTTGTTTTCATGGATGAAAATTATTATTATCTTGGGAACTTTCATAGCAGACACGAAGCTCAGCAGTAAAGTTCACCATGTGATGAGGTCGGCGTTCGCCCATGCGAATTTAATAGGCAGTGTTTATACGTTCAAAGTTCACGTACAACTTGGAAGTCGAAATGTTAATAATAAATACGCCGATACTGTCTTTATAGACCTAAACCAAGACTTAGTTAGCAAACTTGAAAGGCTGCAAAATGTAGGTATTCGCTTCATTTTTAATCTGCGCCGATCCGATCGCATAACAGCTTTCCGAAACAGTCTGAAGTGGTTAACTATACGCCAAAGACGTGAACTTCATACGCTATCTCATGTGCACAATTCTCTCTATTCAACGTCTTCTCCCTATTATCTTAAAGAAAATTTCGAATATTTAGCGAGTCACGGACTTCCATTGAGGTCCAACAGCGAGCGTCTTCTTGCAATACCTATCCATAGATCAGCCTTTCTTACTCACTCCTTCATGGTGGATGGTGCTCGTTGTTGGAATAGTCTTCCCTCTACCATTCGCACTGCGGAGTCAGTGCACTCCTTTAAGAAAGCGGTGAGGAATCGCATGTTGGCGTCGAATGCGGCATCTGAATCCGAATCGTAGGACTAATTATTGTAGTTTCAACTGTATATGTTTTTATGTATATATGCATTTTGTATCTTGTTTATAATTTTTTTTTTATTCCGTTTTTATTTGTTTTTATCTCACATATGTATGTATGTATATATTTTCTACTTCGTATATATATATTTTTTTATTCAATTTCTTTTTTTTATTCAATTTTTTCTGTTTTTTCCTATATTTTTGTTCAACTCCTTTTTTTTCTGTTTTGTCCTGGGGTTAACTGGAAGAAATCGCAGTTCTGCGATAAGTTCGCCCTAGTAAACAACGTTTTATAATCTGTACTATGTCCATTTTGTATATTTATATGTGTTTGTTGTTTACTTTAAGTTTAAATAAATAAATAAATAAATAAAATAGAGACCAAATATTACGTGTATTTTATATGCAAATATCTTATGTAACTTACCTTAATATTTGGTATTTTTTCCATACTTATTTGTCGTTTTCTCTCACATAACTCTTTCGGGTCTTTTCATATGAGTCTGAGATTCTGTAAGATAATGTTCCAACCAGGACTATCGTTTCTCCCGGTTTAAAATGCTTATATTTCTTCTATAAAAACATAAATGTTTACATCATTTTAAAGTGTACATCAAAGGGAATTTTGTATGAAAATATACAAAGCACTGAATAAAATTCTGTCAGAGAACATTAAGTAACTATCATCATCAATTAAAATAATTGTCCTATGTCTGTCCATCTGTCTGTGCGCAGCGCGCGACGAAAATAAATAGTACCGTGATTATTATGCAAACTAATGGATCGAATCTGTGAAATTTTGAAAATGTTCTCTACACTAGCGCTTTACATCGGACGACAAGTGTTGGTTGAACAATACGTCTGAAGTAAACTTTAACAAACTTGGTACAAACTTTTTGAAATTTCGAATTATAGGCACTTACTGAAATAATATTATTTAAGTGACTATAGGTAGGCACATACCTACTTGATACAGAATGCATCGAATTCTTTCGAATTTTGTATACCTACATACTATATAGTAGGTACGTATAGCCAAATGGAATGAAAATAATTTTGATTAGGTACTATCAGTTGGTTCGTATGATTTTGAACCAATCAAGTACTACATACATACCTACCTACCTATTTTATTAATTATTGATATAGCCATTCAAATTATAATTACTGTAGGTATAATACATAGCCTCGAACTATTTTCGAGCGTCGTTTCCATATTCTTTTTCTTCTTGTCTTTACTGAATGATTTAATGTGATGTAAATGCTCAATATTAACATCGATATTGAATACCATCGATACCATTTTTTTAACATGTTGTGTTGTATTGGTAAAAAAAAAGGATTAATTATATAAATAAATAAATTTGTATAATGTAACTCATTAACTTAACACGCTGCCGCTAAAATTATATATAATTAATTTCATTATATATATTAAATGATATACATAAAACGATTATCATTTCATAATTTATGATATTCCAGAAATTCAAGCTGTCTAAATGTCGATCATATAATTATATATTCTTCTTCTTCTGCTCGTGCCGTATCAGGTCTCCCCGACGTTGGCGATCACTCTAGCGAATACATCTCTATCCTGGGATGCCCGGAATAGCTCCTCCACACTTCTAATTCCGGTCCATTCCCTTAAATTTCGCAGCCAGGACGTCTGCCTCCTACCAGCTCCTCGGCGCCTCTCTATCTTACCCTTCAGTATTAACTGGAGCAAATGGTACTTCTCCCCTCTTAGCACGTGGCCCAGATATGAAATTTTCCTAACTTTAATTATTGAGAGCAGTTCTCTGTCTGCTCTGGCTCGCCTGAGAACCTCTGTGTTGGTGATCATGTCAGTCCATGGAATCTTGAGCATTCTCCGGTGAAGCCACATTTCAAAAGCTTCTAACCTGTTCATTGTATTAACTTTCAATGTCCATGTCTCGCATCCATACAGCAAGACCGACCACACATAACACATTA
This sequence comes from Ceraclea dissimilis, assembly GCA_963576895.1. Taxonomy (NCBI): domain Eukaryota; kingdom Metazoa; phylum Arthropoda; class Insecta; order Trichoptera; family Leptoceridae; genus Ceraclea; species Ceraclea dissimilis. Next base: position 20,191,137 of record OY756358.1, on the reverse strand, counting down.
ACATTCTCTGCCTCAGTTTTAAATTGAGATTGTCATTGCAGAAGAGGGGCTTCATTTTATTGAATGCAGTTCTTGCTGCTTCAATTCTGCACTTAATCTCCACATCCGGGTCAAGAGTCTCTGTGAGGATACTGCCGAGGTATCTAAACTTTACCACCAATTATACAATTATATATTATCCTGCTTAAAAACAATCATTTCGCCCACCCAAGACAACATTGAAAGTAATAAAAATATACTTTACATGCCCAAATATCGTGTGGAAATGCAGATTACGCTAGAAAATGTAAATATATCTTTTCTCCTTCGTTAATATCATTATTAATTTATACGTAAAAATATTGGAAATCGCTTATAATTCATAAAATCCCGTGTGCGTACTTAAAATATAGATGGCTCGATGTGTGATTCGATGATGATATCACGTGCCTATGGCAGATGTAATTTAATAAAAATATATAATTTGCGATTTTATTTTAAGCGTAAAAATAAGTCAAATCATTAAATAATATATTTTTAGTCGAAATGTGCATAAATTAACAATGATATCAACCAAAATACGGAAGCTTACCGATAGAAAGATACATTACAATTTGAGGCTAAATATATAACCACAGTCCGAAAAACCACGTTAGGGGATAATAAAATGTTTTTTTTTTTTAATTAAAATGCATCCTTAGATGAGCGAAACAATTGTATATTAACGTTAAAATATCTAATTACAATCACATTTTGACACTGTGAAAATCGTAAACGTCAAATATCAACAAAAGAATACTTATTGAATTTCATGAAAACGAAGAAATGACTTCACACACATTTTCATAGTGTTGTATTGAAACAAATGCTTTACAACCGATCTAGTCACTATGACGAATTAAGTACTTCAATAATCAAAGGTATAATAGGTACATATGTAAAATTAGTATGGAAAGTAGGTAAGACCCTATATTTTTTCACACTAAATATGCGACCCATTCTCCACACCTCTTACCGAAAAGACGGTAATGTTACCTTTGATTATTTTTAGTGTTTGTTTTTTTTACGTGCCCAAACCAGAAGACTATCAGACCGATCTCCAATACTGTGCGAAGTTCACAGCACATGGAGTGGAGATGTATCAAATACATCCTATATAGTGAATGTGAAGGGACATAACGATTTACGACAACGAATTAGGGGATTCAAAGTAATCCATGTATATCTACTATATTCCAGTTTGCCAACTGTAAGAAGATGTTGGCTACGAAAAGTTTCGCATGGTCCTATATTCGGCATGTTCCAATAATGCAAGACACACAGGGTTTCCCATGCACAGGAACCCCCTTGCTCTATAGGTACGATACATTGTTCCAATTACAATGATCAGAACATTGTCAGGGCAGCATTATCAACAGCAATAGCAGGGGCATGGGAAAAGACTGAGCCTTATGATTTCCCTGATGTGTTCCTTCGATTAACTTTAAAGACCGTGGTAGAGTGGCAGTATGAGTATGGGAATGACACAGGTAAAGAGGAGTCTTGTGGCTTTTACGGGTGGGTACCAACTAAAAAAGTCGACGATGTGAATCTGGTTTTACGACATTCTCGACGATATTGGAAAGACGGGGAAAAGACGGAGCCTTGTGATCTTCCTGTGTTCTCTCGAAGAATTTTGAAGGGTGGAGTAGTAATAGTGGTTACACAAAAACATATTAAACCAACCTCCGTGAATTCACGGGTAGGTACCCACTAGTAACGTAATAAAAAATCTACTTCACGTGTGTTCTATTATAAAATCTTTTTACAGATTAGGTCTTAAGGCTCCCCACACTCGTCTGGAAGTTCAGTTAACTGAATCGACCGTTTGCAAAAAAGTTCCGACCAAAACCTCTCTCTGAATTCAGTGCTACCCTGATTTTGAATTGACGCAGTCTTTCTATTTATCATGTCTTTGATAACTAGTGCAGAGTGCTATATTTATAAATTGTAATTGAAAGGTTTCCAATGGGTACTACAAAATCCTCGGCGAATCGAGTTTCAATGAAAGACGTGAATTCACACAATAGAAGAAGTGGTTCTGTAAATAATAGATGTTCTTCAGTATTAATTTAATGGTCTTATTTACCGTGAATAAAAGTATTACTCTTACTATAAAAGTACCACTCAAAGGAAACAATGATATATTTCATAATTATTTTGGTATTATCTTTTCATTGTAGTATCTATTGTGTGTTCTGCAATATTTCATTTACATTATTTTATTATCCAATAAAAGTTCGTAAAATACAATAAAGACGTGATTATTATTACCTAGTTTTTAAAATGTCTAGTTCCCCCATGAAAAATCCAGAATGCAGAATTGCTTCCCACTCTTTTTTTGTATATTCCAAGCGTCCCGAAAGAGGACGGTATTCCTAAAATATCCGTATATTGTTTTTGTAATTATTCTTCTTCTTATCGGCCCACTCTCGTCCACTCCTGGACGAAGGCCTTCTCCATCTGCTTCTACTCCGCTCCATCTTGGGCTTTCTGGATCCAGTTGTAATTACATCCATGTAATCCATTTGTTATTGTAATTATTTAATTTAAGTTAATTATTTGTGTATTCTTCTCTTTTATTGAATGGATTGATTTTTCGCTTGAAAAGCTTGTGTGGGAGTAAGTCGGCATCGAGGATCGAACCCGCGTCCTCCAGATTTACGGACGATCGCGTTACTAGCCAGGTCACCACCTCTTTGTTTCATAACTTCAAGTAGAATCCCACATTTTTCGTACTCTATATCCTCCTGTGAATAGACTTAAGTGATAAACCTTGTACCTTCATATTATGCCGAGTATTGTCTGAAACATTTATCAAAATAAAGGTAAGTTTCTATTGAAATTCAGAAAGGAGTGTTTGCACACCTGTGAATATTTAAATGTGTCACGTACAAAAATATCTACAACTACCACAGTATATTATATAAACATTACGGTTACTATCTGTTAAATTATTTTTTTATTATTTCGGTTCGTCCTAATTAATTAGTAAAATATGCAACGTGGTTAGAAAGTGTTTGATTATTTGAGAGCTTTTGGGAGCTGGTACAGACTCAGACGAGAAATTGGGATGGAAATGTTGTGTTCAAACGCTTGCCATTATTATGCCTTATGTCCTAGTTGTAATAGATACTCCCACCTAATTATGCAACCTTTCCACAAGGATACAAAACTGGTTTTGCTGACTTGGTGTTGCTTACGTAATAATATAAAATGGTTTGTTTACTCTATCCAGATTCAAGGTATCAAAGAAATTAAAATAAAATTAACATCGAATGTGCTACGTTTTGTTTTCCTAAAAATTGCGGCTGTACATTGTGTAGGATGAATTAAATAGTATTTACTATCGATCTTACTTTTAGGGTTCAATCGAAAGCTGTCAACCCCATTTTTCCAAACACAATACCCGGCTTATTATTTGTAATTATTCCAGCAAATCTTTATTTTCAAATCACACAAAACCCTCATACCGTCGTACCTACCTAGCAATGCTCTATAATATGTCAGATGTCAGAATTTTGACAGCTCTTTTAACAAGATTTCACAATAAGAGTTACCAATAATACAATCGTATTGTAATAATATGTCACATGCAGATAATTTCTAATCTGTTTAATTATTTGCGAGTGTGTAGTCTAATTTAGCCAACCTATTTTATGTTCCTCTCAGTAATTTGATTATAACAACCTTCTTCTTCTTCCTTCAGCCATCTCTCCGCTGCTGGATATAGGCTTCTTCCATTTGCTTCCATTTTCCTCTATCTTGAGCTTTGCGAGCCCATCTTCTACCCACGACTGGGATAATATCGTCGGCCCATCTTTTGTATGGCCGACCTACTCCTCTCTTTTTATCCCAGGGTCTACATTTTAGAACTCTGGGAGTCCATCGCTCTGTCCCCTGTTTGGCAACATGACCCACCCACTGACATTTTTGTTTAGCAACCCGGTCCATGATATTCTGCGACTTTTGTTCTGCGCCTTATTTCCTCATTTCTTATTTTATCTTTCAGGCACACCTATATAACAACCTATAAAGACGATAACAAGAATAGATACTTACAGCTTACATGCAATATTCCTTACGTGTGCATTTTTAGTAGGTTAGGTACTCAAACTCAATATTTATTGATGATACTTATGTATACGTGAGCAGGTATGTACGGTTTTACGCTGAAACCATTCCGAAGTGAATCTATTATTCTTCACGTTTTAAGGTTTTCCTTTGAATAATAAAGGAAAATTTTATTATGAAAATTCTTTCATTGTATAAGTCTCACGGAGCTCAAGTATTACTAAGAATTATATCATAGTATTATTTTATTAATAGTTTTTCTCCGTAGCATCTGGTAATTCTAAAGAATTTAATAATAAGAACATTTAATATAGGAGTCAAGCCAATGTTACGTGATCATTTGCTTCTAATAATATAAATAATATAGAAGTTCGTATTATATAAATTTATTTAAAATTCCTTTTGAAGTTATATATAAGCTATATAAAAATTGTAAAAAAAAAATCTTTTATTCATCAATTTTCATACTGAATACAGTGAAAGAGATTTTTTATATTCTTGCACCGTAAATAATATACAAACGCAGATGACTGATTCACTCACTCACTCAATATTCACCCACTCACTCATTCACTCACTCTGTAGATGCTCTGAAATTCGTTTTTAATAGATGATTCTATTAAATTTAATACTTTTCAAAATCGTTCAAACGTGATGTTTTGATGCATAAAGTTAGGAACCAACTCATATTTAAATATAGCATTCCTAATTTAATGGTGGTATTTAATTGTAATTATATTAGTAGGTATGTGACTTTGGTATAAGATACAAAATAATAGTTATATTTTTTGGAGACTGTAAATATTTATTGCGTTGAATGGCGGGTTTATTGACGTCTACAATATCTTATAATTCCGAAGGGCGCCTTAGGCGTCTTACAACCATCTAGTTACTTTATATAATTTCAATACAACTTGGAAAATTTATTGTTCTCAACCGGAAATAGAAAGTATCTCTAGGGAGTCGACTGAAAAATTCAGATAAGCTGGTGAGTCATTTGACAGGTACTTTTTAAATCATTTTCCCATTCGAATTGTAATAAAGTGAAGGCATGAAAACGATACAAAGAGAGATACCACAAAATATTGTTTTTCTTGTAATATTGATTCCAAGAAAATAATAAATATTTTCAATTTATATTTACTTCTTTGGTTTCTGGTAGCGACAGCTCATATTTTTTACGATATTTTTCAGTCAATATTTGACTCCTAAAAATTATTTAAAACCAATATTATTCTGCTAAATGTCAATCTTTTCAAATAAACATTCGAGATTCTCTGTACAAATTAGCACATTTTACTCGTTTCCATCCATTTCCTTTAGAAAAAAAACTTTCTACTTGTAACTGGTAGAAATGTGCCATGATTAGGTTAAGTGATAAATATCTTCGCATCCATTTTCTTATAACTGGAGAGTCCTTTACTCGATCTTAATGTTCTAGCGGTGGATATATTAGACAACGTTCGTCGTGTTCTGTCCAAATACGTATATTCATTTTTTTAACGCGGAGGCATGATTTTGCCAACACACTTCTCAGTTTTATCAGCCAGATGATTCACATATAAACTCATCAGCCTAATACTGGGAAAAATTCACCTATCCAGATATCACGGATATCACAGGATTAGGCTCAACGCGGGGCCTAAAATACAAGCATTGTGCCTGAAATATCAGTATTTAGAAATCGTCTTACATTATTGTAAGTATTAATAATTACCGATTTTTGCATTTTTATGTATAAATTTTCCGGTAAATCTATTTTTTTTAATGATTTATTAGCGATTTTGGTATTATAATTGTAGCTGATAATACTAATGGGATTATATATACCGACCTAGAATGCCAAATATTTTTTATTTCACCTGCTAATTCTGTATACTAGTATAAATTTACGATTTTTTTCTGCGACGGTTGTTTGAATATTAAATGTATTTGGTACAGCGATGTCGTCTCCTTTTCACCTTTTACTGAAATCTTATTACCAGTTCCATGCATTCTACGTGGACCTCGAATCAAGACACGTCTTGAAACTAAAATGTCGTCGTCTACCTGTGGTCCGATGATAGAGCGTGTGATCTAGAACTGGCAGTTGGAAATGAAACGATCTGAGAGCGAGTGTGGCAAATCATTCAAATGGAAGTAGTCTAGACTTGTATGAAAAACTCTAGACACCTATTTCAGGGGAATATAATACTTAATTAAGCACGTACAACAGTATTAGGTATTTCTTTGTAATTGGCCTTGCGGCTATCTATCGTGTAGGCAGATACTTAATGTTATGTAACTATTTTAAAAATGTTTTCCGAACAAAGAGACAAGGATAAAGGCTTTTAAACTAGGATAATTTACGTTAGGAAACTACTGTTAGTTCTATCGTTAGTTCTGTTGTTTATTTCGTTGAATTAATCGCCTTATGATAAAAGTTTTTTACAACTTTTTATAAGTTTAATGCTTGTCTTACTTACTAATATTTACGTAGTTAATGTACGCTGTTGCTAGTAAATCTTATTACCACAATCCCCGTAGATACTAATTTATGGTATAACTCCTTTTCTTGAGTAATCGTACTAATACTATAATCCATCTATTACTCCACACAATGAAGCATAATATGTATGTACTTCTATCGTCTTACTAAGTATACGTTACGGTCTGAGAATTATTGTTTTATTCCTCATTGTCTTAAAACTATTTTTATAATATAAATTTGTGACAAAAAAGAATGATAGAACTAAGTACGTAGGTACCTTTACTTACGACGCCGTCGGGGTTCAACTTGAGTAATTCGGGGTTCTATTTAGCTAAGTTTGGCTCAAAAGATCCTAAATGACATTTACTATCGCCCCTGATCTGTATCTATCTATCAAACACTCTGTATACTACTCATGTAAGCAAATTTTTAGGTCCAACCCGCAACTTTTCGGACTAAATCATTTCATATTCACATTACATATGTGTGTCCTAAATTTATCTTACTACAAAATAGTAGAAAAAAGTACGCTGTATAGTTGGTATACACTTAATTAGATACAGAATTAGGGCTGTTATTCTTTTACACCTTTACACAAATATTACGGGAAAATTTCTCCTTCAAGCATGGCTATAAGAAGTACGAGTAATTTTAAACTGAAGCCAAAAAAAAAAGATTCAAACTTTTAATACCTCACTAAAACCGATGAAATTTTCCGTAATGTATTTATTTATTATATTTTTCATTAAATTTTAAAAGATATAGCTCGTAGCTTTTTACCGCAAAAACGTTATTCATTAAACTTAAACAATAACGTAATTATGATAAGGAAAATATTGCAACTTTAAGTTTTAAAACAATAACAAACTTAAATTTAGTTATGTTCTCTGGGACCCATAAAGGTTTTAGTGTATCTAGTGTTCTTTCAATGTCATCATTTATTAGATATGTACCTACTTTAATACAGAGTTGTTCGATTCGATCCCTTCACACCACGCTCCTTGCTCGGTAGGCAGAGAGAAATGCTTGACTTCCCCATCCTCAGGCAATTTCGTCAAATTCACGTGATTCGCCATACACACACTTTTGTGGATACGATTGAGCCGAGTGCGAGTCAAAAGATACCTGTGGAGTGGCCCTGTTCAAAAACCTATCCTATGAAATATACTACGAGTAATCGGAAACACCTGTATAAAACCAGTGGTGAAGTCGCAAAATTTTTCACCGTGAAAACTTTAAAAAAAAATGAAACATTTTGTGAAAAGCACACTTCATTTTAATTATATTTTTATGGTTTCCACAACGACTAAGAATAACTTTGCTTATAAATATTGCGGAAAAACCGGTGTGAGAACCTCGTTCCCGCTTCCAACCTTATAACACTATACATTTACAAACACTATGATATAGTGTGATTACTTTTAAGAGATAATAATATAATGTTACAAAGAAAAGTTTCCTTCTAATTGAGAGGTGTGGAAAAAAGTTTTCAAAAGGTGTTAGTACTGTGCGTAGATAATAATAATTATACTACATTTACTTATGATTATTATTTCTTAAAACTTCGAGCATGCTTTTGGATCAAGAGTGTTTCTGAAGTTTTATAAAAACTTTATTCGTGGCCGTCCAAAACTGGTCTCAAATTAATAATTCATTTCAGTCACTCGTTATATTGGTTTACTTATTTTTTGGTGAATAAAATAAGAATTAGTTGATATTACAATATCTTCTTCGTTTTTTCTCCACTGTTGAACATAGGTATCCCCCATTGATCTCCACAGACCGCATCCAACCGCATCCAACCGCCTCCCACAACTCGTCTTACATCGTCCGATCACCTTGAGGCTATACCAACACTTGTGTTGGTGAGTTCGTACGAAAATAAATCATAGCATTGGTTCACTAGGGGGAGCTTATCACAATGCTGCGATCTCAGCCAGCTAACCCCAAAATAGTGGAGTTTTATCCCACACAGTTGTAACCAATCTGTGAGCACTACATATACCTCAGAATACAATTCTTATCGGGTAACCTTTTGATTTATGATAATAATATATACCAAATGCAATACGAAATGTTAGCCCCGGCTTCCCTACTACAGGTGTCGACTCTTCGCCACTGGTGAGTACCTACCTAATTAGTTTTTGAACCCTATATAGCCCACGTTGTTTGATAGTTATTGAACAAAGGAGGACATCGACCTTAATAATTTGTCTATTTTTTCATTAGTGATTATTCTTGAAAGATTCTCTAACTTTATAATTGAGATAACAAGTAGACATAATCAAAGAAGCAAACATTTATTAATAAAATAGGTATAATTATTTTTTAAGTAGGGAGGTAACTAATTTACATTATATATTTTCTTTGATACAGGTCTTTAGTCTTAATTAGTTTTTTACACGTAAATTAAACTTAACTTCATTCAAATACAAAATTAAGATTTTCATTCAGTGATCTTTCATAAAAAGAGCAACAAAAACATATTCAATAGGTTGTAGGCTTGTTGCCAATTGTTTCACGATCAAAGTGTTTTATTAAATAAAATATATCGAAAAATGATATGAGGAGTTCATTGATCACATGATCCATAAAATTAATTTGTAAATTAACTGTGCTATAAAAACGCAGCAATTTCCCTCAAAACAAAATCTGTTTTGTCAAAGGTTTTTTTGTTTTTTTTGCTAAGTAATAATAAGGAACTAAATGATTAAAAAGAGCTTTTAGAATATGGTGAACCTTTTCTAGACTATGCGGCTGTATAGTCTATCGGGAGCGTGTGTTTCGTGTATTATATTTTTTATTGATAAAAAAAAATCGTTTACAAATTATCAAAAAACCGGAGTCGTTAAGACACAGCCTATATTATTGCTAATGTTATTCTAAATTTTCGCGGCAATCCATTGTAAAATGCTTACACTTAGAAAAATCAGATTTTACTTTATATCTATAGATAGATATAAACAAATACGAAATATTACTATTAATAAGTAAAATTACATAGATAATGTAAACAAAATAACTTAATTAACATCTTGTTTACATCAATTATAAGACGGCTAATTTCGTTTAAATTATATTTACCAATACAAACTTTATCCAGGTAATACAGATACGTCTATTTGTCTACCAGGTAATAAATTATCATTTGCAAAGGGTTTTAATCCCAGGTGGTCCTTGAAATCAAAATTAAAACATTTAATCAGGAATCTACCAAAATAAGTTAATCACTCGATCGGGTAATCAAATAGTGAATATATTTGTAGGTTACTTATTAAGGTAAAAACACTGTTTTTTCACATGCCTACTGATGGACTTATGTATAGTACAGCATTAACTTGGCATTTGAAATTAATCAAATCAGTGTCTTATTTTTCAGATCATGAAATAGTGTTTTGTATGGCTATTATTTATTAATGGTTTTCAGCCGGTGGTGTTTTCAGTGTAGTGACTCAAGTAAATTATATAGTGCACAATCAAACAGTAAACTAAATTCAATAGTTGTTTCAGGTTTTCACGATGATTCCTAAGTAGATTTGGTTTTTCGAGTTAATCGTGTAGTGATCAGGTGTTCTGACGTTTCGGCGAACTTATTGCCGCCTCACAATCCGTGACCAAGGCGGCAGTAGGTTGGTCACGGATTGTGAGGCGGCAATAAGTTCGCCGAATCGTCGGAACACCTGATCACTACACGATTAACCCGAAAAACAAATCTACAGTAAACTAAATTGCTTTCAACAATGGAACATTTTTTTGTGGAGAATTTAGTAGAGCTTATTTTTTTTCATTGACTACTATCTCTTACCTCATTTATAAAAAAAATGCTAAAAACCGAGTATTGGGAACTATTCGTGGAGGCGGGGGGTGGGGGGGGATGGTTTGCTAGGGAAGCCTGTACCGATGTATGACCATATGTTTAAACTTTTCGATCGTTTCTTGCAGCCCGATCTAACACACATTGAAATATAAAAAAACGGTACGTACACGAACGATACTGGTTTATTAACAAGTATCTGCTTGTTGAAAGTAATAAATTTTAATGGGACAATTCACATTTAGCAGAATGTAGTACACCCTGTAGTGTACACCGCGCGCTCTATTTACGTCCATTACGAGAATTTATTTTTATTCCATGTACCTACCCCCATAGGGTGTCAGAAAATAATCACACAAGGAAAAATATCACGGGAATAAATCTCACGGAAAAAAAATCACATGGAAGAATCTCACGTGCAAAAATATTACAAGAAGAAGAAACACGTTTTAATTCAAAATTTATAAGATAAGATACGTACTACACTGGATATTTTATAGTTAAATTTGTTGATATATCTAATCAAACGTTATAAAAAATATAAATCTTATCAATATTAATATGACAGGCGAATCGTATTATAAATTAAAATAACAACAAAAACATGTTAGTTCTTCTTGTGATATTTTTTCAGTGTCATTTTTTTCCCGTGTGATTTTATCATGTCACCCCCACATAGTAGCTGTAAATGCATTATTTAACAATAATTTAGCATTTTACCCGTAAATAGAGACGCGCACTAGAAAAAGATTTAGTGCATTTATTTGTATGTAGAAGCAAGACTACCGCAGTTACTAAATAATGTATTGCTACTTATTCGTAGAAACACAATACAAATTAACAAAACACAATACAAAGTACAAAAACAATGTTCACAAAACAATAAATGCTAGTATAAGAGAACACCAAAGACTTCAGCTCAAATTGTTAGCCAAAAGACATTAAGAGTATACGTACCGACATTTCCAAAATTTCTAAAAACGAGAGACCCTGTATCTCGACAACCGGTACTTAATATGCTTTGGAACAAAATAGGGTAGATGCATTGAACATTTATCTAGGGAATGACCGTGAATGATTTTTTTATGTCTTGTATAGATTTCTCAAAAAAAGATGTGAAAAACACCTCTGATCTTTTTTTCCGAAAAACGGAAACTCGTTTCCCGAAAGTCGCGGAGTAATTTTTTTTGTACTGATAATATGCATTAAAATCTAGGGAATAACCGTAAAAGTTTTTTGATAGACGCAAAATTAACCCCAAAAAATTGAAAAAAGCTATTTTTACCATTTTATCATGCGATTGTCACGTGATTTTGAATCTTAATGCCGTGGGAAATGTCTGTGACGTCATTCTTGGTGCCAAGCCCTTAATCACAAAACATGTTATATGAATATCTACTGAATAAAGTCAGATCGCCCTTTCGACGATCATTTTGGGAATGCAATAATGTTATCACGCTTCCAAATTCACAAAAATCTCGGGTAATGTATTTAACCTCTTTCCACGAAACTCTTAACGTGTTAAAATCATTTTAGTGTTCCGGCGGACTTTATTCAAATGGAATTTCTAGTGTCCGACCGAAACTGGATTTTTAGCCGAAACCGAAACCGTAACCGAATATTCGGCTCCCCTTCTAGTTTCGGCCGAAACCGAAACCGAAACCGAAACCGAAACATAGGAATTTCAGTTAAAATTTTGAAAAAAAAAATCATTACAGGTATCCTGCTCTGATATCTAGTGTTTCCCTAAGATATTTATTAGGAAACCACTTCATTTTCGGAACTCAATGTAAGCACAAAAGAAAGGAACCCATTAAACTACAACTTATGTTATCAGTTATGTAGGTATCCACTATCCATGGCATAGGTAACACTAGGAGGGGCACAAAAAATGCAATTTTTCTTCGGGAGGTTAAGTTTAAGTTAAGTTTTTGTGAGACATGGTGAAGAAGGCCGTGATGTGGTTTGGTTTATTTGAAAATGTACATAATAATTTGCACAATGTTATGTACGAAAAATGTCTTCTATAAAAAGCAATAAAAAAAAGCGCCGCAGGCAATTTTTTTGGGAAACAATTGAGTTTTGGTGTATTTTTTATACCTACTTACTAATTTTACAAAATTTATGACATGCTGAGAAAACATGCGGTAATAGCGTGATTTATTGTGAGGTCTTATCATTTAGTATGAAAAAATATATACCCATTCCAATGTATTTTATCTGTGAACTAAACTAGATATATAGAATACAATAATAATTATTAGTATTTTTCTTTAAAATGCACCAAGAAGTAGCGCCGCAGGCAATTTTGTTTTTTTTAAATGGGCGAAGTGATGAATCTTGTTGTAGGTAAGTAAAACACTTGGTTATGTTGTATCAGGGAAACGGCCACCTAAGTAGCGCCGCAGGCAAAAAATTTGTCATAAGACATAATTGATGTGTATAAAAATGGGTAGTAATAGTGATCTAGTTCACTTTTGTAAAATAAAAAAGGATTTTAGTGTACAGAATACAAACACAAAGTGTGAATCTGTTCCGAAGATTTCCCCGACAATGCTCGATATAATACGGATGCTAGTTTCGGTTTGGCCGAATATTCGGCCACTTTTTGGCCGAAACCGAAACTGGGGCCGAAACCGGCAATTTTGGCCGAAACTGGCCGTAACCGAAACCGAAACCGAATATTCGGTCGGTCTCTAGGAATTTCATTGGTTGCAGTATCTGTCACTGCTCATCAACTCTACCAACTTAATAATAAAAATCACAAGAGGATTACATTAAGGGCATGGCACCAGGAATGACGTCACAGTCTTTTCCCGCGGCATTAAGGTTCAAAATTGCGTGACAATCGCATGATAAAATGGTAAAAATAGCGTTTTTTTCTCATTTTTTGGGGTTAATTTTTCGTCTATCAAAAAACTTTTACGGTTATTCCCTAGATTTTAATGCATATTATCAGTACAAGAAAAAAAAATACTCCTCGACTTTCGGGAAACGAGTTTCCGTCTTTCGGAACAAAGGTCAGAGGTGTTTTTAAATATATTTTTTGCGAAATCTATACAAGATATAAAAAATCTTTTACGGTTATTCCCTAGATAAAGGTTCAATGCATCTACCCTATTTTGTTCCAAAGCATATTTAGTAACGGTTGTCGAGATAGAAGGTCTCCCGTTTTTAGAAATTTTTGAAATGTCGGTATGCACACTCTTAAAAGGAAAATTTAATATAAAATTGTGGAGGTATTTATTATTTATCGTATAGTCATACAAAGCACATCACATCAACATTATAACAATACATAATAATTAGACAGACACTACTTGTATATTGCACAATGAAAACTGTCTGTCAGAGTTTGAAATCAAGTGTCCTTAGGTAAGTCGTCGCCGCTTCATTTTGACACATGAAGATAGATGAGCATTGAGCAATGAATAATTTTCCCTTTATTGTATACAAGTATAATTTATAATTCGCACCTGACATTCAATAATAACAATTTTAATTCATTATTTTTGTACTCACATTTCCATAGAAACCCCATTATGTTTCTCATATTATTTTTTCTCGGAAAATTAATTTATCACAAAGACCTACGACTTTCAGGTGTCACATCTCAAAAGCTTGCAATGGTGAAACTGCTTATAATCACATCTCAAATGGGATTTTTGAATAAAATCTTGAGCACAATATATTATACAACCTCAGATTTTAATAAAATGTGTATTTACTTTGAGTAATTAGTTTTTAGTAACATTAAACAAAGAACTTTTAATTATTACGTGCCTAAAATCGTGACCGGATAAAAACTCATAGGAATATTGCTCAACATGAACAAATCCCAAAAAAGACGAAAGCCCTTAAGAAATTTGCTCAAGGGACAGAAGCTCAAATCTAATTGGATTTTGAAAATAAAATTGACTTTAAGATTGACCCCCTTATACCAGTAAACTTATACTGTCTGGGGGCTTTAAATTTAATTTGAAGTAATATAATATAAATAATGTTCTAATGATACACATACTTTGTAAGCCATATTCTTTGAAAATAAATTGAAATTGAAATTAATTGTATCTATTAGTATACGATTTCTTTCAGTGTGTTAGAAACTACTATAGATAAGAAAATAACCAAATAAATAAGCAGATCTTAAATGGGATAGACAATAAAATAATCAACATTTTATAAAGAATTCATCTACTGGAATCCAACTAGAAAGTTTGGGCTTTTATCCCTTGAGCAAATTTCTTAAGGGCATTTGTCATTTTTGGGATTTATTCATGTTGAGCAATATTCCTATGGGTTATAATCCGGGAACCGCCTTAAATATACTCAAAGTCGTTAATATAATTCTTTAAGTAGAAAACATGGTAAAATGTAGTACTTAGAGCTAATTTATTTACAAATTCCATATTTTAATATAATGTGAGAAAACACTCTTTTTTCAAGGACAGTTGTCTGATATTCCATTATGTAGGGTGTCAGATAAGTGGAGGCTAATCCGTTAAGTGTAATAATTTGCTATATATTGCTACTTCAATAATAATAATTTGAGCAAATAGAAAATTGAATTACATACTGATAATAAGTAGAAACCATTCTTCACGGTAATGGGGCAGAACTAAGAAAAATCGTTTATATTTTTTGTATTTCTATATTCAAGGATAACGAAGCCGATAAGATATTTTGTGAATAAAGCTACGCTATTAATCTAATCGTACTCGAATGACTAATAGTTTTATTGCTACAAGTTTAGGTGGGCTTAGAAAAAGAAATAATTTGCCAATGAATCCATAGTAATATTTCTTTTCCAACTGACAATTTCACGAATAAAAACTCTATGAATAAACTTCATAAGACTTCCCTTGAGGGAAATGTAGCAAATAAACCCTAATGCTTATTTATTTGGGAAAAGTTTTTTTTAAGATTAAGTACTTTGTTTGTTTTAGAGAAACAATTACAATTTAACCTTAGTACCTATATCGGGAATAGCTCGGAAATAATCAAATATGTAAAAAAACCTTTATCTTTTATCTATTGAAATAGCAAATACCCAACAATATTATGTCTGATTTGTGATATCTGTACCTATTACACAGACGGAATAACATAATGTAAAAAATATATCTGTCATAATTTAAAATATTAAGTCCCCCTTTTGGCACACTCTGGCATTGTCTTATTTTTTGTTACTGTACATATGTATTTACTGGCCAATAAAGATTTATTTATTTCATACTTTTTTACAGATTAACGGATATCTGTGGAGTATCAAGGCGCCCATGGTGCTAGTGCTCCATAAAATATGCAAATTCTTGAACGCTACAATGTAACTGAAAACGTGTATTATAAAAATGTAATTACCTCGAGTATTATTTAGATAGTAATGTGGAACATCATTAATTTTTATTCATTACTGAAAACAGGAAAACGTATCCTAAAACAACAAAATATTCCTAAACGAGAGAATCTTAACTGCAAACAACATAATTCATATAAAATGGGGCCGA
Organism: Ceraclea dissimilis; assembly: GCA_963576895.1. Classification (NCBI taxonomy): domain Eukaryota; kingdom Metazoa; phylum Arthropoda; class Insecta; order Trichoptera; family Leptoceridae; genus Ceraclea; species Ceraclea dissimilis. The sequence continues at coordinate 20,175,254 of OY756358.1, read as the reverse complement.
AACAAAACAAACAAAACCAGTCCCAGTTGAAATGTAACATTTGCACCGGAAACTTCTACTTCTGCGTTTCGTGGTTTGAAAACAGGATGTAAGGTTAAAATTATTTGGGTAGCCTTATCTTTTGCTAACTTTAAAAGCTCCGGGCATTAAAATATTTTACCTGGGGAGAAAAAAAACTTTACTTCTCTAAAAAGGATAGTTATATTATGTTTGGTGGCTACAAACTTACTTTGTAGTGTCTTATGTTTGGTGTGTAGTTTATTTATTAGTTTTTTTGCATCCTTACGTGAAAAAATGAAAATGTATTCTTTGAGTGTTGAAATAAAATACAAACATAAAATCTCTGATAAACCAAAATGCGCCCTTCTCAAAAGCTAAATAAAATGTAAAACCACACCATAGTCTTGTGTTTTTATTTACAAAAGGTAAATTAAAATAATGAAAATAAATAAAATACTAACTCCAGACTCTTATAAAACAATTATTAATGGCATCTTTTAATTTCACCACGACTCCATGTCGAGAAAAGTCAGGACTAAATGCACCTGCGAACACGATCGAGCCCTATAATGTCGGAGAGAGCCATTTTAGGGATAAGCTTAAGAGACAGAGACAGAAATAAGATGTAGAACCAAAGTGACTGACATAATATACCGCATAGCATCCATAAAGTGGAAATGGGCTAGAAGCGCAGAGGGTAAGTGGACCAAGAACCTCGTAAATTGGAGACCTCGAGATGGGAGCAGAAGTGTGGGATGGCCACAACTGAGATGGAGAGGTCCGATATGTCGGTGCAACCTGGATGCAGTCTGTACAGGACAGGACAACATGGAGGCAGATGGAGGAAGCCTTTGTCCAGGAGTGGACGGGGATAGGCTGATGAAGAAGAAGAATGTTTCAACCAATAACATCAGAGGTTTTAAAATGACATGTTAATAACATGAATTACACGAGTTTCGGGGCCTTGTGACCCTTCATATTTCCTCGAGAAATGGTAATGGACAGTTATAATATATTCATTGCGCATTTCAGGAATCGACTTTGTTATGCACAATTTTCTGTTATGAGGATTACAGTATAGTGAGGAATGCATTTCTGAAAAGTAGAAAATCTCTTATAGGTTTCTCAGTAGTAAGAGGAAGTTGAAGATAATATATATTTGATTCCACAGAGTAAAGCCTTTATAAGAATGAGAAATGAATACGAAGTATATGGAAATAATGTATGTACATAATATGCATTTGAAGTAACAGTCCGTTGTCGAAATAAAACTACGACACATCGCTCCTTCAAGAAGAAAAAGATAAAACAAAATAAGTCTTAACAATTTACATAATTTCAAGATGTGACATTATAAAGTGAATTTATTAAATTCTCTCTTCTGAATCATCTGCCTTCTAATTAAACCTGCTGGCTTCAAGTCTATGAGACTATAATTAAATTGTAAACTGAAAAATCTCGACTTTTTAAAGAAATTCTCAATCCAGCAGTCTGTTCTGTTCTTCCGGCAATCCGCTGAATAGCGACGGACCTATGACATTAATAAACATGATTTATTGACAATATTCATATTTGTATTCAATACCTGGGCGATTCTGGGTGCTCTTGAAAATGCTAGGATAGATTCAAGATACGTAAGACTGATCAAATATATATACGAAAATGCTACTATGAATGTAAAAGTGGACGAAAATATAAAAACGGAAAAAATCAAAATCGAAAAGGGTGTAAGACAGGGTGATACGATATCCCCAAAACTATTCACTCTAGCATTAGAAGATGTCTTCAAGACCGTGAACTGGAATAATAAAGGCATTAAAATAGACGGTACATACTTGAATCACCTCCGCTTCGCAGATGATATAGTGATAGTAAGCGAGGAATTGTCGGAACTGGAAACTATGGTAACAGAATTATATGAAGCCTCTAGAAAAATCGGTCTGGAAATGAACATTGACAAAACCAAGATTTTAAGTCCAACTTCACGCAGCATTTGCATTGGAAATGAAACTATTGACGCTGTTGATGAATATATTTACCTTGGATATAAAATTAAATTGGGCAAAGAAAATCAGACCGCCGAACTACCAAGACGAATTGGGCTGAGCTGGGCTGCTTTCGGGAAATTAAAACATGTATTTGACAACAAGGAAGTCCCGAACAATCTAAAAGCCAGAGTATACAATTCCTGTGTTTTGCCCGTGACAACATACGGTCTTGAAACCATGTGGCTCACTGCCAGAAGTGTCCACAAATTGAAATGTACTCAACGAGCAATGGAGAGACGAATGATAGGTGTATCCTTGAGAGACCGTATTAGAAATGAAGACATAAGATGACGGTCAAGGGTCTCGGACGTTGCGGAGAGAGTAGGGACACTAAAATGGCAGTGGGCAGGTCATGTGGCGAGGCAGAAGGACGGCAGATGGACCCCCAAAATACTAAGCTGGAGACCCTACGAAAGTAAACGAAGTGTAGGGAGACCACAGAGGAGATGGGCCGATGATATCATCGAGTCGGTGGGACATGGGTGGAGACAAAGAGCCCAAAACAGAGAATGGTGGAAGACAAAGGAAGAGGCCTATATCCAGCAGTGGAGGGAAAGAGGCTGATAAAGAAGAAGAAGAAGAAGAAGAAGTATTCAATAGGTATAATAAAGTCTTTATTAAGGCAAAAAAATACAAAGTTGCAACTTATTACAATACAGAACAGAAACCATCATAAATAAATAAGATTTGTAATTTCTCCCCAGCCTGAGATGAATCTCGTGGGCTGGGGAAATATACAATTATGAATAGTGATTCGTTTAGACTAGCGATTATAGATTGAATCCAATTAGTATCGCTGTATTCTAAACATAATTTAATACGAATATTCAAGTGAATGCCAATAACAATAATACGAGAACACAAACGATAACCAAAACCGATTGAATTGGAAACAGAAGGCAAGACTCTCAAATCCTCAAAGAGAATCCTATTGTTGAACAATCCGCAATAATTGAAAAACACGTGCTTCGGATATATTCAATGTTCACGTCCACAAATAGAGAGATCAAGTATGTATCTAGTGAGAAGCAATATAGGAATGTCTAAGTCTCAAAAGGCAAAAGACTGATTCAGTTTACGTGCGAAACTTGACTCTCTGAAACCATATCGCCGCTCGTTTTTTACTTTGACTTAAGCGCCACTTAGGTATAAAATGAGTTATATATATCGTTGGAATCGTCTCGGCGAGCTTTATCGAATGGCCCAAGTTCAAGGTCAATCAGACAACTTTTTTGGTCGTTTAGTCAAATAAAAAACCAACTTTTATCTTTCAAAAAATAGGTAAAGCGACGAAAATAACAACTTATAAATCGCGAATGGCGCTTTGTTATGCCAAATTTTTACAATTCATGAATGTTTGGTTTATAAGAAAAACAAACTTAACACATAAAACAATGCGAGTGGCGCTTTAGCTTTTTTGATTTATACAAAATTATTTAGACAGATGCACTTTAGTCAAATCGTATAATATTAAATCTAAACATGTCCTTCGTTTAGTCACATTTACATGGTACTAAATAATGTTAAGGTGTCGTTTAGACTTTTTGAATTTTGGATATTACTCTTTACATGTCTTTTAAGTCATTTCTACTTAATACTGAATTTAATTGAAATGGCCATTAGTCACATTGGATTGTTACTTTTTAATTTTATGTTATCCGTTAATCGTTCTAACTAATTGTTTATAATTGAATTTGCACTTTAGTATTTTTGCGGTTATAACGATAGCTGATATTTGGTACATCTGTCGTCGTTTAAGACAAAATGTTTGAAACAGAATTATAAGGTTTGAAAATATTATTATCGGTCGTTCAACTAACAACTTCATTGTCAATACACGTGTTGCTTTTGTGTGCGATGGGCGCGAACGTATATACCTATTTAGAATATATTTTAGAAATATTTATAAATAATATATTTAGAAAACTTTTTCTTTCCTTCTTTTTTGAAACAGATATGAAGATGAATACTTAGAGTTCCAATACATTGATCTTCAGCTAATATTACTCACAAAATTCTATATAAAATACAAGAGTTTGTGTGTTAGCCATTTTAACTTGGAAGTGTTTGGAAAACATGGTTGCATTAATCACTTTGAATTATAACGATTTTATTTTCAGTGCTAATTTAGACGTTCTGCTTGATACAGTTTGTCACAAAAAGTTCTATTAGCCATTTTGAATTATTAGAAAAAATATATAAATGACGTGTTAGTCATTTTGATATTTTTGAGGAAGAGTACAAATGGCGTGTTAGTCATTTTGAATTATCAGAAAATATATATAAATGACGTGTAAGTCATTTTGTTTTTTTGGAGGAAGAGTACAAATGGCATGTTAGTCATTTTGAATTTTCATGATTTTAAGGAAAGTGGTCATTTACTTGTTTTGAATTAATAAATTTCGAATTATACTAAATATCAGGTTAGGCATTAAGGGATTAAGCGCCATCTAACTCACATAAAAGAGACTATATTTATTAACAATATATACTAAAAAATAGAAAAAAAATCCATGAATAAAACCCCCATACAATTTATTTAAATCGGTTCATAAATAAAAAAGTTATCAGGGTTTTTCTGTTTTTTAAAACTTTAAATCGCTCTCCTGAAAAGTTGACCCTGTGTCGCTTTAGTCAAAGTAAAAAGCGAGCGGCGATATAACCTCGAAGAAATTCTGCTGTGAATAATATCGCCGCTCGCTTTTTACTTTGACTTAAGCGACACAGGGTCAACTTTTCAGGAGAGCGATTTAAAGTTTAAAAAAACAGAAAAGCCCTGATAACTTTTTTATTTATGAACCGATTTAAATAAATTGTATGGGGGTTTTGTTCGTGGATTTTTTTTCTATTTTTTAGTATATAATGTTAATAAATATAGTCTCTTTTGTGTGAGTTAGATGGCGCTTAATCCCTTAATGCCTAACCTGATATTTAGTATAATTCGAAATTTATTAATTCAAAACAAGTAAATGACCATTTTCCTTAAAATCATGAAAATTCAAAATGACTAACATGCCATTTGTACTCTTCCTCCAAAAAAACAAAATGTTTTACACGTCATTTATATACATTTTCTAATAATTCAAAATGACTTACACGCCATTTGTACTCTTCCTCAAAAATATCAAAATGACTAACACGTCATTTATATATTTTTTCTAATAATTCAAAATGGCTAATAGAACTTTTTGTGACAAACTGTATCAAGCAGAACGTCTAAATTAGCACTGAAAATAAAATCGTTATAATTCAAAGTGATTAATGCAACCATGTTTTCCAACACTTCCAAGTTAAAATGGCTAACACACAAACTCTTGTATTTTATATAGAATTTTGTGAGTAATAAAAGCTGAAGATCAATGTATTGGAACTCTAAGTATTCATCTTCATATCTGTTTCAAAAAAGAAGGAAAAAAACTTTTCTAAATATATTATTTATAAATATTTCTTAAATACATTCTAAATACGTATATACGTTCGCGCCCATCGCACACAAAAGCAACACGTGTATTGACAATGAAGTTGTTAGTTGAACGACCGATAATAATATTTTCAAACCTTATAATTCTGTTTCAAACATTTTGTCTTAAACGACGACAGATGTACCAAATATCAGCTATCGTTATAACCGCAAAAATACTAAAGTGCAAATTCAATTATAAACAATTAGTTAGAACGATTAACGGATAACATAAAATTAAAAAGTAACAATCCAATGTGACTAATGGCTATTTCAATTAAATTCAGTATTAAGTAGAAATGACTTAAAAGACATGTAAAGAGTAATATCCAAAATTCAAAAAGTCTAAACGACAACTTAACATTATTTAGTACCATGTAAATGTGACTAAACGAAGGACATGTTTAGATTTAATATTATACGATTTGACTAAAGTGCATCTGTCTAAATAATTTTGTATAAGTCAAAAAAGCTAAAGCGCCACTCGCATTGTTTTATGTGTTAAGTTTGTTTTTCTTATAAACCAAACATTCATGAATTGTGAAAATTTGGCAAAACAAAGCGCCATTCGTGATTTATAAGTTGTTATTTTCGTCGCTTTACCTATTTTTTGAAAGATAAAAGTTGGTTTTTTATTTGACTAAACGACCAAAAAAGTTGTCTGATTGACCTTGAACTTGGACCATTCGATAAAGCTCGCCGAGACGATTCCAACGATATATATAACTCATTTTATACCTAAGTGGCGCTTAAGTCAAAGTAAAAAACGAGCGGCGATATGATTGTCAGCATGAACTATCGAGTAAGATAAACTGAATACCTCTCGAATTAGAGGCTTTCCAATTAAATCTTATTAACTTTAAAATGGCTACGCAGAAATTATTGGTAAATATAATATTATCACTAAAATTTGTTAATATGGTACATGTATACATAATATTGTATAACTCTCACATTTAGGATTCTTAGAAAAGTATTACATTAAAATTTCTCATGTTTCATGTATGTTTGTATATACTACTGTGGTATTTCCCATAATTATGTAATTATGCTCTCAAATTAATTTCTAATTCAAAAAGTTTAATTTACAACATAATAAGACAAAATCTTAAACACGTGTATTGGATAGATAGGGGTTCCGTGACCATCAATAATCTTTAAACGTGAAGATCGGATTCCGTGCAACCCAAGGCCAGGATACAGCTACCACTCTCGAATGATGAGAAATACACCCGTACACGTACACTATACATAGTTACATGTGAATAACAAATAGCTCTACTCGTAAAATACTCAAAAATATTACTTAAGGGCATGGCACCGGGAATGACGTCACAGACATTTCCCACGGCATTAAGGTTCAAAATCGCGTGACAATCGCATGATAAAATGCTAAAAATAGCGTTATTTCTATTTTTTGGGCTTAATTTTGCGTCTATCAAAAAACTTTTACGGTTATTCCATAGATTTTGATGCATATTATCAGTACAAAAAAAATTTACTCCGCGACTTTCGGGAAACGAGTTTCCGTCTTTCGGAAAAAAGTACAGATATGTTTTCAAAAATAGATTTTGAGAAATCTATACAAGATATAAAAAATCTTTTACGGTTATTCCCTAAATATAGGTTCAATGCATCTACCCTATTTTGTTCCAAAGCATATTTAGTAACGGTTGTCGAGATAGAAGGTCTCCCGTTTTCAGAAATTTTTGAAATGTCGGTATGCACACTCTTAAAATATTTTTTTTAACTTTTTTATCGGTAGGTACTCAAGCGTATAAATCCTAAGCTGACTCATCCTATTCTACGGCTTGAAGACAAATTGCATACTTTACGCCCTTATGTTTCACACTAGTTTAATTTATATGGGAACTTGACATTATTGTCTCGCCTAATGGCACGTGCGATTGCTAATTTTCTTTCTTCGAAGCTCGCAGCGAATGAGCCCCCGTCGACTGATCGCAAATTGTTTAAAATTTACGTATCTAATTTCCGCCACATTTTGCACATTCAGAAAAGACCGTTTCGTAAGTAAAATTGATAGTATATTATGCTCGTCTATCTCATTTTTTAAATGTTTTGATCGACATACCTTCTTCACTAGAGCTTTAAAGCTTGCACTATGGGCGTCGACAGCCTCGTAGCTAGAGGGGGGCAATTTTTTTGTTAGACGTAGTGAAGTGATGTCGTTTGATTTATTTGAAAATGTGTATCATATTTTGCACAATAATATGTATGAAAAATGATTTTTATGAAATAATAAAAGCAAAATGGCGCCGCAGGCAATTTTTTAAATAAATAATTGTATTTTGATGGATTTTCAAAATCATTTACTATGATAATGATGAAAAAACGTGTGGTAATAATGTATTTTTTGTGAGGTTTTACTATTTACTTACGAATCTATAGGGAGGGGGCAGCTGACCCCCTGAAGACGCCCATGGCTTGCACTTTTCGCTTTAGTTGTAACACGTAATTACTTTTCCGGCGGACGAATATTATACATCGTTCACGAACGTCGCCGGCATCAGCGCCTTTTCCATGTAAAATATTGAAATCACCCGTTTTCATTAATTAGTGCAATCATGCGTTAATAACGCGATCATAGCCTGGTAAATATAAATTCGAGAATTCGCTGATCCGTACATAATGATAACCGGAAGTTTGGTGTTATAAATTCAAAAAAATAAGTAGGTAATACTCGATTTTTATCATAAAATTCCATTTCCTTTTTAGGTGTTGATTTTCAATATTAACCAAAAATCCTGTACGCCAAGAGATATTATTTATCTTGCTTACCTTGATATATAATACCTTTGAAGGAATTGAAAATTTTTATCGGTAATATTAACAAAGAAATTTGATATTTGTTTTCATAAAGTTTATTGAACTTAAATTGAAAAACAAATTTTCTAAAGCCATCCCAATGTTGTTATTCAAAAACCAATACGTACTTATCTACTTATCCTTTGTTTTTTGTTATTCAAGGGTTTGAACTGTAAAAAACACTTCAAATAAAAATACTTTCTTCTATATCTATATTTTCTGCCTCAATAATTTTTGTAGACCAAATTTACGAAATTTTGAAATCAGGCTCTGTAATTGCGAGTATTATAATCTTCAGTTTAAATTGCTAGAAATAACTTAAATTCCTCTTGACTAGTTTTAAGTGATTTTAATCTCAATTTTTCAGACCGCTTCCATTGAACCTATCACGAGTAATTTATTATTATTTTACAAATATTAAACTAAATAAAATTATGTATTGAAGAACAAACTTCGCGATCAGTGTTTTTACAGAACCTAATTGGAGTAGACATATTGCTTCAACAATGAAGAATAAAGGATTAATGAAAGATTACTTCGTTGTTATTCAATTTCGCATTAAGCTAAGTATTCAGGATTAGTGATGATAAGAAGTTTTATTGGAATGACAGCAATATTAAAAGCTTTTCATTATCATTGTAAAGTTCTAAAACAGAGAAATAATATAAAGACAGGTGATATATTCCAGATACCCATAGGTTAAATTATTGAATAGAATATTACAGTCCAGAGTTTTTCTCAAGAGATATTTAGCATCACATTCCATACATTTTCTATAGTAACCGCCAATAATGTGGGGTGATCATTCATTCGATGAAAATCTCTTGAGTACATATAATTTTCTACAATACGTGCAGAAATATGAATACCTACATATTTCATTCAGAAATTTGCCAAATGTATGTATGTAGAGCCACAATAATAAATTCTCCTTCAAATATCGATAATCGTGAGAGAGAATAATATAAAGAGTAGAAATGAACCTGTCTCCATATTTCAGTTCTACAATAGATCAATTTTCTCATTCATTTTTTACGTTGTAATTTTACGCGTCGTCAATTTTTTATGTCTCTTAATACTCTCGTCACAGGTTGTACCATTAGTACAATCTAACGAGAGAGAGAAAAATGTCTTACAAAGAACTCATTTTGTGAATATCTTTTTTTGTGCAGAGTATTTTAATTTATTTCTGCACATTCAGTTATAATACCTGTAATAATGCTATCCTAAAAGTACATCATTTTCCGTAATTTACGAACTCTCATTTATTCATTCTATATTCCCTCTGCGGGAGAAATTATTTATTTGTTATGTGCTGTTGGTAGAGTGGGTATACGAACATATTTTTCTTTTAATTTTTTGTGTTTTACGCAATAATAATAGGTATATTTGTTTAATTAGTACATCTGTATTTTGACCACAGAATGACTAAAAAGGCATAAATTTATAAGCGCAACCGTCCGAATCTGACCTGAACTCGTCATGTCGACCGGATCTTCACGGACGGTCGTTTTTTACGCGAAACCAAAGGGCTTGTGTGGTAAATTTAAAGATTGTAACGAAAGCAAGGAGTAAGGGTCAGGCAGTCTGATGTTTTGTCCTCTCTCCTTCCCCGCAGGTAATGCGGAATGAGGGCATGAATAGATAGAAGACAGAAGTGTGTATGCGTTATACTACTTCATAGTCTTGAATAAATCCCTACCTATTACAAATAGAGAGAAAAAAAGCATGTAAAAGTTGTTTATGTTGCATGATCCCAAGATTTAGAGATGCCAGAAGTTGAGAACAATAAGGAGACCTTTTCATACAAAGGACATCTGTAAAAAAAGAGAGCAAAAAGAGACAATTTTCATCGATATTGCAAATGTTGAATTTTATTACTACTACGAACCTTTTATTTATTGGTTTTCTGATTTTTTTACGATCCCGCTGTACTACTGAGTCTCCATTGGGTACAATTTTTATTGCCATTCATGGAAAATAATAAACATTTCAATATTTTTTTATGTTTTTTTGATAAAATGCTATGTGGTGCTATAATGTAGTGTAATAATGTAAATAATGTAGTGTAACAAGCAAATAATGTAGTCTGTAAATTTTATTTTAGTACTGAAATTGGGAAAAATAGCCGAATAATAGTTGTTCAAATTAGAACATCTAAAAATAAAGCATTTTTTATGTCATTTGTGTTTGTAAGAAAGGCAGAGATGACAATAATTAGATGTATTAAGAGTATGCATACCGACATTTCAAAAATTTCTAAAAACGGGAGACCTTCTATCTCGACAACCGTTACTGAATATGCTTTGGAACAAAATAGGGTAGATGCATTAAACCTTAATCTAGGGAATAACCGTAATAGATTTTTTATATCTTGTATAGATTTCGCAAAAAAAATATTTAAAAACACCTCTGACCTTTTTTCCGAAAGACGGAAACTCGTTTCCCGTCGCGGAGTAATTTTTTTTTCTTGAACTGATAATATGCATTAAAATCTAGGGAATAACCGTAAAAGTTTTTTGATAGTCGCAAAATTAACCCCAAAAAATGGAAAAAAACGCTATTTTTACCATTTTATCATGCGATTGTCACGAAATTTTGAACCTTAATGCCGTGGGAAAAGACTGTGACGTCATTCCTGGTGCCATGCCCTTAATAATTAGTATTACTGACAAGACTGAGAAAAATTATATTTTAACAATCTAGTATTCTTATATGACGATTTTGCAACCCTGTACAAAATATAAACAAATTATTTCCATTATTTTTTTACATAGTTTGTGTATTACCTATTTTGGTAAACTTTATTTTGAAGCTTCCAAAATGCTTAAAAATTATAACCATTATATTTTTCATTCTTGTGTACATTATTGTTTCAACTCTTACCGCAATAGTTAAAAAAATAATCCTAAGTACACATAAGTGAAAAATAAAATAATGGTATTTTTTAACAAAACGTTTTTTATTTGCGTTTTCAAATAAATTATCGCATTTGATGTGGTTTCGAGAATTTTTTAAAAAGTTTTGGTTACAAAGCTTATAAAATTATTATAGGTACTAGCTCTCATATTTCCTAACCTAGAATTCTTCACACCTGATGTTAAAAATTGTCAATGTTTTATACCTACTCTCAAACTTTTTTATTGAACCATGGATATCCGGCGATAAAATCATTGGACCATATTTCTTTATAAAACTGTCAGTTTATGGCATTGTCTATTTCGTTGTTTTTTCAACGTAGTGGTGCTGCATCCGATACAGATTTCAAAACGCCCAAAATAATAGTGAAAATTGAGCTCTATTGTTTGGAGATTCGAAATAAAACAACAAAAGCAAGTTGATGCGAGCATCCAATAACGACCAAGCTAGTTAATCGAAAATACAAAAGAATATATCGTAAAGTTCAGCAATACGATATGCGACCTATTCTGAATGTAACTGGACTTCCACAAAAAACCTTTTTTTTAACGAATCTGGGTTTTACGAAATGTACCCAAATACATCCTTGTGCACTTCACAGAAAGTTTGAAAAGCTTGTGTTGTGAAGTGGAGTAAGTCGGGGATTGAACCCGCGCCCGCCGGATTAACAGTCGAGGGATACTCTTTAGTGTTATACTTTTAAGAATGTTATAAAATATGTTTTAATTGTTGAAAAATGATACCCCCTCATACCAGCAATCTCTTTTGCTGACTGGGGATATTTTATTCTCACATTGTGTTACTTGTATTATTTCTGTGCTGTATTATGTAATGTTGTAAATTGTAACAAAATCAATCAATAAAATAAAATAATAAAGGGCATTACCAACCAGGCTACCGACCACCTCAAAACCTTTGTTCTTCCATTTTGAATGCGACGATTCAATTTTGGAGGGATATATGCACATATTTTTCTTATCTTACATTAAAAAAATCGGATTATATATTGTACAATCCCTTATTTCTCTTGAGTGGTGAAATTGTATGCTTCTCCCTCTTTTGAGACATCAACAGATGGTATTTTCTTAACCAATATTAATTTTCTTTAATCCAAATATGATAGCACCCAGTGACGTAACGAGGGTAGTAGACGTCCGGGGGCAAATTATTGAATTGGCGCAAACAGATTAAACACAAAAATTTGATGTGGTTCTGTATTATTTCCTATAAACCAAAATATGAAGAATACGTTACATAATAATATTTATGAAAATTGTTATCGGCTTGTGTGTCAAAAGATAGTAATAAGAAACAGTAACTTGCCATGAATCGTGTTATTATAATATAAAACAAGAACAACGTCGCTTTGGCGCCCCTCTAGATCCTGCGGCTAGGGGCGCCCCCCCAGTCCACCCCCTCGGTAAGCCACTGATAATAACTATATAAGATGAAAAAATATAGACCTGAAAACGTCTTCAAAGGGGGAGGAGCACACATATACAGCCCGGCCTCCGTGAAAGGGATCTTAAAGAAGAGGGATGAGTAATGTAAATTTAGATTCCATAGTTTAAATAAATACCTATTGTAAATATTCATATGTAGGCCTGTACAGTGTACAATCCTTAATGGAAATATTTGAATATTACGAAATTAGGAAATTTAGGTACTTATTAGGAAATTACTTCGAAGAATTAAATCCGAACCATAATCTTAGGAACACAGGGCGTATAATATCCTGTGCTTTCTATGTCTTTATATTAAAGCTAGGCATATTGGCATGTAAATTTTTTTTAAAAAAACAAGGGAATTTAGATATCGACAACCTTTTAAATGTGCTTTGGAACCTTTATCTTTTAAATGTGCTTTGGAGCCTATATCTACTAAATGACCGTGAAAGATTTTTCATATCTTGTATAGATTTCAAAAAAAAATGTGAAAAACACCTCTATTCCTTTGTTCCGATATAAGTACATAATGCAATAAAATCTAGTTAATGACCCTAGTTTTTTTTCCATCGGACCGAACTTAACCCAAAAAGTTAAAAACGCAATTTTTAACATTTATTATGCGATTTATTGTTTTTTTTTTTGTTTTCTATCGTCCGTAGGCCCATTCGGGCACCCAGACTGGTCAATTAAAATCAATTATTTAACATATCGTCAATAGAGCAAAATACTTTATCAACAAGGTACTTCTTCACCCCTCCGCGGAAGGCCGTATCATCCAGCGATTTTAACTCTCTGGGAACCGCGTTTAGTTTCCGCACACTGAGACACGGAGCTTATGTTGTCTTTTTGGTCTTATGTTGTCTTTTGACCTGGTATTGTAGTTGTGGTACTCTGAGTTCAGGGGAGTATTATGTATTATTTACAGCGGGAAATAACGATGACGACCATGACGTCATAGCTGGGGTCCGCGTCTTAATACCTCATTTCACGTAATAACGATATTGTTTTGTGTACACTGTATAGTGTCTACATAGTTGTACAGATATTTGATATTTGCGGTACATTTTCTCATAGCGTAAGTAAATACATAAGAGAACCTACATTGTTTGTAAACATGCACTACTGAACCGTATTACATTCAGATAAAGATGTTTGAACAACAATTTTCCACTCCGGAATTATGTATAGGCAAGTATAAGCAATACTAGATATACAAAACAACATTGTTTGCTCTAATAATGATATAAGTAGGAGCCCCATAAGCGCTCACTTACTTACTCGTCCTTCAAAATCGTTGTCAACTTCTGAAAGCAGGTCTCAACCAAGCAATTCAATCTCATTTAATGCCATCCACATACGAATCTGAACCATGTGCATTTCCTGGCTCCATCAATCCATCTTATAGGAGACCATCCAGATATCTTATGATTTTGTCTCCAATTCAACATAAGTTTTGTCCGTCTTTCGTGGAACCAATGTGACCTGCCCATGTCCAATTTACTTCTGAAATCGCTTGATGACGTCAGCAACCCTCACCTGATATCTGATTTCATCGTTTGGTAAATATGACAGTATCCGATACTTATACCCTTGCGGGATAGATATAGAGTAGAAAACGTCGTACTGCCTATCCTCACACACACTCCTTGCTTCTGACACGTTCATGCAATTCGTAATACACGCATATATTATTGTTGTTTATATTAAGTGCCGTATTCACAATTCACAAAGGATCTGAAATTAAATCGCCGTGAAAATTGTATGTACGAGTGCAAGTTTCGAATTATTTTGGGTCAGGCCATCTCCATCTGTTACTAGATAAAGGCCTCTTTTTCCGCACACCACTTCTTTCTAGCTATCCTTCAATATTCGAAAAGAAATTCTCCACTTTATTCGTTTATGATGGAATAAAAATTACAACATATGCAAGTTAATTCATTCTCCCAATACAGATACTTTATTTGACTATGGGCGTAGTATGTAACAAAATGGTTTTACAACCACTAGTATTATTCAGCAGTTGCAGAAACTAATTACAATTCTTTTTCACTGCAATATTTTTTATTGCGAAACTTTTACAGATATTTTCATAACGTAGCCAAAATTAATATTTGAAAATTCTTTACTTGATAAACAAGCTGATTCACAGTTCATTTGCTTGTTGGTCTAAAACGGATGGTACTGTAAAATATGTATCTCAACATGCCTACGTCCTAGTACATATGTACCTACTTTTTCTCTACCCATTTTCAATGGTATAATTAGAAAAACTTATTTTTTTAAATGTATTGACTCCATTATTCCCGTCTCGTGCCTCTAGAAAAAGGTGAATATTCACAAAAGAGGCCTATATCTTGAAGTGATTGGATGACTCAACAATTAATATTAAATGTATTTGCTTTTCCAAAAAAAATCCTTATCTTCAACAGATGGCAGTGGATAAAAAATGGTTGGTCTTTAAAATTCGGTTTCTTCGCGGTCAGCATGAGACGGCTTGTGCATTATAGGGTAGAATCCTTGCTTCTCAGCCGTGGCGTGTAGGTTCGAATCCCACCCAAGATGCGAATTTTTCAGAGTATAATATACTCTGAAAAAGGTGTAAAAATATACACACACAGGTGTTAAGGGCTGAATGGTGAACGTTTCTCCAGCGTAAAGTTATCACCTAAACCAACCGATGTCTGGTCGTAAGTTCAGCATGCCCTGCCCATCTTACAGTATTCGTTATTTGATAACTTCTTAATCGTTAAAAGCCCCAAAAGTTTTATATTTATTAGGATTTCCGTACTTTTATTTGATTCTGTCCACCACCCCTTCTATTTGAACTTCTACACCTGAGAACTCATTCGTCACTCTTCATGTTTAAACAATAAATTTTTATTTACTTAAAAACAACGCAGGTTAAAATAGCCATTTACACGTGTATTTCCCCATTCACGTTAAACACTCCACATTAAAAGCTTACTAGAAAACATTAAAAATTGGGCGATTATTTTACTATTTGCACGCGAGTATACTATTTATAGGATACTTGAGTTCAATATAAGGTTGATGTTCTTCGTTGTATAAAACAATCGATAAAGAAAATGTAATATAGGATGTTTCTTTTGAATAGGTACACTTTTAAAATGAAATTAAACCCTGTAAAATTATGGCAATGTCCATAAATATGGCTTCATTGGAAAGATGAAAGTTTACCATTTATGTTTCAATAAAATTTTGGGCATATGTGCGCCACACTGACTCGAATATCGAAAACCAATTTTCAACCACTTTTTCAAGCGCAGTTGGGGCCGTATATTGGCAATAACTTTGCGAATGTTAACTTTCAAGTGGTCCAACCTATCTCATCTCTGACTAGACCATCCACCTCACATATCCCCATAGAAAATAATCCAGAGAGATGAGATCAGACGATCATGGAGGTCGATCAACAATACCATTGAGTAAATTATGCGCTTACCGCTGTTTCTGCAATAATCTGGTAGTGTTTTTTTGCACAACTTTTGAAATTTAGGCATTTTTCTGATGTTGCTCTGGTGTAAATTTATTCATATTGAAATAACAAAGAATACTGGATACAAATATCTGTAAATTTTTGAAACATTGTGTGAATTCGAAAATTTGCAATAAAAGTTGTTGAAACTTAAACTTCGATATTTGAGCCAGTGTGGCGCACATATGCCCAAATTCATATTGAAACGTAAATGGTAAACATCCAGCTTTCCGATGAAGCCATTTTTATGGACATTACCATGATTATAAAGGGTTTAATTTCATTTTAAAAGTGTGACTATTCTAAAGAAACACCCTATATAACAGTGCTTACTACAACATTTTAAAAATTTATGGGAAATGTTCTGAGAGCATGATATTTAATCACAATATATTTTCATACTAGTATGGATATGTCAGCCATAATTCAATATGTCTAATTCACAATTTATTAGAATAACCTTTCGGTAGCTTGGCTCGCTGAATAATAAGGGACATCAATAATTCCTAGAAAATACAGGTTCATCGAAAAATAATACCCTAATTTTAAAGGTAGGTATATATAACTTTGTAACCATTTATGTTAAATAAGTAATTCTTGCACTGTGCGGTAACCGATAAGTTCAAGTTTTGTTTGATGCAATATTAATCAAACTTTTCGAATATTTAATAAGAATAGCATTGTTTCAGTTTTCAATACTTATATAATATTTCTTTTCCTTCTGAAGATGGCAAGCTGTCCGTCCGCTTAGCGAAAACGTTTTATGTACCTACTTACTACACAAGTATTGATTATTAAAAAAACTTTATTGAATTCTGGAATAATAATTTCCAAATTGTAAAAAAATACGCAAAGATATTCTAATTTTACGGTAATTACACTTTTTGTCAAAGTAAACATTAAAATGAATTTCCTTTAAAATTCTACTATAAATTAAGGTACTTAGTACGCAAGTATCTTGAAAAAGATCGAAATACATGAATTAAGATACTCGTCAGTTAGGTATTTTTTAATGGGAAGTTAGTTGGTGGATCAAGGTCGCTAGAATTAATATTTCTTTGTAATAATACCTTTAATAGTCTCATTGATAAATTTATTTAATAAAAATAGTTTAATTAAAGCTGTAGTATGTACGTGTCTACCTATCAAATATAATAATAATAATAAATCCGTTTATTTTTTTTTTGCCATTTTTACAATATAAGTTCAATACAATGTGACACCCCTGTCCCCACTAGGCCATGGCCTGTCTCGGGGTGTAAAGTATAATCATAATTCATAATTATAAGCGAACAAATAATATACGTTAAGTGTTCCAATATAACGTAAACTCTCAAACTCACAAAAAGCTGTAAATTCGCTTATAATCACTTAACAGTTTTTCTTAAGATTTTTTTAAAATTAATTGTAAAACAAATCTTTCCAAATCCAATGTAGAATGCAATGTTCTAGTACCCCCTACGTTTACATCTTTTTATTAACGTACCTACCTAGTTTATGAGGTAATGGAGAATGGTGAACAACGTAAAACTTTTTAAGGGGTAGGGATCTAATAGCCAACAATAAATAACATTTTTATACCACGCCATGCCCGAGTGAATCCTTATTTATTTTCTCATACTTGTATCTTTGCTTTGTGGAGATTTTCTAAGACTTCATGTAAGAATAATATCTTCTTCAAATCTTCTCATATTAAAATTTCAGTTTGTTGATTTACTTACAGAAGTATTACGGAATATTTAGTATCGTATTTCTGAGTAACATTATTAAAATAGTAAATTGACTTGTTGAGAAGATGTAAATTTTCATGAATATAATACGTGAAAATTCGCAGATTTCTGTATTAAATAAACGAAAAAATTTCGGTGTTATTTCAGAATTATCATATTGAGATATGACGCTTATAACATTTTATAAAAAAATATGTATTTTAGAAGTAAAAAGTGAAAAATAATATGCACTTATGTAACAAAAATGAAGACTACATTAGTATTACATCAATTTATCTAAGTACTAGTACCACACAAAGGTATATCTCTAGATTTTATCGTAAAATGTGGACATGCTGTCGATTGATTGGATTGATTTTAAAAATTTAATACTGAATAAGGCAGATGTAACAGGAATAATGTTTTCGTAACGTGGTCTAAATGTTGGAAGAAAAGGAAAACAACCTTCCTTCCACCGATTTAGTACCTACCTATAATAGTAATTGTACGGTCTCTCAATAAAAATATAGTCTCCGATTCATTCGGGGTTACAATTTTATTTGACGTCTTTTCTATTAGATTCTATTCATTGAATTATATTCATGACAATAACATTTCTGTTCAATTTCTATAAATGTTGCCACCACGGTTGCCAAAAAACTACATGGAGCGCCCTCATTGGAAACAATCGCTTTCTTTATGGACTCTATTCACTCATTAATTATTTCATTCACATCGCATTGGAAACTGTTGACAAATTATATTAATTCTCGGATTCTCGATTGATTTCAATAAATCCTGTTTGGGAGGAGGGCGTTTGAATTAAGATAAGAGGGTTTAATAATACATTTCGATTAAACTATTTGACAAAGGCAAACATCGCACAAGACTGTATAAAAAAAAATGTGTTTGTGAGAACATTGTAATCTTGTTGAGAAACGATTGTTCGAAACATTGTATTGTTCACAATATTTGCTCACGCCATATCTAAAGTGCCTTTCTTAGTTCTTGTTAGAATTCCTGTATTTAATTTACAAATTATCAAAGGAATTGAAATTAAATTAAGTTCAAATATTCTAAACACATTTGTATTTTATCACTACGTCGTATAATATGACTGATAGCGATTTTATAAGATTGCAGTGTGGAGTTATGAAATAAATTTACATCTTTGTAAAAATTAAAATATATAGTCGCATTTTGTATTTTGGCCATGTCCTTAGAGGAGAAAATACTCCACTCTCCAGCTCGTTATGAAGGGGAAGATAGAGGGTCGGTAGAGGGGTCGGAAGGAAGCAGCTGTTATGGCTTCGAAACATTCGGCATTGGACCAGGATCAGAACTGTGGAGGAGCTGTTTCGCACTGCCCAGGACAGAGAGGCGTTCTCCCAAGTGGTCGTCAACATCGGGGGGACCCGACAGGACACATAGAGAAGAAGAAGTCGCATTTTATAGCGTATGGCAATTACCATAAAGGTATCTGTCAACTCGAAGCGTGCAGCGTAACTTCATAAGTGCTGTTTCGTTTTCATTTAATTTTATCGTTGTAAACTTTTCAAAAATGCGGTCAAAACACTTAACACACAAAAAACATAGTTTACGTGTGAGCATATTATTCTAAATTGTATGACACCAACTGCGATGCATTCTCTTCATAATGTGTGCACAACTACTTTAATAAAAGTTATCATAAACAAATGCAATTTACACCTCTGTGGAACAATCCAGTTGTTGGTTCCAAGAAATCTTATCTGAACACAACAGTATTATGTAGGTACTTCACCCTTGTTGTTTGCAGAACTTGTTAACTAGAATTACCGGAATGCATAAAATCTAAAACTTTGCGAAAGAGATTTTGTAACTAAATCCCTATTAACTCTCAGGAATCAACAAATTAAAAGTTGGAACAGCAGATAGAACATATTGCATCAGTTTAACTGATTTGGTAGATCTACTCAAAACCTGATATCTTTATATTTCAGTGAAAACATAATATGAGAAACAACGGTATATTGACATCGTCTAAATACATCTTGAAATGTTATATCCAGAACTCTTAGGTAAATTTGTGCGGTAGCACCGCAAATATTTCTTTAAGAACCATTTACTCTCCCATCTTAGATTAAAACACTGATTATTCAAATGATAAAACAATTCAAATTTGTTCATAGCAAATACCGCTACTGTTTGATACAATAAGAATGTAGTAAATATTTGTACACCAAATTGTTTAATATCCGCCTTAGTAATCGTTGAAACCACAAAAGATAATTATGGAATATTTTAGTTTAGATACCGCGTTGATAAAAAAAAGTAACTAAACTATTTGAGTCCCAAAGGCGACTCCAAAAACTCGACCCTCGTCGGAATAGTTAAAGGTTTAGAAAGACGTGAGAATAGAATAACACCTAATAATATATTCACTGGACACTTGACTGTGACTTTTCTGTGTTCTTATATTTACCTACTATAACTGACTTCTGTACCGGGCGACCCTGCGCCTTAATTCTAGGTTTTATGCAACCACTATTGCATACATGTTTTTTTTTTTATAATAGTACCTAGTCATTTTCCTCGTTAATCGTGTATTTCATTATTTACTAGTAATCTCCTAGCCAGGTTTCTGCTCTAATGTTTCTTTAAATTTTTTTAACTATTAGCCTAGTGCAAAGTGTGCAGGAAAGTATTTGAGTTAGTGTATGCAAGCCCAGACACTGTCTTTTTTTTGTAGTTTGAGAGCTCTCCCGTGGAAAACAGATAGGGTTTGGACATCGGCTTATCAAAATCAAAAAATATTCACTTAAACCCCATCTCTATCTCTCCCCGTTTCATCTAGTTTCAGAAATTCGTAGCAGACCGTCGCTCAAATTGATTGCCTTTCTCCTAACACTATTTCTTTCAATTATTATTATCGGTCTCCAATCCACAATTTTCCTACATAATATCCTACAATGCGTATAACCCACTGCCACTTGAAACACGAAACTCAAGTGTTCTTGTGAAGATCGATATTAGACAAAAAAAAGTATTTGATATTCGTAGATAGAGAAATTTAATGTGGTACATAACATGGGTTTCGCCAGCCTCGGAGCTAGGGGGGGGCAACAATATTTTTTTAAAAATATACAGCATTAAAAACAAATAAATAGCGCCACAGGCGAAATTTTTTTTTTCGGAGACATAGTGAAGAAGGTCGTGATGTGGTTTGTTTATGTGAAAATGTATATAATACTTTGCACAATAATATGCATGAAAAATTTATTTTATAAAAAAGTGATAAAAAATAGCGCTGCAGGCAATTTTTTAATGAAATACCTAATTCTAATGTGATGGATTTTCATGAAAATTTATGATGTCATGAATAAGTGTGTAGTAGTAATGTGATTTTTTGTGAGATCTTATCATTTAGTATGAAAAAATATATACCTTATCCAATCTCTGGCGACGTCCATGGTACATAAGTTATTTTTTTTATTTAGTAGTTGGTTGCATGGCTTAACAAGTTTCTCAGAATTACTTAAACTGGGATGTTTTGAACTCACTTTCACTATATCGTTTACAACTTATCATACGATTTAAGTTTTCCTCCATCATGGTTAAATTACAGAGGTGAGCCAGGTG
This sequence comes from Ceraclea dissimilis, assembly GCA_963576895.1. Lineage (NCBI taxonomy): Eukaryota > Metazoa > Arthropoda > Insecta > Trichoptera > Leptoceridae > Ceraclea > Ceraclea dissimilis. Next base: position 20,153,727 of record OY756358.1, on the reverse strand, counting down.
TTGATAAAACTTGGAAAATGTTCAGCGTGTATGTAATTTATGTTGATAGTACCAGTATGTATGATCTCATATTAAGTGGTACTTTTAAAGGTACCTGTTGAATAATTTAACGTGTGTGTTTTAACTTGAATTATTTTTGATTGTACAAATTTTTATTCTTGTAAAGCGTTGGATTTTTTCTACAGCCGTAGTAAATACATTGAAGTATTCCCACAACAGTATAGAAGAATTAAGGATGAACATTGTCGGGCTTACGACCGACCTCGGCTGGCTTAAGTGATCACTTTACACTCGAGAAACATGAAGTAACATTACTTCAATGTATTTACTACGGCTGTAGAAAAAATCCAACGCTTTACAAGAATAAAAATTTGTACAATCAAAAATAATTCAAGTTAAAATCACGTTGGTAATTGTTAGGTATAAAAACATAAATATGGTAATTAGTTGCCTCTCCTGCCATTAGCGAAGTTGATTGTGAACTACGTTCTTCGGCTAAGCAATAAAAAGATGGCGGGTGTGTTAAAAAATACCACCCTCTCCCTTCAACAGTAAGAAATGCAACAATACATAGGTACTTAATGTACATGAAATTCGACAACACAGCCGTCGCTCTTCGTGGTGTAGTGGATATGATCCCTACTAAGCGAGACGAAGGTATGGGTTCGAATCCCAGCCGGGGTGAACTGAAATGGCGAATGTTTCTCGAGTGTAAAGTGATCACTTAAGCCAGCCGAGGTCGGTCGTAAGCCCGACAATGTTCATCCTTAATTCTTCTATACTGTTGTGGGAATACTTCAGTGTGTGTTTTATTTGTATATATTAATTTGATAGAAATTTCAGAACTATGAGAAGGTTGAAAGTAGGTATTTAGATTTTAACACAATTTAGGTAGAATACATCATATTCCTTAATTATTATTTCCACTCTACTCTCATGATTAATGTATTTTATTCATCAGAATACCATCACTAAATACATATCAAGCTGATAAGGATGGCGTAATATTTGATCTATTTATCTATTAATTAAAAAACAATCAAGCAACGTAACCAGTGACAGGTATACAAAAGTGCGTTACCCTGCACAAATCTAAATACTTTCCTGAATACTTCACGACCCCAAAAATCTTAAAATGGAGACCTTGGGAAAATAAAAGAGGCGTCGGAAGACTTCAAAAGAGATGATCCGACGACATAGACGCTATGTGCGATAAAACTGGCTCCAAGCAGCAAACAACAGGAAGGAATTGAGGAATGTGGAAGAGGCCTATATCCAGCAGTGGAGTACAGAGGGCTGAAGAAGAAGATACTTCATGACGGTGGCGGTGTCTTGAAATCCAGAATAAAACATTAGTCATAAGTATTGAGATTCGAGCCCGGCCTTCCACTATTAAGATCTGTGCTTTATTCAACAGAAAATGAGGATACTATGTCATGTCACTCCATCGTTGCACCCATCATCTTATACTATCCTAGTAAGTAGATTACTCTCTTAGCAGCAAATCGCGAGCCGAGCGAAAAATATTTGTATGGAGTTTGCCTAACAGCAAATATCAAATTCCATACATTTTGCCTAATTGGAACTGTCAGATGGGAACAAATGCGTTGGACCGCGCAAAATATATGAGAAGGACTCGAGCTATTCATCAAGTTACTAACATATCAATGGTTGCCCCTAAACAGATGTATTTACATAGAATGGGTGTTTCACAGAAAGAAAACCAATTATTCCTTTATGCCCTTTATACATATTCTGCGTCCAAGTCACTCTGCCACTTTAATCATAGAACTTTATATTATTGCAAAAAGTAGAAGTAAATATTACTACCTACTATAATATACACAAAATACTTTTTTCTCCATTAGTATTAAGAGTATGCATACCGACATTTCAAAAATTTCTAAAAACGGAAGACCTTCTATCTCGACAACCGTTACTAAATATGATTTCGAACAAAATAGGGTAGATGCATTGAACCTTTATCTAGGGAATAACCGTAATAGATTTTTTTTATCTTGTATAGATTTCGCAAAAAAAATATTTAAAAACACCTCTGACCTTTTTTCCGAAAGACGGAAACTCGTTTCCCGAAAGTCGCGGAGTAAATTTTTTTTCTTGTACTGATAATATGCATTAAAATCTAGGGAATAACCGTAAAAGTTTTTTGATAGACGCAAAATTAACCCCAAAAAATGGAAAAAACGCTATTTTTACCATTTTATCGTGCGATTGCCACGCAATTTTGAACCTTAATGCCGTGGGAAAAGACTGTGACGTCATTCCTGGTGCCATGCCCTTAATGTAATGCGGGTTTCACAAACTACTCGGAAAGTGGATTCGTAGTAAAAGATTTTTTCTCAGTAAACCAAATAACCTCTTATAATACAGGATATTTATATTACTGTGCAAATGTTAGCAAATGAACAGAACTTTTACAATTCACATCGTAAATTTTACCACCCGCAAAATTATTACGTTATGAACGAATTCGTCCTAAATAACAAAAAGTTTTTTGTATCATTAGTGTTCTGAATCTAACAATTGTTTTTTTGTGAGAGCATCGGATTTTCTTCATGTCGTAGTTGAATAGCACGCTGTAGGTATAACCAAGTATAACTACTAACATTTTTATATTGACCTATAAATTGACCTATAATGATTGACTATATGTGTGCACCTTAAATAGGGCGGTAATGATGTTTCTTTGTACTGTGTTTACCATCTTGTATATATATATATGTTGCTGTCTGTGTGTGTGTGCTAATAAAATAAAATAAAAAATAATAAAAAAATATCGTTTTACTATTCAATTAATTACTGGTTCAAATCACTGTTACCGAAAAATATACCCTGACCAGTAAAAAAATAATAAAGGAAATTATATACATATATCTATTTATCTATCTATCTATACTCTCACACCACATCCCTTGCTGGGTAGGCAGAGAGGACAAAGCGCCAGACAGCCCTATCCTTGCACACACTCCTAGCCTTCGTCACATTCATGCAATTTGTCATACACGCTCTCCGATTCTTTTTATTCAAAACGCGTCCATCCTTGTCGACATGATCGGACTAGGTCAGTCTCTATCAGATAGATGTCAGATATAATAACCTATTCCAATTTTTGTACAATTCCTTTTTAGGTAGTTACTATTTATTCATTTATTTATCGTATCATCAAATGAAGTACATCACATCCCTCAAAGGTTAGACATTGGGCAATGATAAATTTTGCAAGCAAGCTTGGTCGTCGCAAGGTAGGTATGTACTAATTATGATAATGACTTCGCAATATCACGAACCTCGAAAGTTTATAAAACAACAGTGAGAGGATGGATACCTAAACAGATTATTTCAAGCTTAATTAGAAATTTGTTTCCGGCACTTTGACATGAAATTAACAATGATGTTGAAGTATTCTCATGCCTTAAACATACTCATTATGTAGATTTGTTTCAAGTACATTGTCAATTAAATGAGAACTCTCTGCGTAAATGTTCATGATACTTTACCTCCGTAGTAGGTAACTGAATCAAACCTACTTCAGAATTTTTCAATATAATAATATTCATCTGCAAAGAAGATCAGTGCGCTTAATAATTATGTGACTGTTGTTTCTTTTCTTGGGAGTCAGCCTTGTTCCTCCATATTTATGTTGTAATTGGATCTTCACGTTTTTCTTTGTGTACTTTAAATGTTAATGTTATGATTGTTTTTGGTTGTAAAGGTTTAAGACTTTGGGCCAAAATAATGCTAAATATTTAATTATAAAATGGCTTGAGTAGTCTGCCTGGTGACCTGATAGCCTTAAGTACTCTAACCCCCGTTTTCACCAACTTTTACCTAAGAAGGAGACCCCTAAGAAATTTCCATACAAAAACAGAGATAATATTCTATTTTTTGACACGCAGGCCTACCAACCACACCCTAATTCCATACAAAATGCAACACGCAACTCACCTAGCCTGGGCAGAGATATTTGGGCACCTAACGTAGGTGAGTTGCGTGTTGTATTTTGTATGGAATTAGGGTGTGGTTGGTAGGCCTGCGTGTCAAAAAATAGAATATTATCTCTGTTTTTGTATGGAAATTTCTTAGGGGTCTCCTTCTTAGGTAAAAGTTGGTGAAAACGGGGGTAAGGCAAGTTCTAGAAATGTCCGCGGAGTATAGAGGAGAAGTTCTTCTTCTTCAGCCCGCAGCCACCCACGCCTAGACGTAGGCCTCCTCCACATCCCTTTCCATGCCAAACGATCTTGGGCCACTTGCATGCATGTTCCACCTGCATGCTACACGATGTCATCTCTCCATCGGAGCTGTTGTCGTCCGCGATTTCTTTTGGTAGTCCTAGGACGCCAGCACAGCAGGCATGTTGTCCATCTGTTGTTTGAGCTACAAAAATAAAATACCAACTACTTACCGACCATAACCACCTTGGAATTAATAGAAACATTATCTAATATGCGAAACTACAAAATAATGGAGACCCAAAAATATTACTTTGATTTTTCTTTGCCTCTATACGTATTTAGATTTTTGAAATCTATTGAAGACTTAGATTATTAGAAAACAGCGTAGAAGATTTCTATAGCATCTAGGTAAGCTTTTTGATCTATGTTGCTTTTAGTTCAATACGAATAATATACCCAATAGGATAACCTTAAAAGGGTTGTATTAGAGATACCTATAAAGTTACAGTCGAGTGGAGATTTAGAAAAGTAATAACATGTACAATATGTACATCCATTTACTTTTAGCTTCTATATCCAGATTTCAACATGATGTAGTACGAGCAATCTACACCACTCATAGGTGTATTTATACTGTATACAAATAAAGGAAAAATTGTTATACATAGTAAAATGCATTCTGTGCGTGTGCTCCGTTAAAAATACATAAACGATAGATTTTGTATCCAAGATTTATCGACATCACACATTAATCCGTGTGTGATGTATATTGATAACAAAATTTATTTGGGTGTATAAATAGTATATGTTCCACGCACCTACATAGAATTTCTTAAAATATGGGCATTAATTAAAATATAAACTCACAATTATTTGCCCACATAACCAAAAATGGATTATAATTTGTAATCTAATTCTCGAATAAATTTCACCTCATGTAAAACAGAGTGCAGGAAAATAGGGAGAGAAATACACGTTTCAATTATTAAGGGTGAAATTATGTTATTTTCAGACTAGTTTAACCCGTCATAAATGACAGACGTCTTGTACGAAAACCACAGTGACGTATTTTGAGGAGAAAATTTGAATATCCTAGTTCACTTTAACAATGATTGTTTTACATACGAAAGAAAAAGTCAGCCAACGATAAGAGTTAGTCAAAGTTAATTTTAATTTCATTAATCAGGTATTTACATAGTTTGTGACAAGCCTATACGGTGATTTTTTTTTTAATGAATCTGGGTTTATCGAAATAAACTCAAATACATCTTTGTACACTTCACAGAAAGCTTAAAAGCTTGTGTTGTGTAGCGGAGTAAGTCGGGGATTGAACCCGCGCCCACTGGATTAACAGTCGAGCACGTTACCAACCAGGCTACCGACCACCTCAATTTTTTTGGTTGATTTGGTTTCTACTTTTAACTGTTTGTGACGATCCTATATATGGTACGTTTTTGTATATAGTCCAACGATGCAAGGTCCCCTTGGGCCGATGCTTATTGTCGCTAAACCGTCCGATTATTATAGCAAGTGATGGATACAAATTTTCGCTACTACCATCGATACAACAGGGTTCTTATTTTTTTACTTCTTAGTAGTACTAGTACTTTGTATGAGACTGTGGCCTTACTCACAAAATCTCGAATACGTCAGCAAAATCTTTCGGATTTGCAAAAAACATTATTTTAAAATAATACTTATTTCTTTCCTACATTTGCTACCAAGAAAATTATAGTGTAACTATATTTATTATGTAAATTTATATGAAAATAAAGCTTAAGTAATATTAAACACCAGACAAATTAAATAAATCTTGTTCAGAATAATTAATTAAGTTCGTCCATGACCTTATCACAGAAAATACAGCTACTAAAGTGTGTCTACTAAAGTAATAATTATTTTAATTTAATACTTAGCATATCTGCTTTCAGAAGATATTTTTTTTTTTTGAGAATAAGGTAGGTGCCAAAAACTACTTGTAACATTACTCAGTACCTACTCACATAATTACAGTTGCTTGTTCGGGCCCCAGCGTTTTCTGGTTTTGGGGGGAGGGGCTAGAAACTTTGGAACTTTGATCACATATCTATACTTATTTAGTAATGAGTGTGCCCGTGTGTGTGTTGTTTGAACATCAAAAAATAGAGTAATAAGCAATCAGACACAGCAAACGAAAGATTCTCGATCATAATTGAGAGGATCGGGAAGTATTTTAAATTCTGTTTATAATTAGAACAACTTGCAAAGGTTCCCACGGCCCTACATTACACTGTTACCCGATTTCCAGTTGATACTAACACATCCATTAAATAAGATAAGTGCTGTTTGTTCGAGAGATCCTTCAGTGTCGCAGGACCAATTACATAGATTTTCCGAGGATTTTCGAAAGGACCGGCCCATCTAAAACTGCGAAATTCAACATTAGCTTGCCGCGCCCTTGAGAAAGGTACAGAACAAGTTATTCGTCATCACCATCATCATAAATAAATTCAATTCATTTTTTTACCAACATGAATATACTTAATTCGATTTTGAAATATTATTTTTTCTGTCGATAAGTACATATATTATAAATTTTCTGTTATTGATCGGAGTAAAAGAGTTTCATATTGTATAACGTCTCTACTTTATAAATATGGAATTGTAGGGAATGGAGAAGTTTAACATTGACTTCATTCTTCGCTTGTCTTAAAATATCAGAAAATCATATTTTACCCGTGAAAATTATATCTAAAAAAATCTTTCTTAAAAAGATTGATCACATTGCGAGAAAAATATTTTTTTCTTGTAATAAACGTAATGGGTTGCGTATGTTCCGCAAAATATCTATATTTTTCCTTTTAAATCCATTTATAATTCCATTATATCTTCACTACATACAACTTGCCATTTATTACTTTTTTTTTCAGAAAATTATAAGTACAGTTGAGTTTGGATATAATATATTTCAAACATTTTTTTTAATGATTTGGGCTTGCTCACACAAACCCAAATACTTTCCTGCACACTTTGCACTAGCCTAAAAGCCTTTATCGCAAAGTCGCCAGACATCGCCAGCGCCGGGGTTTGAACCTGGCACCTGCCACTCGAGAGACTGCCACCAACTGCGCCAATCATGTACTCAATTTTAAATTCACAATTTGCCAGAGAATTGTAAAATTGCTCTTAATAATTCAGACTCATCATACACGTCACATCCCAATAAAAATAGACTTTTCAATACTTTTTAAATTGTCTACAGGTAAAAACTTTTATCCCAAGACGACGTCTGTCATATTTTTTGTCTGTAATATGTTTTGTAATTAGGCCATGACATTTAAAATTAGTAATATAATTTTTAACATGCTCCCAAGTCATAAAAGTAATTATGATATTTTTAGAACACAATTTATTGGTAAAAACAGGTTTTTATCTTCGACTCAGATAATAGATAATTAAAAATATACAGTAGGTATACATTATTTTGTACATAGGATTGACATCTTGTCTCCTGAAATGCTCTATTACCTGGGTTTTCGCGATGTTAATCTCTGATCTCTTTGATTCCACACAATACGAGGGTTGGCAAAAGAATATGACATAATAAATTTTCATAATTACATATTTCGATGTTTCTGTTTTGACGAAAGTACATCTGATTCATTCAGAAATACCAAATAAAAAATATTTTGTGTCCGGGTTCAAATAAGTTTTTGACGGCAATCTTCATCTTTTTGTCCCGCTCCTATCAGAGTTTAGCGATCATAAATTCCTAACGATCTTGGTTTCCTATGATGAGTGTCACAGATGCTCTTTAACGTCCCATAACCCGACTGCATTCTCTCTTCCTCCCCATTTCCCCCGCGAAACATATGGCCAAAATATGCGATCTTTCGTGGTATGGCAATACGTCATATATATCCTTAATGTATACACATCCTCACAACGTAAACCCTCAAAGTTCGGAAAAATATTACTACCTACATCAGATGAAAACTTATATAAGTATTATCCGCTTAGAATTGTAAAAGTAGGTAAGGAGAATACCTACATACTCGTACATGTTTGTCAACAAAAGTTCTTTAGTCTGCTATACATTTTGCAGAGAGCTTTTCAATTTTAATGGTACTCTCCTGCTGCAGAATATGAAGAATATTTTTTTTCTATCATATGAAGTACGAAAAGTTCTTCAAACAATGGGAATATGAAATCGTAGGTAGTTATTCTCATAAAGAGGCGGAACATATTTGTATGTATGAATACACCTGCTTGAGTTTTACTATGATTGTCAAACATCATTCACTGGTTGCAAACTTTGCACAAGCACCCACCAGTAAGCCTTTTATTGCCATTGTAAATATTGGAAAAAGAAAGTCAGAAGAATCAATAGTAGGTACATTTTTCAATCTTGTCTTTAAAGTGTTCCGTAGAATTTACTACGTGAGCGAAATAAAATTATGTGTCGTTAAAAGGTCATTTCTATATCTGATATCAAATGGAAATGTCGATTTACTTGACATGTTATTGAGAAACGATAAAATTTCAAATGTGGGTTTAATACTTCCCAGCAATAATTCCTCTGTTAATATTTCGAGGCACCGTTTAACATTTATCAATATATTTTTTTTAATTAAAAAAGTTCCTTTTATTAACTTGTACTGAATTGTTTATTACCTAACTCGAATGCAACGTTGTTGTAGTTTCTAAACATTTTGTAAACTTTGCGGGTCACAAAAGTGTAGGTACGATCAGTGCTTGAAAATACTTAAGTATATTTTAATTTGGAGAACAATAAATACGTACTTTTAAATAAAACAGTTTTTTGGTTCAGAGATTTATATTAACATTAATTAGATTGCTATAAATTATAAAAACAATATTCATTAATGCTAATATTCATTCGCAATATATTACTTTAATTATTCATGAACTAAAGCATAAATATTCAGTATACAATTTTCTGTGATTGATAATAAAATATTTTACTTTCATAATTATAATTATTCTATCATATTATTTCAAATCAATTTTATTATCACAAAAGTATACAAAAAATTCTCAGCTCTTTATAATACATTCATATAAAAAAATACAAAAACATTAAAACTAGATTTAAAACTAAAATAATATAAAATTTTAAACATACATAAACATATTATACAGAACTAAAAACTACCTATATACTATTGGGTATCCCCCTCTCCCATGATGTGCACAAAGATGCACTATCATGGGAGAGTTTAAAAGCTATAGAGAGAGAAACCTTCTAACAATCCTGCAAGATGACAGCAGGACAGCCTTCTGCATGGCGTATTGAAGCCCACCATGCAGTCCAAGTTTCTCAAGATTTAATGTGATTTATTTATTTATCATATTATTATATTTATCATTTTCTGATGAACTGTTGAATTATTCCGAATGATTACAGGAAATAATTAATATTCTCTATTAAATTGTAGAAAAACTGGAAAAATATCCAAAGTAATTGTTTTATTTTGTTGACATTTTCCCTTCATATTTTCATCCACGTTATCTTTTGAGAAGAACTGTATCATAAAACAGAGAATAAAAACAAACAACTCAAGTGGAAAATATTAAAGTCACATGCACAGAATCTCTCATATTACTAAGTGCTTGTTGTTCTAATAGAGATTAGAGAGTTATTATTTAAGTGTACAAGTGCAGGTGTTTTATTGACACTTATCCTAAAAAAAGCCTTTTTGTTTATCCGAGTCCAAAAGCATAATTTTATAAAGCATGTTTTGCTTACATTTTTCTTTCTTTTTTCACAACTTTCGAATTTCTCACTATGGAGTATTTCAGCACGTAAGACTACACAATTTTTGTCGAAATCAGATTCATATGAACAATTATTTCTTTCATTAAACATTACATTTTTTTTTTTAAATTCCATTTGACCCAGATAAGTTATAATTTAATTTTCAATACATACAGTACCATATAAATTTGAAATGAAGCCAATTTATTGACAGAATAATGTCAAAATCGTCAGATTTTTATAGCATGACACAATTTAATTACACGCTTATTATTTTTTTCGTGGCGCACCTGTAGGTAGGAGGGCAATAAGTGTAGGTAGGTCCTCTGTGATTATTCCCTTTGTAATGAATAGATGAATAAAAACTAAACTGAAACAAAAATATAGTCAGAAGAATTATCACCTTTGATCAAATGACTATGTAATTATTTAAACTAACCCAAGCACTTTTATAAACCGTACTTACAATTCATCATAGGCTTAAAAATATGAGGAAATCGTTTTGAAAGTATGAGGATTATGAAGCTTGGTGATGAAGTGGCGAGGTGTTTGCTGTTTAGCATACTTGACTTGGTAAACTGAAATATAATCTGTTTTCCATTTTATCGTGTTTCCGTTTTATCATATCGTTTCCGTTTTACTGTACTCCTGAAAAGTTGCCTCATCCTATTGTGCAGTCGTTCTTGATTGAATGCCAAAGGTCGTTCCAGGGCGGGGCAGACAAAATTAGTTATCGAGAACTACAATATCTATGTAGACTTAGTAATCTTAGAGGTAAGCAAAAGTATAAAGTAGTAATCTACAGACACCACTTAGTGATGTTCATTATCACTTCTAAAGTTTTTGAAGTCAATTAATAAGTTTCATGAAATGTAAGATAAATCTACGTGAATCATTTCGTACAAAGAATTTATTTTAAGACTTAACCGATTGCTTTCGGGAAATCCCAAAGTGCCTATCTATAATTATATAACAGGAAATGTGGCTTTTACAAATGTCTTTTTAATTCCAAATATCAGGAAGTTCACCCAAATCAACTTTCATAAACAGATCGTCTCGAAAATATATTGCGAGATTACATATGACAGCAGGAAATTGGTTGCATTATTTTGTAATATCTCGAATGAGCAGAAACTGAAGTACTTTCCTCAAACAATTAATTTAAAATATCCTTCACATTGAATGAAACAGCAAATGAATGAAACGTTGTAATATAAGATTGTATAGACATGCCGCTATCTAATATGTTTCACTGAGTAATAATGGATTCCTTCTCAACCTCCTAACCTCAGAATGCTGTCTTTATTTGGAACGGGAATGAATGTAAGCCACAACATACCGTTATAATGTTTCCTTGATCTTTGAGTAACAACCTAAGATTGAATATTCAACCTATACAAGTGTATGTACAAATGCCTTCACATCTTAGGATATGTTGCCATCAGCAAACAAATTAATAGTACCTACTATTTCTATGCAAATGTTTGACCTATTTTAACAGCACAATGGCCCTTTTCAATCATTATGGCAGATTTGCTTCTGTCACTAAAGAAAAGCTTTGCTTAAAATGTAGGTATTTGTAAGTTTCTGTATTAAATATTTCAAAGCTTTTAAAAATTAATATTTCAAATTGGTCTTTCTGAAATTTGACAGACCCAAAGCCCTGCCGATTTACTAAAAGAAGTGAATTTTTGGAATCACTAATCACTTATTACGGTAGAAGATAATATATACTCACTTGTATGCATACTGTATAGTGTATATTATACACAACATGCGCACATATGCGCGATTCCAGTATATTTCCATTAACTAAAACAACACATATAAAGAAAAAGAAAACAGTCACTTGTCTCCAATTCGTGCTCGAAGTTACTTTAAGTTACCAGCTTGTATAAAAACGTAGGATTACTGGCAGGGCCAGAGAAGTGTAGTGTCGGATTATGGATGGAGTACGTACTTTATTTGATGAATCTGGGCTTACCGAAATAAACGCAAATATTTATTTTCCACTTCCCAGAAACCACAAAAACTTGTGTGGTTTAGTTTAAGCGGGATAAGAGGTTTTTAAAATACTAGTAAAACATTATTTTTGTTCATTTTCAAATTATTAAGTTCATTATTTTGTAAAAGCTTGCGACATTTTTTGGATGTTTTATATACTTGCCATGAAGTTCAACATTTTTCTCTCGCTAATTTGTTTGTGATGTGCCTACGTATGACTATAACATTATTAGATCGAATTTTAAATGTACTTACTCCTTACTATGCAGTGGCGTACTTCGCAGCCAAAAGCCGAGCTTCAATTTTAAAAAATGTGGATAAATTTAAATATTATCTGAATAGATTCATAAAAGTTGTAATTTGTACCCTTCGCCGTGCGTCCTCATACAGTAAGAGATGGGTTTTCCTTCATTCAGGACGCTACATGTACAAAGCTTCTTGGCAATTATAGTGTCAACCCAACACTCAAGTAATCTGGAACTATCTCGACAATCTCTTTCTTGGCATGTTTTATATCAATTTTATCAAATAAAGCCATTTATTTATACACTAGCTGTATTTCCCGTGCTTCGCAACGGCAAAATTTGTGTACGGATGGTGAAGTAGATCGGCAGTGGAACCCAAAATCAGTGGAACTATCATCTATCAGTCAAAGTACTGCAGGGTACAGAGCCACTAAAACTAATTTATCGGATGTAGCATGGAATATATTTGTTTTACCTAGTAAAGTTATTTTTTATGTATATATGATTCTACACAATTTATATTTCACAAAAAGATAGCAAAAAAAAGAGAAAAAAGTGTTAGGTGTCGCGTGGGATCGAACCAACACCCACAGAACACTTACCTACTTGTTAGGCAAGCGCGGTAGCCACTGGGTCACGCGAGTATAAACAAAATACGACGCGAGACTGCGCGAGCGAAATAATATTGCGACAAAACTATTTTATAATTATTATAATGTACTTATAGTCACATTTTTTAGTTAGACAGCAGTATTTGTAGAGCAAAAACATTGTATAAAAATAATCCTTAAAGGATGCAATACATTCTAGATTATGTAACGACACAAACAATTTTAAAAACCATGTTCATCGGACTACTTTAAATTACTTTTTACTCCGCGTTATAATACTTTCTCATAACCTTGGTAAAACTGATAATTATACCAAACCATGACACAAATCACATATTTTTTGTAGCCTATGTTGTAGTCGAGATTCCATTTGTAAGTTTATTTAATAGATGGATGTCCAAAATCGTCTGGTGTTAAAGTTTACTCCGGACGCGAATCGTTAATTTTTTCATATTCATTCCCGGGTCATGTATGATGCACAGATGGCGGTAGTGATGTTTTATAAAATCAGAAATGAAAAAAAAAATCATTATAAATCAATAATTCCCTTTGTTACACATATTTTTATCCAAAATATCAATACAATCTCGTGCAAAGTCAGTGGCATATACGAATATCTACTTTTTGTATTGTACGTATATAATAAAAACAAAATTAAATTAGGTGCAATGCGAAATGTTTTTTGTAAACAGTATATATACAGGTTTCAAAATAACGTTCTGATGTGATTGTGACGGTGTTTTGTCAAATACTCAACGCTGCCGAAAATCCACAATTATTAAGGAGATTCTACAAACACCTCCTCGTATGTCGAGACATGCCAGTGAGGTGCGATACGAGGGACCTGATGATGGTCACTGACAATGCCGTTATGGCTGCTAATTTCTGGAGTGGCCTAATGGGGGGTACCTCGGATCCGAAAATTAATAAATGAACAATAATTTTTAATAAGGTAGTATCTACACACTAATAATTAATAACGGTCACTCTCTTCCTGCAACCCATGGTTCCCAACCGCGACACTTTTTTTCATTTCTCCATTATTTTTTTCATTAATTCCATCATTTTTTAATTCAGTTTCAATTATTAATTAAATAACATTTATGCTACAAAATTTCAAAAGTAATTTACGATTATATTAGCGATAAAGAAGTTAAATCTGTGCTCACTGAGATATACTCGTATATATCTCGGAACATTTGTAGAAAATCCTTTCGTGAAAAAAATTGTGTTATTTGGTAAATGTTGCCTTACCTTGTACTAAACATTAGGCACACCTCTGCCATTTTGCACACGTGGATTACACACTACACAGGTAGGCAATAAATGTACAACGAATATAGCAGAATGGATTATAAATCTCACTTTATCGAATTCCTTTCCAATCCGTCACGCACATAAATAAACTCACGTCAGCTTTGCCTATTTACTCGTACGTAGGTGACGGAAAACAAATTTCGTTTTTAAAGCGGGGAAAATGTTCAGTAAACCTGTGACGTTTAAATCTGAAAAAAACTCAGGATATCCTAGATTTTTAACATTCGAAATCCTGGATTTCGCACAAAGTGACGGAAAATTTATTGAAAATTAGGGAAAATGGGAAAATTATTAGTCATGAAAGTTGCCACCTATACTTAGCGCCCCAGGTGTTTTTTTGAAGAAACTATGAGATTTAATGAATGCCAACATATTTATATATATATGACGGAAAACGATATGGTAGTTTTGTGGTGTATGTGACACGTTTCGTGTTTGTATATAAATGTATGTAGATATCCATTCATTTCTCTAATATATAATATGATATCCAGAAGTTGTTAGAAAGCATCGTTTTCTATCTTATAATATTACCTTCCATCGACATCACCTTCGGGTGGCCGAAGCCATGCAAATGTAAACTTGATTCCAACGTCGATTGAATCTCTGAGAAGTTCATATAAATTCCAGTGTTACCTAAATTTCATGAACTTTCTAGGATGTCTACATCAATTTCAAGTTTTCCTTTACCGTCATGAATTTGAATGATGAGTGAATTCGTAATTTCAGACAACCCACCTACCTTCTGCATCTCAGAGTTGACATACAAAGCCAGCCACTTATGAATAATTTATTAACGTAATTACGAATTTAAATCTGTTTATTGCGTAGGCTTTTAGAATTAACTTGAGATAATTTTTAATCTTGACAAAACTCAATTAGCTTTTTTTCTCGTTTCAGACGCTGATGGCTGATGGTACTCAAAACATCAAACTACTGAACAACAACAAAAAAAAGATAATGAAAATTTTAATTTAAAACGATGGAGTGTTTAAAAAACTAGGTATCTAGATTTCTAAAAAAAAGAGATCTTACAATGATTTTCGAGAGATTACGTGAAGTTAATTAGTTTTCTTTTCAATGAATAGAAATTCAATTTAAGTTGGTAAATTAACTACAAAAAATGCATTCTAATAATAGTTCTCACTTTATATCTACTGAACAGACAATATCAAATGTCGTGGAAGACTGGAGTAATCCTGAAGTAAATAGTAATGATAGTGCCAATTTAAGGGATTATCTGTTTTATGGAAACCTCACAATAGAGAAAAGAAAGGAGTATATATTCGATAGACCAGATGTACGAGCTCTCTTCATCACTCTCTATTCTTTGGTCTTCTGTTGCTGTTTCTTTGGTAAGTATTAAAATATTACGAGATACTCCGTTAAACCCAACTGTCATAGTTTAGTTTATATAGACTTAGTTATTTTTTAAGCTTTAAAAATGCTTTTTATGCCCACGGCCTTACCTGCTGCCGAGCCGAGCGAAATGAAATGAAATGACCGTAAGCGCTTCAATAGTAAAATTTCACGAAAATTACTTTATATAGACAGGAGCTTTTCGTGTCAAGTATATATCGATATATGTATGCTCGTATATACCTAGTTCCTAGTATAATACTAAAAGGATTACTTTTTTCAGTGCCATCAATATAGACCCACAAGTACTGATTTATTTAAAGCATAAAACAAAAAATATGATCAATGAGAACACGAAAGGCGTTAGTATTCGTTACGTATTACTAGACAAAACCATGATACAGTGAAAAATAATCGATGTTGTTTTATGTATTTTGAAGATAGATTCGTTCTACCCATCAAACAACTATAAGCCTTCTTAAAAATTTCGTTAAGCCCTGCTTTGTGAACAATTTTGAAACTAATAGGGACAAGGACGGACTTGACGCAAAAGCAATAACACATTTTTTTACAAAATACAATAAAATCAACTACTTACTCTTATTTTTGTCTAACTGTACATTGATTGCATATTGAATAAATAAATTCACTTTAAAAATCATGCATAAATGTTTAATAAAATTATTCAAGGTAATAATAGATTAGGAATATATACCTAAACATCCTTTCCGTTCCGATATGACATTTATTGTTGGAGCGTCGCGACGCCGATAGCGGATTTGTTAGCAAGAAATGTCTAACTGTCTGTTAGACTGAGTGTATCTTTATACTTTCTACGAAAACGTCTCATCAGACAGACCCTTCCTGACCCATCTATGCCCCAGGAAGTGTTTCTCTTGTAACATCACTCTCACATGTGTAATCTGTCCATTTAGCCAGGTAAGTATTAATTCGCGACCTCTACCCCCTTCAACCCTGTCGGATATTATTTTACCTTTTCAAATAACATGACTCACGTCGTGAATTCTGCCTAAAGGGAGATTAATATAATAAGTACTTGTACCTACTAATTATTGGACAACAAGTAAGTTTATATATAAAATCAAATACAGTGGTTGAAGAAGAAAGAATCAAGTATAAATGCAGTCGCTTGGAACAATTAGAGGAAAACCGTTGAGAGATGGGATAAAAAATGAAGCGATCATAGAGATGAGTGAATGTAAAATGGATCTTGTGACCAAAATGAAAGTGAAAAAGTTGAGATGGTTGGGACATGAAGAGAGAATAAACGATGAAAAAATAACAAAGTTGGAGAAAAAAAAGGTGTGAGGAAACGCGGTCGTCCAAGAACCACATGGCTTAACCATGTGGACCAGATTCTCAAGGACGGACGTTTTCTGAGTAAAAGGAATCGTCGAATGTGTAAGAACGAACTGCACGAATGTGCTGACGGAAACACAAAGTGTGTGTAAGGATGAGAAAGTCTGCCAGTCTTTTCTATCTACTTACTGCAAAACAAAACAGCATAAAGATACAATCCATCTCCCAAAAATAAAATCTTATGGTTTATGACACATTTGTCTAGTGTACTCTACACAAGTATATTTTGTACCTACAACTACTTTCCGCTCAACTTACGAGTATATGTATAAAGAACAAATCCACTAAACATTTCTCATGGTCCATTAGTGAATGTGTATTTACTCTCAAATCTCACACTTTAAGTGGGAAAATTTTCGTCTTGAGGGTCGTGACAGATGTAAGCACTCACGTAAGTAGCTTTGTGAAATTATAACATTAGCAAAATTTCAGCACGCCTTACAACACCACGTCCTAAATCTAATCCCTTCTTACTTAATACAAGGTCCAATAGTTTTACTTGTTACTCACACAGTCACACCATAACTCAATAGTCAACTTAAAGACAAGATTTAACTATGGTTGTCACCAGTCATTAATATTGAAGTAATATTTTGTGAAAATAAAATTAATCATCCGAGGTTGTAAAATTGACATCCCCTCTTTTTAATATTTTTTCGAGTGTCCTTTACATCTGGTGTTCGTCAACAGTTCTGCAAGTCGTAAATCTCGAAACTTTTTTGAGAGGCACAAGTTCTGCATATCTTTTTACTGACTATTTCCCTATGCTGTGAAAAGTGTTGTAGCTATGGAAAAAATAATTATATACGATGTAATTGAAACATAAAAAAAAAAAATTGTGGAGGAACACAGAGTGGCAATGCATAAGAGATCTTCACCCTAACTGTCAACCAAGCGATCAAATATATCGGAAATCTAGATTAAAAAGCATCTGACATGCAAAAAAACTTAACTCTGCGTTTATTGATAATAAATAAATATTACATATCTAGACATATTGTTTAAATTTTTAATTTTCATGTAAATGGCCATACGATAAATAAACGGGTAAAAAATGATTCTGGTAACACCGTCATTATATTAATCAACTATGTACTTTCGGTCATGTATTTTTAAAATTGTCTCCATTAGCTTATAATACGGTGCTTTTAGATTTCTCGATGGAAAGTTGTGGGGTAGTCTGTTTTTCTTTCATTCTATACGTATTTTGGGGTGCTGAATCCGAATCCGAGATTTGCCAACAAAATTTCGTGACGGAACATGGCGAAAAATTGGTAAAATGGCGAATATTTACATTTCCTGGCGAATTCTGGATTTGAACTTAAAAACCATCAACTTTTTGTGGGTCATCTTTTTAGCAGAATGAAAGCACATAAAATTTACTACAAATTTTTTTTTCTAAAATAACTAGTAGCGGAGCTGTCAAGCTCCAAAAATTGGCCATATTTTCTTGTTATTTTAAATTGTGAGAATGGAAAATGTATGGAGAATAGGTCACCTTGTTCGAATTATCACCAAATTTTGACAATTATTCTTCAGATTTATGATACATATTTTACCTCGTTGGAATCAGTAAACATGGAGAAAGGTTTCAGGATAAATTTTATTTAAAAATATAGTGTAGTGTTTAAGCTAAAAAGGTTTAAACATTTTTTGCCTAAACAAATTACTATATTTTTAAATAAAATTATTTAAACATGTCTAGCTCAAATATTTCACGATGTTTTTAAATAAAAATTTCGTTAATAGCTTTCTTTGTGTTTTCTGATTCCAACGAGGTAAAATATGACTCATGAATTTAAATAATAATTGTTGAAATTTGCTTATGAAGGCAACAAGGTAAACTTTTTCAATAGATTTTCGATTCTCGTAATGTAAAACAGTAAGAAAATTTGGCCATTTTTTGGACCTTGACAGCTCCGTTCTTATTTATTTTAGAGAAAAATTTTATACAGAGATTTTGTAGTAAATTTTACGTACTTTGATTTTGCGTAGAAAAATAACTTACAAAAGTTGTCAGTTTTCGAGTTCTTATAAAGAAATCGCCAGAAAACGAATATTTTCGCCATTTTTTGTATTTTTTGCCATCTTCCGTATCGAAATTTTGTTGGCAAACCTCGGATTCGGATTCAGCATCCCAAAAAACGTATAGGATGAAAGAGATCCCTATTACCCCACAACTTTCCATCGAGAGACTGCTTTGTGTCTAATTTCACCGGATTATTAAATAATATTTTATTTCCGACTTACAGCGCTCTCTATCGGGAGAAAAGTTAGACACCAATACTTCAGTTACTAATGTGATGCCATCTGCTAATGGAGTAATGGATAAGTTACCAACTCATTTCGTTAAAATGAAAAATGACACAGTAGTCTCTGAGCTCATTAATAATAAGAATAAGTGGAGAAAAATGTTACAATTTTACTTTCGTTCTTTTTCAGGAAATCTCCTAGTAATATTGGTAGTGACACTGTCCAGAAGACTGCGATCCATCACCAACTTCTTCTTGGCTAATCTCGCATTGGCTGACTTCTGCGTTGGAGTCTTTTGCGTGTTGCAAAATTTGTCAATTTATCTAATGCCAAGGTATGTTTCTGCAATTATTTGCCCCAATTCAGTGACATATAAAAAAACGTTTTGCTAATAGCTTTTCTTTAAAATGACAAAATGTCAATTTTGTAAACACATTATATTTTTGTTGGCATCCCCAGATCGTAGAATTAGTCTCCCATTCTATTTTGATATTTTTTCTAGGGTCCTATAAAAGTGCTCGTAAAACTCCCATAAAAGATTTCAAATATTTTTCAACCATGTGTAAGGATGTTTAACGAAGCAGATGTGTGGGCATTTAACTGCATGTCGTACATACTTAGAAAAAATAGTCAAAGTTTTACCCTAAATGTACTTAGAGAATGATCACTTGAAGTTCTCTTGTATCTCGAAATCCTATATATTCTAGTCACAAAAGTACTATACAATTAACTAATACATGTAATTAATCAATTTGTATAATGTATTCCTATCTTGTTTCAGTTGGATATTCGGAGACTTCCTTTG
Source organism: Ceraclea dissimilis (assembly GCA_963576895.1). NCBI lineage: Eukaryota > Metazoa > Arthropoda > Insecta > Trichoptera > Leptoceridae > Ceraclea > Ceraclea dissimilis. The sequence continues at coordinate 20,133,802 of OY756358.1, read as the reverse complement.
TAAGATGTATCAATTTACTCATTCACTGAGTTACACTGCATCGATATTCATCCTGGTTGTGATATGTACTGAAAGATACTTCGCTATAATTCATCCAATTACATGTAAGCAGATTCTCACACCGACTCGCTTGAGGGTAAGTAACATTAGATATTACCTAGACTAGTAATAAATATTGAATGCTTCACTGGATACATTCTACCGCATGATAATCTAATTTTGTTCTCAAAGTGATTTTGAACTATCTAACCATATTACTTACACGAGCGACATTTTATTATTGTTCGACAAATTGAATTCCGCAATTAAATTTCGCAATCTTTTAAGAGTTTGAATTATTCATTTCGTTGAAGGCATTCTGGAGCAATATTACAAATGAGTATACACTGTTTACATTGCCAATTTACGTCGAGAGAGATACTTCTAACATTTTCAAGCTACACATTTTCTAAAGCAATACGAGAATCCCACATCCAATGTATAATTCTGTATTGATATAGAAAAAGAATTTTGTACAATCATGGACGACAGAATAGGATCGAATATGTACGTCTCACATTTTGCAAATTCTTCCTTAGATTATTTGATGAGGAATGAAAAATCAGAACCACGAACTTAATTTGCAGACAATTATTCGTAATATTGCATCATAATCTCTATGAATGAGTGTAATACCTAGTTAAAATGTTCCATTAGACACCTACAGTTATTGACTAATTTATCAGACCGAGAAAGGAATGGAGGATGTGGATAGGATAGGCAAAGGCATACGTGGCAACTTTTCAATGAAACATAGTTTTGACCCAACTTTGCTTTATAATAGGCACTTTAGAAGACAATTATTCTAGCGATATACGGGGATTCCAGAATAATGGGAGATATTTAAAGGGGATAGTACCTAAACATGCGAAAGATTGCGTAGATAGGGAAAGAGAAGATTATACTCAGAGAATTCTTGCAAGCTTTGAAATAGCATAAATGATATGATGTTTAGGAATTCTAGCGATAAAAAATTTGCTTCTTTGTTTTTTTTTTGCGTTCACAGTATGGTAGTAAAGATACATTATTTAATTATTTAGATTTAACTATGTCCTTTATACGAGTACCACTTGAAATTTATTCAAAACAGTACTGGTTTCAACGCTAAATTATTTTAAACTGTATTAAAAATTTGGTTAATATTATATTCAATTTTCTCGATAAAATATATAATTCCAAAGTCACATTTAATGAAACTTTTTTCCAATACAGTTAGATATTTTGCTGTAATTTGGTTGATAAAATATTGAATGTAAATGTAGACAATTTTTTTTTTTCATATTCGGTCCACTTTTTGTATAATAAGCAAAAATCGCATTTATCGCCTACACTTTATCATGTCATTCCTCATTTCATCTCAAAATTGATCGATAAGAAAACTGTGTTTAAGAAACCGCATGTTTTGTCTCTCAATTTTTAAAAAAGAGATTTCTCTACATCTGTTTTAATATAATCTCTTCACAGCACCTGAAGCAAATTAAATAATGAAAAATAGTACCTCGACTCATTATGATGAAAAGTGTTCTTCAAAAGACTTTAGAGACAATAGATCATAACAAGTAATCGTAGTATAAATCTGCATATCATTAGTGAAGACAAGGCCCAAGAAACAAATAAAACAATCACTGTTATAAAAAAAATGATACTATTATTTATAAAACACAAAACAATCTCTTTGGTAAAAGTATGTATCAAATAATAAACTATAGAATACCCCATTGAGATCACCAACTCCGATAAAGTAGAACCTTTTAATTCAATTTCCACCTTTCACCACATTTTTACAAGATAAGAAGTACTTCATACCTTATGCTATTTATATATGTTTTCACAAAAGTATAACCTTTGACTACCAGGTATTTCACATTTTTTGTAATAATACGCAAAAATATTACTTACAAGATTGGTAAAAAATTCGTTAAAAATACTACCTATAAAATTCTTAAAAAATACTACCTATAAAATTCGTAAAAAATACTACCTAAGTATATAATTCGTATAAAAAACTACCTATAAAATTCGTTAAAAAATACTAAGTGCCTATAAAATTCGTAAGAAATGGGATCATGTACGGAAAATTTCCCGATTAAATTTTATGAGAACAAGATATGGATTCAGGCACCAGAAATATCTTCAAATATTAAATATAAAACTTTTTTTTTTCACCTGTTGAAATAAGTTTTCACTAGTGTAGTTCAAAAATGATAATTTATCTTCGTTCCATATTCTACCACATCGCCAAAAGTGCCATGATGGTATTTGATGGATGGAAATGGTTTTCACATCATGATCCCATACCATATGTTATTACTTGTGACATTCGCTGTGACTATCCACCCACGTTACCTCACACCGCAAACGGATCTTAGTTCCACGTGTAGGGACGTCTGCCTTTATATTATTATAATGTAAATTTAAAAATATTATATAACGTCCTCTTTTTATGGAGTTTTCATTATTAAATCTTGAACAAAAAACTAAAAGAAAGCATGACAATAGCCCCTTTATTTTACCCACATCTCTTTGGTAGTACTGGAAGCTTTTTATGGTTTAATTTCTTTAGAGATGACACATATATTGTATTTACATCTACCTAGTATTTCGTCATACTAGCTGTGTCGTAAATAATGACATGGTTTGCGGGGAAGGTAGAGAGAACACATCACCAGACTTGTAACAAACTCTATCCTTACACTTATATTTATTGTACGTACATTATATTGGTAAATTAAATTTATATTTAGCATTGTATTTTCTATTATACCTAATAATATGTGTACTACAATATTTAGCAATTTACGTTATAAATAAAAAAGTACAAATTTCATATTCTCGCGCTCCTGTAGATTTCGAAATTTATCGATAACCATTCAAAACATCTTGAAAGCTTGTAATTTTGTTACGCAACATTATGTCAATGAGATGTGGCATTAGCCGAATTTTTTCAAACCTAGGTAAGAGCGCTACGATCATGAAGTGTTTTAAATTCTGTACCTATGTATTCCAAAAACTTGCAAAAGTTGCCACGGTCCTGCGTTACATTTTTACTCGATTGGCACCAGAATCATATAAGTCGATATGGCGTGGGTGGGTTCGTTATCAAATATTAGATAATTGTGATGGAGCATAGGGTCCTTGCATGTTTTTTTTTATTTTGGTTTTCGGTACGTTAACTATAAATTAAGGTTTTCCGAAAATTTCAGATTTTAATTCTCTGTATTTGTGGATATATTTATAAAATAAAGTCTCATATTCGATTCTAGCGCAAAAACAGTTTTTGACTGGCCGCCATATTGTGACGTCATTTTCCCCAATTCCTCCATACATAACCCACAAACAATCAAATTTCTTTCTATAAATTTCATCGAGTCGTGACGTCACAATCACGTTAAACAATGGCCGCTCGTTTCAGAGCACCATAGAAAAACTCGTCAAATTAACATTTTCAATTAATTATTACAAATTAACGGTAAATTAAAATTACATAATTTAATTTTATTTGTAATTTTAGTAAGTAGAACTATCGATTTAATATATTCTTTGAACGATAAAAAAATTCAAGTACCCTATTGTCTGGCAAAAGTGACGCAAAATCTTAAATTAATTCTCTATAGTTGGTTTTATTATACGTTTTCATAACTTTTCAATAAACACTTGTAAATACAGCTGTTCTCTAAAACTCCAAAATATACGCGTAATAGAGAATTTCTGCTTTCCAAACTGTCAAAAAGTTGGCACTCTTGAACGCTGCCCACTTGTTAAAGTTAATAAACCACAATTTTTCATTAATTTCCGTTACTTTAAACGCCTGTTTACGTCAGGCCAAGCCTGTTGGTAGTGGATACAACAAGGAAGTCGTTAAGAAAAAAAATGCTAAAAATACTGTTTATGAACCAGGAAACTTCTACGGTTACTTATTAGTCTTTTTCATTTTGTATTGACGTGAGTTAAGTTCCTATTGTTCAAGAGTACAAAAAGTTAGTACTAACTTTGCTTCATCGAAAAGTTGAATATGAAATTTATTCACTTTACTTTTTTTTTCATTCTCAGTTGGTAATTGTGGGCGTGTGGATTACAAGCGCTCTCTACAGTTCGCCGAAGTTTATTTGGATGAAGACTATCACAAATCAACTAGAAGACGGCCAAATGGAGACAATTTGCATCCCGCAAAGAAAGAAGTTTGATTTGGAGACCTTTGATATGATCAACTTCGCTCTACTGTACGTGATCCCGCTGTGTGTCATGACGGTTAGTAAAATTACAATTCAAAACACCTTTATTGTATCTCAAATATAAATATTCCATGGGAACAAAATGGTAATTTCTTTTTTCTTATACATATTTCTTTTAACGAATTTCCCCTAGAGACAAATTTCTCGTCTGTGGGAAGAAATTTCCAATCATAAATAACCATTACATAGAAAACAAACCTCAGCATCTCCACGAGACACCCACTGGCTTAGAATTAAGCATTACCTACACATTTTTTCCTATTAGTGTTTATTATTAAACGTGTACGAATTTCCTTTTAATTAGCTAAGTAACTCAAAAAGCAATGACAAAATAATTAGAAAAACAAAAAATACCTTTAGAATAATTGAAAGACACCCACGGGCTTAAAGCTATCCTCATCCTCGGGTAGCACAGGCGAATATACCATCCTCTTTGCCCGCACTTCTTCAAATATTTTGAAGAGGTGGGCTCAGGGTTAGCAAAAAGGGAGCCCCTCGACAAACCCCACCCCTAACTTACATTACTTCAGTGTCCTTGTCCAAGGATGGAAAATGAAATACTAGTAGGTTCGTCTTTGTTTTATTTTTAGAAAGTGTGCGTCGGCGTCGTAAAGACGAGTATATCGTTTTTTTCTAAAATTTTCTATTTCTGTTCCTAATTCCTATAAAGTAGCAGTTAGGGAAATTGCCTGATTAAAAAAACCTCTGAAGTACTCGTATTATTATATCTGTGTAGTCAAGAAGAAAATTAAAATAGAAAGGATTTACTGTTGTCCTTTCAATGTTTCAAAAAATAACGCATTAAATTTAAATCCACACCATTAAAAAGGTGTGGACGGTCGGTTACCTACACCAGCCAAGACGAACGCCCCATCCACATTCCATATGAACGTCCGCTCGGCCCAGCGCTTGCCAAGCGTGTGGCGTGGTCATAACAGTTATTATTTCTATCGTTCATATTTCTGCTCATTAATTAAAATCTAGGGACCCAAGTATGACGTCATGGTCATTTCCTGCACCATAAAGTTTCAAAATCGCATGATAAAATTTTAAATATAGCGTTTTTAAAGTTTTTTAAAGGTTCAGTGTACGAGTATCTGTCCTATTTTTCCAGAGCATATTTAGTAAGGTTGTCGAGATCTGAGGTCTCAAAAATTATACTCTTAATTCGAAATTTCTTAGCATAAGCAAACATCCATCTTTATAATGTTTTTTTATTTATATGTAATTTTAAGATTGCTTCTAAATTTAGATCCACAAATAATAAGGAGATGGATGAATAGAAACTGTACAACTGAAATTGGAATATTAAAATATTTCCCAAGGCATACCATAAAATAGAATCAAATGTTTATATCATCTACATAAGCATAATTATTAAATAGGTACTGTACAAATACATTCATGTTTAATTTCCCAAGTATAATACGTAGGCAAGCTACGTGGGTAGAAAATTTATATCAAAAGATCATACAATAATTTCCTATTAAGAGTACGCATATTGACATTTCAAAAATTTCTAAAAAGCGGAGACCTTAGATCTCGACAACCTTACTAAACATGCTTTGAAAACAAATAGAGTTGATAGGTACATTGAACCTTTATCTAGGGAATGAGCGTTAAAGATTTTTTATATCTTAGATTTCCCAAAAAAATATGTGATATAGATTTTCGAATTTTTAGACAACACTTTTTTCCCGACAGAAAAGAATATTTTTTCGCACAGAAAAGAATATTTTTCTTGTTGATAAAAGTTTTCAGATTAAAATTGAAAAAACGCTTTTTTGCCATTTTATCATACGATTGTTCTTGCGATTTCTAACCTTAATGCCGTGAGAAATGACCGTGACGTCATAGTTGGGTCACGAGCTTTAATTTAAATATAAACGAATTTGTAGGAGAATATATTCATTTTTAATTAGGAAACTTTTGGCCTCAGGGGCGATTATTTAAGTTATAATTTTTTTCAATACTTCAATGAGCAAATTGTTCGAGGGCTTATTCTACATACAATACGGGAAACGAAATAACTAAGATATTTTTATAGTATAAAAAGCTTCACAATTCCACTTCTTCAACAATTTAGGTAAGCACGTGTATCTTAAAATAATACTGAAAGTTTTCTTTGAAGAACATTTACATGTACTGTACATATGTGGTATTACACTATGAATAATGTGGTAATATTTAACCAAGTTAAATTGCGAAACCGCCTTACACCAGATTTCTAAGAATGAAAACACGAGTTTTGTGGTAATACAGTAACAAGTGGTAACGACTCAACTGTTTGAACATTATGTACATCAAGTTATGTAATTATGGAATATCTATAGAAGAAGTTCCTTCTAACTTTTCTCCAGCAACAAATTGTTCACCTATATGTACCTATATTGCCCGATCCCACCAACTACCACCTAGGAAGCAGACCCCTAAGAAATTTCCATACAAAACCATAGATAATTTGAGTGATTATTATAACTGTCATAACCTTGAAGATATAAATCCATACAAAATACAACATGCAGCTCTACTTAGTTAGGTGCCCAAATATCTCCGCCCAGAATCTCCCCCACTTAAGTAGCTGCATGTTGTATTTTGTATGGATTTATATCTTAAAGGTTATGACAGTTATAATAATCACTCAAATTATCTATGGTTTTGTATGGAAATTTCTTAGGGGTCTGCTTACTAGGTGGTAGTTGGTGGGATCGGGCATATGTCTTCCAAACGTTCCCATCCCTATCTAGATATTACGCGCCTTAATAATCGAATTATTATTAGTAAATTCATATTTATCATTCTTAAAATCGATGCGTCGCCATCCGCAATCCCATAGTTCGCATCGTCATATTATTAAAATGCCGTTTGGAAGCGTCGAGATATTCTCGTACTATTGTAACAATGTAGGTACTCGTAGAAGATATTCATAACTTATCTACTAAGAAGCTTCGAAATCTAGAGCTCTCACACTCTTAAATATCTGACTTACTCGAGTTCCGTAAAATGAACACTGTACAAATACATATTACGTATTACTATTATCTATGTTATTGGACACAATATTAAGAATATCAAAAATAATGAAATCAATCAAAACTATGCACCTTTTTAACCAACTATCTAACATCCATATTTTGTTGTATTGCCATGAATAGATTACAATCCCCTCGTTGGTGTATGTAAGTCCTACTACTATACTAGCGAATGCCACCAACAATGATAACAAGGTATAAATTTGATATTATCTTGTTGCACTCCTTATTAATTACAGCTTTATGACATTAACAAACTTTAACAAGAATGCTTCTACCAATTATTGTTGTACAACTGATACTTAATAAGGAAGCAAATATATATATTGTCACTATTCATAATATCTCCTATGATGAGAATAATAAATCGTTGCCGTTAATCAAGCAAAATTAATTACTCGTTTACTTAAATTTATCAACAAGTGCTCAGCTAATGAACAGAAATTTATTTTAATATAAGCCGTAGCGTTATTTTTCTAACACTGTTACTCTTATGTTGGATTTCGCCAACTTTTTAGGTGAGGAATAGCGGAGATTAAACCAAGAATTCGAAGGTTGAAGTGATCACAGATGTATTACAAGTCGAAATTAATTATTAAATTGAAACTTTCATTACTCCTACTGAAGTTTTGAGATATTTGGACCTTTTTCTAAATGGAAAAACTCAAGCACTGCTCAAAGGACTTGCAAAAGTACTGCTGGATTTCAACATTTTTTTAGGCAAGGAATAGCGGAGATAGGGGCCACTTGTAATTATTTTTCATACAAACTGTGTGTTTCTCCTATATCCACTATTCTTCACCTAACAAGTTTGTGCAACTCTTGCAAAGCCTGTGAGCAGTGGTTGAGTATTTTACATTTAGAAAAGGTCCAAATATCCCAAAACTTCAATAGGAGTAATGAAAGTTTCAATTTAATAATTAATTTAGACTTGTAATACATATGTGGCCACTTCGACCTTCGAGTTCTTGGTTTAATAAAGATTTCATTTCATTTCAGTATTCATCAAAGCAGTTTTCACATCAGACAATTATATTCTACAATCCTTTCTGGTTTAGGAAGAGTCTTTGAAAAAAATGTTTCAATTAGACTATTTTGATTGGTAGCCGTCGATTTCTTTTTCAATTATTATTCACGTATTGTTTGTTTAAACGTTTTAATGACTATTCGTATCTAGCAGATTGAATATTATTTGATAATGGGAGCGGAAGAACAGTTGGAAAACAGGAGAGGAAATAAGTATCCGAAAAACCCAATTTTGCTTCAATGCACAATATTCTTATCGTGATGAAGTAATTTCAAGTGAAAAATGCTGTTTATTTCTCCACGTTTCCGAGAAGGATCCCAGAGAAAAAGAAAAAAAATATCTCATTTTTATACCTTGAGGGTAATCTTCCTTACCGCGCGTCACTTCTACTTAATTAAAGATATCTCCAATTTTTAATCCGCAAAAGTTTTTTGATTTATATACAATATTTTTTATCTTCTCACTTGTTTCCTGAAAATGATGATTTGTAGGTACTCATATTAAATTAATTTTGCCGCAAAACATAAATTTGCATACCTAATTACTTTTCGTAGAAACTTATAAAGAATTAGAATTGTTAAGCCTACTTAATTATTTTTTTAAATTGGTAAATTCAAAATGTTCTCGCAATCAAGAAAACAATTCAGAGAATTTGATCGATATTGAAATAAAACGTGAGTATTGACTAAGATGAGTAATTGTGGAATTTTAACGTAAATCATACACATGGCTACGTTAAATAATCATTAACCGGTCCAATTAATAGGATCCACACTCATGGCTAGTGGCGTAACTAGGGGGGAGGATCGGGGGCGTACTTTCCGGACGATTATTTTACGGCAAAATGAGCGTCTTATATCTATACACATCCACTTTAAAAGAACGGAATCTCTTGTTTTTTTTTAAACTGTCCCACTTTCACCCTCTATTTTCCTGTAACTGTCCTTAAAAAAACACATCTTTACAATTTTCTAGAAAAAAATTCTAGAAATAAAAGGCTTGGAATTACGACTATCCCCCGTTTTCACCAACTTTTACCTAAGAAGGAGACCCCTAAGAAATTTCCATACAAAATCAGAGATAATATTCTATTTTTTGACACGCAGGCCTACCAACCACTCCCTAATTCCATACAAAATGCAACACGCAACTCACCTAGCCTGGGCAGAGATATTTGGGCACCTAACGTAGGTGAGTTGCGTGTTGCATTTTGTATGGAATTAGGGTGTGGTTGGTAGGCCTGCGCGTCAATAAATAGAATATTATCTCTGTTTTTGTATGGAAATTTCTTAGGGCTCTCCTTCCTAGGTAAAAGTTGGTGGGATCGGGCATATGTGTTTTAAAGTCGCATAATCTAGGGTAACTTTGCTTACTGTGCATTTTATTTTCACCAATTAATTAATACCTTTATTGACTGGGGAATGGGGTGTCACATTCTGAGTCAGCCCCGGACGGCACTGATACTAGTTATGCCACAATTTACGTTCAATTTAATTCGTGAATAAATTTAATAGACTCTCTATATCAATCAACCCATACAAATTCATTGAACTATTAGAATTTGTATGGGTTGTATGGAGAATTTGTATAAATACTTTAAATAATTGAGGGCTGGTTTGAATACAAATACTTACATAAAATACTTAAACGCTATATTGTATTCGTATCTTTTATAACACGAATTTATTCAGCAATGTTTCCATCATTTTACATTTAGTTTTTTATGTTGACTTTTAGTTTGCTATAAAATGCCAAGTTTAATAAATTCCTCTACTGTGTCTACAAAGTTCTTCCTAAGACGTTGCCTGTACAGGATAAATTGTATTGCATGCCACTGTCATAACATTCTCTTGCAGTCTTATAGCAACTTATAGTTTGAGATCTCGTTGCTCTCTCAGTTACTAAGATAATAATACAAGGGACAATTAAAGTTTAGGTATAGCTTGTGGCTTGTAAGTAGGGCCGCCACCTTTCAAAGGAGAAGACCCGGAGATTTCCAAAAAAACGTATATTTTTATTGCAATACAAATGTAAAAGAAAAATTTTAAAATTCAAATAAATTTATTAGTAACTAATATCTTACATTTAATACATTCATATAAAACTAATTACAATATTTACAATTTTCCATACTACCCTCCAATGTGAGGAGACCTCGTGTATTGGAGGGGAGTTCCGGGGTTTTCATCGATTTCAACATACAACATCAACATCAAAACTCGTAAATAGAGCCGCGCAGGCGGAAAACTTTAGTGAGATTGAGCAAAGAAGGTTGTGGTTTAAATCGATTTATTCTCTATAAAAAGAAATAATAATACTAAATGCATCAAAAAGGTGTTTTTTGATGAAACAGTTAACTTTTTAATGAGATTCAACGGATTTTTATAATAGTTATATAGGTCGGGAGGGGACTGCCCAGTGAAAGTTAAGCCACTGTGTCACCACCCAATCTGACCCGGAGATATATGATGCTAACCCGGAGCCCGGAGAACACCACTAAAGCCGTAGACTCCGGGTCAAACCCGGAGAGGTGGCAGCCCTACTTGTAAGTGGCTGTTCTGTTTTATTTATATTACCTACTCGTACTTAGAATAAGTCGAGGGTACAGGAGCACTCATTAATATTTTCTTGAAATTTTCACCCGGGATTGCAATGAAAACCGTCGATTCAATAATGGGTCCACCACAATTAGTAACAAGGCGGTTTCCCTTCTGTAAATATAAATCCTCCACGAAATTTATTTGTTTTCAGTGTATTTTCACAGATGTTTTCATACCTTTAGGAGTAATTTAATCCCTACTGTCGGAGAAATATGGGCTTACCGGCCATTTGTCATTATAACTTTACACATTCATATTTTTTGAGATTTACAAAAGCACACTTTTACGAAATTGATGAAATTTCTAATTTAAATCCCGGATGACGAATGGATGACGTTTGCTGAAATTTAATCCCAAGGGGGAGGCTATATTATTTACAAGTATGGATGTTGTCTACCAACTGAAAATAGAATAAATTTATTCACTTCAATCATTTAAGTACATAATCATCAAAAAAAAATCTTTCTAATTTCATATCATCAGATGGGTGAGTGAGCGAGCGAGATTAAGTGAGTGTGTGTGAGGCGACCGGAATGAACTTTGAACTTTTAATTTGACAGTGGCCCATGCTTGTGGATGACAGCTAGATTATGAATGGACTAATCATTTTATCTTCACGTTCTTACTTATATCTATAGTTGTTGTTTATTTTGTACTAATATTTGTAATAAAATAAAATTAATTATTAACAAGTACAACGATTTGTCAATATAGTAACTGAGCATTCAGATACACTGAATTATACTAGTTCACTACCCAACTAATAGTACGAAGGAAACAAGGTTTTAATTTTTTTAAGGATTTTCAAACAATCCTAAGCTGCAGCCTAAAATGATCTGTGCATAAATACGATTCTGATGATGTCTGAAAAAATTGTACCATATTATTATATCCATTACAATTTACGTACGTAAATTTCTGACGAACAGGCTAAGCCCACTAGAGCCTAACACTTTTCATTTCCCTTTATATAATAGAATCGATGACGGGGCATGTAAAGAAGTTGTCCAAATACTTGTAGATTGATGTACCTATAGTATAAAAACAAATTAATTTCATTGGGAACTTATATTAATTAGGTTTTCGCTTACTAAGTGAATATAATAACTGTGCTTACGATGCACTCCATATTTCGCATTACGAACATTAAGGCCCTATATGATGTCAGGGGGCTACGGCGCCCTGAATTTTACTAAGCCAATACTGAGGGAATCGTCTTGAAACTGAAAACAGTGATAGATGAAAGTATGGACTACAGATCGGCTGTTTTAGAATTACAGGATATGGAAATTCCTTGAATAAAAAAATATTTCTAAAGTATCCCTAAAATTTACGGGATCCGAAGATTTTCCGTTCAGTTTTTCAGATATAAAAGTATAATTTAGCCAAAATACTGGTAATTATAATCTTAACAAATCGTCTGTTTTAGATTTTTTTTTTTTTTAATTCACTTTGTCGTTTCCGTCATTCTTCCTGAGCACTAACATTCTCATACAAATTTGAAAAAGTTGAAGCAAAAATTGAACGATTTTTGCTGAGTTCATATAAGCCCTTAAGTGATTGCTTCAGGCACCATAATTAATATGAACAATGTAATACATTTCTAATGAATACTATTTGTTCAGACAATGCCGTTGTTTAATACCCATTGCAAAATATTAATGAAGATCTAATTGAGTACTACTGTTTCTACAAAGCTGAATTACATTAGTCGACGGGGAAAAAAAAGAATTACCCATTTATCAAACAAAATGAAAGGTTATTTATCTCATGATTTTCTTTGAAGCTCACCACAGCACCCAAGAGTAATAAGCAAAACATTCATCTTCCAGTTTCTGTTATTTTATATATAAACTCGTTGAAATACCTTTAGTAGAAAACAGATACCATCGTGAATTGCTACTCCTTTTACGTTATCGACATTAGGGGCTTGGCACAAAGAATGAAGTCACAGTCATTTCCCACGGCATTGAGATTCAAAATCGCGTGAACAATCGCACGATAAAATGGTAAAAATAGCGTTTTTTTTCATTTTTTGCGGTTAATTTTGCGTCTATCAAAGAACTTTTACGGTTATTCCCTAGATTTTAATACATATTATCAGTACAAAAAAAAATTTACTGCGCGACTTTCGGGAAAAGAGTTTCCGTCTTTCGGAAAAAAGAACAGAGATGTTTTTAATAAAAAAAAATGAGAAATCTACACAAGATATAAAAAATCTTTTACGGTTATACCCTAGATAAATGTTTAATACATCTACCCTATTTTGTTTCAAAGCATATTTAGTAACGGTCGTCGAGAAATTAGGTCTCCCGTTTTTAGAAATTTTTGAAATGTCAGTATGCATACTCTTAATTTGTTTTATTATTTATACTATTTAAAATATTATAGCTTTATTGCCTGTTTTTATCATAGAGCTTCATTATTATAGTCGTCCCGGCGTGCGGTGCCCTCCGTAACTTTACGACGAAATGAAATAAGGACTAAGTTTTGACATTCGAAACATTAATGAATAGACAAGTCTGAATGAGCCGTTTCGTACTGCCTAAGGCAGAGAAGAATTTCCAGATTCACGACATTCACGATTCAGAAAGCTTTTTCTTGTGCGATGTATAGCGATTTCATGAATAACACAATTTCATTCATCGGAAAAAAATAATATATTTTTTAATAAATTTAAAAAAATATAACTTGAATTATTTTTGATTGTACAAATTTTTATTCTTGTAAAGCGTTGGATTTTTTCTACAGCCGTAGTAAATACATTGAAGTATTCCCACAACAGTATAGAAGAATTAAGGATGAACTGAAATGGCGAATGTTTCTCGAGTGTAAAGTGATCACTTAAGCCAGCCGAGGTCGGTCGTAAGCCCGACAATGTTCATCCTTAATTCTTCTATACTGTTGTGGGAATACTTCAATTAAAAAAATATATTTGAAAATCTACAAGGAGACGGGAAAGCATACTTTATACACTAAGATGAGCCAAATAGGCACATAATCTATCAATTCGAGTCAGAATCACTATATGTAGTACCTACTTAATAAATAAAACAAAATATTCTTCATTGCACATATAGATAATACAAAAAGCGGGATGGTTGCTAATGGAAATTTCTGCCAGCCAACCTAAAACAGTAACCATAGCGAATAATAAAAATCTGGTGAACTAAGTATCTAATGTACCAACTTACTACCTGTAGGTACATCACTTACTTAATACTTTGATCAAATGAATGAAGAATCACTAATTTTTTTATACCAATCAATTTTATTTGGAATCAAATAAGATCGCATTTTGGAACTAACAATGATTATTATCTAAATAGGGATTCTATTAGGATTAGGTGAAATAATTGTTCATTAAATTGGGTAATAATTTAGAAAGAGCGATAAATACCTACGCCTACGTCTGATCAAGACATACAATTAAGGTTTCTATTTCTATGGTGGATGTGGGGAGTGAAGTACACTTACAGATATTTAGAAAAAAATACAGTAAATTGCTAGGCTGTAGGTATATCTCTACTAATACGTATTTAAACTACTTCACTTTATTAGTGCTATCACACACGTTCTTACATTCAGTTAACTGATTCGACCGTTTGCAAAAAAGCTCCGACCAAAACTTCTCTCCGAATTCAAAATCAGGGTAACGCTGAATTCAAAGAGAAGTTTTGGCCGAAGCTTTTTTTCCAAACGATCAGCCCTTAATTTGATATCAGGAATACGTTTACTAATGTGAAATACTTACTTAAATAAATTTATGATTTTCGGATATACTCGTATTTATCATCAACCCCTTGAATCCAAAATTTCAGACGTTCGCTTATACTCGTAAATCGCGCTTACGTTAATAAATTAGAAAAGTTATAAGTCTTTCAAACAATAAGTAATCTGTAGAATTTATTCATTGTTCACTGTGCTATAAAGTTTGGTAGTATTATATAGTAGGGTACCCACGTTACATCCGTTGTGTATAGTGGTATTCTATGTTCATTTATAGTTGCAATACTTGCAATGCATAGTTGTAGTTTTATCAAGCCTTTCATAATTTATCACATTGTAGAATAATTTATTACAATATGGAGAAATTTACACACATTGTTTTATTCGCTTCCTTCTACTGCTCTCTAGTTTTAAATCACTAAAGTTTTTGTTTAAGTTTCTACAAATTGTTATTACTTCCTTCCGCAGAACTTCAAGCGATAGGAAAACGTCGATTATTATTAACAAACTCCTTATATTAAACTTGTATTATTGTCCCACTGGTTTATAAAATACACACAAGTACTACAATGAAACAAATATTAAATTATTCACTAAACATTCATATAATATGGAAAACAATATGTTAACAAAATTGTTCACGTAACTTTGTCTCACTATACCCTTGAGGAATGAATATATTAACCCGATGGATTCTCCAGAATTAATAAATTTAATACTGAGTTATCAGAAAGTTATCATATATTTAGGATGGATTATTCTATATATGGTTTCTAAGTTCATGTGGAGAATTAGGGTTATAATTATTTTTCCAAGAATCAGTTAGAGAAATATGACATTTGGAGAATAATCGAAAAAATCACGATTTCTAATGAATGCTCGTTAATAAATTCCACATAAATTAAGTTACAAAAACACACAGTATTTTTTTATAATTCATACGTCTGTGAAAATGTGTATTTGTGGAAAAAAATACTTTACACAAAATATATGAATTATTAAATTCGTAATGAAGAATGATCGATCTGAATATTGAAGTGTCTAAATGAGGTCAAGATTCACCAAGTTTTTTTTTTTCAAATTCTGATATGAACCATTGAAATTCATCTCATTTCGGCTAAAACTTCAATGTTTTGACGACAATTTTACTATTCATATTTCTTTAACAAAAAAAAATTAGCATAGTAAAATTAAATCATATTTACATAATTAGGTATAAGGTACTCGTAGTCTTTTTCATAGTCAATTTTCGGTAATACCAAAAACGTGTACATACCTATTTACCTTTGTATGTATGTAAACAAATTGGATTATCTACTGAGATTACAACTCTTCACTGACTTTATTATTAAATTTCTGTTTCAATTGTCTCAAGACAACATGCCGTGAGCGTAGCAAGAATAATATCTATTCAATTCTGTATCCTGTGTTTTAATGCTTTATGTGAAAGACAATGTAGCGGCGTAGGTGTTTGTCAAATAGAATTACCGTCTACGACTTGAGATTTAATATCATGGTGGTTTATAAAGATATAAGATATCTTATATTATTTTATTGCAACTCAATTGTATTATAGTGACAATCTTGTCGTATGTATTCACTCTTTTAATTTATTATCCAGTGCATACATTTCTTGAAGCTTTGCGCCACTTGAGACATTTAAACAATTGAGTGTCACTGAAAGAATTGATTCTATTCTATCAACTTGCCCATTTACATCAATTATATTCTGATTGTTTGTTTTTAATTTAAAGTATACGTTTAAGACAAAAGGTCATATTAAAAAGATGCTAAAAAAATATTAGGTACTATTATAATCAATGTTGCCAAGTCCGTATTAAATTCATATCCCTAATTATTTAGGGAGACGCTTACAGAGGATTAACAAAATACATAAATATAAAATTCATTTCAGCCCTCTAATTACGAGTGTCCACAGCATACTTGACTTGTACGATATGACCACTACATTTATATTGAATATTCCTCAATGTCCATGTGTTTAACTACATATATATTAATATTTTCATATACTATTGTGAGTGAGCGGAATGCCAAAGATCTTGAGAAACTGTCGTAATATCATATTCGGAAATAGACATTGTGGTCTACGAGAGATACAGATTCAGCTAGGCTAGTTTTCCCTTTTTACCACTAAAATAACACGAATGGGATCCTACAATATCAAAACCACTGGATATGTTTTATCTTATCCTCATTGTAGGGTTGGAATATACATTACACTTAATTAGAGAGCTTAATATAATATTATGTTTACATTATAATTTATTTCACATATTGTTCCTCGCGGGAATGGCAGTGTACTCCTCTAAATACGGAGGTATGTTTTTAAAGGATTTTAGAGGTATTAAACGTAGGATTTTCCAACATAACGTAATAAATCTTCCGTTGGATTACGATCATGTTATTTTATTACAAAAGGAGAATGTATCTAATTATCAAGATTAAATGTATACCAACGTACATACCTACTTACACTACATTTATTACTAGACTACTTACTTTGGATTATATTGAAATTTTATTTCATTCAGTCCTCTACATTTCACTTTGTACTTAATCTAGTAATTCAATTTGTGGTTTTATATTCTGTTTAGTGGTATTTAGTATATTGATTGATTCATAAAAGTGTTTCCATGCAATTTGACTTCTACTGAAATAGAGGGTAATATATTGGTATTATTATCAACGTATGTATAATTTCTTTATAAGTACTTCTGAAATTAATAATACTTTTCTTCGCAAGCCCCGTAGCTTCCATTTCTGAATAAAAGCTTGCCTCCTGAATCTGTTTTTTCTCTCTAATATTCATTTAAGGGGGTTCGACCGACGCATCTATTGTGAGTTTACGGACTTATTTCTCTGCCGTTTACGCCACATGATGACCCGCGGTATTAATTAATATTTTTACGTATGTACGTTTAACATTAAAAATGTTGTTTCAATACATTGTATTAACAGAAAACACTTTTGCAACAAATATTTTCAAATAATTTGACCAAGGCTTACGTGGGTTACGCGAAAATACTAATTAAAAAATACAGGAAAAAGGGAATGTTTTTCAGGGTTTTATTATTTTTGGACTTTAATAACATGAACTCCATTTATGAAAACAGATCGATCAATTTATAGGCACTTCATTGCATAGAGAAATTCAAATGTTTAGTGAACATCAATGAAAAGAAGTGAACTATATTAAATCCTGACTACGATGTTGTTGAACTTATAACCTATATTTCAACCGTTAGTAAGGAAATTTGAAAAAAAAACAACATTATAAATGCTTACATAACTTTTAAACGATGCTAGCAAAATGGAGGCACGCAAAAATAAAAAGTACAAACATCGTACTTCATCCTAAAAGCTGTTGGAAAACCAAACTTCCTTTTTGTTGTAGATAGTTAATATTTAGTTTCCCGCAACGTCCCGCATTGTGCATTATGCATCCTCCATTGTATTAGCGTAATGAATTTTCCTTTTAAATATCATAAAGTCCTAACACATTTTTCAACTTTTGCACGAGCGAGCGAAATAATTCTATTACAGTATTGGAGTAAGTTGAGGTGAAGGCGTTCAGACGGTGAAGACGGTGTCGATAAATCTTTTTATAGCGATGGACCTAGACCCTAATAATGTCTATCAGTGCGTCTCTTTATACTTTTGTAACAATTTTTCTATAATATTGTGTATAGTGTTTCTATTAAAAGGATTAAACAGGATCCGATCAGGACATGGCAGATGTGTCAATTTCTTCCACAAGTGTAGATGGCTGGACTCCCCTGGATGTGTCTGCGGGGCGGAGAAACAGACCATACACCATACATACACCATACACCATCCGAATGCGGCCTTAGAGTTCTCCCTTCGGGGAATATCAGGGACTTCTTCATATTGACGGAAACACCGACTGAATATATTTAAACATTACTCTTTGACAACCAGACCTACCTGTGCTATTATTACTGTTTTATGTCCTTATTTTAAGATGTGATGTTAAATGCCATCTTCTTCTTCCTCAGCCTTCCTCCCTCCACTGCTGGACGTAGGCCTCTTCCATTTTCTTCCACTCATCTCTGTTTCTCACCCTCCGCATCCAGGCTCTTCCGGCTTGCTGGACTAGGTCATCAGACCACCTTTTGGGAGTCTTCCGATGCTTCTCCTTTTGTTCCAGGGTCTCCACTAGGAGGATTCTGGGTGCCCACCTAGTATCCTCTTGTCGAGCCATATGCCCAGTCCACTGCCATTTTAATTTTGCAATGCGCTCCATAATATCAGTAACTTTAGTTCGGCGTCTTATTTCCTTATTTCGTCTTATTTTTAAATGTCATACGATAAAAAAATTAATAAGACGAGATGCTGACTTCTATCCTTTACAATATGATTTCATAGATTATGCTAAATAATTATATTGTTTCTTGAACGTCTGTTAAAAAAAAGTGTTGGTTTTCAACCCCCAGAGGGTTCCGACAAAGATATTATTTTACCATATGCTCGTAGATTATAGATTCTATGGATGGAGGGCAATACGAGTTTCCCAAACTCTTTGAATTACGATGCCTAGAGACTTGTGTGTGGTTTTTTTTTCACAACGAAAGAAAATGATGATATAATGATAGTAATAGAGTTTATCTCAAATTCTGCATTATTAGTCTTACATAGTTGTTTCGAAAAAAACAATATCGCAACACACGTTTCACTGAAACGAAAAGTGCTAAACTCATTATAAATAATTCTAGCCCATGTGAACCAGACACAGAAAGTAATGAAGCAAATGAAATGTCATGGTAAAACAAAAAAGCGTAAAAATGGTCTAACCGTTGCTACGTAATTAAGACTATTATGTCTTTTTTTTGTTTAACAAAACTTGACTTTTATCTCCACACAACCCAGTAGATATTTAAATTTATGTTTCTTTATCTTTTACAAACATTTTTTGATGTTAAAATGATACTTCTAATTTTTTCTCAACAGTGAACATTATATTTCTCTCACTCCATTTCCCTTTCCTGAAAATTAGGGGTATTGATAAAATGCCATCATATCAATTTATACTACCTAGTATCTAGGGATATTAACACATATTACAGTGAAAACTTTACTTTTCCACATAAGATTGTCTCAGATATTTTGTATTATATTGTCAATGGCTATACTAATAAAGATAAATGAAAAGTAGTATTACGATAAACTTAAACAATTTTGTGTACTAGATACATTTCTCTTCGTACGTTAAAACTGATCATACTAGAATATGAGAAAATATGTTTACTGTATATGCTGGAATCTTTAGAAATAACAAACATTTTCAGATTTTCTTTCAAATACTTCACAATTACTTTATATTCCTACCTCCAAGCTGAATGCAACGCTTTCGGAGGCCGAGTACTTAAAAGTACTATATTTCGATTGCGAACTGGATTAAGAAAGCAATTCTAAAAATTTTGTTCCTCAAATAGTAATAGAATATTCGACAAATTACGTCGAAACATAGAAGATTAATACTCAAGAAGGATAAGTGAAAATGAGGTTTCTAGCCGTTAAACAAAATTTTTGTAAATTTGTTTCGCTTAAAAATAACTCAAATTACCTCCAAAATTTACTAAAACATGAGAGATCATTCTCGTTGTACGAGTATGTTAGATTTAATGCAATAATTTGGTTGCAGTGACTCTAGTCTAGGATATTTTAATAGTTGGTCCACTTTTTATACAATAAATTATACCTATACCAAAATCAATTTTTTCGCATACTTTATTTTTATTTAGTTGATTATTATATTTTGAAAAGTTGATAATAGAAGAATATTGTGTTCAGAGTTCATCGCCCCTTAAAGTGAACATATTAAGAATATTATCGTACTCGATTATTATGTGGAGTATCGACAAAATAAAATTCCCAATAGCAAGTCGGTAATTATGTTTAGGTTGAAGAATGTTATTGAGATTCTAAGGGAGTTGAGTGAAAATCTTTTCATGAAAACCACAGAAACTCGTGTTTGGAAGCTGAAAACATTCAAGGGTAGATTTTTTTCATAACATACTCGTAATGTGATGTGGGTGTATAATACTACCTATTATTTCTTAGACTACTTATATATTAATAATTTTTAGAGTTTCAATCCCTTTCAATACACACAAATAAAAGGATCAAATCAAATCACTTATTTTATAATTGGTTTTATGTACCACAACGGAAATTATTTAAAACCAAGATATTCAGCTACTCAAATAAGATCACGGAATCTAGATACCTACATGATGCCTAAGCCATTAATGTTAAACTTTTTAACTGAATCGTGAAATCTGAGTGAAAACAATGATAGGATTTTTTTCTGGATATTTCTAAACAATCAAATGGCAAGAAATAATAAATTTCGTATTACGAGTTTATTCATCATTTGTTCTTTCTTTGGATGTTTCTTCGATATTTGTACGTTTATAATAATTATTTTTTTTCAATTTATAAAATGTTCTAAAATAGCTTCCTTTATTCCTAATTCCCAACTCATCCCATACAATATAATCGCGTGTCGAACTATGAAAAGTATCAGGATTATAGATAGGGCTGCCACCTCTCCGGGTTTGACCCGGAGTCTACGGGTTTGAGTAGTGTTCTCCGGGCTCCGGGTTAGCATCGTATATCTCCGGGTAAGACTATATATTATGAAAATCCGTAAAATCTCATTAAAAATTAAACTGCTTCGTCAAAAAATTCGCCTGCGGCGCTACCTTTTTGATGGATTACATTGTTTATTTTTTTAGAAAATAAATCTCTTTGCACCACGACCTTCTTTACTCAATCTCACAATAGTTTTCCGACTGCGGCGCCATTTACGAGTTTTCCTTCCACATCTGTATAAAAATATCTGATAAAAAAAACATTTTTTTCCGATACTCCGGGTCTACCATCTTTGAAAGGTGGCAGCCCTAATTATAGACCTTACTCAATTTTGTTAAAAGGCTATAAAGTGGGCCTACTTGCTAAGTTATTATAAAAATCCATTAGTAAAACTAATGACGAGTTAAAATACGAGTGGGAGATACGTAATGATATTAAATGATTTCTTAATAATGACATCTCGATAATTATGATACCTCTTTTATAGTCCTATATACGCATTTCCATCGATATGACGTAATATAATATCATATAGTATTATGTTGCTAACAACCACCCACAAATTATTTCGAATAATTAAGATTCAATACATAAGTGTCGTCAGGGGGCAGGGGGGCAGCTTCCCCCCCTAGAGATTGGAATAGGTACATATTTTTTCATACTATATGATAAAACCTCACAAATAATCACATTATTACCATACGTTTTCTCATCATATCATACATTTTTATGAAAATACGGCGCTATTTTTTATTACTTTTTTATAAAAGACATTTTTCATTTTCATTCATTAATCATTGTGCAAAGTATTATATACATTTTCAGATAAACAAAATCACACCGGAACCTTCTTCACTTTGTCTCACAAATAAAATTCGCTAAGGCGCTATTTACGATTTACGCATTTTCATGCGATATCGATTTTTTTTTTATTGCCCCCCTAGCTCCAAGGCTGGCGACGCCCATGGTTCATATGTTCCGAGCAATGATCTTTCTATAATTGCTTTGTCTATTACAAATTTCGTGTGAGACATAATCGATTTTGGCTTATTTTATAAAAAAGGTACTGAATATCGAAGAAATATCATCTTGAGTTATATCTTTATAAACCAAATTACAGCATTACGCCCCATCTTGTGAACTACGAGAATCGTCTCAAGTTTATATAAATTTGAATAAGAGATAATATTTGAATTATGTTTTATCAAGTTTTAGACAAATGGAATCATCGAAAAATATTCTCATTTCTCCATGTTTTTAGTTTTAGGATGATATCTTTAGTAATCTTGTTTTTCCCGAGCCAACTTTTCGCATGCTCTACTCGTAAAACTGTGACCTCTTAACGTGAAACCAATTAATTTTGTAGAAATACATAGAAGGATGGGATAAAAGGGTGCGTTTTATTGTACGTGCATATCTAAAATATTATTGTTCTATATCGTATAAAATTATCATACATTATTACTTTCTCATAACCCAAGTTGGGGCGGGCCGCGAGAGTCGGAGGAACATCATAAACTTATGAATATTCAGCACTCCCTTTCACAGTAGCAGGTGCGGATATTTGTTTGCTAAGAACTTACAGAATTATCACATGGAATATAGGTTCATACTTGTAAGCATTACATGTAACTTGTAATTTTGGATATTATAATATTATATAATAAGATTTTAAATAACAAGCCTAACTCAAAATACGATTATTCATACGAAACATTTAAGTTTTAAGTTCAGAATACATAGCAGGAATGTTAGGTAATTATATCCGCGAATCATTTTAATACCCGAGAAAAAAGTTTACTAACAATTTATTTGCGTCATGAAGCCTGTTAGAATATGCATAAAAATGTAGGATTCAGTTTACGTAGAAGAATCAGTTTTGCACGGGAGAACTCCCATATTACATATTTAGAGTAACAATAGACCAGAATCCTGAGTAGGAGATGGGATATTAAAAAAATCAAATACCTCTTACGACTGAGGGGAAAATGACTTTATTTATAAAATTGGGTGCAAGAGTGGTTGCATCAAACCTGAAGATAGGGCGCAGAGTCGCCGGACAGGCAATCTAGTAGAAAAAAAAACAATGAAAAAGGTAATATTCGTACCTAGTGAAAAGCCAATTTTGACAGCTATAAAAAATGTGAAAGGTACATTTAACGATTACATAGAATTAAGGGTTTCCTAACATGCACTCCGTTTCGATGTTCGGGTTTGTTCGGCAATCGTGCAGCGTCGAACAAGTATCACCTACTGAAATAGATGTTCAGAATAAATCCTTCATTGCTTCAAATGAAATTGCTATCTAATAAAGTTTATCAAACAAGTAAATCAAAATGTATTTTGAAATCCATTCTTTACGAGCCATTTTTTCCCACTAAGTATCACTACCGTATTTCATATCTAAAGAATATCTATTTCGGTACTTGGCCGACGCTGAACGATTGCTGAACAAACCCGAACATTGAAACGGAGTGCATTTTAGGAGACCCTAGAATTAACGATGTTTTTATTTGTGTCCAAATATTGCATTAGTGGCATCAAATCTGAAGGCGTTGTGTGGTGATAATAATTTTCATGTAGATATCTTCAATCTTCATAAAGCGATGCATAAATCTCTATATTTTTTAATCCGGGCTAGACCAGCTAATAATGGTGGAATGGTAATATACTTTAAATAATACGAATATGCAATCAAATTCTCACTACACCGCAATAATTTAAGTTTATGTTACGGGAAATGGAAAAGTAGGCAAGAATACAAACCCTGTAATACGAAGACCAAAGATATGAGTAGTATAGATATAACATAATGTAAGCAATAAAGAGTACACTCGTGCCGTTTTCTTTTAACTACCAATAAAAATGCTTTACGAGAAAGAGATACAAAAGTTTCACTCGCTGTTTATAATTACAGTGTGTCCTATTAATATTTGTGAAGGCGAGTGGACGGGAGGACAGTGGGAAGAAAAAACATTATTATATTGCCAGCATTTGATTCACTGACACCAGTTTACCAACCTAATGTTTAGAAAAATATTCTGAGACAAATATTAGGATATTCACATTTAACTTTCGCAGCACTGATTTCCAGGAAACTTCCGAGCCACTAAAAATTGTATCCTTATAAGTCTATATAAGGATAAGGTGATATTTGTCGCGACATATTTGCCATGCAGTGGAAAGGTTTGATCCACCCTGACACGTTAAGAAAGTCTAGATACTACGTCTTTGGCGAAAACTGGGAGATGAAATTTATTCAAAACATTTGTTTGTATCTATTATCTGTACCATCCGTCTTGTCCACCGTTCTGACGTTACCTGCAAATGGAGTTTAGATTGTATTGTTCCCAATATTCTCACATTGTATCTTTTACAAGTAACCTACAATGCCGAAAATATTACAGAGTACCACTAGAGAAATCATTTTAAAAAAAATATAGTTTTGCGAGTTGGAAAAAGAAAAAATACTCCGATAATCCTTTTAAACCGCCATCACAAATTAGAAAAAATGTTGCCAGTTTATTCTACCAATTCGAAAATTGGCAATTTTTTTAAACAACAGTTTTAAAATATAATTTTAAAGCAGCGAAAAAATATAACCATA
This sequence comes from Ceraclea dissimilis, assembly GCA_963576895.1. Taxonomy (NCBI): domain Eukaryota; kingdom Metazoa; phylum Arthropoda; class Insecta; order Trichoptera; family Leptoceridae; genus Ceraclea; species Ceraclea dissimilis. The sequence continues at coordinate 20,108,897 of OY756358.1, read as the reverse complement.
TCTTATTATCACATGAAGCAACACTAAACCAAGTTTGCACCAGGGGACTTCTAACGCGTAATGCATTGTACATTGTAGTATATAGACAAGAAAGATACATGATGCATTTTGTGGGTAGCGTATACATTAGGTATGCAAACCAGATTGAATCGAATGCATCGATTTTATAATGCTATCTGTACACATATACGTCTTATTTCAATAATGTGTTTTCTGCATGTTCACTTCAAGAATTTCATTCTAAGATAATACACAGAGATTCTCATGTGGAGATTATTATGCTTCATTGCGCCACGTCGGTATGGGAGAACATTCTAATAAGAGTTATAGGCAATAACAGTTAGTCCAATTGACCATTTTATTACAGTCTATATTAGATTGTCTGATCGATAAGATAAAGTTTAATGCATATTATTCTACTTCTATTTAATTAAAACCATGTATGGCCGAATTAGTTTTAAGGTTAGTTTTTAATCGATATCTTATCATGGCTATATATTATTATAAAACGCCTTTATAACGCCTTTTTCAAGCTTTATCTATTTTCAGTGGCGTAACTAGGGGGGGCGGGGGGGGCGGTCCGCCCCGGGCGGTGCATTTCAGGGGGCGGCAAAATGGCACAATATATTAAAAAACATCTTGATAAAACACACAAATTAAAAAAAATCTCTGAATTTTCTAAAACTATTATAAAAATCTATTAAATCACAATAATTTTCATAAAAAAAATTGCCTGCGGCGCTAATTAATCCTGTTCGCGTCTTAGGTACATATTATTTATAGGTGCACAAATAAGTTAGATTTTCGATATCTTATGCCTGAAATTTCGTTACTTCTTGCATGGTCGCTTCCCCTATACAATACCTGTAACCATATGTGTTACCTCTACTACAGAAAGATAACCAGGTTCATCATTTCACCCATTTGTCCAAAAAATTTCGCCTGCGGCGCTCTTCATTGGTATTTTTTATATCTTTTTTTGTGATATGTACCTATGTTTTTATACTTTTATTTTAAAAAAGAAACAAAACTACAACAATCCTTCATTTTCATTTAATTTTATGAAAAAAATTTCGCCTGCGGCGCTATTTACGTCCTTTATTATGCCACATCTGTATTGAAATTTTAGTTGCTCTCGCCTAGCTTCAAAACTCCAGACACCAATGGGTAGGTATGTAGGTACTTGTATAGGTACTTTAGGGGTCGGGTGGGGCGGCATTTTCAGAGTCCGCCCCGGGCGGCACTAATGCTAGTTACGCCACTGTCTATTTTAGTCCCGGACATAAACCATTTTTTATCAATACCATAATATCTTACGTTACCACGCCTTCCTTGCTTCAATATTCCACATAGTAATTATTTTCTACCAGGGATTTTTTCCCTCTCACCAAATCCTGTCAAGCTTTTTACTAAAGAAAATTATATATAGAAATACCTTACCCATTACTCACACACATTACCCGCGCCCACGCCAGCTAATCCAAATGCAATATTTCTTATATTATAGATATTCCCAAGTCTCAAATCCAAAATCTCTCGGACAAAATCTATAGAAAGAGACACTGCGGTCAAAATATTTTCTTTAAGACTAAGTACGCCATTAATCTGATTATTAAAAAAATATATATCTGGATTATGAAAGATTGATTACTCCCTTGACTGTCAATGAAGTGTGCACGGATTCTGTCCCCGATGGAGACTTACTCCACTTCATGACAAAAGGCTTCCACTGCTAAATTTGCGGCAAAAAATATATTTTAGAAAAAAAAAAATAAGCACCACATGAATTTTTTTATAGAGTAATAAAGTGTGCACAATTTTATATTTCTGTGCATTTTTTTATTATTTCATAATTTGGAAGTAAATAAAATTATCTCAATAGCGAGCTCGACAACCCGGTGCGTGGTCGCGAGTTCGATCCCAATTGCCAACTTACTCCACTTCACGACACAAGCTTTTCAAGCTTACTGTGACGTGTACAAAGATGTATTTGGGTTTATTTCGATGAAACCAGTTTCAAATAGAAAAAAATACTATGAAAAATGGTGCCGGAACGCCACAGCCCTTTTACTGCCTCATATTTCATTAAAGACTTGCATGCATTGATCTATGTTATTTATACATCGAAATAAATAAATATCTTGCATTATGCATATTTCCCATCTTTAATTTTCTGTAAAACGTGTTTCTGTAAAAAAAATCTGTAAAGTATGGAGAGTAGTAAAAAGAATCTCAATGTGAAAGAAAAGCAAAAAAAAAGCACTTAGTCTTTTTTTAATCCAAATTTAATCAAAACACGCGTATTATGGGGTTTCGTCGGCCCAAAGGTAGTATTTTCTTTTCCCATTATCTAAATATTTTACGCGAACTTTGTGAATATAGGTACATATTATCTTCATGTGGATAGATGCCTATTGAATAAAGGACTCATACCGCAAACAATAATACAAATGTGTGTGTGTGTGTTTTTTTTTATTTCGAAAAATAATCTGGCTCAATGCCTGCAATACCATTTCAAAATAAGAAGATCATAAAAAAAAGAAAGATTAATGTTTAGACATTAATCTTTTAATAACGTGAAAACCATGAATATTGAATAACCACGATTAAAAAATAAGTCTGTTTACGTATGTACATACGAGTATGTCTATTTATCTATCCCTCCACCCACTCCGCTTCCCTTGCGGATTATGTGGACATGACAGAACGCCAGACCACCCTATCCTTGCACACACTCCTTGATTCCATCACATCCATGCAATTAATTGTCATACACGCTCTCCGATATCCTCTACTTACAACGCATCCATCCTTGAAGGTCTGATTGACGTGATTGCTCCGAATCGGTGTCATTTCTTCACGTCTTTCTTTCTCCCATATACTATAACTTTTGAGTCATCCAGTCATCATTCATTAAGTCAACATGCGAAAACTATTTACATAAGTTTATTCGCTTTCATTCTAGTCGCAGTACCCGTCATACAATCATTTATCTCTCTAATAATCTCAATCCTTATCCTACTATCTCTCAATGTTATCCCTCACATTCTTAATAATGATCTCATTTCCACTGCATTCAACCTTGTTCAGTCATTAATCTAGAAAAACTTCAACTGAGTCTAATTTCCAAAGTAGCTCCTAATAGTGCTGAAAACTAGGTACTCACTTTTTTTTTATGAACCTGGGTTTATTGAAATAAACCCAAATACATCTTTCTACTCTTCACAGTAAGCTTGAAAAGCTTGTGTCGTGAAGTGGAGTAAGTCGGCATCGGGGATCGAACCCACTCCCACTGCATTAACAATCGAGCGCGTTACCAAGCAGGCTACCACCTCAACTATATCGATCATTGATTGACGAATTCGACTTCTCTTTACCGAAAATCTCTTGTACTATTTTATGAAATTTAAATACATATATAGTAACGCCTCACATACATCTACTAATAATACCTATTATGGAAATAACTCATCTTGTTATTTTATCATATCATCCTTCTAAAATGGGCTTCCCACGTCTGTCGGGATTCGAATCATCTTTTGAAGCTCGGATATATTATTGTATATTTGCTTTGTACGTTTACCTTAGGATTCTTATATTATTTTAAGTTTATTTGTATAAGTAAAATTATAAATTTAAATTTAATGTATTTTCAATATTCGAGTAAAAACAATATCAATTTTCAGTTAAACTACTTTAAATTTCACTGAGTTTTGCAAGAATAATAAGAAGTTTTCAATTCCACAAAAGCGTGAATCATTAAATTACAATATTTTTAATATCACAATTGTTATTTTGTGAGAAACGTCGGATTTTCTACAAGTTAACAAGTATGTTTCTACGAGTATCTCAACGGAATTTTATCTTTTTAGTACAAAACATACAGCGTTTCCTTCTCACTTCGTCCATCAACCTTCATGACACAGCGGATAGAATACTAGTGTGTTAGGCTCAAGGTCTGGGTTCAATTCCCGACTGCGGCAGATGGATGGACTAGAATTGGTTCGAATGTTACATAAATGTAAAGCCAACGGTCAGTGGAAAGTCCATCCTTTGTTACATATATATTGGTTGAGATAACTAATTGAATTTGTTGTTGAGTAAAATATTTCTTCCATACAGTCGTACTACGACGTCGGGACTTTTTCACTTTTGCATGTTATTCGTGTTTATCAAATGCATTCACATTCCTAGTCGACATACCTATTTTAAGCCAGTTTCTAAATGATTTGATGTGTTTTGTCCTCAGATACTCTACACTAGAATTGCTGTAGCTTTGTGGCGAAGTTCCAGAGGGATGGAACGCGCTGCCAGAGTTCCTCCAGTGTCTGGATGTTTCTCTGCACATTGCTCAAGACACCTCAATGCATCGGAAACCCAGGTGGGTAACAATTATGCTATGACTTTTACATACACAATGTCACTCATGAAGATTTTTTTATAGCCATACAAAGATATGATTTCCCCGGGTGAGTATCAGAAAAAGACCCTAGCCTGACCCCAGCTCAGGACTTGAGGAAGGACGATGTCTCACGGGAAGATGATCCGAAGGATTATAGAACAATAATGCCAAGAAGAAGAACAAGAGAAGTCATATACATATTCTAAAATGTGTATGTAGTCTTTGTTTACTAGAACGATGCCTGGAAAAAGCTAGCGGTATATCAATACCACTATATTATACCAACATTTGGCAACTGAAAGTGTTATAGATAAAAAATAGGTTATAATGAAATATTTTCAATAATTCTTACAGACAGTGCAGCGGGTGCTTTCCAAAAAAAAAAGGCGAAAGAAATCCAGATCCCCAGTATATGTGTTTACCGCTCATCTGAGATAATCTAAACCTATAAATATTAAAAAAAATAAACAGACATACACGTACGCGTAAATAAAATGAGTAATATAATATTATTACGACCTAATTAAAAAAAACATATTCACAGATGTTTTTAATCAAAAAACGCACACTAAGAATAAACTAAAAACGTTTAATTAAACCAGATAAATTGTTGGTCAACGTAGCGAAATAAATGAAATATTGATTATAGATAAAATAATTCTACAGTTTTTGTCTGAGTGGAAATCCGAAATCCATAAAGTTTCTTATAAACCGACCTTGATATTGCTTAGTGTAACCTTGCGAAAACATTTGGTATATACTTAAATAAAATTATATTTTGTGGAAAATTACTGTTTTTTTTTTGTAACGTCGGATATTTTGATAATAGGCATTATTTTATTTTGTGAGATATTGAATCGTTATTCGTGAAAATACCAATCACCGAGCCAGCAACCGAACCACTTTCAAAGATACAAACACAAGACAAAGAACTAAAAAGAGAACTGAAAGAAGAATTAAAATCGTAACCTGGAGTCCATCATATTGAATTACATCCGGTGGATGGATCGAATGGATATTATTTTTTGTTAATAATATAATATTAGGTATTTTTTCCCATCGTGATTTTATTATTTAGATAAGCTCATTCAATTTGTTTGTTATATAACTCAATATTTACCGTATGAAGATATGTAAACACAAACAATACCGAATATAAAATGAAGAAAAAGATAAACAGTCAACATCGTAATATTATATTATCAAGGTGCTTGCATTATTAATTTAAACTTGTAAATTTTCATAAACTTGGAGTGGTTTATAGAACGCCAGCTATCCAGCGTAAAGATCGAAAAGGTGGCTGGTTCAACGAAATTTTGCCCGACGGAATAATTTAAGAAAAATAAGAATTTATATGGGAAAAAGGTCACACAAGAAAAGAATAACTACGACAAACCTTTTATCCCACGGTGGAAGTTCTATATGTTAGTCCGATAATGTTCACCACAAAAATGTTTAAGATATGATCATATCATCACCAGGGAAATCAAATGTTTAACACAAAACAGATCAAACACAAACAATGTACAATATTTAAAATCAAAACACAAAACTATTATTTAGGTAATTACTACGACAACGATAAGAGCGAACCAAGGTGTAGATTGTCACTATATAACACTATTATCTGCCACGAAATAGTCCGACAAGATGAAGATTAACTATTTTTGACAGACGGTATGAGCAACACGAAGGCGAATTTGTCACTGAAGTATTGTTTTTTCAAGGGGTCAAATAGAGTTCAAATCTTGTGTGAAAGAACAATCAAATTTTGAATATTATATTAAGTTTTCTAAACAACGCGAGGTAAGTACTTAAATCCTGGCGGATCCATGCCTCCGGCCTTGAAAGGATTCCTTTCAAAACAAACGAATCGAAAATAAGCCTGAGCGATGATAAAACAAATATTTATTCACTACAAAGAAACAAAACAAAAAAAAAGGCATTTCGTTGTTGCATAAATCAAAGAAAACGAAAATCACAATATATGTGTTCAATCAACGCAAAATAATTCAAAACAAATAAATAATTTCCCACCAAAAAACTACTATGTGGGTAAACGAAAAGGTTTCATAATGAAACGTCAATAAACGTTGTGCTAGGTATATAATATAAATCGACTTAAAACTGAATGCAGTCATGTACAGTTGTCTGCGAGATAACAATTATGGTACCTATCTCAACAAGTATAGTTACGATATTCTAATTTGTCGATACTATAAAGCATGCAAATATATTTGTACATCTTCGTCCATTTCTTCCAGAACAAATGTCTCAACAATCCAAGTAATTGATATTTCCAAAATAAATAATCTAGTATTTCAGATATGTTCTTCGAAGGAAAATGAATAAACAGCACTATATTAGAAAATATGCAAGCTGATGCAAAGCAGGTTTAGAAAAATCTGTGTTGATTTGTGTAGACAAGAAAGGTTAAATCAACACAAACTCAATTTTTAATCAAAACGCTGTGTGACTTTACCATAATAGCATTTATGGACTTCAGTCTCAAAAGAAGTTATTCAATAAATTTGTGAATTCTGTGGCGTAGTACACTTCTTGTACATAACTTCCAAATTAATATCTCAAATAGATATTAGTTTTTCTGAAGATGCATGATACACTCTTGGTGTAATCCAAAATCAAAAAAACGTGATACGAAGATAATTGATACATCTATTTCAAATTCTCAAATCCAAAAACGAGTGAATGTAAGTAGGCTTCTATATAAAGGTGTAAAGCGGATTTACTTCCCAAAGATTATTCCGAACAAATATATCCCTCCATAAGCGCCTTCACTTGCATCTGCGAAGCCAAGATAAGTCAATGTACGATTCAATCTGATTCCAATATGCCTAGGAATCTTAAACGAAATTAATAGCAACAAACTTGTTTTCAATCTCTCCCAATGATCCACTAATGAAATGTTTCGAATTGTGATTTCATTAGTTAAAACGAAGCAATTCCCTTCGTTTTCAATCAATCGTAGCAATCTAAATCTATGTAAAAAAGAGCAATGTTGATGAAAGCGATCAAATTTTATTGTGTTCGAATGTAACGGTCTCACAATTTTTGCTATGCCGTCCTCTACGCGATTTAGGTTCGATTCTAACGATTGTGGATACTCAGAATGCTGAGGCTTTCCCAAATCCAATTCAAGCGATTCTTGATGCTCAGATTTCTGAGGCATTTTCAAATTCAATTCTTCGATTAAACTTCCTACTACAGCCGAAGGACCATTATTTTCTTCTGTGGAAAATAAACTATTCAAATATGACGAGTCTAAAATGCATTCGTCATAATGTTTTGCTATAAGAGCTTCCCAAACAACTAAATAGTTTTCTGCGATTGGCATAATACCCATGCATATAGGTTTTGCTTTACCAACGAGGTGTCCGAATAAGTAATAAATCTTCTCGCCGTCAGTCAATTTCGAATTATCATGAATCTCCTTTTTAAATATTTCATAAAAATATAAAAAGTGTTCAGCTTCTCCATCAAAGTCAGGAAGTGTGATGTTTGGAAACTGAATAAGGTTTCCATTATTTTGTTGCGATGTGATTGAAGATGTCTTCATATTAATCTGAGGCGTTTGATTTATTTCATCTGATGCGTAGCTTATTCGGCAATATAGATCATCGAATGAATCCAACAAATCATAATTGACTGCGTATTCTTGATCTATATCCAACTTCAACCAATTGAGCCTATCAAGCAAATCTATAAAGTGAATTCTGCTTTCTTTTACCAATCTCGCTTGGACAAGAAAGGATTCAATATAGCGGTTATCATTCAAATGTGAAATCAAATCGTGTGTTATTTTTGTATAACGAAAAACTCGTGCGATTTGTTTCTCGCACTCTTCAATATCTTTTTGAATATTCTCCATTATTGCAACTGGTGTGTGGTTAATTGATTATTAAAGAATAATCCAATTATGCGACTATACGATAGCAAATTATGCAACAAACAATTATGCGTCTACAAAATAATGCATCAACAAAGAATACAACAACAAATTATGCGTAGATATGATTAATCAATGTAATTAATCAGTTATGTGTTTTGTAACTAATAGTAGCTGTGTCTTGCACTATGCGTAGAAATAACAATATACAAACTCGGATGTGAATGGGAACAAAAAATGAAACAAACCAAAATGTTTGTTACTTGATGCGTCAATATTTTCCCAAATTATTTTAAAATGATATAAGCATGCGTAGGTGTAAACCTAAAACTAACTATTCCAAATTGTCCGTAGATAGACGAGTAATGTATTGTGAATTACATAGGTGCCTGGTTTAAAGTATTTTTATAAAGCGTTAAGACACCTAAAGTACCTACCTAATACCTAATGCGAGTGAAAGATACGACAACTAAACAATAAATTAGATATAGGTAGGCACCAACAAATGAGTTGATTATATATCTACAAAATAGATATACCTAAAGCGACGTAAGTACAACAGATAGAGCAAAATACCTAATTGAAATGTGTGACGAGTAAGGAGTCTAGTTTAAAGTATTTTTATAAAGCTTTAGACCCCTAATACCTACCTAGTACCTATAGTGAGTGCAAGTTCAACGACAAATAAAATACTATAGGATACTGATCGTAAGTACCGATACTATATTTACAGAATAAATATAGCATTCAATTAGATGTCAACTAAAGTTCCAAGTTAATTGCTAGTTACATTTGTCCCAAATAGACATATGTTAGTAGGCAAAAGATGCCTCGATGCTAGAGTGAGTATTCGTAATTACCTAAATTGAATAAAGCAAATTCTATTCTAAAATATAAGTCGTTTGGACGATGCAAGAACGTTATCAAGTACCTACCATAAGAATCCGTAGGGCTAAATTGAAAAACGCTTTGTACATATCACAAATATATATGTACAACTAATCTAAAATATACCTACACAAGTAGGGCTACGACGAATGTATGTACGAACTTCAAAATTCTATTTATATATATTGATACTACTAGATAGAGTACTTATTCTAAATCAAAATGTTTCCAAATATGTAGGTATCTACCAAGACGATTCTATTGTAGGCAGAGTACCTATTTCAAATTTCTATATCCAAAACGCTAGTAAGTATGTAAGTATTGTAGGTACCTAATCACAAGTGTAAGTAGATGAATATTTGGTCAAATTATTTTCCTACAATATTATTCGAAATTCGAAATTCCCTAGTATGATTCAATGATTATGCAAACAACGAAATGTACAAGCCATACAAGTGTCATTGACTCTTGTAGGACTGAGAATTACTATGCAATACAATTATTAAACGAAAAAATGATATTTATCTTATACCGACAGGCGCTAATTTCAATCCGGTTCGAAAAAGGATCAATGGTTTATAGAACGCCAGCTATCCAGCGTAAAGATCGAAAAGGTGGCTGGTTCAACGAAATTTTGCCCAACGGAATAATTTAAGAAAAATAAGAATTTATATGGGAAAAAGGTCACACAAGAAAAGAATAACTACGACAAACCTTTTATCCCACGGTGGAAGTTCTATATGTTAGTCCGATAATGTTCACCACAAAAATGTTTAAGATATGATCATATCATCACCAGGGAAATCAAATGTTTAACACAAAACAGATCAAACACAAACAATGTACAATATTTAAAATCAAAACACAAAACTATTATTTAGGTAATTACTACGACAACGATAAGAGCGAACCAAGGTGTAGATTGTCACTATATAACACTATTATCTGCCACGAAATAGTCCGACAAGATGAAGATTAACTATTTTTGACAGACGGTATGAGCAACACGAAGGCGAATTTGTCACTGAAGTATTGTTTTTTCAAGGGGTCAAATAGAGTTCAAATCTTGTGTGAAAGAACAATCAAATTTTGAATATTATATTAAGTTTTCTAAACAACGCGAGGTAAGTACTTAAATCCTGGCGGATCCATGGAGTATTGTTAGATTGACTTTGACATAACTCTAACGATTTACCTACAAAGAATTTACGAAATATACCTAGTGTCCGATTGTCAGGAAAATTCTTTTACAATTAAGTAATTGTATTTTTGTGAAACTATTTCTAGATTTTTGTATGTAATTTGTTTAATCTTTGTCTATTTTATTACTCCGTCTTCGCTGGGCTGTTTACATATATAGTCTAATGAGCTTATTTCCTGATGGCTCTGTTTATTCAGTCATGTCCCTAGGGAGACCATTATACGGAATCTCGTCTCAAGTACCTGTTTATGCTTTATGCAAAGTTAATGACGTGACTACTTAGGCAGATACATTTTCTTCTTACATAATATTTCATTATACACAACTTATTAGGCTCTCGAGATTACTCCACAGACATTCACCAACTCCAGGTCCCTTATACTGTATTCATCTGATAGGGCACAACGCATTGAAAATAAAATTAACATGTTTGTATGTAAAACACATGTATGTATATTGTATACCCTCGTTTAATATTTATTCATATTTAAATAGTAAACTTCACACAGACAATACAAAAAATATACTTCTTCTCATCTCATATAAATCCCACGTGCACTTACTGTAATGTTGTATTGTGTATTGTATTGAGAAGACAAAAAATATAAAGCATAGCACTTAAATAGGAGCGACCTCTACTAATGTCCTACGATCAGCTGGGTCGACCTTCTTGTACTGATGTGTAACTAACAGATAATAATTCGATTTTCGATTATTCAGTTTTCGATAACTAATGTAGACGAATTATTATTTAGTCGAATTTACTAGACAATGTTCTCGGTATTTGCTTGGATACATTCAATATATTTTTTCTACACTTCACAACACTTCAATATTTAGAAAATACCAATCCTTAACTAAATACGTAGGAAAGTATTCGAGTTTTTTGCATATTTTTTCACTACAAAAATGAATTCGAAATAAAAAAGGACATCAAAGTTCTTTTCAGTACGGTTGAATCTAAAGGAAACCTTCCAACAGTCCCAATATCTTGCGAGCTTTAAAAAGTAAAAACTAGTTTTTTTATAAAAGCGAATTACTTTTTTCTGAAGAATTATTTGTTTCCACCAGTTTTTTGTGCGATAGGTATTTTGTAAGATGATTAAAAAAAAATACTCTTAGAAAAATGTTATTTCAAAGCAGATTTTTTTTAATGTTTTTATAAAACACAAAAAATGTATTTTCTAGAGTTGCCCGGCAAATATATATTTTTTCATATAATGGACAGGAAATTTGGGTTAGAGATAAATAAATCTATTTTTCCTGTATCTACCTGAAACGGGTGAAACCTTACAATTACTTACCTATTTACAAAAAACTGTTAACCATCGTTTTTGTAGTAGTACTTTGAAGTGAATTAAAATACATTAATCTATATTAATAATAATAATAATTGGAATATTTTATAGCGCCGTCTTTGTGCCAGAGCACCTCGAGGACGCTTCACAAAAAAGCAATACGTATGTATAATGAAAAGTCATCACCAACAAAATGTTTGTGTCCAAGAAATAAAATCATAATAGTACATACATAATATACATATAATACCTTAGATACATAATATTATGTATCCGCGTCAGATTAACTATAAAAATATATACGAGTATGTGGAATTTCAATCATGTAAGTGATGAATAATAAATATGGGTCAATAAAAATATAAATAAGGGTCAATAAAAACAATAAATAAGGGTCAATAAAACTGATTAAAAAGGTGCGTCTTTAGGTCCTTTCTAATGGTTTGGAAATTGGCAGCGGCCCTGAGCCCCAGAGGCAATTTGTTCCACAAGCTAGGGGCTGATTAGTGATTACTAACTTACATAAAACACAACATACAGAAATTCTTATAGATGGAGTATAAGTTATTATAGCTTTCAACCTATATGTATTAATTCCAAGATCCCGATCCGGGTTTAAGAATTTATTCCGAATGTTTCGTTGATTCTACTGAAATTTGAGACAACTTTTTTCTCCAATTTGGCAGTATTTCAACAGATATACATACTATACGTATAGTTGAAATCATAAGGAATTTCATGGGGCAAATGCTAGCAAATATTATTCTTTAGAATACTTACGGGAAACATGAACGCATTTCGATGAATGGGTGTGGACTCGAATCCCCAAGTGAACAGAGTTTGTCTAAAGTTTTCACAACTCTGAGATGACGGATTATGAAGATGAAGCATACACCAAACTAAATTATGCATATATGTACCAAGACCGGAACCGGAAACACGCTAAATAATATATTCCGAAAACTTTCTTCTTCTTGGAATTAGAGAGACAACTTATCTGAATATCTAATAAACATATAGACTGAAAATTATATGCGACCAAAACTACTTTCTGTAGAAATATACTAGGTCCTTACATATTTTAATGCATTCTTTGTCATGAGTCAATTCGATGCGTGAAGGTCAAACGGCAAATGAATCGTCATTATGTCATTTAATCTATATTTTAGTATCCATTGATTAATTTTTTACACATTTTTCTAATAGATACCCGTGTTATATATCGGCAATTATAATAATTTCATTTAATTATATCACCCTTTACTATTTTATCTAATCACGCGCAATATTTTTATTAGCTACTTGTACGGTTTTCAAAATTAATTAATACGATAATTCTTACTGTTGTTGGGTTACTGTTATAATTCTACTGGATGATTCTTACTGTTACTATATTATATTATAATATTATAAACCATGATTATTATGAAATCACAATTCAAGTTTTGTGTGAACATCGGAATTTTCTACGAGTCGTAGTTATATAGTAATATAATAATTGGTTATATCTCAACAAGATTGGACCTTCCATTGTTGAATGTTACTTAAATTCAAAGTCATCGCATTAAGCCACCCGATGATCAGCCATAAGCCTGATGGAAGGTCCATCCTTTGCTGTGAATCTGTTGAGATATATAACTAAACCATATCTCTTAACTACTAAAATAGTATATACTCGTAAGATCCAAGGGCACTTAAGTATTTTATAATTGGATTTAATATTGGATGTAAAATAATAAAATATTATATTACTAAAATAAATATTAACATGTACTACAGAATATCTCAGCCGCGCAGGAATTTGTTTTTTTTTTTCGATTTCGAATGAAAAACATTATCTTCTAAATACACATTTACAAAAAACACTGGCTGTTTTTCAGCAATTTTTTCCAACTGTTTATCAAAGGCATATATGTAATGTTATATACATAAATCTAAAAAAAAAGCTTTCCAGAGAAGTATGAAATGGGAAAATTTAGCTGGAAGAAATGAGATTGCCATTTAGTAAACATTTGAGTACGACTACTTTTATTATACCATCACTGCATATATGCCATAGGCCATTAGTAATGGGGTATCCAGTGAATGCTGGGTGAACGTGAAAAATAAATAATTAAATCATATTTCCTTTGTTTCAGGTGTCTGTGAGTGAAACGACTTGCCATACTCCAGTAGTGAGCACCTGGAGAGCGAGAAACAACTTACAGAACAATATTCCCTTTAGTCACTTGTCTCAAAATGTACTTCGTGCAAGAAGAGGAGTCATTAGAATGTTGATTGTAGTTGTATTGACATTCGCAGTGTGTAATTTACCTTTCCACGCTAGGAAAATGTGGCAGTATTGGTCTTCTAACTACGAGGCTGGAAGTGATTTCACTATTCTGTTTACTCCTCTTACATTCCTAGTAACTTATTTCAACTCTGGAATCAACCCATTCCTTTATGCTTTTCTCTCGAGAAACTTCCGAAAAGGAATGAAAGAACTATTATTCTGTAGTTGTAAAGGACAAACTAAATCAGATCAATTACTTTTTAATCATCAATTCAATCAACAAACGTTTGCTTTACGACGAAGTTCGACTCGATCAACTCGAGCACCGTGCAGCTCTGTGACAATGGCAACTAATGGAGGGGATACGTGAAAATTACCCAAAGTCTTCAATACAATGAAATTACAAAAGTTTGAAATCGACGAGGGATCCGTTAAAAGTTGTAAAGAAAATTCTACATGAAAAGTTATTTTACAGAATGAAAATATACGCAACTATCTTTCCAGTGGATAATTGAAAATTTCCGATAAACAAACTTTTCTTGATTTCAAAATATTCTGTAAATATTGGGATGCTGTTTTACTCTACATAAATTTAATCTAAGGCCAATTTATTTTATATATTAGATATATTATATATTAGAAATTAATTAATTATGAATAAGGTACTTAATGTAAATATTTTACATTCCTCCTCCGGCGAATTTTTAATTAAAGAAATTCTTTCACTTGGTCTTTAAATATTTTCAACATAGAACTTTGGCTGATTCAGATTACAATTAGACAAAACATAGGCTTCAGACTCAACAATCTACATACTAAGTAACTTCTCACAATAAATTATTATCTAAATAATTAGACTTTTCAAAACTCTAGACTTTAGATTTGTGTAATAACTCATAAAAATGCAAAGTGGTGAAACAGGTATAACCTGTTTGTACTTATCAAAGGGAGTTGTAAGGAAGAATAATTTCTTATAAATGTTTTTTTCTTTATTAAAGACCTAACTGAAAATAGTTTTGAAACTCATTTATTTAGGTACTGATATTTTAGAGCAGCTTAACTACCGAAACTATTTCTATTTAAGCCCAGGTTTTATTCGTAGCTAACGGTTAAGCCATAGAATTTCACAATAATTATGTATTCTCTTTTATAAATAGAATATCATCATTCAATAGATCGTTTTATCCAATTTATTATATTCCAATACATACATCAGAATCTAAAGAATTTAACTAATAAATCTATTTTGTTGACTTAATTTAAAATTATATTTGACGTCCTATTTTTTGCTAAGATTTACAATAATTAGATATAAAGTAAACGTAGATATATTAAATCTTTCTATTACTAATTAGATAAATTTACTTAATCTAAAGATTTCTCCAACTTAAACGTTATACTTAATGTTAATTTAAGTTGTTGAATAAATTTCACGTCGATTTGGGATTCAGGGTTGATATTGTGATAAAATATAATTTATTATACGAATTGGAAATCGAACAACGCTTAATTAACGTTAAAGAGAGATTCACTGTGAGATAAATGAGGATTAAAATAGTCTATAAATTAACTTTCTATATTATTACAGCAAAATATAGAGTTTGGGAAACTAACGTTGAATTATATTCCATGAGTATTTTTGTATAAATCAGATATTTTTTTATGAATGCAATTTTGGTTAAACTTGTTATCTTTATACCCATATCACGCAGTATGGAAAAACTGAATAATAACTTCAAAAACAATTTATGAGGAAACTTCGTGATCAAGTTTATACCTATTAATGGACATTTCTCCTTCTTGCGTCTCTCTCGATTTTTATAAAGTTCAAGTATGTTTTCTATACGAATACATATAATTATTTATATTTAAAATTATCATTCAAAATACATAATTTAAAAACAGCAATATATTCACGACAGCTTTGGAAGTTGTTCAAATTTTGATCGTCGTTGTGAGGACGTCATTGTCATGACGCATCAAATCAAATTTACATTTTGTACTCGTAAAGTATGTACCGAATTCTTATAATTCTACAGTTTTCATCATTTAGGTACAATAATTGAATAGAGAAATTCAAAAGAAATTTAATATTCATTGTAGTCATTTCAAATACTATGTTAATATTAAATTCATGTTAATTAATGTTGTTTCAAATATTAAATTCTGGAAATCCCGTAGAATTTTATTACTAATTAGATTAAAAGGTTGAACAATATTTATTACTGACTGTAATGATTAAATGTGTGTTATTTTTAATATTCATTGTAGAATGTAGGTAATTATTAAATTTACTAGACAATATTTTTATTATAATGTTAATGTGTCATTTGAATACATAACCTATCGTTTATTGAAATTATTTTAATATTTTTCGGGAGACTTACATGCTTAGGGAGTTTGTACAGTTCTGAGCTGTACAAATGAATAATGCTAGTCTACCTTTTAATCAATATTTGCATTTGATTTCAATCAATAAGGTCATCAATTTCATCAAAATATTAATTTATCAAATGTGTACAGAAATTAGCGAACGTGTTGTGCACGATGTGATAATTTCCAAATTGATTATATTATTTTAATTTATAGTATTTACAAATTAATAAATTTATTATTAGTTATAGGAATAAATTAAAATGTATACATACTATGAGCTGTTAAAATATCCTTATAATGATCATTCAAATGTTTATTTTATTAAATCAAATAAAGGTAAAGCTATATACTTCACTGGAAAATTGTTTTTATATTAATCCTCTCATTTCATTTCCCATAAAATAATCCATGTTAAATTATTTTACGACCACGTATATTTCACGAGAACAAATCAGCAAGTTCAATACAGACTAATAAATTCAGTTTGAAAGGGAATCGTATCAAATTCAATATCTATTCACTTGAAATACATTGAACCAGGGGCGTAGACTCCAACAGTGCGCAGGATACGGCGCACCCCCAAATAATTCAACTCAACGTGATAAAATAAAAATAATCCAACAATAATGTCAAGAAATGTTAGTAATTCCTTAACGAAAACGTTCGACTCCTTTAAATAGGCAAACGCTAGCACACCATTTCGTATTCGGTGCGCTGACCATTTGCGCTCCGCCAAAACGCAATAATTGTCATACATTTCTTAACAAAATTACGTATTCCGTGGATTCGATTAATTTCATACAAAATGTTAGCAGTGCCTTGTGCGCTGCACCACAGGTACATTCTGCGTTGTGTGTGATGCGTGAGGGACAGAGGGTATTGTTTTTGGCGGGCTAGGGTGCGGTGTGCGGGCGGGTGAAGGGCTTGTGACAAAGATTGTAAGTCCTTACTTAACAAACTCTACGCATCAATGCATCCCGTATTACATAATTTTTACTTACCTCCTTGTTACTCTAAGATGAGTCGACGAGTTGACCATGCAAATTAATAACATTTTTAGTTTCGCTCTGAATACGGCATTGTTTTGACTTGATAATAATGATTATTATATTTTGTCGCCGCGCGGGGTGAAATTATTATTTGCTGTTTTATAGTTATTGTGGTAATACTAAATTATTAGTTACATTTACAGTTAATTACACTTAATTTTGTTAATACTTGATGATAATTTGCATAGGCAATTCATGTTTTCTCTGAAGTGTCGATTAATTTTTATTTTGTTACTGGAACTAAAAAAGTCGTGTTAAGTATAGATGATTAGCATAATATTTGTACATTGCAGATTTGTGTGATAATTTCATAAAATTTATATGTGTGTTAGAACTGGCATATTATATTATTGCTTACTTTTCATTAACGAGTGGATAAATTGTTATTTTATGATATAGCTGTCATAATATGAAAAACAGGAGAATCGATCTTCTTTACAAATAGTAAGGTAGGATTCTTATTTTTATGCTAGTCGTAATAATTATCCATTATTATGTACCTATGTTTTTTGTGACCCACAAAGCAGTAAGTTATTTTATTTGATTCTTTGTATAGTTATTCTTAAAAAGTTTAGTCGGTACAATCGAACATTAAGGAGATATGTATTAGGTATATAGGTATAACTCCCCTCTGTTCTTGAAAGTCGCACCCCCAAGCTTAGAACTTACGCTACGCCACTGCATTGAACCCAACCTACATATATTCATTATTTTCAAGTATTATACTTTGATCTTCCCACACTTCGATCACCTCTGTAATTTAGAATTGCCTTAGTGAGGATCTATAAGTTTCATTGAAAATTAATACAATTTATTTCGTGCAATTGAAAAGAGGTAAATAGCATATTATGTATATACAAATAGTAGTTATCCAGAATCCTAACATGGCGACCATGGGAGAACAGAAGACCTGTAGGACGACCCCAAAAAAGGTGAGTAGATGATATAGTCCCAGTCGCAGGAAAAAACTGGTTGAGTAAAGCTCTTAGTAGAAACATTTGAAAAACGCTAGAAAAGGCCTAGATATCCAGCAGTAGAGGGATGGCTAAACAAGAAGAAGTAGGTATATAAGTATCAACTATATTCTACCTAGATAGGAATGTCCCACAATGTTTGGTCATTGTCCTTATCTTATCAAAAGACACATGAAATATACCAACTACTATATGTACATTGTACATGATACATTGCACCGTAAATAACAAGCACAAACAGATTTGCATCTGTCACGTTCAAATTAGTTATACATTATCATAGTTAACAAACTAGTTTACAGAGAGCGGCTAACTGCGTAAAGTACCAGGATAAATGACCACAGTTTTTTATTCACAGATGTCAGATCCATTTTAGAAGTAAAATGATTGCCAGTTTTCCATTCATTTTCCATTCCGAGGAAACTTCCCCGCGTGCCTGTGCTTGCGGCGCCTGGCCCGCCGCCCTGTGTACATCCTGTTTCCTGGACCCTGAGCTTAGTTTTCTGGACCAATATTTATGTAAAAACTGTATATATACTTTATTTCTACTGTTTTCTATTCTTTTTTGTACTCATGTATGTATCTGTAAATAATTGTAAATATGTTTCCATCCTTGGACAAGGACACTGAAGGAATGTAAGTTAGGGGTGGGGTTTGTCGGGGGGCTCCCTTCTGGCCAACCCTGAGCCCACCTCTTAAAAAGATTTTGCCAAGAAGTGCGGGTAAAGAGGACGCGATATGCGCCTGTGCTACCCGGGGATTCGGAGGGCCTTAAGCCCGTGGGAGTCCTTCAATGATTTCCATTCATATATTTGAATTATACAAATTTCAGTAATTTTTTACGCACAATTTTCACGCCCGCCGAAAAGTTCTAATATATGAATTCAATGTTCTTAGTTTAGCAGTCTAGCATTCTATGTTCTCTCTGCTTAATAATTCCTCCCTTTTCGTACGAATAATTTACAGTTAACGATAAGTATCATCAAATAAAATGGGCGGTGAAAGGTAAGCAACGTTGAAATGACTTAAACAATTTAGCTATTCTCTCAAATTTCTACAAAATTATTGAGGGTGTACAATAATTAAACATAATGACAAGATAGAAAACCTACGTATCACAAATAAATAATCTATCTAAGTCTTTTAATTACAAAGGTTGGGTTTTTGGTGACACAGGTATGCAAATAAAACGTGGGATGATGACATACCTGGAAAACTGAATCAACAATTAACGATAGACAAAGGTTAAAGTGCTATTAATTATTTAAAAGGGAAAATAAATTAATAATATTTTACAGATCCTCGAAAGGTATGTATTAGTATATTAACACAAGGTATCATCGTTTGTGCTTTCCAGGAGATGAGCCAGAATAGGCATTTCGATGCTTACGAAACTGTAATAGGTATGATTCTAACTGTATTCATTTCAATTAATTAATATACTACACTGTATCAAGTGATATGTACTACGCAGTTGGTTGAGGCGGCATGTCTCTCAAGCGGGAGGTACCAGGTTCAAACCCCGGCGCTCGCGATGTATTCCGCACTTTGCGATACAAGCCTAATGCAAAGTGTGCAGGAAAGTACTTGGGTTTGTGTATGCAAGCCCAGATTCTTTAAAAAATATATATCAAGACCTATATAATATCATTATATCAATGACTATATCAAAGCCAGTAAAAACTAAAAGAAATTATATCAAAAAACGAGTTTCAAATTCCTTTATAATGGCGATATATGTATCATATCAGTAAGGAAACCTAACTCCAGCGTAGATTAGCTCAGGAAGCGTAGCTTTTCCCTAACCTAATACACTAGTCTACGGCACACACTTGCTCCGTTACGTAATATTAGAAACATAAATTTTCTTAAGCATCTAGGGAACAACATTTCATAACATGACAGTGCAAACGAAATTGAATAATGAATAAATAATATAATACAGAATATACTGATCCTTACTGAAGAGTGAATGGATTAGGGACAAATATGGAATCAACGGTCACAAAAAATAAACATTTTCCCTTAATAATTGAAACTCAGGCTTTCCAGCATGTATCCATCTGTACCATCAAGCATTTAAAATTATCGAAAAACAATTATCGAAACTATAGAATCCTCTGAATATCTTGATTATTTCCATAGGCATCAATCCCACAGTTTATACATATATTACAATGGATAATACACTACAATACATTACAATTTTAAACTAAAACGTTTTACCCCTCCCCCCCTTATAAAGTAAAACTTGTGTTAAGGGGGGGGGGCGAAGCGTGCTGTAAGTCTTTTATAAGTGTGCGTATAAGTGACAGCGTCCCTTATTCTACAAAAAAAAACATAAAAATTATAGAGTTTAGTATTTGTATACTGAACTTCCTAACTGTAATGACGTAATTTTCATAAAATTACCATTGAAATGAAAACCATGTAAGAACCTTATTAAATTTTAATATCTATTAAAACTTGGAGTTACCTCATGATGTTAATGAGGAGAGGGTATGTTTGCTATATGGGTACTTAGTTTACCTGAGTAATTGTGCAAATTGCCCATTTACCTGCTTATGCCTCATCCACATGTTGGTCGAGGTGTCACGTTTTTTGTGTGAATGAGTAAAAAGAACGAGGTGATTGTTTTAGATTGTATACGTAACCGACGGTTAACGCCTTTTTACTCATTCACACAAAAAACGTGACAGCTCGACCAGCATGTGGATGAGGCATTAGAATACTTTATTTCGTATAAAGTTTTATTAGGTCTAGTTTTGCAAAAGAAAGGTTTCATTTAATTAGAATAGTTCCCATCAAAAACGTATTGGTATAATATATGGCATTGGTATCTCGTATAGTCGTACATGTCATGCGCTATAAAATTAGTAAATTATTAAGCCATGCTTTGACTTCGGTCGTCAAGCTATTTTAATTTTATCTCTTAGACCCTGCGGAGTCCCATTGAACTATGGAGAATTTCAATGTATTGGTAGGTACTAGTTATCCGTAAGGAGACCGACGAAAGATATTTCATCAGTGTGATAACTTACGGAGTCGGCAGGATAATTATTTATTTATAAAAGAATATATTAGCTTACGGGCCGCCCACAGGTGCGTTGGAAAGTTGACAGCTGATCTCAAATGGACATCCGAGGCAAAATACAGAGAGAGATGGAGACGAATGAGGGAGGCCTATATCCAGAAATGGAAGCCGCAGGGCTCGTGAAGAAAAAGAAGGAGATATTAGCTTACGTTCACTGACTATAATTATATCGCGAAAATTATTATATAAAAACGTTACGGAAACACATACTTACTTATAGTTTTAATAATCGCTACTAATATAAGTTGTGAAAGCGAAATATACCGAAATATACTAAATATATTTCTAAAACCTATCTCCAGTGGTCACCGTATTGATTTTCAAGTGTCCAACCATATAATTCAGGTCGGTCTCGTTCGTAACTCCTCCATGGATATGGGAATCAGGAAAAAGTCCTAGAGTGAGGAGAATAATAGAAAATGTGTAATTAAAAAAGTTTAAAATAAAAAAACTTTAGTTTTCTGTTAGAATAATATGCTCATTAAAGTGCATTGTGGAATTAAATCATCCATTAGAGGGAAGGAAAACTTTTCAAAGCTTCAATGTTTTGCTAAAATATACATATAGATAAGTTATACTACCAAGGTAGTTGATGTATTTATTAAAAATTAATATAAAGTTCCCGTGTTTAGTAAAAGAGTTGAGATAAACTCAAAAACCAGGATATTGCTGTTAAAAACTAAAAGAAAAAAATAGTTTTTAAAAGGCTATGTTATTATTTGTTTTCTGAAGATAGATAATTCTAGCATTAAGGCTGTCTATATTATGTATTTATAGTGTTGCGTTACTTGTACATACTTTGTAATTTGTGTCTAATGGCATAGTGTTTCGATATTGCGGCCCTGATGCCCCGCTCACTAATTCATTTGTTTTTGTGATTGTCCATTTTTATTATACGTAACTACTTGCACATACTTGAATTTTGATGTACTTAAATATTATTTTAATGCAATTGTATTTTTTAATTATTGACGGGAATTTCTGTATATAATTTTAATATAATTTCTTGTTTTTATAACTATGACTCTTTTCCATTATTACTATTTATATACGGGTTACGAAATTGCCTATTTTTGCGATACTCGTATTGTTAATACTACATATTTATTTTATATTTACCTACATGTTTTCATTTTATATATTTTAGTGCTTTTAATCTTTTATTATATTTTTGTACTGTCATGCTTCGATGAGAAAATTATTGTTGAAATATTTTTGTAGAGTGTGTATTTTTTGTTTGTGGTATAATTTTATAATTTTATGTTTACATGATTGAAGGATGTTTTTAAAAACTACTTAGGTTCTTTTGTTTTTAATTGATCGTTTTAATGGTGTTTTGTTGTTTGTGTTTATTGTTAATGGCTTACGCCGTGTATGAAATAAATAAATAAATAAATATATCCAAAGGCGTACCTATATATATTTTCATTTCGGGGGGTATAGTATTTGGCTTTGGGGAGGGGAGGGATGAAACTAAACCTGACCATTCAATCTGAATAGTTGGGCTTTTATATAGAAATTTTTCGTGAAGGTGAGTGAAAAAGGTCGTATTTTGGTGTTAAATTTGTGAAGTAAGGGTAAATATTGTAATTGTGGTGTACAAAAACTACAAAAAAAAGAAGAATGACGCCGCAGACAAATGTTTTTTTGAAAAATGGACTCCTCTTCCCCGCCGTCATACGCCCTCGCCTATACCACACCATGGTCCATATTTTATATGAGTGTTTTCGTATGATTAAATTAATATTTAAAATTTGAATGTGTATTGATTATTTTATTCGTTTATTGTGACAATCATAATTATTATACTTTGCTACTCACTTTTACATTTTTTAATTCCTAATGTTGTCAAAAAAGTATATATTCGCTAGTTACTGACGAGAATACAAATGTCCAGAGGGTCCATTGATTACAGTAAACATTTTTTACACTAGCACGAATCTCTACAAATTTTTACTATAATGTAACAATGAATATTCATTATAATTAATTAGCTAATTGGATTCTATTTGCGGCTTTGCACCTACAGCTGTTTTTAGAATACTCAACAATCAAATGTGTAGGACCTGTACTCTAAGTCATTAATACTTTGGCGAAAATATTTACATTTAATTAGAAAATAATTAACAGAGGTTTAATGAATGTTCTCATCTCAAGAAATTACACTAATTTACATTTAATTTGTACCTACACTAAAATTAGCATTTTCAGATATGGGCAGTGACAAAATACGTTAATAAATATACCTAATTATTAGGTACCATAAATCTTTATTTACCTTCTCTGTTATTTACCTTCCATATATAATTTAAATGATCATAAAACGATCAGTTCATACATCTGCTGAAGATCGTCTACCAAGAAGAGCGCTCGAAAGATGAAACGATAGGTGGTATGGTAACTTCTCAGGAGGGTGGCAATCGTTCTTCAACTAATCGTTGATCTAGAATACGAGGGAAAAGAAATCCCAAAAATCTTTCATTCATTGAGATCTAACAATTCTACTACTTACGTCTGCGAAGAATGGGAAAATACTATATATATTTATATTTACAGATAGGTACCTAATGGTATCTGTTGACTAATAAATAAATAAGCATCTCTTATAACGTTAAACCCACAAACGGATAAAAGTAATTCACTGGAAAACAAGATAATAAGTGTAGATGAGTAATATAAAAAAAGCTATTATCAAACCATGCTAATTATAGTCCATTTCCATTTCGAGAAAAAACTTCGTATTTATGACTGGTCAAGTTAGAGACTTTGAAAAACAAACTAAAAGGCGAAAAAACCGGCTGGCTATCAGCCCGTTAGAATTAGATGTTATCGAGCAGTTATTCGGGAGTAGTTTTAGTTGATTGTACAAATCTAAAATATAATTGAATTACGTAATTAAAATTTACCATTAGTAGCACGTGTTTACTGTATATTATGAACCAGTACTAGGTATACTACAATTTTAAACTGTCAAGTAAAACAAATGTGTCAAAATAAAATTTAGAAGCAGATAGCGTGAAACAACAGATGAAGTTAAATAAAAGCGTGTTATGATAGATCGCTTACTATTACCATTGTTAACTTTGAAGTAGATTCTAGTGCTCATTGGTATTTTAGTCTGTAATATCGATATGCTGTATTGTAATGATATTACAGGCAAGGCGAAGTACAGAACAATACGGCATACGTAATATAATTTTCTATTATTATTCTGCGCTACGAGAGCCACAAACAGTGAGCAGACGTGTTTGAAATCGGACTACTATTTTCCCTTGTGTACAACAAACCATAATGGTGTATGAGATGGATTTCTGAATTCTCTTTATAAATCTTTATACAGATATCCATACAATATACCTACGTAGGATACACCATACCGCATAGAATAGGTACATCGTATTCAATAAACGTAACAAAACTAAAATTATGTCGTTTATCGGTACACTTGGCAAAAGCCGTGTGTACGTACATTGAATTATTTATTTCTACACACCTACAGGTAAAAATGACAGAACTAGTTTACTGGAGTTGGAGATGACAATATTCCCCATCAGATCACCACAACACAGTCTCTAAATTATCTGTCTTGGCCTACCTTGCCTTCCCTGTATTCTTGTAGTATTTTAGGGCTATCACACTAGTCCGGAAGTTCAGTTGACTGAATTGACCGTTTGCAAAAACGCTCCGACCATCCGTGTGTTCCCACGAAGAATATCATCGGTTGAGCAGACATTTTTATTATAATAATTACGTTATATCGACAAACTATCTTGCCCAACAAATTTTAAATTGGTAACTCAATCACGGATAAAAGCGACGTTAAATAAAATTACAAAAGTATCAAAAAACACGTATAACTTTTTACTGTTGTTTTTTACCTTCAATATTGTTTTCATTATACCAAATTTGAAATTATTAATTACCCATTCCGTCCAAACGAAGACCAAAATATTTTTTACAAATTGGTATTTTAATGTGGTTTCATGGACTAAATATTATTTTCTAACGAGGCGGGATTTCTCGCCAGTGATGTTGTTTTAGGAATTTTAATTAATTATAAATGCTATATAGGTACTTCCCTCCTGTATTCTGAAACGAATCAGACAGTCGTTGGATGAATAGAGTGAAGGTTTACAATGAGACGAAATAAGAAAAATCGAGGAAGACAGATAAAATATGTGTAGTTCGCTGTAAGCAACAGAAGTTGCATAATTTCGGGAGATTCAATTTTTAGATTTGTATGCAAAAAAAACATTATAAGTGAAAAGCTATAAAATTATTTATTCATGAATATAACCCTACATGCCTGATTCATTATACGAGTTATAGTATAGGCTGACTCAGACTCCCAGATCATTTGTACAATGGTTGTATTCGCATACGAAAGAAAAAGAAGTATAGGACAAAACGTTTAGCGAAATTGTTTATGTTGACAAAAAGACCTGAAACATCGATTATTTTTTAGATTTTATATACATAATGATATCAATTCCCAGAAAGGACAAAATTTCCGACTGAATAACCACAACCCAATATTTTCCACAAAGAATCCTTATAAAATTATTTGATTTCATCTTCAACACTTCAGATAGGACGTTCACACCAGTAATTTTTTCTTCAAAACTAATATAGTCTAACCCTACTCAAAGTTATCATGAAAGTTATATTTGGGCATTCCGACATTTCCTACTTGCCTCCTTTAGATTGTTTAATGTATTTTTTATCTTCAGTGGGGTTCATGTATTTGCCAATATAATTACTAAAATTAAGTATTTTTAAAAATAAAGAAAATAAAACATACATCTTCTTCCCCGTCTATCCTTGATTGGGTCGGGGGCCCAAAGCATCTGTATATCTTCGCCAGAGGCCCCTGTCACTCGTAGCTTCCAGGACCTCTGGCCACTCCAACCACAGTCTCTCCTCGCACGACTTTGTCACCTGCTTCTGCCAGCTATTTCTGGGGCGGCCCACCGGTCTTCTGCCTGCACTCTCGGCTTCCAGAGCTTTTAACGGAAGCCGCTTCTCTGGCATCTGAATGACATGTCCGAGCCATCTCAGCTGAGACCTCTCTATGAAGAGGAGTGTGGGTTCCACCTCGAGAGCCTCCCGAACATACTCGTTCCTTATACGGTCTCTCAGGGTTACTCCTGCCACTCCTCTGAGGTACCTCATCTCAGATGCCTGTACTCTTGACCTTACATTCTCGTGAAGCATCCATATCTGGTGACCAAAGGTGAGTATTGGTCTATATATAGATTTAAATATTGTGATTTTAGTTTTCTGGCTCAATTTCGAAAATAAAACATACAATCAAATGAAGCCTCCTTTATTTGAACGGGTTTATTTAACGTCCCGAATTTATTTACAGTTTATACCTGTCGTATTTATTTTCAATAGCGTGTTGTGACAAGAATGAAAGTGAATAAACTAAGATGTTTTGAGCATGTTGAGAGAATGAAAGATAACAGGATGGCAAAAAATATATATTTGAGTGAGCGAAGAGGGGTGATGAAGCGCGGCCGCCCGAGACTGACCTGCTCCGATCATGTCGACCAGATCCTCAAGGATGGACGCGTTTTGAGTAAAAGAAATCGGAGAGCGTGTATGACAAATTGCGTGAATATGACGGAGGCTAGGAGTGTGTGCAAGGATAGGGCTGTCTGGCGCTCTGTCCTCTCTGCCTACCCTGCAAGGGACGTGGCGTGAGGGTATAGATAGATAGATAGATAATAGCAAAATTACAAAGTATGTAATACTTAGTATTACATATGTATTTATATCTGACGCATATTTATAAATCAGTTTTATTCTAACTTTCCGATTTACTTAAGCTTATACAATTCTCAATTCTCTGGGTGTACTTTTATTTATGGGAAGGTAATTTTTATTCAAGATACCACGCAACTAACAACACTCTCTAGTAATTATAGGTACTTACATCAGTAGATATAAGAAAATTGAGTATTTAATTCAGAATGACACAAAGCAAACCGAAAATAAGGATCAATATCTGATACTCGTACATGGTATGTGCATTGCAGAACCCAACAAAAATATGCAAAAACACTCACAAATAACAGGTATGGAAATTCATTGTGAAAGCGTTCGCTTCTAAGTTTTTTTATACATAAAAACATACTCATTGTAATACATCTTCAACACACTTGTCACGGTATAATAATTTATTTGTAGATATCTGTAGTTAACTGGTATCCGTGCTTACTCGCTTTTTTAATTGGTCACCCAGCACTGATTCAGTTCTAAGCGCTTCTCTGTTATTCTGGCACATCGCCTACGACTATTAATTCCTTTC
Source organism: Ceraclea dissimilis (assembly GCA_963576895.1). Classification (NCBI taxonomy): domain Eukaryota; kingdom Metazoa; phylum Arthropoda; class Insecta; order Trichoptera; family Leptoceridae; genus Ceraclea; species Ceraclea dissimilis. The sequence continues at coordinate 20,081,123 of OY756358.1, read as the reverse complement.
ACATATTCTGACAAACTGTATACAAAGAAGTATTTGTTATAGATAGGTGCGATTGAGATTAATGGACGATCATTTACATTTGGTTCAAATGGATGATATAAATCTTCCTAATGTTAACATCAGCTTACAATACTGTCACCTATAGGATAATAAAATGTAGATCTGTTTCTAATATTCCTGCCTATATTTCTAATATTATCGTGTATAGTAGTAATACTATTGCATATTTATTATCTTTATTGTATCTGGTTGAATTTAGTATTGTTTTTTTTTTGTATTTGTCCTTTTCCGTGATATACCTACCTACCTTAAATACCAGTAAAATATCGAACATTTGTTGGTGTATTTAGTGGAAAGGAGTTAACCATTGTGAAATATATTGTAACGACTTGTTTTAAAGAAATGAAATAAAAATAGCTTTCTTTCATAGGAATACTCGTATGTACTACGTAGTCTCCAAAACTGCTTTGAGTAGTGGTGTCTTGGGATTTGTACCTGTGTTTCCTCGGAAAAACGTTTGAAGACAAAAAGTAGCGGTGGTATTTAAGTACCTCAATAAAATTAACTTCTCCGATCCTTAATCCAAATCTTCCTTTTCTTCCACTCGACTACTAGGCATCCAAAAATACCTTTTAAATTCCGTATTTTTATTCACATAAAATCTCTAATTATTTACTTAACATTACCATACATTTTGAGACATTATTTTCGTTAATATTTCAGAAGTTGTTAAATCATCCGAAAAATCTTCCCGGTAGTAATTTAAAATTCGTATTATACTGAATTATAAAAATTTTGCTGATTAATAAAATGAGGAAGACATTTTACAAACCATTGGAGTATAAACGCTTAGATATGTATTGCTTCACTTAACACAGTATAAAAAATAATTTGTAAATTCATCAAAATTTTATTTAGATGGCTCGGTAGTACAATAGCATTAGTTAGCATCCATCTCATTTTAGCATGTTTATGTTTACTATATGTATTAAATTTTGTTTACTTGTCTAGGCCCAGAGGTCAAAGGACATAATTCGTGTTTATTATGGGTGAAGACAGCACCCCACGCAAAATCATTTTAATATTTACCGAGAAAATACGAATTCACTATATGCTAATTTGAATTAGTCGCTCGTCAACAAATATGTATTTCTATGAATAAATTATTTTCATAATAATTTCATTGAGAGAGAAATAATACATGAGGATACTAGACAAAAAAATATCACTGATATTTTTTTAACAGATTTTACACCGAGTTATACCTTGTCCTTTTTAGTGCACCTCTACTACACTGTAAATACGTTAGAGTCAATCCTTGTAGACACAATTTATTCCAAGGGACATTAAGTGAATTAAGACTACCCTGAAATTTCGGTAAAGTTTTGCCAAAAAAAGTCTTCTATTCAAACTTAAGCCCTCTTGGAAAGAAAAAACAGTTTTATTTAAAAGACGAGATGGCATTGAAACATCGTGAAAGTGCACCTTTTTATTTAATTTATTTATTTTAAGCTTAAAGTAAACAACAAACACATATAAATATAAAAAATGGACATAGTACAGATTATAAAACGTTGTTCACTAGGGCGAACTTATCGCAGAACTGCGATTTCTACCAGTTAACCCCTTTTTAACCTTTTTGTCTTATATTCCAGATGTAACAGGTGAGGAATTCGAAAAATATCTATTCATATTAAATTCTTATGAAATGCCTTTTTTACTGTAATGCTGTGATCGAAGAACAAGTAAACAATAATGGGGTATTCCTGGCACGTCATCGGCCTGTAAAGGTTATGTAATCTGTCAACATCCTAAATGAGGATTATACCCACATTATCGTAATGAATTGATCTAATAAATTGTTTCTAGTATCTAGAATACCACATTAACATACGAGTATTATACAAACTTGACTCTCTTCTTAACTCACCCTTATTACACCCTATGGAGAATACATAATAAGACATCATACCCTTCCGAGATTATAATGGATATCGTAATCCGATTTATAACATGTTTAGTGAAAATGTGGTCGAAATTCTGCCTACTAGTTCAGAACTTAATTGTTTGATACGTTATACATCTACAAGACAATACGTAATATCGTTTGATAGAGATTTCAGTACATAATTTCAGTCAACTTATGTCTTTTTTAAAGGGTGATATGTTATGAGTATTGTAAATGACTAAAAGGATTTTAGCTTATAAAGTAAAAAGAGACCAATTATGAAAAATCAATATCTGCAAGAGTCACTGTGTCTTTCCTTAAACATTTTATCATCCTAAATTTTAACATTTAGCTTCACTGAGTTTTATTTATTTAGTTTAAATTCACTTTTTTAGTATTCTAAATGAATTTCGGTTTTGGACCGGCTATTGCGGGTAAACTGCTAGTTCTACGAAAAAATTATCTAAACATTTTTTGTATAGAATTTAGCAAGGATTATTTTTGTCATTGACTACTTTCTCCTATCTCTTACCATATTCCTACAAAATGCGAAAAACCGCGAAGAGGGACCTTTTCGGGGGGAGGCAAGGGGGGTTGCGGCAGGATTTTGATAGGCAACCCTAGTGCGATGTAATACCCTATTGGTAAGCTATCATTTATACCACATTTCGATCAGAAAACAGATACGTCATAAATTAAGCAGCGGGCTCTTGGACTATTAGTAATTATTAGAATATAATATTTCTTTGATGGTGTTGGTAATAAATAAATTCAAATGAATAAACAGGAGTTCCTAAATAGTGTTGATAGTTCCTATCCATACACGATTTTCATTTATTAGTATTGGTAATTATTTTCTTAAAATATAAATAATGAATTCAAAAATGTGCAGTACGTCTATCCCGTGCAAAAGCCAAGCTCAGACTGAATTTGAAAGGGAAGGGTATACTAATTCTAGGAATGCCTTTTTAAAAGAAACCTGGAAATAAATTTAAAATCTAAAACATACGATTTGTTAAGATTATAATTACCAGTATTTTGGCTAAATTATGCTTTTATATCTGAAAAAATGAACGGAAATTCTTGGAATTCCGTAAATTTTAGGGGTGCTTTCGGAATACTTTTTTATTCAAGGAATTTCCAAATCCTGTAATTCTAAAACACACGTCCTGTAGTCCATACTTTCATCTATCACTGACTTCAGTTTCAAGACGATTCCTTCAGTATTGGCTGAGTAAGAGTCGCCGCGTCGAAGCCGTATATGGTACCGTAGCCCCTTAATTAAAATCCGTGTCTCCTTGAATATTAATTTCTATTCTACAGCATCAGATCATAAACAACAATGGAAGAATCTACCAGCACACTGTAATTGAAAATAGTATATCAAAGAAAGCTGTTCGCAAACACATTTTGGTAATAGGGTTTGAGAAATACTGTGCCAAACCACAAAATAAATTAATCTTCTATGTACATACTTATTATTATTATTAGGTGTATACCAATTTCTGTGTTTCTTTCGTTTTTAAACAAATGAATCGATAATGTGAATAACCTCGGGGTACTTGGATCAATTTCTCATCCCATTATTAATCAATAAGTGTACCTACGTGCCTACGTACAATATACAAACTACCCTTTTACTCTCCTAAAGTAACCTACCGGATATTTAAATAATCACAAAGTTTTTAGAACAATTTTCGTCAATAATTTAATATAATTTGAATTCCCTCAGATAAATTATAAATTGCCCTCTTCCTTAGAAACACAGTTTTTATTTCATGCTCACCCGTGTATATTTTTTGAATACCTAATCTCTTCTATAATTGGAAGTGTCCTGACTGACTGACTGACTGACATACTCACTCATCAACGCAGAGCCGAATTGGCTTATCCTAGAGAAGTGAAATTTTGAAGGTAGATAGGTTTTAATACAAAAGCTTCCACTAAGAAGGGATTTTTGGAAATTCCGCCCCTAAGGGGGTGCAAAATAGGGTTGAAAGTTTTTCGGAGTATGCGAATATCTCGGAAACCAGACATTGTACGAACTTGAGATGTGGTACATAGATTCTCCTATCGAAATTAGTAATAGGGTGTTTAGCCGTTTTTTCGAAATTTTAATTAAAAGGGATGAAAATGGGCTTCAAGAAAAGGGATGATTTTTAAATGTCCCTTAATAAGCTAAAAAAATATATACAATTTCCAGAAAATGGTTTCCTTAGAAAAGGTCAAAATATGTTATTCTGTCCCCAAAAAAAACAGTTTATAAAATTAAAGGGATGAGGGTGTTTTTTTTTTGACAGTACCATATCTCAGTAATAAATTAAGTTGTAACGCTGTAATTATACATTTACATAGTAATTTAAAAATAATGAAATAACTCTTTCATAGTTTTACCAAAAATTTAGTCTAAGGGTTGAAAAACATGTATTGCGTATACGTCCACATTTCGTACAACATATGTATGTAGTATGTAGGTAGGTAACATATTTGAAATAAAACTTTTTCTACTCCAACACAGATGGCGTTGAATTAATTTAATTTTTTGTCGTTTTAGGTTACGTCTATAAAATAAAACTTTTGCTACTCAAATATAGTTCGCAGTAAAATTTAAATTAATAATTTTTTTTAGTTTTTCGATATTTGGTTAGATGGTTTCGCGGTTTCTTTTTTTTAACATACTAGCTGTATTACCCGGGAAACGCCGGGCAATACAGCTAGAATATTAATGTAATGAAACTTGCCTACATATTTAATTCTATATTATAGGTAATCATTATCATTAGTTCTTTTAACTCCTATGGGAGCATAGTGGGCAAGAACATCTTTCTTTTGGTCTCTATACATTCCTGAGTTATTGTCTTGAACTGACATCCGACCAGTCCAAAGAGAACATAATATCAATGTTCTTATGTATGGAGCTTCGACAAATGGTATTTGGGCGACCTCATCGACTCGACGATAATTCTAATGTTTCCATCCTTGGACAAGGACACTGAAGGAATGTAAGTTAGAGGTGGGTTTTGTCGGGTGGCTCCCTTCTGGCTAACCCTGAGCCCACCTCTAAAAAATATTTTGTCAAGAAGTGCGGGTAAAGAGAACGCTATATGCGCCCAGGAATGCGGAGGGCCTTAAGCCCGTGGGAGTCCTTCAATTCTAAAGTTATAATTACTATCAATGAGTCGTTGTCACAATAATAAATTGCTTGTAATTGTTCATATATGTATGTCATTCTTAAACATATTTATTCTTCTTCGCCCTCGCCTTTGTCCCATTTACTTGGGGTCGGCTCTCCTAGTCCTCATCCTCCAAGTCCCCCGCATCCTCCGCAACATATTACATATAAAACATATTTATTATTTATTTATCGTATGGTCAAAAATAGTATATCACATCCCTCAAAGGAAAATTTTTCAAGGTTGGACATTGTGCAATGATAAATTTCGCAAGCAAGTTTGGTCGTCAGAAATTAAATTGGACGTTCTTTATATATTCAGTCGCTGGCTCATTCAGGTAAGTATAGGAAGTCATCGAAGCTCCCTTCATATGATCGGAGAACATATTTAACATCAAACATATTCATTGATACTAATAAATATTATGTCTAGTTGTATTCACCGTGAATAAAAAGAAGGAAAAATGAAATTTATTAGTAATTTCATGAGAGAGATAAAATGATTGTATTCAATTACCTTTGATAATGTTTTTAGCCTTTTTTCACAATTAATTCAGGAATAAAATACTCCATAAGTAAGGCTTTTAGAAATTAAATAATGTTGAATCACAGTCCATCCCGTAGTCAAAAGCGAAGGTAATTTTTTTATATTCTTTGTAATTATAATTTTTCATTTGAATTTAAAATTAATTAATTCGGTATATTAAAGTAGGTACCTACAAAAAAATGAAATTTATTTCTGTCTTCTTACACTGGAAATTAATATTATAATTTTGTGTTACAGAAACTACCTCAAGACCATCGAAACTTTTTAAATTCATCAGTTGTTCTTGCTTTCCTGATATTTAGAGGAGCTGAAAGGTTTTCCTAGATATTTACATGTAGCTACATTTTTTTTTATAAAATCAATCTGGGTTTATCGAAATAAACCCAAATACATCTTTGTACAATTCACAGAAAGCTTAGTTCTTACAATTCACAGAAAACTTAGAGTAAGTCGGCATCGGGGCTTGAACCCGCGCCCGCCAGATTAACAGTCGAGCAGGTTACCAACCAGGCAACCGACCACCTTAAATATTTTAAAATTACATTATTTAACATCACATTACATATTTTAACATTTCCTAGATATTTTAAATCAATTTACTTATGGCGTGTATATTACATTTCTTTGAGTTTCATGAGTAGTATGTTTCACTTGAATGAAATGTCAACCGGGAGTCACATTCCAGAAATATTTGGACACACGATGATAAGGTGTAACAAAAATTATACTCGTAGGATTTGTGCAAGATGCAACACTTCAACATTCAATCAACATACGAGAACGGTTTTCAACACAACTTGTATGAGGTCGAGCAGAACGGACGCAATCGCAAACTACTCGTAAAACTAAGGCCACTTGAGCCTTGCTGGTGAAAACAAGGGGGATCGTTTACTATAGCGTAAGCACAAACTGAAAAAAAAATCTCTTTAATTATATTTAATGAGAAATTATTAATATCTAATGAAATTTTATTACACAGCTAAGTTTTTTAATTGAAATTGAAACGGAGTAGGTACTGAATTAAAATATAATAGACTTTTCAATTAATAATTTTAAAATACTGTATTAAGAAGGTACTGAAATCAGTCGATATTGTGACATTGTGACAGTGAGACGTGTTCCTTCGCTGCAGTGTTATTGTATTTACTACCTACATATTCCACGTGAGCTGTATCTTTTTTCTTTATTATTAACATTATTCTGTTCCTACATTAAGGGCAGTTTTTTATTTAGAGTTATTTTATTATTTTTTCTTGTATTATAAAAATACACATTTGTTTATTTTTTTTTCGTTTGTACTGAAATTTTGTTAGCGCGAAGGTCGAGATGGATCTCGACCCTCCCCTAAAAAATCCCGATCCGCCGTTTCCGCCTCTGCCGGACCCACCCGACTCGCGAAAACGGAATGTAGCTGCTGCAGATATACCCCCACCTGACGATGTTTCCAATGCCAAACAAATATTCACAATGCCCCTCAGAGAACATTGGTACTCCGTAAAATCACTAGGGCCATATATTGTAAATGTGCAAATGACTGAGCAAGGAAAAGCTATATTCCCCATGAGCTTCGGCAGATTTTTGCGCATCAACAACATACATAGGATTGTGAACGGTTCTGTAAGATCAGAGGGAAAATTCAAAATTACCATGGAATTCGAGAAAGGAGAAGCAGCCAACGCCTTTATTAAAAATATCTTCATTACATCAAACGGGCTTTACAAAGCATTTATCCCTTCCTACAACGTCACCCGTATGGGGATTATTAGAGGTGTACCGACAGATGTGACAGATGAAGAAATCAAAGAGTCCATCGAAGAATCCAATCCAGATGTTGGGGCGGTAGTAAAAATTAGAAGATTAAACTACAAAGATACTTCTAATGGCGAGGCGGTCTGGAAACCGTCTCGATCAATGGTCGTAACATTCGAAGGCCAATCACTCCCCACCCATTTGTATATTTTGTATAACTCATTCAATGTGGAGACTTATTTCTTTCCAACGGTTCAATGTTACAACTGTTGTAAATTCGGCCATACGAAAAGCGTATGCCGGTCTACACCCAAATGTTACAACTGCGGCGACAACCACTCAGCAAACGAATGCTCTGGCCAGGATATCAGGTGTCTTTATTGCAAAGGCCCCCACAAAGCTATAAGCCAGTCCTGCCCTGAATATGAAAGGCAAAAGGCGATCAAGCAAACGATGGCTTGTAGAAACTTGTCATATATTCAAGCAGCGGCCCTCCACCCGCAAGCACACAATAGCTATTCGAATGTCACCGCCAAAAAAGTGTCAGAAAACAATCCTCCACCGCCAACTCCCTCTTCGTTTTCCCGTCTATGTTTCTCAAATCCCCCCTTTTCATCACCCGTCCATCCTCCTCCTCCCCCTTTCAACTTAAACTCTGCAGTGACTAAAAAACCCACCACACGCGGCAAATTCACCTACAAAATTCCTTCTTACATGAAAAATATGCGACCTCCAGAATCCCTCCTGTATTTCAATAACGGTTCGTCCCTTTCTCAGTCCCCTAATGGTTGTGCTTTAAGGGACCCTTCTAACGTTAATAACAGTGAAACTAACCCATCCCAAGCAGAAAAACTACAAAGCTCTCTTTCCTCCGACAATTCTGATTTCATTAAGAATATCATAAATATTTTAATTGATTTACTCTCATCAACCCAAAACAACCTACCGACCAACGCAGCTTACTTGATTTCTTCACTTCAATCATTCATAAGAGAAAATGGCTCCTCACCAACTACGGATTAGGAATATTTCCATCCTTCAATGGAACTGCCGTAGTGCAGTTTCCAACAAGGATGATGTCTCTCTCTTGCTAAAAGAACATAACGTTGATATCGCTGCTCTATCAGAAACACACTTTCAAGTAGACCGTTCTTACAATTTCCACGGATTTAGCTGTTTAAGGGATGACCGCCCCGATGGTTGGGCAGGAGCAGCCCTGTTAATAAGGAATAATTTACAGGTCAATATAATTCCTCTCCCCCGTCATCCTAATATGCATATTGTGGCTGCGTCAATATTGGATATTACCGTAGTATCGGTATACTATCCTTACGGAAAATATTTTGATCAATCTTATTGGAGATACATAGTAAGTAAACTTCCCCCTAACTTTCTGATTTTGGGAGATTTTAACGCGCATTCTCCTGTTTGGGGCTGTGTCAAATGGGACACTCCAGGAAGAAATGTACTTAATTTTGCGGATGTTTCCGATCTGATTATTCTCAACAACGGACAACCAACAAGAATTTCTCGTCCAAATGAAGATCCTAGCGCTGTCGACTTATCAATCTCCACTAGCGGCTTAGCTTCTTTAACATCTTGGAAAGTACTCAGCGACAATTACTCAAGCGATCACTATCCAATCGTACTTTCTGTTAACCATCAGCCTCGCCAAGCTGATAACCAGAATGCTAGAAAGGGATTCAGTACTAGAAATGCCAACTGGGATCAGTTTGAAAGCTTTTTGGAGGAGAATGTTGAGAGCATGGAATCAAATGTAGTGTCAAATGATATTAATCAGCGCTCTAACGAAATTACTAATATCATCCATAATGCGGCGAATATAGCCATTCCCAAATCCTTTCCTAAAATTAGAAAGCCCTCGCCCCCCTGGTGGGATAAAGACTGCTCTGGTGCGGTAAAGGAGAGACGTAAGGCAGTGAAAATGTACAAAAAGAACATGTCTCCAGAAAATTTCCTAGCGGTTCGTAAGGCTCAGGCCGTGACAAAAAAGCTCCTTAGGAAAAAAAAACGTCAGGGATGGTTCAATTTTTGTTCATCCCTATCTCCTGAAACGAATACTTCAGAGGTATGGAACTCGGTGGGTCGTTTCCGAGGCTCTCTGACACCACGCCCCAATCTGGCAAAGTGTCTGGATTGGGTTGAGGGGTTTGTGGGAAAGTTATCTCCTTCGTATGTCCCCAACGTCTTGGAGCTCGCAAGGAATTCAGATACTTCTCAGCTAGGGCAAGATTACATGTTGTCTTGTTTCTCTCTAACCGATCTTGCGTCAGCTATTGACTCAGCCGGGGATTCATCTCCGGGTCCAGATCTTATTCCCTATTCATTCTTTAGACACTTTCCCAAGCCTTTACTTCGTATAATATTACAAATATATAATGAGATGTTGAGGTCGGGATCTGTGCCTGAGTCGTGGAAGCGTCAGTCGGTTATTCCAATACCGAAACCTGGAAAGGATCTTTCATTGGGATCATCTTTTAGACCGATAGCATTATCGTGCTGCTTTCTGAAAATCTTCGAGAGAATGATTAAGACTAGGTTGGAATGGTTTATGGAGAGTAATAGTAAGTTGCCGAGTTGGCAATTCGGATTCCGTAAAGGCAGATCATGTATTGATAACCTGAGTACCTTGGTAACCGATATCCAATTATCCAAGACAGAAAACAGAGATACGATTGCTTGTTTTCTGGACGTTTCCAGCGCCTATGACAGCGTATTGCTCCCTGTGTTATTCGAAAAACTTGTTTTCCTGGGTGTTCCTCAACCGCTGTGTCTGTTAATTTTCAATATCATGTGCGAAAGAAAACTGCTCATAGAAACACCGCTGGGAGTGTTAGAAAGATCCGTCTACCGAGGCCTCCCACAGGGCTCCGTACTCAGTCCACTGCTCTTCAATATCTACACACAGGACATCCAGCAAGCGATCCCCCCCCATTGTAGCATTTTACAGTATGCGGACGATTTTGTTATTTATTCATCAGATAAACACATTACAAGGACTGCAGAAAATGTGGAGCAAATGTTAGTATCCGTTAATTCGTGGTTTAATGATAATGGTCTTGAACTATCCCCTTCCAAAAGTCAGATTGTTGTTTTCTCAAATAAGCATTCCATACCTAATATCTCGATAAAATATAATGGCTCTCCAATCCCCATTAAAGAGTCGGTAAAATTTGTAGGAATGATTATACATAGAAAATTATCTTGGAATTTGCACATAGAATATATTTCGGCCAAATGCGAGAGAAATATCAATATCCTCAGGGCAGTATCTAGAGTGTGGTGGGGAGCCCACCCTACCACTATGAAGATATTATACTCGGCACTAATCCGTAGCCATTTGGATTACGGTTGTTTCCTTCTTGATCCTTTACCAAAATTCCTCGAGACTAAACTCCAAAGAATACAATCCAAGGGCTTGAGACTCATCCTGGGCGCTATGAGATCATCTCCTATAATTGCTCTCCAGGCAGAGTGCGTAGAAATGCCCCTTTCCCTAAGAAGAAAATCCCTTGCATTTCGGTTTCTAATCAAACGTCTCCACATAAGTGATCATCCAATCCTTTCCAAATTACATACTCTAAGTGAAAAATATACCCGTCCCCGCTCCAAAACCCCTACACTGCTGACCTTGGCATGGGATTTTTCCTTTGCAAACTTCTCAGACCAAATGTCGACTCCCCCGACTCCTATATTACCAGTTCCATTTGTGGGTTCCTCACCCCCAGCAGTTATTATCAGATCAATTGACCTGGACAAATCTTATTCGAGGCTTGGTCCCCGGGTGGTTAATATAATATTCTCTCAAATCGTAAATGAAAAGTGGCCATCCCATGTAAACGTATTTACGGACGGTTCCAAACTTTCCTCCGGAGAGTGCGGGGCAGCCTTTTGCATTCCTCTGCTGAACATTGAAAGTAAATTTGAGTTACCAAGTTGCGCCTCTGTCTTTACCGCAGAGTGCGTAGCTTTACGAGAGGCATTGAAAGAAATTATAGGCCAAAAAATATCATATGCACTGGTTTTGACCGATTCACTTAGCTTAACCGATAACATACGTAATAATTCTAAAGTATCAAATAGCAACCATCTGATACGAGAAATTATAGATCTCCTGCTCATAGCACAAGGAAAAAACGTAAATATTTCAATCGCGTGGATTCCTTCTCACGTAGGTATTCAGGGAAACGAGAGGGCAGATGAATTGGCCAAAGAAGCGTGTACCTGCGGAACCAAACCCCGTTCCTTTATACTTCCCATATCAGATTGTTTGAACAGAGTGGAAGGACTAATTAGAGAGGAGTGGAACACGGCTTACTCCGAAGCTACCACCGGAGCACATTATCGAGCGATCCAACAATGTATCCCCTCCCATCCCTGGTATAGTAACGTGAAAATACCAAAACTCAACGTGTCACTACTTGCCCGCCTTCGAATCGGCCATGTTGTTCTGGCTTCTCATCTCGCTAGAATTGGAGTAGTCAGCGACCCTTCGTGCGAATGTGGGGAAGATGACGAAACAATCGACCACATATTTTTTAACTGTCGCCTGCTCCCAAATTCCATATTTCTTGCTGATATCAAAAGTGTTTGCGTGACCCTTCCAGTTAACATCCAATCTCTTTTAGCACTCAATAACCCAAAAATTAATAGTTATATTATAAATCACCTTAAAAGAAACCAAAAAAACGTATAACTTACATATAATTCTCACTGTTCTTAATATCTAAGTTTAATACTCTAATAATTTCGTTACTCGTACATTCGTACTTATCTTCAGGAATGCATTGTAAAAAAAAAACGGCCCTTTGCCGAATATAATCAAGTGATGTATTGTTGTAGTTTCTGTGACGAAGTGATGCCGTAGCTCGTGTGTGTGGCTATAGGTAACTATGATTTACCCGCACAGGATAGTAATATTGTTATGTGAATACTTTTGTTTGTATTTGCCGTTATATGATGATTGCTTCGTTGTGTTATTACTTGCTACATATAAAATAATAATTACTCTAACAAAATTTTTCTACAAGCTATGTTATGATTAACACAAGGCATGTATCACTCGACAACGGGTGCTTTGCCTCAAAAAAAAAAAAAAAAAAAAAAAAAAAAAAAAAAAAAAAAAAAAAAAAAAAAAAAAAAGGTACTGAAATAAAATAAAATAGACTTTTTATGAAAAATGATGGTTAATTATTCATAGCTTTAAAAGTAGGCATACTTAGATTTCAAATGCAAGCCCAGATCCTTTATAAATAAAAAAATAAATAAAAATAAAGAAAATAAAAATCTAAAAACGGGAGACCTTAGATCTTGACAACCTTGCTAAATATGCTGAGGAAAAAAATAGAGTAGATACATTGAACCTTTATCTAGGGAATGAGAGTAAAAGATTTTTTATATCTTGTGTAGTATTCTAAAAAAAATGAGAAAAACACCTCTGATCTTTTTTCCGAAAGATAGCAACTTGTTTCCCGAAAGTAGTGGAGATTTTTTTGGCATTGACAATACGCATTAAAATATAGGGAATGACCGTAAAAGTTTTTTGATTGAAGCGAAATTAACCCTATTAAAAAACGCTATTTTTACCATTTTATTGTGCGATTGTTTATGCGATTTTGAATCTAATGCCGCGGGAAATGACCGTGACGTCGCAGTTGAGTCGCGAACCTTAATAAATACTGTCATGCAAAGTATGGTCTATCCTTCTGGCAAGTAGATAATATGTAATATTCCATTTCTACATGTCAACTGCCATGTTCTCTGTATGAGTCGACATCACATTAGTATAAAAGAGCACGAGCCATACTTACAATAACCTTCTTGAGGAGAGACATACAGACATGCAGTACGTGACACTGTGATATTACTTCAATATAAGATCATTTCCTCTCATGCACTCTTCCTCCTTATACCTACGAGTAGATGCGCTAACATAAGTGACAGATCAACATACCTAATATGAATTATTAATTTTCATGTCATTTCTCCCGCTCCGTTTTCATGCCAATGAGAACATGACGTATCCTGCCCACAGTACAGCTTTCTTTTCACGCACGTTTTCAGCACGTATTGCTCGTTGTTGGAATGACCTCCCTTCTGCATTAAGAATCTCACAGGTGCATTAAAAACACATCATTAAAGAAACATCATTTGTCATCGATGTAGTTACTGTCCCCTAACTCAACTCATTGACCTTCTTACTATACCTCCTTGTTGGTGCGTTGTAAAAACAATAATTGTTTTTGTAGTTAAGTATTATTATTTTTTGTTCTTACTTATTTGACTTTTTGTTGTATATTTGTGATGCCTTGACAAGAACTTTTTCTCAAACTAATGTACCTATTAAAGTTAGTTGGAAGAGATCGTGATGCCGCGAAAGAACCTCACCTTGGTAAACATTTCTCTATTTAATTACATTTAAAAAATTATCTGTTATGTAATTATTGTATGAGATTTTTCACTGAAATGACGAATAAATAAATAAACAAACAAAGGGAAATACGCAGTAGCGTAGCGTGGAGGGGGCGGGAGGGACTGTCCTCCCCGGGCGGCACTTTTCAGGAGGCAGTATTTTTTGGGCCAATATTAAAAAAAATATCCAATCGTTCATTTCATTACTAATTCGAAAAAAAAACTCTTTTTATACCATATCAATATAACAGTTTTGGTTATACCGTTTCAACTTCGAAGTTTTTTAAAATAGCTGTAAATTTTCGAGCATTATGGTTTTAAATCCCTAAATAAGGGGTGGCACATTTGGTTCCCGGGCGGCAGAAACCCACGCTACGCCACTGGGAATACGTGGGAAGAAGTAAAAACTTCATAATAAACTATGACAAAGTGTCAAGGTATATAATAAAGACGAGAGCAGTTTTTGATATCTTAAATATATAATCTCGGTCAGCAATAGGAACAATGTAAAAAGCTACCTATCCTGTATACATAGGCATGATTATTATAACTAACAAATTATTTCGTCCTTTGTGGAACACACACAATAGATTTTACCTTTCCACTCATTTCATATCCGTTCACTCATAGGCTGTTGTAGTCCCCGTAGGTGGGGTGCATGGAGGTAGGAGCCCATTTATGATACCGATTTGTGTGTGAAATGTAGGTATTGTATGGGTGACGGGTGATAGGTGCCATTGTATGGGACATTTGATAAGTGGGTGAGTGAGTATGCACAAAATAACATTCGTAGATACTCTAGGTAGGCACCTATATCCGAGGCCATCTTAAATAAACTGAGAGGCCGTGTCTGTGACATTTGAACACAATTTCTTGTAATGTAAATAGAATGGAGGATCAGCGATTTCTTTATAAAAACTTTTGTTAATTAAATATTATGTTAGTTTACCTACACTCCGCATTAGGAATAACGTTTTTTATGGTATAATTTTGATAAATATTACTACTAGTTTGTTGCGTAAATGTAAAGCAAGTTTATTATATCGCTAACTATAAGTGTATTACGAAAATAACATGAATTAATTACAGAAACAATTATTTATTATTTTTTAATAGTCACTGACTAAAACAGATTTATAGTTGAATTATTTTTATTTTACAAATTATCCTGGTGTTCATCCCTAATTCTTATACACTGCTGTAGAAATACTGCATCAAATTTACAGTGTTGTGTCTAAGTGGATTTCCGCCATATGGTTTTCAGTGTCAAGGCTTGTCATCACGAAGGTTTCGCTGTAATCTCGTCAAATTGTTACGTACAAATAGGACATGGATTTTTTGTATCCGATTTACATATGAAAATTAATATGCTTACATTCAAATCTGTATAACAATACAGAAGCCAAACTCGACATCGGGTCCCTACAGAAAAATTATTCGAAGTAATTTTTCCATTCTGCTCCTAAAATGTCATTTCTTTTCATTAGTTTGATGCTATGAAAGCCTTTATGGTATGGTTTTAATTTATTTTTTTAATGAAACCACTAGATATGAGTATAATAAAACATTTTTGCTGTACGTATGTCTTGTTGTGAACTGTTTTTAAGTTTACTTATCCTCGGTGATATGGCAATACTTCCTATGTCACGAAATGTCAAGTTAACAGAAGGGGGATAAAAGTTTATATTTTTTATATGACGTTGTATTGTATTATAAATGTATACCTATTGCGATTGCATGAAATCCCAGGTTTAGTATATTACAATGTCACTGATGTTTTCGGCATTTACTATGTATGTATGCGGACCACTATATGGATAATTTTTTTTATGTATCATTATTTTTTGTATTTTTATGTATTGACCATACCACGAACGCCATCCAAGACCTATCTATTTATGAAAGAGTTTTAGAAGAATATCGTAATTTATTTTACCTTAATGTCCCTGCTCAAATTTATCTCACAAGTTGAAGTCCATTTTTTCTCAACTGCCAATATCTTCTCCTGTTTCGCATAAATTTTTAAACACTAGTATTTCAATAATCTTTTATCATGATGATTGATGAATTATACTTTTTGAGCCACTTTTTCATAAAGGTCATAAATACCTAATATTACTCTACATTCTACATTCTGTATACCTAACCATGATTGTATAATGCAAATAGATAGGTGGATGTCGCTCGTTGACGAGAATACGAAATTTTGTCAAAAAAAAAAACAATGGCTTAAGTTATGACAAGATTCTTCTTCTTCTTCTTAATCTTAATGTACGCCTGATGGCCTGTTGTTTTAGAGGGGATAGCCTACTACGAGGTCGACTCCCAGCTGTTAATCCATCTCTTTGGTGGTCTGCCTGGGGGTCACCTACTTTGGGGTTGGCCATGCAGCACAATGTGATGGAGCCTGGATGGTTCCATTCTTCTCACATGACAAGATTGAGTTTTGAAAACATAATACTTACTAGGTATAGATAGTCATGTTATAGTTTGACAGTTTTGACAGTATTCTTGCACAGCAACGCTCAATTGATTCAAATTGCTTAATGGGTAGAAACAAAACTTGTGCGTGAATGATTGTCACTTAGGAGTTATTGAGAATTCAAGGGATCAAAGGGATGAATATATTTAGTATAATAATAGACACACTGTATTGATCTTCCAAAAATTTTATTTATCTACCTAGCAAACATACTATAAACATTATATACATATTTACAAGGATTATACAACAAATAACAAACAGTACATATCATGATATCACACAATTAGGTAGGTACCCATATTTATTTGTGAAAACTGAAAGGTCTTACAACATGAAATAAGACTCTACTAAACGGCTTTGTGTTATCTATTTATGGCAAAATTTAGAGCAATATTGTCTTATGTTTTTGATATTCAGATGAAAAATTTATTCTGATAAAAAAACGAAAAAGATCATGTACTAGATCTTTTTATTCTCTATCTTTGTTGATAAAATCAAATGGATATTTAAAGAAAATGTAAGTGTTAAAACTCACACCCACACGGATCATACACTAGATAAAGGTTATTTATTTATTTTTTATTTATTTATTTTCTTAGAGCACAGACAGTCTTACAAAAATTATAAACAGTACATCATCACCAAAAAGTGGACCGGTAAAGGCTCAACAATTACCAACTTATAAATATTTGAAATGCATGCAAAAACATTAGTGAAATAATATTCACAAGAATAATATTTACATTCACAAGAAATCACCGACCCGTACAATATAACTACACTATAGATAACATAAACATTGAACACACCAACAAAGTCCGCGATCTCGGTGTCATCTTAGACAGCAAGATGCAGCTTGACCACAATATGAACCATATAATTGATAAGGCCAATAGAATGCTCGGTTTCACAATAAGAAATTGTCAACCATTCAAGAAAGTTTCCACAGTAAAAACTGTTTATTTCGCATATGTCAGAAGCATATTAGAATTCGCCTCCACACTATGGTCTCCTCATCAGATTACATACAAAGCAAGACTAGAAAAAATACAAAACAAACTACTGAAATATCTGAACTACAAAGCCCACGTACGATTTCAAAGCCATTCTGAATCTGCGAACTTTCACGGGATACCCAACTTAGAAAAAAGGCGAACCTCCGCTGACATGCGACTTCTTCATGACATAGTTCACAACAACATAGACTCACAATACATGAACTCTACAATAAAACTTAGAATCCCTCAAAGAAATACGCGCACACAAGCTCTGTTTCACATAAAAACACATAACACAAACTACATCCGAAACACAGTACTTAATAGAATTTACGAAACATATAACACTTCCTTCAATAATTTAGATATCTTCAACACAACTAAAAACACATTCATCAACTCGGTCAATAAAATCTTACACACATCACCCCTATAAAAATAAAAATGAAAATAAATAACATTGAACTACCTACACATAAAATACCTAATATATAGTATATTATTGAAAGTAGATTGCAAATTATTAGTTTTAAATATTTGAAAGTAGATTGCAAATTATTAGTTTTAAATATTTTTTATAAATACGTTTGGTTTATTATAAGAACACATATTATATTATTTTTTTTTTATATAAGATTGTAACCCTTCCTCTCTCCTAACCTCATCCCCTTCCCAATGCTCACTATTGATTATTAATCGATAATTACATTTATGTGAATCACTTTACTTAACTAATTATATATATTGATAAGGTAACACTATAATAGGCTTTAAGTATTTTATTATCTCTGTATATATTATAAATGTTACAAGCTGTTGTGTTATAAAAATAAAAATAAAAATAAAATAAAATATTTATCGGCAATAAGGTAATAATATCTCTAATTTTTCAATAGCCTACCTAGTAAATTAGTTTGCTGAAATTTATCTAACTTTTTTTTACTTGGGGATGTAGGACCGTTAATATTAATAGCAAGGAATTCATTATTCAAAAATATTTCTATGAAACAGGTATCTATCTATGTAGGTACAAAATTACTTAATTATTAACTTCCAAAATCTGAACTTGTGGCATAAGATATTGAACTCAATTGTAACTTTGTGGATTTAGTGGAACACCTTCGTAAAGATGGAGACCATTTATTAATCGAATTTTCAAATCCGGAGGGTCTTTTATTCTTGTCGGAATATTTAGAATTGCAAAATAATAAAACGCGTACACCTCTTCTAAAGTTCCTATTGAAGAAGGCGTACAGCAAAGGATTAACAGCGGAATTGATATAACAAATGAGGAAAGTTAGAGGAGTAAATAAACTACTAAATGTACTTCCCCCTTGGTAACTAGGAGACCAATATTGCCACATTTTACGCGCATGAAATGGTAGATTACAAACGGCAAAGACTGATACTACGACTATAAGCATCTTGATGACACTTCTTCTCGCACGGAGAACATTGTTAGCCTGATAGGTTTGTAGCAAAACCTGCTGCATGTGACCCTTTCTAATATTTTTCATCCCGACGGAGTTATTCTGATGTGGTGAACTCTGTAATCTCTGCAAAAAAGAAAAAAACATTTTAATACATACCTAAATACGAGTATTCTTCATAATAACAAAGTACACACAATAAAATAAGTAAACTATCATTCAAAGGGAGGAATCACGGTTAAGCTGCGACACATCTAGTTAACTCCGTATTATTTCTACCACTTTGCCGTTTCACGATCCCTTATGAAACACCTGTAGTTCAGAAGGCCCAGCTATTCAAAGCTGTTGTGATAGTGGATTTTTTACGTCTTTCTACATCATTACTAAATTCTCTGATATTAGGTAATTCTATAGGAATAGCACACGATGGAAAAGCGTTTTTCCGGCCGTACCGTGTAAATACTATGAGATAAAAAAACTACTGTTTTGGACACACTGTCAACCAACAGGTTACAGTGATATTTTAAATGTAATTTTACTTGGATTTGCAGTATTGCGATAAGCTCGCCTTAGTCAGCAATGGCGTAGTGTCTCATTAATTGGAACATTAAACTGTATTGTGTCAACTTGAAGAATAAATAAATAATATTTTTTAATAAATATTGTTATTCAGGAACAGAATATACTAAAACCTCTTGCCCAACCAATTTAGAGTTTATATCAATACTGGATGATAAAAAAGGGTGAGGAGAAAACTCTAGAAACTTTTTAATGAATGGCGCTAGGGAGGATAAAGGTATAAGCCAACTTGTGATAATGAAGAGTGATGTATTAGATACTCGTATAATCAGGAGCTTTATGATATTTACAAAGGTTCCATTTTAGAAGTTAGAAAATTCTCCACCTTTGCCGGCGTGAAAATTTTGTATAATAAGAAAAAATCCAATAAAAGTGATACGATACACCTCGTAGCTTCTTGGTTATTAAATCATCTGAGAAAAAAGAGTTATTATGAATCAAATTTGTATCAATTTAGGTGAAAGGAATATGGAATAAAAGACCCTCAAACTCAACCCAAATAAAATATAATAAAAGGATCGTCGATAAGGATACTACATATGATTGACAACCTTAAAAGGTACAAAGTCTAGGGTAGATCCTGACTATAACAAAATAATATTATTTACGTAAGCCTTCTTATTGGCTTCTTTCCACTTTCTTTCTAGGCAGGTAGATTGATTCCAAGTACAAGAAATAGTTCTCGTAAAGTAGGGTTTTCGTAAATAACAAAGTAATTTAAAATATTCCTCGAGGCTATGAGCCCAACTGTAAAGTAACGCGTTCCCACGGCGTTAGGCCTTGTTCACACTAGGCTTGTAGTTTAGTCGAGTAAGTAGTGAATTAGTAGCAATTCCAAATATACAAAAAGATTATATATAAGTGTATATCTGGAGTTGTAACTAATTCACTACCCACTCGACTATGTGCAAGAGCTCTTAAGTTTCAAATTCGCAAAAAAATAGCATGATCAAATGTTAAAAAACACTTTTTGTGGTTAATTTTGCTTCATTACATAAAAAATACGGTATTGCACTACTTTTTAATGCAAATTATCAATATGAAGAAGATTCTTTACGACTTTTGAGAAAAAAATGCTGTCTTTTGAAAAGAAAAATTCAGAGGCGCCTTTCACTTTTTTTAAGAAATCCGTACAAGATATAAAAAATATTTTATGGTCATTCCCTATTTCAATGTATCTACTCTGTTTTTTTCTATAGCATATTTAGTTATAAGGTTGTCAAGATCTAAGATCTCTAAAATCTTTTTTTTTATGTCAATATAAACTAATTTCCATTTGAAAATATACAATCCTCACCCGGATGCCCAGTACTTCCAGTCAGTTCATAGAAAACTGGAAATTTCCACTACAACTTCTACTAAGTATAACATTATTTTTTCTCAAAGATTTATGCGATATTCAAAATAGGTGGAAAACTGAGAATGAACTGAAATATCTCGTGAAAGTTATACGAATTTGTCGAAATTAACTCGAGATTTTACCATCATGATTGTTGTAGTGATGTGATACTCGATAATAATTTCTAATTTTGAATAAAAATACTTGAATGTGGTATGTATATTACCACGTTCACCTACCCTTCATAAACACCGTGTATTTTTGACAAAAATTTTAGGTATATTTATTGGTTAGCATATTATTAATCTGCTCATGAAAAACTTAATTTTACAATGTTATAAAAATAAAATATGATATTATAAAAACATTCGACACAAAGTCAATAGTGTTATCGGAAATACATGAAATCTAGGAATTCTTAGGAAATTCCGATCGAGGTAATTCAGGAAATACTTTAATACATATATTTCTTAGTAAAATTTGTGAAATATACTAATATATAATAAAAAAAATGAAAATAATTTCAAACATTTCACATATTTCCGTCTGTTCAATGCAGATAAATCCGGTTCAATACCTAAAATAACTTAGGTATATCTCAAATTTCCTAACGATTTTGGGCATTGTATACATTTCCTAGGAATTGTATTAAATTACATATAAGGATTATACATACATTTCTGGTAATTCCGAGTCTAATAACCAACCAATGTTCTAACAATGTAAAATAACATATCGATCGATACTGGACAATTTGAAAACACATCATAATATTAACTTACTTGCAAGATTCTTGTTGAACAATGCACTGTGCGGTGATTGTATTTACTATGTGAATAACTGTTAGAGTCCTTTGTTTCCTGTGAGTCATTCAACGACTCAGTTCCTTGCCATAGAGTCAGTGCTATTCTGCTGTATAGAATCTATGGACAAAATGTTAGAAAAATAATTACGCTCAAATATGGTGAAATTCATAGGTACCTATTAACAAGTTCAAATAAGTAGCTACCATTTAAACATATACACATTTAAATAAATGATATGGTAAAAAGTTTTTATACCTAGCTTGAACTGAATAAAACACTAAAATATCCTCGTACTGAAACTTTATAAGTAATAAACGTCAAAATTAATAAATTCACTCATTTCGCAAAAAGCTGTAAATGTTGCATAAATACAGGAGTAAATATATACCTATGTAATTATGAATCCTTAACCATTTAATATGGAGGTAACATTTAAATGTCAGTTTATAGAAAATTAACCGACCATTGAATCATTTTCAGTAAAATTTGCCGTCAGTAGCTTAAATTAGAAGATATTCAACAAATATTCGTTGAGAAAAACAATACAGTTTTAAATCGCTGTTTCTCAGTTATTTTTTTTAAGTACAGAGTAATGTTTGTATTCAATAGACGAAGAATTGTATGTACTTTAGTTCATAGGAGAACATAATTTTCCTATAATGCTTTCTTTAAGAGTTGTTAATGAAAAACTGAGAAAAAGGTAAAAAAAAATGGTTTTTGGGACATCCTGTACTTAGCACAAGCGGAAAATTGGTACAAACTTCAAAAAAACCTTCTTTGCATATTAATGAAGAGATTAAAACAGTTTCCAGCTTTCCGACAATTATCTATGTTATACCCCCTTTTTATGTTATTTGACCGGTCTATTAATAGAACGTGGATAACAGTCAAAACAAACGAAAAGTCATGACGCGTCGCTTCAGTAAGAAGACAGCGCCAGAGAAAGGGACTCAATATTTAGTACCTATAAATAATGAAAACTTAATTACGTTCCCACGTTTGTACCATCTACATCTACATATGTTAAAATACTAACATACGGGCAAAATAATTAAATCTACAAACTGTATAACGCTATACATATAATATGTATACAGGATCCCCAATTTCTGTAGGAGCATAATCAATTTTAATCGATATTAGCCCTAACAATGTTTCAGTGAATATGAGCGAATGTAATCAACAGTTCCACTAGAAGAACGATAACGAGTGATTTATGTTATATCGTATACAATTTTTCAATTAGGTCAACACCACTCATATCAGATGGCAGCAATATATCGTATTATTACGACTAACGGGGGGGAGAATGGTTTTAGTCTGGCCAGAAAAGGTACATAAATATTTCAACACATTTTTAAATAAGTTTTCTAATTTATAGTAACACTGAAAAAAATCCGCAATGATAGACGCTCACAAACAAGAGCAGCACTGACGTAGTAATTAATAATGAAGTATTATCTTAATTATGTCTGTTTGCGTTGCCTCTATTTATGATATTATATCTATTATATTGGTATGTATACATGGATCACTTACAAGCTATAATTATCAGTGATAAACGGTCCAAGGAGAATAGAATCATTGTGGATGTTTTCAGTCGATCAAACACAAAGAGATGTAACTATATTATATGAATTTAATATAGGTAAGTATGTAAGTATAAGTCTTCAATTTTGGGTCGATTTCAGCTATTATTATTAGTAATGTTAATCTCGTTTATTATAAAGACAGGGTCACGTATTAATTCTCCCAGTGCTCATTTACGGTTTAAGGATATCCTATGTAACAAAGCGAATAATATTGAATGAATATTTATTTTTGACGCAGAGAACTACGGAGAAGGAAAATGCTGGAAAGAGTTAGGTACAAAATGTACGTATTAGAGAGAGAACGAAATTAGCCGATGTGGCGGAAAGGGTCGATAGTTTTAAGTGCTGGACATGCTTCCAAATGCCAAGACTCCAGATAAACTAGTAAGACAATGAAATCGCAACCAAGAACAAGCCGAAGGAATGTCCTTTAACCACCCCAGGCGAGGTGGTTTAATGTGCCTGAAGAAGATGGATACCGTGTTCCCAGGACAGGGAGTTGTGTGGAGGATCGAGTACCTTACTGAAATAACTATATACTCCGAGTAGGACAAAACCGGGAGAGAACAATAACTATGTAACCAACGGAAGTAAACAAGTAGCCAGAAAAGGTAGATAATCTTCGATGATGAAAATACATTATGGATGAGTTACTTGTATATGAATATAAATGACCAAATTACATAAGTATCTACTTCCCTGTATCTACACGTGTAGCAAAATATATTATAATAAAGTGTTTGATAATATGATACTCTGTATTGAATATTAACAGATTTAAGGTTCAATGAGGATTTCAGTTTATGGAAAGTTTTGTACTGATATTGAAAATTTTACTTACAGTCATTGTCAGCAGCGGAACCAAATACAGGAGACAGAAGTTGACAATGTCAAATAGTTCTGAGTTATATTTCTTTCTATGTGATATACAGATGATCTCAGTTTGATTATTTCCCAAGTAGTTTGTTATTGTTTGGACCCAAATGAACTTAGGAATACTGTACATAGCACTTGTCAGCCACACTCCGGACATCGCCATCTAGTAAAAGGTTGGAATTCATTAAGTCTCTTGCAAAAAATGGATAAGTTTTTCTTTTTTACCACTGGATAATGCATTACCATGTAATTATATTAATTATATGTTTGCTGTGATGCGCGCTGCACTATATGTA
The DNA here is from genome assembly GCA_963576895.1 of Ceraclea dissimilis. NCBI lineage: Eukaryota > Metazoa > Arthropoda > Insecta > Trichoptera > Leptoceridae > Ceraclea > Ceraclea dissimilis. Next base: position 20,056,874 of record OY756358.1, on the reverse strand, counting down.
TACTACTATAAATAACTTTTAAATATTACTAAAAAAAACACAATAATCTGTGAAAAGGTTTTGATGAACAAATAGGTCAGGTATTGTTTGATATTTAAACTCAGTTTAAATACAAATAAAAAAATTGAAATAACAAACCTTTACTCTCGACAAAGACAGAACTCTTTTACATGTTAATGGATGAATAATTGCAAAATATCTTTCTCCACACAGAGCGACTAATGTAAATATTGATGCTGTATAACTCATCGAATGAATAAATTGATACATTCTACACAAGAAATCACCAAAAATCCAACTAAAAAATAGAGGAGAAGAATTTCAGTATAAAATATTCATAAAATTAAATATTTATTATTAAAACATAAAGCAGGGGAACAAAATTCTAAAATCATGTTAAGAAGTTGTCAGAAAAAAGTATTTGTTATGTAAGAGCCTTATCGAAGCAGAAATCTCAAATAAACCTACTCAATAACATTAACAAGTTTCGCATAAATTAATTTTAATAAAACGAAAACAATATTAGTTATATATCTATGTATGTTTATTACTATTAAGATTGAATATTTTAATAATACTAAACAAGGAAAAAATAGAAGGAAATTAGTTTTTTTTATTAGTTTTTAGAGAAACTGTTAAAGCAGAGAATTCTCAGAAAAGGAGTGAAGTGAGAGAGCTTATCAAGATATAGCATGATTTCTACGAATTAAGAAAGATTTGAAATAAATTAAATATAAGCGATACGTTTCAAATATTTTCCAGTATATTTTTTGACAGGTTATTAAAAAAATAAGTTTTTTTTATTTCAATATATTATACTGTCTGTCTATGATCTGACTTAAAAAAAATACAATAATACTAGGAATTTTTCATAACAGGAAAGTGGAAAAAGAAATATTTTTCCAGTATAAAACTTACCTTGTTATTAGATATATTGAAAGATTTTGGTAAACACAAAATATACCAACACACAAGTCTGCTATGGCAAGATTGGCTAAGAAAAAATTCGTTACTGAACGAAGTCTTCTAGAAAATATTATAACAAGCACAACCAAGAAATTACCTGAAATAAAAAGTCTTTATTAATACTGGAAATTCAAACGAAATAATAAAAGAAACCTAATTTCCACCTTGGGGTAAGACGATAGAAAGTATAAAAGAAGAGAAACTAATATATCGTTTCCTGGAACAAATCACCCAGTTCGGATGGACTGCTAAATTACAAAATAAATATAGGTCATATAATTTCACATCATGCAAATGAAAAAAAAATTTTTTTTGCTGAACGAATATTATTCTACAGTTACATAAAATAGCCTCGTGTACAAACAAAGCTGAGATCATACTTACGATTTTCTATATAGAGTAAAACATCATCTATTTATTAAAATAATAAAAAAACATGTTTCTAATTTTAATATTTACCTATTCCACTATTTTTTGCTCAGGCCTTTGACGATTCAATCTAATTTTCATTACTCAGACAGATCTCACTTTTTTGTACAGCTCAAAATTTATCTCTGGGTTTTATTTTTTTAATTTATTTACACATGTCTATATAAATAATAAAAGAAAAACAAACAGTTTTTACGCAATATTAAAAAAAAATAATAAGTATCTAAATAACATATTATTGAATCGTTTTTTGTGACATCCGGATCGTCTTCATATAGTAAATATTAGTTAGTAAATAAATGAATTATACGAGGTATTATATCAAATACTTTAGATTATATACACGGACATTAGGTATATAAATTTCTAATTATTATACTAGCAAATAATATTAGGCAAACTATTCGGTCTATTTAGAATTCGGTAATGCCGAAATCTACTTGTATAGTTTATGAGTAATGGAGGTAACCATGTTAACATTGCAGTGGTCTGGTCTAAATGGGCACCCAGTGTTCTTCAATCGAGGCCCTAGACAAAGAACAGAAGTGTTGGAGGACCTTGCAAATGGGGACCTGACGTAGTTGTCCAAAAAGTCGGCGGAGCCTAGACGCCAAGGGAAAAAAACAAAGCCGAGGGGAAGGGGGTACAAGAAGCCTACATCTAGCAGTAGAGAGAAAAGGGTTTTGAGAATAGTATAAGAAATTTGATCACGGAGAAATTTCACTATTTTTGCTTTGTAAATATCACAAGCCTTCGAGAAGAAAAATTCTGAATACACATACCCACACTACTAACAGGAAGACAAGCATTTTGAAATTTGACAAACATATTTTTGTTTTCTTTCGATAAGTTGTAATATTGGCAATGGTACCAAATAAATGTTGTATAACGTCGTCGAAAAATAAAGAAACAGTAAACTGTAGTGTAATTAAGACAATAAACTAGACAACAATGCTGAGTTTACAGGGGTTAAACCATGGTTTAACATCCAGCGAATATTCAGTTAGTACCTAATGGAAGAATATTTGGTTAGATATTCTTCGGAAATTGGGAAAAGAAATTGTTGAATGTTTACATTACGTTGAAATTGGTACAAGTTTTTTTCAATCTGAAATAGTTTTACTATCTAAAAAATTGAAATTCACATGTTTGCCATCATATAGTCAATGATGCGTTCAATCAAGATTGGCAGGTACCGAAAAACTTTCTCAATTTACGAAATGTTCCCATCAAAGAAAAGTTTAATGGGAAACCTTTAGTCGTTCAATCGTTCACTTTTCCATCCTACTTAAACGGAACAAAATAGGTCTTATGACTTTAAAATTTCGTTGACAGTGGTAGTAACTACAAATATAACCGTATATGTATAGGCACTGCCACCTAGAGTCTTTCTCTAACCATGCTGTAGAAATTTGAGACTACTTCGTTTTGCAGCGTTGCCATCACCGTCGCTAAGAAAATGTATGGAATAACAGTCCCTAAACAACGAGTATGATGGACCACGTATTATATTGTTAGGAAATTTGACAGCAGTAGTGGTCCTGTTTGATCATATTGCTATGTAGCCAACTGTTACAGCATGGCTAGGTATAGGCTAAAGAGCTACGTAGGAACTACTATTTATTCTTTTTCAATTTTATTTATTACAAAAACCATCAACGAAATTACTAACTCACAAGAAATGTAGGTATTGTTTGGGAATATCCTAAACGAAATATTCCACAATTAAACCAAAATACACAAGGGAGACGTCTCGTCCAATAATTATATTTTTAATGTCAGACAACCTTGCGTAACAACAATCCTTAGAATCACTCCAAGTATAAATTTCTAGGAAAAACGTTAAGGTGAATTTATTAATTCAGAACAAATGTATCAAAAATAAACTTATACAATGAAGAAAACTTTTTATAACGTGTACCCACATTCCAAAAAAATAATACACAAAGCGTTTAAATATTTTTCTGATTTTTCTACGTAAGTGTTGAATAATAAGTGTGTAGGTAGTTAAGTAGGTAGACTAAAAATATAATACGTCTACCTTCTCCCACTACCTCTTATACTCCCACTAATATTCATTGTCATTCGATGTTTGGTATGTTATTCGATTTTGCTAACAGCTCGAATTTCAGCTCAAAAAATAAATTATTACTGATAATTAAAATTTATATTATATTGCTAGAATTGATTGAATGGAAAACATAGTTAGGTAAAGAAAATAACTAAATTTTATATAGGTAAATGAAATATATATGTCTTCTTCTTCTTTCGTATGCACACGACCATTATACAAGTTGTCATAGCTCCGCGTCAATATTTTGCAAGTAATCTATTATAAGTAATATATAAGTGAGATACATAGATAAAATATATAAGTGAAATACATCAATGAAATATATAAGTGAAATACATATTATGGAAATGAGCCACCTTAGTACGGGTTTCGCCTAGTTAGGTGGCAAAATTGTGATTTGTATTAATGATGTAAGTTTGTGAAATAAAGTATTATTAATATTAATAATTAAGCTATGTACCTACTACAGTTATAAACTATAAACTAATATGTGTGCAAACTTTCAAGGTGCTGGGTCATTGTAAAGTTATTAAAATTTGAAGAGGAGAATGCAGACGCTGACAACGACAGATAAAGCATAGTAATGGACATTTGTAAGACATACCAAAGAAGCAGCCACAGAATACAATTGTGTAGAGAGAAATGAATACAACTCTGACATCTGTTCTATCAAATATGTATTCGCTTTCTTCCACAGATCGAGTGTCATCATAAGAATTATTCATTTTCAGTCCAATTGTGAATTACTTCCTTGGCGGGTGATGTCTTCCATGATGACAACCTGGGATATAATGTAAAAAAATACTTTTATAATAGGTATACCTACTATTTAATAAAATGTATAGTTTTTGTGGGTAGGTAGGTAAAAAATATTGCTACCTACCTACCTACTTACATAGGTAGGTACCTACTTACCTAATAGTAATTGATTTTATCTAATGTGTTTTATAAGTAGGAAAATTAAAAAATTGAAGACTAAATAAAGTGTTCCCAAAGTGTAAATTTTTAACATCTGAACGACTTTGGAACCCCGCGATTTCTGCACCCGTGGCCTGCGCCCGCTACGTCATTTCCACGACTGCCCTGTACGTGTACGTACGCCGTACTTACATACATACATGCGATCTGTCGTAGATGTATAAAAGTACCAATGTATAAAAAAGAAAAATAATAATAACAATCATAAGATTTATTGCTTTATACGTCACATGGTATTTGTATCACTATTTATTACACTTTAATGTCTAGCGCCTGGATCCCCAACCTGGGAGGTTTACCCCGGCGGGGGTGAAACAGCTATTTGGCGGGGGTAATTAATAAGTTTTGGTATTTTTTGAAACTTTACATACAAAAAAGGAATCATGGAGAAAAAACAAAATTGGGTACATATCTTGTTGGTTCATATTGGTCAAGGTCAACAATTTAGTCTTTGACTTCAACAGGTTTCAAGATTTTCCTGTTTTTTTTTCGACTTAGCAATTTTTTTCTCACCTAACCCTTCGTCCCCCGCTCGACAATTTTTTTTTCGAGCGGGAGTAAAATCAGTTTCCATGATAGGAGTAACAAGACTTAAAAGGTTGGGAACCGCTGATGTAGCGCGACCAAGAAAAAATGGACTTAAATTAGCACTTGCTTTGCTACACGATGCCAAAAAAACATTCATTTATAAATATTCCATCCTACGTGTTATAGTGTTTGCGTCTGCCAATAATCAGGAGCAAAAAGTTTTTTTTTTTTTTTCTAAAAATACTACTGATATCATGACTTTGTGAAAAAATTATAAGCTAACTTGTAGGTTGTAGGTATATTACATCAAGCTCAAACATTAGATACATACCTACATAAATATACTTGTGCACTCTAAATATTACCAGTCCCCAACTTACCAACTTTTCAGGCAGTGAGTAAAATTTCAGTTCGTAATAATATTTCGTAAATTTCATCTGAACGGAAAACGCGCCTACCTCGCTTATGGTTTGTACCACACTGAGAATAAGGGGGATGCTTTAATGAATACTGTAGTGACAACAACTCTTGTTATGAAATTATTTGAAAGCGTCTCGTTGCCGGCCGGCGGGAAACGGCAATCAAGTAATATCATAATTAAAATTATTAAGATGGAGTGTATGAAAATTACCTAATCATATTTTACCCAATTAACAAAAAATGCTTACTTCTTAAATATGTTCTTAGTAGGCAAAACTTGATGCATGTAAACTTGTTGAAAAAAAAAAGTTATTTTTTTAATAGGTACACTAGTAGGTACGTCACGTAAAATGTTGACTATGCATTCGGTCTTTCGCAATAAAATTATTTACCCTGCACATTTTGTTTTAATCTGAATAGAAAAGCAGACGGGGGTAAACTAGAGGAGTGAAAAGGTACATGGTGCCAGAGGGTGAGTTAAGCGTTATTTCTACCAACTACATTATTGTCGTTCTCCTGTTTAACTACCAAGTTTAGCATATTAGGTATGTGTAGTGTGTAAGAAAATAGTAGGTAGGTAAGAAAGAATTAGAAATATTAAAATGCAGTCACAATAATAAAATTGTGTAATTGTTTATTCGATTTTTAGGATACCCATAAGTAGTAGATTGTGTTTTCGTTCCATTAAATTCAATCTTTCATTATACCTACCTAGGTAATATCTATCGCGCTCGTCATGAAAATTGTTAGGAATATTATTGGCATCTGGCAACACTATCCGTAGCTGTCACAACTCACAGAACTGTCATCATTTCAGTGTTGCCAACTTAGCGACTTTGTCGCCAGATCTAGCGACATTTGGACATGGAAAACGACTTTTAATTTTCATTTAGCGACAAAATATTCTAGCGACTTTTCTAGCGCCTTTTAGGTCCATGGCGCTTTTCGGTGTCGCTTGTAGTATTTTAATAGAAATGTACAAATTAATCAAAGCTAGATCCACTCTTTCTTCCGATAGACCTGAACAGTGTCTTGTTTATAGCAATACATACTCGTACATACACCATACACCTTGCTCAAGGTTAAGTAACCTTGCACTCTGCTTTCCCTGCGAATTTCGATGCTGGGAATTCCCGAGACGTAAACCAATATTCTTATTTCGCTTTTCGGTGTCGTGCGTTTTTATGGATTTATAATGATTTTGTGGTATTCAATTTTTTCTCTCCCCCCCCCCCCCCCCCCCCCCCCCCCCCGTCGGACCAGAATTCTTGATTATAAAAAACGAATCTGGCGACTTCTGGCGACTTTTGAACCTCCGCTTAGCGACATTTGACTTTGTCGGGTTGGCAACACTGCATCATTTTAATGTCAATATGTGGCGTTGGCGGTGTTGTCTCACGTATTGAACTTGTGTTATTTTTTTAATATTATCACATTAATTTTATTATTTTGTTAAATATAATCCCATGAATTTAAAACAATGGCCGACAATAAATTGGCGGCGGGCAGAAAAATGGTAAGATTCTGTTGGTTTAAACCTCTAATGTTTTAAAGTGTAGTGTACAAATGGACACGTCATTACCACCTAAGTACTAAAGGAAATGTCAATTGTTCAATTTACTATTGTGCGATATATATTATCTTTACATTGCAATATTTGATTTGATCACAAATAAGATTTGGTGAGATAAAAGCGCACAATTCAATTGATTGATTTATTTTCAGCTGTTGGAATTCCAGAAGAGAAAGACTGATAAGAAACATACATCAACTACTGATAGTACATTAGCTGTAGGGACACCAAGTATGCCTGATAGTGCACCAACTATAGAGCCACCACCAATGCACAATGCAATGGAGCCAATAAATAATGTACACTTTACAACACAAGAATTTGTACAAGTTGGGCAGAATCCACCCGATTTGTTTTTTGATGAATTTTCAAACAGACATCAACAAAATGTGACAACTGAAAGTGGCCTTCCATTGGCGGGACGACTGTTTACTTTCCAAAACAATGGTCAAAACACTTTAGATTTTCCTCCAGAAAGTAATATCCATACCAACGAATATGATAACATCCAGAAAAATGATTCCTCTTTTCAAAATATTGAAATGCAACATAGTGCAAACAGTGCAACAAATCATGAAGAAGTGCAGGATTTAAGAACAATGGTTGAAATGTCCAAACTCCAACAACAGTTACAGTTTCATATTAAAACTGTAGAGTTCCTTGTTACGGAGAAAAATAATCTAACTGAAAAAGTTAACGATTGTGAGAAGATTATTGACGACTTGAAGACACAAACTACAGACTTAACTGGGCGATTGAATATATCTAGACATAGAGTATCTCATCTTGAAACAGAGTGCAGTCAACTGAAACAAAAGAATGAAGAAGCTGAGAGACAAATACAGAAACTGCTCCATGAGTCGACCAATCGCCAGTCTATTGAGAATACTTATAAGAAACAATTACAAGATGTTCAGGAAGAACTTCAGGAAATGAAAACACTCATGGATGATAAGGTCTCCGACTATAAGTTATTGCTAAAGAGGTTTGAAGAAGTTAATACTCAACTTCAATCAAACGAATTACGTCTCCAGCAAGTAATCCAAGGAGATGGACAAACTTCACAGAATGCGTCCATACAAGAACATTGTCAAAATTTAGAGCAAATGATAAATGCATTAAGGCAACAACTATCACAAGCAGAATCTGAAAAGAATCATTCTAGTTTACATTACCAACAATACGTACAACAATTAAATAATCAAATTCAGATGTTGAATGAGAAACAAGAAGAATTAATTAATGAAAATGAAAAGTTACAGAACCGAGAAGAAAGTTTACTTCAACAAATGGGTTCTTTAGAAAAGCAGCTGCAGACTACATTTTCACAGAATGTACCACAAGAAACTAACGACAAAAATAATGTTCAACTTAATGAAAAAATTCAAGCATTAGAGATGGAAGTGTCTCGACTACAGGTGAATATTATATCATGTTCATTATGCCAAACACACTATGTGTTGTGTTGTAAGTTCATTGTAATGATATCGAAGGATATCTTACTGATTCAAGTTTTAAAATCGAAACTTTACACAAATATTTACTCATATTTTTATGAGTTAGTGTATAATCGATAGATTTTACTTGTAATGAACATCAGTAGTTTACATACATATATACATCTTCTTCCCCTTCTATCCTTCGTTGGGTCGGGGGCTCAAAGAATCTGTGTATCTTCGCCAGAGACCCCTGTCACTTGCAGTTTCCAGGACCTGTTCAACTTATTTCTTTAAACATTCTTATGCATTTAACAACAGGTCTAATGCATGTATCTGTTTCATGTGATACTATGGTTTTATATTCTGAAGGTTTTATCTAATTAAACCCAAATAAGTACATCTTTGTACGTTTCTCAGTAAGGCGAATGACTATAGTCTGTGGAGTTCGTGTTTATAACTTCAAATATTGATAGCTATTGTCACAGGTGTTGTGTACGCTATTATTTCATTAGTTATTATTTATATTATTTCAGGTGGAACTACAAAACAGTAAATCATCACTCGAAGCTTCATCACAAGAAATTAACAAGAAGCAGGAGGAGATAGAGGAGTTAACTAGCACTCTCCAAAGAATCCAATCAGAAAGTCCAGATGTTACTAAACTCAACGCCGCCATGGAGAGTGATAGACTAGCAGCACAGAAAGCAACAGCACAAAACACTAAAATGAAAATAGACCTTCAACATTTGGAAAAAGCATTTGAACAAATGGTACGATGCGTTTTTAATAATGTAAATAAGTTCATCCCAACCTTCAAATTTCGTGGCTGCTCAGATTTCAGGACATTCAAATACTACACATCTCTGTTGACATTAAGCCAGTCACTGGTTGCTTGTGTTCCCAAGAGGGAACCTTAATGTGCTAAGTAGAGCCCCTGTACGAGGAAAATTTCAAATTAAATTCATAGGGTTATTTACTAACCATTCCAGAATTATTTATACAATGATTATATTAAAGTTAAATGTTTTCTTCCAGACCAACAGCAAATTAGAATTGGCTGAACTTCTACAAGCAGAGAAAAACATGTCGAAAAACTTAACGATGACATTAGTGGAAACTGAAGAAAAATTAAAGGATGTGGAGTCCAAATTGATGGCTAAAGATGAAGAAATGATTCGTCTCCAATCTGCTTCAAGTGAATTAGAGAAAGATATATTGAAATATGCACAAATCACCGATAGAATAAGTCATTACGAAGCGCAGGGAAAATCTTTAGATTCAATACAAACAGAATTGCAGTCGGCAAAAAATACTATACAGACTTTATCTAATGAAAATGAAAAGTTAAAGAAAAGGTTTGTTCAAACTAATAATAAAGTTGATGAAAGTGATAACAATGATGAGGAACAGACAACTCACAATGTGGATGTTGGTGAACTCCAAGAAAACTCTAATAGTGATGAAGTCATCACAAGTATACCAACAGCTGATGCAATGAATAAGTTACAAGAAAAGTTTACAAAATTGATAAAAGAGGTTGCAGACTTATCAGATGAAAAGCAGAAATTAGAACATATTGTCCTTCAACTTCAAGGTGAAACAGAGACAATATGCGAATACATAGCGCTGTACCAAAAACAAAGAAGTATTTTAAAACAAAGAGAAGCAGAAAGGAATGCCCAACTTAACATGCTCGCCACAGAGAGAGAAAATATGAAATGTCAATTAGAAAGCCTCAAAGCGTTAATACTTCAGTTGCACAATAGACTGAGTAATTCAAATGTTACAAATCAGGACGACAATACTACTCTTATTTCCAAAATAATGGATGTTGTTGCTGAAATTAAAGGAAATCATCTTATAGAACCAAATGACCGATGTTCAAATTTAGACAACTTCCACCACTGTCCGTGGTGTTCCGGCAAACTAATTACTGTATGACACGACCCAATGTATAAATATTGTGGGAGTGTAATATAACTAGACTTAGTAATAATATTGGTGCATATTGTTTACCTTAGCTTTGTATCATTTTATTGTATAAATTATAGATTTATGTATTACTCCAAAGCTTTATTTTTATTCTCGACCACCATGTCCAAGTGACATTAAAGTAAGCGGCATGACATGATTAGAGATGGCGTTTAAACGTACAACGTTATAATGATTCGTTAGAAAAAATAAATTGTTTAAACGGTTTCAATATACAGCCATCAACGTTTAAGCTTCGACATCTGTGTAATAATTATTTAAGCAACAGCGATGCAACATCGTACGTGCGTTATTTTAAGTGCATGATTATTTAAGCGTACAATGTTGTATTAGTATTTTTGCGTTGTTTTAAACGTACTGTTTATTTAATTACCCTATTATTTTCAGTCTGCTTTTTTAATTTGGAGGAGGCAGACGTCGCGTTGTGTTGGAGAATTAATAACGATTCGTGATATCGGAGTTTAAACAGATGTTAGTCTTTTTTAATTACGAATTATATTTACCTATTTTTTATTAGGTACTTATCCCATTCTTTATGGGGGGGTGCCCCCCTTACCCCCCCCTCACACCCCCCCCCCCCCCCCTTTAACTTCCCCCTTTTTTTTTTTTATTATACCTATATTTTTACGTATAGGGAAAATAAACATATAGCCTTTAATATAAACGTTTATAAATATAAACACAACACGTGCGACGTTATAGAAAATAAGCAGTAAACGCCATCTCTAGACATGATACTGTCAAACCCAAACTGAGGGTCAGGCTGAACAAGATCACCATTATGTTCAGCTGGGCTTGGAGTTCAACACCGAATGAAAATATTAGAAAAAGCTTGTTTCACTAAAAATTCCCCACAGTACTCATGTGAAGAAGATAGACCTGCAACTAAATAGCCCGAATTAAGGGCCCTTTATTAGCATTTGGGTGATTTCGCTGATTTTGCTGTTGTTTTTGGGAACCTTCCATTCAAAACTGAAGAACTTTAGAAACATTGTGATCCAAGAAAATGAATGCTCAATCTTCTAGAATGTGAATGCAATTAAAAAATAATAAAAAACATTACGGATAATGCAACAGGGTTGTTTTTAAAAAGAGCGTATTTTTCAATATTGAAAAAAGGGGTGAGTTTAGAGCTCTAAGGAAGATGTATCCTCACGTTTTTTTTACATTTTGTTTCGAGATATCGAAACCTTAGGTTGTTTTATCGAGAACGTACAGAAGAAAAGTGCGATTGGTAATTTTTTTTTAAAGATTTTCTGGAAAATAAGTTAATCAAAATTTCAGAAAATTTTGCTTTTTTTAAAGACGTAAAACATTCTCATGTTGTATTTTTATCCAACAAATTAATGTACTTCTGAGTAGTTCATAATGTTTTTAATCTTGCTGGATATTTAAAATTTTCAAAATATTGAAATTATCATAAGATAATATAAACACAAAATGATAATGATAAAAATCAGATTAGTTGGCGACTAATAGCCGTCGCGTGCGGACGTGGAATTTGCTGTCATTTTTTTCGGATGACATTTCATGAATATTTTGTGAATTTAAGAGATAAACACCAATTTAACCGATGTATATCTCTTCCTAATCGTAAAATCTATCAAATGTACATAAGGCAAATGATTATTAACAAAATATAACGTGTAAATTTAGTTTTCAGGATCTGTCATAATCATGTTACAATAATAATGTCTAATGTCATTATCATGCCACAGTCATACTTCGTCACATGCTAGAGAAAAAAATATCTGTTCCAGTAGTTCGACGCAGTAGGCACTATTAATTACATGAAGCAATATATTCGCAATATTCATATTTATTTATGTAAGCTCTCATCAACTGTATGTGTGTAAAAGATTTCAATGGTAAAAAAGTATAAAGTAGTAAAACATGAAAAAATCTTAGAATTAATGTTATCAATTCTTGACGATTTTCGAGTCTTCGTTATGATAACGATAAGTATGTAAATTGCAAAATAAATACGCAAATAATATGAGTAACACTGATATGATAGAAGATGATGAATGAGATTCTCAAGTTCGCATACTGAGTGGAAGGATAATGAGTTGCGGTAGAGGAGTGTACAGGTACACGGACTAGCATAATTTTCCACAGGTTGGGAACCCAGAAAGTAAATCCTTATCATGTAAACGCAGTATAGCAATATTTCTTATTGTAATTTTCGGGGAATGGATCGATAATTCTAATCACAAATTCGTATGTAGTTTAAACAATGTATTCCAAATCATTGTTAATGTGGGAACAATTGTATTCTTTCTAAACTACGAAATCGTTTGAAATTTGTTTTATTCGAAAATCTATAGCAATATAAGACAACTTCACAACAAGGTGCATTGTATTTTTTAACTCTTATTCGATAACCTAAAAGTGAATCTAGAATGTTTTTGCGTGTGCTCAGTTACTCTTGTCACTTTTTTCAGTCAATGTCTATAAGTTAAATAATTATAAAGGCGCAATTCCACTGATTCAACACTAAGCTGCGTGCGTAAACCATGCGTCTAAAACGGTGCAATTCAGGAAATATTAGTTTGGCGCGTCATGTTTTTACAAACTTAAAAGTTAATAAAACTTATAAGTCAAATGCAAACCATTTTCCTTATGTCCTGGTAGATGTGCTAATCTTATTTACTGTCTTAAGTTTTGCCTACTTTCCGGGCTTGGAGGCCGTGTTCTAATGGTCGCTTGGGGACCCGACCATTAGACCACGGCCTCCATGCCCGGAAAGTACACATAACTTAGATATGATGACTCCGGCCGTGAAAGCTTCCGCACATACCTTATTTACTGTGTTTTTTCGCCCTCAATGTAATACATAACGCAGATTCCTTATTTACTTTTTTTACCTCAGCCATACCATACAATTGTATGTATTTACTTTATGTATTTAATTTTTCATTCTTCCGGTCCCTGTCGCGCTAAAACCGAACAGATCCAATAGTTAACTTATATGCGCATTGTATTTTCGTTTAATGGAAAGACTATAAATTATGTGTATCATGTGTTAATGTTTAAAACTTGCCTCAGTGGGATTGCACCTTAACTCTCTAACTTGTGAAAATACATTCATTCAAACTGATTTCAATTTTGCAAAATATTACAATACGATACTAGCGCCGCGTATCGAAATTTCATTTTCAGTTTGCTAATAGCGGGCTCTTAAGTTCCAATAACAATTTCTCTACACACGCTGCTGACCTTATGTCAATTATGGTAACTAAAGATAGACTAATTTGTTTTAAATCTTCATGTCTAATCTTGATTCAATTCATTATAAATAAAACCAAGTTTAAGAGTTCAAAATGTTTAATTCTATGTTCTAAGCCTTAACAGCAAACACCCTTGGTTTGTTTTGATAAATCCTTCTGATGTCTTTCTTTGTTTTCATGTTGGCCTCACGTTTGGAAAGAGCTCTGCGGATGGCGCGGGTCTTCTTGGGTCTGAGGTCCAAAGGCTTGTACTTCTTGTTAACATAGAAACTCCTCAAGTTCTTCTTTTGTTTCTGGTTCATAACAATGAAGACACGGGCGATGGCTTTCCTTACAACTCGGCTGAAAAAAATAAGATACAACAATGAATCCTCCATCATATCTTGGAGATCTATAAAATAACAAACCCCTTCATTGTGGAGAATAGTGAAGGTGAATCTTTTGTAAGCTTGTTTATTTATTTAGTTATTTAAGTGAATATTACGTAACAAAGAATTTAACAACGTTCATAAATAATACATATTTATAACACGTAATGCTTGCTAGGGCAAACTCCATAGCGATCTCTTCCAGCAAAACCAATAGTGGACAGGTACTGGTCTAATTTTTTTTTTTTTTTAATATAAAAAATGAATCTGAGTTTATCGAAATAAACCCAAATGCATATTTGTACAATTCTTTTGAAAATGTAATTGTCAAAAGAATGTCACAAACCTAATCGTAATACCTTATGTTAGGATGCATGTGTTAAATATTTGTGCGAACTGTGCTCGCCAAAATAAATTCTGCATATTGCAAGGGTGGGTAAGACTCCCGTCATTCTCTACACAATACTACTGCATGTATTATGTCATTTTAAAAAAAGGATTGGGCATGTAGCCGGGTACACTTGCTAGATATGGCCTCATTTGCATAGGTCAATATTTTAAACTCGTCGTTTAACACTGACATCTTTGTAGTTTCCTAACACAAACAGTCCAACAGGAACCTATATACCAGGGTTTGCTGGAACTTTTACACTATTGGGACTAGGGAATGCAATCTCGACCCGAGATTGCAAATTCGAGATCTCGTGATGTTAGAAATTACAATCTCGCGAGATCTCGGCATTTTCGAGATCCCGTATAATTTTCAAAAAATATTGATAAACTCGGATAACCAAAAAGCGATGAACGCTGATTGATTGTTAATTTGTAATTCTGAGGTTAATTAAGACAAAATATTAATTAAAAGAAAAAAAAACTATATTCTTTAATATAACATCAACAAGAACAATAAAATAACACTGGGAAAATTTTAGTTCTAAGGGTGGTTTTGGAAATAACTTCTTAAAAAACAAAGAGTATTGAGGGTGCTGTCTGTATCAGCTGAAAATGCCCTCTCTGATTCAACACTGGTTGGCACCAGCGTAAGCCCAATATCCCGTCAATCTCGAGCGAGATCTCGTCAAATCATGCTTCAGGATTGATCTCGAAAAATGACTCGAGATCTCGCGAGATCGAGATCCCGCGAGATCGGGATTGCATTCCCTAATTGGGACCCCTCTTTTAATCAAAAATTTTTTATTGTTTTATAAAAAGCCCTAAAAACGGTCTTATTTCGCTCAGCTCGACAGCGGTTGAGGACGGACGAGCGCACAGAAAGTCAGAATGTGAACACAAACCAAAATAGTTTATTGCTTTTTTCAAAGAAAATAAGTTTGATTTTGAGTGGGGCCGCAATAGTGTAATAGTTCCAGTTCGCTGTCAAATATCCTTAAAATATAGTTAATATCTTCAAGCATGTAGGTATATTAAAAAAGTAATATTTGCACATTAAAAAAAATATCCCTACATTTAATAAATGACACGTTAACACAGGAAATCACCTCAATAGCATTTTCTTATTTACAAAAGCATTGTTGTAGCACTATCAAGTAGTCTGAAACAATCTAACAATGCAGTCGTGGTTAGTCACCTCAATGGAGGTAATTTGTTGGATTAAAACTTCGCTCAGTGGTTTTGTAACTAAAAACTTATTATAGCACTCCAAACAATCTACATAAACTACAAAACATAGGATCCGAATGCTAATAAATTGCGCTATTCAACATAAATGAACAAACATAAACACAGAATCATAACCTAAAATAATGAGTAAAAATACAAATTCTAACATTTTTGAGAGTTTTGATGCTGCTCCTCCAGTCACTTTTGATACTCGAAGGTTTGTCAGCTCAGTCTTCAGCTCTTCCAGCTGCTTGGTGAGCTCCTTCTTATCCTTCGTCCTAAGTTCCGAACACTTCACTTTACCCTAAAACAAAACGTCAAATATTTCAAACACTTTATACACAAATATTCCGCAATAAGCACACAATGAGACCTCATTTTGGCAATATTTTAGCTAAGGAATAAAAACTCAATCGGATGGATTTAATATTTAACGATGTCGCTGCAAATTATTTTATTTGCCGAAACACGCACTCACCATTTTGAACGTCAAAATTGAAAGAAATGAACCATAGATAAAAATACAAAATGAGAGTCCAAAAAATTTATCTGTGAAAAAGTGATACCAACGTTGCCATACTACATCTATAGGTGACACCAAATAGGTTGACCACGCTCTTAGTATTTTTAGTACAAAACTAGTATTTTTTCACGCTTTTCGGATAAGTTAGTATTTTTTGGTATTTCCGCGATGATTTAATATTCTATCGAAATTTTTTATTTAAAACAAAGATATTAAAATAAATACTAAGGTAGTGTTGCCAGAACCTGAATTTTCCATTAAGTTGTGAGTTCGGCGGTCACAGTTTGATGCGTTTCAGAAGTCTTCTCCTGTTCTCCCCTCCTTCGGATTAATATTTTCTCCTGATCAAGGTCAGCATTGTGTAACGCACTCAATTAGTTTTTTTTTATGACAGTTTTTCGCAAATTTCATCAGTTTTTGGAACGTTATTGGAGATACAAAAGTGCAAGCAGTAATTTTTGTCTGAATTTGACAACATTCATCACTTTTTTTCTGTTGAACACTGAATTTCACAAAGGTGAAATATTTTATGGGTAAGAAATAAACAACACACTGATACGTTTGTACTTAGAATATATTTTTTTAATGGGTAGTATATACATAAGCCTGACATATATACAGTTTTCTCCTACAATTCAGTATCCCTAAAATGAATAAACCATTGTGAATTTTCACAGGAAAATAATAAACTACAAATAACACATAGAATCTAAAAAAAGACAGTACACTCTCGCTAATATGCTTTCTGAAAGGAAACTAGTTTAATTATAAGTTAAGTTATTTTACTTTAATGTCATGAATTACAAGTAGGTAATATCGCAGGTTGATTATAATAACTGCCTAACCATGGTACAGAATATTAACAAGAGCGTACTGTGATGCACAAAATAGACAAAGGTGGATTCGGATAGCAAAAAGTACCTGTAAAGGATTGTTACTACCCAACCTCACTAGCAGATGTGGATTATCTTTGGTTAACAGGTATTGACAAATCTTGGTAAGCCATTCAAAAAATTATTGCTGCAAAAGTCACTCAAATGTGTGCAAATATGCATTTGTATCTAGAATTACAAAGCAATTTGTGACAGTTTTGATTCTTAATGCAATAAAACCAACTTATTTTAACATTTTAATTACAGTTAGTGCTTTTTTACATACTCAATGAATATTACTTGAAATTGTTATTGGAACTCCAGGTGTCCCTTGAATCAATCATGTTAGTACAAAAATATAAAAACATAACAGAAACACACAGCAAGTGTTTAAATGAGTATCTTTTCTACAAATCCACACTGGCAAGAGATTTAAAAAATTAAAGAAAAAAGGTTTAAAAATGAGTTGATGTAAGATATGTAATTATTTTCTTGATAATAGTCCTTCTTTGACTGAACATTATTACACAATAAACCTTGTTCCTCCTACAATGTGACCAACAACTACATTATAGGCATGTATTGTTGAAAATTCTATGGGAAGCGTTGCAACAAATCAAACTACATACATCAAAATTTATGTTTATCATTTCTAGCTGTCAATTTCATTTACAGAATTCTTATTCTTCTCCATGTATTTAGTATAGAAATCACATTTATAGAAAAAGATAATATGCACAGCAATAATAGAAAGCTAAGTACTAACCAAATATAGTAGTATAGTGATGAGAAATGTACTACGATATAAAAATATTTATAGATAGTAATATACATTATTCACTAAAACATTTAAAGACAGGACAATACACAGTGTGAAAACATTTTTTTTTTACTTACATTTATTCATCTGAATAATATAAAAGGAATGTATTCATTTTACTTTTCACAATATTGAATACTTCTAAAATAATAATTATAAAAAATAAAATAACATATGAATAAGCAGAATAGATGTCTAGTTATTGGACGATGGATAATTTATACTCTGCAGATATATCTCAGAAGAATACCAAGACAATGCAGGGACTTTGTTACAAGCTGTCTTTTTATTTGAGTCATTTGTTAAATGATCGTCAAAACGAAATAACACTTCTTAATGAATTAAAGACCTAAGTTTACGTTTCAATCAACAATCTCGACGACAAAATACAATACTTAGAAGCTGAAGACGGTGGGTACTACCAATCGTAAAATGAAAAAATCTATATTCAGCTCTTTAACTAATACAGGTTTAACTTAATAATCACTTATAAAAATTACTTTAATATCGAGTTACAAAAATAATATGTACAAGTAACTTTTCAAGTTGTTTGCAATACAGTTTACGTAAATTTAACATTAAAGTGGAATTAATTCAAAGTGGCGAACGTAGTAATAAAAATGTGACGGTGGGTACTACCAATCGTAAAATGAAAAAATCTATATTCAGCTCTTTAACTAATACAGGTTTAACTTAATAATCACTTATAAAAATTACTTTAATATCGAGTTACAAAAATAATATGTACAAGTAACTTTTCAAGTTGTTTGCAATACAGTTTACGTAAATTTAACATTAAAGTGGAATTAATTCAAAGTGGCGAACGTAGTAATAAAAATGTGACCGAGAAGGGACAACTACCTGCTTTATTCGCACTTATGGCTCTGGCATAAGTCCGAATGATGCAAGTAGTCGTGCCTTCTCGATCACATTTTTATTACTGCGTTCGCCACTTTGAATTAATTCCACAATAGTACCCAACAGTGTGTTGGAAAAAAAACTTGAAATACAATGTCGCATAATAATGATCAAGAAACAATCAAGTGGCTCACTGTGTTAACAAAATCTTTGTACAAATTTGAAAAGTTTACATAGATGAGGTAACAGACAATTATTATAGGCAAGGCATGTTATAAGTACCCTATAAAAGTTTCAGATTCTTAAATTGGCTTCATTTCAGGAAAAATGACTACATGTTATTTAAAGCTGTTTGTGTGTATTGATAATACATAACACTGCAGCTACACTTTCATATAATTTACATTTTGAAAATATATTTTAGTCTATAAATATTGCATCATGAAAATTTACAAAACATTTCAATAAATCAAAAAAGAGTTGGTGGCGGATTAAATTGGAACTACAATTTTGTTTGCTGGCAATGAGATTGCTTCTATTGAAATCATACAAGTGTTGCCATTATAGTTGGCAAAAAGCTACATGTGGCGCCCTCATCGAACATCAACTCTTTTTTGACAGATTGTAGATATGTCGAGACGTGTCGACTACATTACCATCACTGAAATTAAGAACATTAACTTGAATCAAGGCAGTTCCCAACCATGTGATTACACATGTATTGGATATTAGTACGCACATCAAAAACGAATGCTTCTAATTCGCAAACACAACATCTAGCTATTACATTTGCATTTAACTACTAGGTAGACAGTTACAGACTCATGTTACAACTGAATGAAATCACATTAACAATTAACAAGAATGGAATGAGAAGATAAGAAGTTGTAAACTTATTATTTAGTCTTAAAAACTGACAGCAAACAGATCCTCATAAAAAATTATGAATATAAAATGAATATAATTATGAAACAAATAAAACATGTTCATATTATATGCTTAATTGTTACCTTAGTTGTTGTAATGTTTATACTTATACGTTGTTACACAATAATTAATCACACAACTAAGCAATTAACATAGGCACAACTACACAATGTTTGCTTTAATAACAATTACTTGTAGAATACATCTAACAAACGACATTTTATATAATTATTTGTGACAAAATGCATCCGTAGACAATTCTGTACATCAGAGCTGCACTAACCTATCTCCAAATATATCATTTTACAGAAGAGAGCGAAAAAACAAAGCATAGATTAATAATCATGTTTTTCTTCCATACAGATTGCTTATTATGTGAAATATTAGCCAACCTGTTAATGTAAAAAATACACCTACATATTTTATTTAAGTACCTACTATATAATTTTGTACTGGGGCTCTAAGGGTAACACAACACATAGGTTTAGATTTTGCGAGTAAAAAGCTATAAAAATGGATTTGAGTTAGTATAGCTCACGGGTACAGAATTATCTTTTTAATCTTAAACAAGAAAATATAAAAGCTTATAATAAGTTAATCCCCATTATTTTCACATTCTTCCTCCACTATCTTAAACTGATCTTGTTCTATTGGTTTCTTAAGCCATCTACCAAGATCTGCCTCATGGAATGCATCAAATAGAGTTAATTTCACTTTCTGAAACACAAAAACCAACATTAGTTACAATTGTAAAATTAAATACAGTATTTAGTATCTCCCACAACCTTTGCTTAGCAAATGGGCAGCTGGTCAAAATACTAAGTCATTAGTTATTTTTTATACCCAACAAATTAACCCAGTTAAAAGGATATAAAGATAGTACACATTCATAACAAAAAAAATACACAGGAAGACTGTTTGTAGGTTTTGTTCAAAATGAAAATACGGCCACATTTTAATGTATAAAAAAGGGTTATGCATGTAACAGATCCTATGAGAATTACGGACTGTCTAATAACTTATCTTATAGACAAGTTTCAACATTGAAATATTCACACAATATGGTTATTAATAATGTTACCTGATACACAGCAGCTTTAGCTTTAACCACATCATAGTCAATATCATTGATGTTTTGTATGTTGAGATTGCTCAGTCCAGAATACTGAGATAAAGACAACTTAGGGGCAAGCTCCAACCACTGTTTGAACATATTCCTCTTGCACAGTCTGGATGGTTTACCAACATCAGTTTTACCAGTAAAGGCATTAATGATTTCGGGACACTAAAAGTGCACACAAATTAGATAAATTACATCATGCAGTTTAATGTTCCACAAATCACATTTTCAAATGAATCTAAGTACATACTTCTTGTCCTGCGACCCAGTTTACACTAAATGTAGGCGCCCTCATAGATGTTCTGGGTTCCAATGAGCTGCTCTGTGCAAACATGGGTCTATTTAAGTGGAACGGTGGTTCAATATCCTTCAAGGTTCTCACTATGCGTCCACAGCATGCTCTGGGAAAAAAACACAAATTGAATTTTTAAATTGAAATATGTTAATTTAAATTAAAAGTTCAGATTCAGCACTCTCATGCTATGTTTTGATTATTCTTGATAACTTTAAATTTTCATATACTTATTGCAATGTTACTGAATGACATTTTTATAACTTGTAAGTTAGTTTTTCTTTCTTTTTTCAGGTTGACTGTAAGATATTGCTTTTGCAATTAGTCCGCCTTTTGGCACACTGCATTGTCTTGTTTTTGTTACTATACATATTTACTGGCCAATAAAGATTTATTTAGTTTTGAGAACTATCAACCTTATATTACTTTTCTCGTGATGATAGTATGAAACTAAATTTAAAGAGAGCTAAGTTAATGCAGCTCATTATAAACCTGGGGATGTGCAAAGTGCAACATGCAATGCTGAGGCAAGAACATTCACGGTTAATTAATTTACGCTCTGTTTCAAAATGATGAGTTATTGTAATACAAATTATTTTGTTGGCAATTCGATAAAATATTAATACATTTCATTTCTTTCAACCAGTTCAAGTTGTTGCAGTATAATATAACCTCCAGAGACCAGAAATGATTGTTGATTAACCAGCAATACCAACTAGCCAACATATCACTATTAGGATTAGGTAACACTTCTATACTATGGTGTCTTCTATTAGGAACGTTGCACTTACTATTTACTATGCATACCTGACATTAATATGCCCACACTGCATTGTACCATAAAACTATACTATTATAACAAAAAACCTTGGAGAAGCACATGACTGGTTAGGTACTTACCTACCAACATGACAAGCCAACATAAAAATGAAATTCAATTAATTAATGGAATCCGCACAGCTTCCTGATACAATAAAATCAGAAAATCAATTACTACTAAATAAAAAAAATATTGAAGCTAACTGCTTGTAAAATAATATCTTGAATAGCTGGCCGTTAAAAATATGACTATCTGTTTTTTTACTCGAAATGTGATTTAAATTATAATTTACATATAGGGTCGGGTCATACATTGTCACAGGGACATGCCATCAGTGAGGTGCGATGCGGGGGACCTGATGAAGGTCGGACCCGGAAATGAATGAATGACAGGGTTGCCTGTCAAAATCTACCCCGCTATTTAAAACTAATGTCCACCTATAATTTACAACAAACATAGGCAGGAATTTCAAAATGTACGTAACAAAGAAAGCTCTGCGAGAAAATAATGGATGAGTCGCATCTCAAAAAATAATGATATTGCATTGCATAGGAATTGCAAATGCATAGGTAGATACCTACATAGTACATATAGACTACAATTCATTGAACTAAACCAGAAATCCTTCGAAATATTACTTGGCTACATCGCAGATACCTAGGGACATCACTGATACTCACTGAAGATTAAACACCATAGTAGATAAATCAGTCCTACACATGCATCATCAATTATTATATTATACAAATACTTTAGCTGTGTAGGTCACTGCACTGTCTGTATTGCATGCACTATGCAGATAACCCATAAATATAATCAAATTACTAATCAAGTAATCACACATCCAAATGTATAGGTATGTGGTTCCTCTGTAAGTAGGTATAAGTACGTGACAAAATAACATATTCCGTAATAATTGTTAGCCAATTATTAATCAATGTTATTTATTTTATTTATATAGTATTGTATGCTCTATATAATCACGAGACCAATGTAAAACTTGTTTATTCTAAAATTGCAAGTAAACAATGCAATACATATTGATTAACAATTTTAGATACCGATACCTAATGAAATGCACATAATTATATGCAGTTACCTACATACATACACACAACACAATGCATGGCATTACAATCATCAAACAAGAAAAGTAGAAAACGAATAAACAAATTGCATTACACTCGCACGCTACCATGAAGTAACTACGAGATACGAAATCGTTGTTTTTCTTTTCAGAGCTTTTCGCAGTTTTCGTGTCTTACCGTTATCCGCCCTCATTTACGTTGTTAGAGATTAAGGCGAGTAAGTTTCGACAACAAAGTTTCTACGTACATTGTTTGTAGTACAAGCAGGAAATCGTAATTCGGGAAAACAATGTCGGGAAATTTCGTTGGATAAAACGCGGGAAAAAGAAATGAAATACCCCACCCTAGGTAATTAAAAACAACAAATTTTACGCGTCAGCGTAAGAATATTCAATCATGTAACGAGTTTGTCTCTCACTGGGATGAAAACAAACTTGGTGGCATACAGAGATAGGCAGCAATTAACAAAACGTTAACTTCGTTAATCTCGATGTTTTTGACCGTCGGTACATGGTGGAAGAAACGTTTGAAATCCACAAAAATGACTTTAGATTACGCAACTAGTGTTCGAGGATTTGCACCCTCATAATCAGGCGATCGCGAATAAAGTTAAAAACTTCGTTAGTATAAAAAGAAATAGTTGAAATTTCAGATGAAAGAAATAATAACACGTACAGGAAGTCGCAAAAAAAGAAGTACAATTTCATCAAAATTGATGCAATCAAATAAATTTTCTACAATACTAAAGAACTGTGCATTTAGTTTGGGATTATTGGTGGAAACCAATTAAAGAAATACGATGGTAGAAGCTATATACACCTAGCATACTTATGCCTACATATTTCATTCATATTTGCTGTAAATCGACGAGTGTTGAGCAAATACTGCGTACCTAGAGGTAATTACGTTATTTGTTTTGTTATTGAAACACATATACCTACCTAAACAGTTTATGTACAAAACATTGGGAGCTATTTAAATAATATCTACGAAATAAAATAAAGACTACAAAATCAGGTCAACCCTCCATTTGATAAGAATGTCAATGTTACAGGCAAAATAAACCTCAGCATATAAGTACGTGGGTACCTAAGAGACATTACGTTACGTAGTCATATTATCAACTACCTACTTGCATAGACACCTTACGTAAGTACCCACTTACCATAGTTAGTATACTCCAATGCCAAGTTCAAAAGCGATTTTATATTACCTTACGAACAGGCGAATAGGTTCGTTCCTATGTGTTTAAGGGGCCACAGTAACTGATAAACACGCCAAACATTGCGTCGGAAAAAGGAATGTTACTACTAAAGTCCTAAGACCTAAAACACGAATTAATGAGAACATGTTATAGTGACTCTAGCCAGTTGGAAATTTTATTGTGGTACGTTTTTTTCGGAGAAACCTGATGCTAATTCTGTAGTTTGTTTATAACTTGTTTGAAAAAATGTTTAAGGTATATATATATATATTCGTATGGTGTCAGGCGCTATAAGATCACATTTAGATCCCGAAGCCACATTCTGGCCTCGGTCGTCAAGTTGTTCAGATATTTCTTCTTTCGGTTTCTCTTATTCTTGTTCTTATTCATGATCTTAATTTGCGCCATTGCTGTGTAGCAGCACCAATTGTTTGTCTGTTTGCTTGACCCAGGGTAGACCACGTGGAGGTCGACAAACTTCCTACCCCATGTTTAAGGTAAGACGCAGTGACTCTAACGGGTCCCCTTTTTAAGCCTAAAATTCATCTTTTTATTCACGTTATTATTCTAATTTTGCGCTTACATTCTCATATAAGGAATTTGAAGTTGACCAATTTTTACTCGGAGCAAATCGCGCCTTAAGAAAATATTTTGTATTTAATAAGGTAGAGTGTAGCGTACCAACCCTCATACATATTCATACATGATTTACATATAGGTCTATGGAAATATGCAGGCATACCAAAGTGAAACTAGTTAATGATTATAATTGCCGCTAAAGTATTCACAAGGAAGTTTTTACAAATTAAAATGTGAGTTTATATTTCCTTACATTATCTAATAATTATTACTTAATAGTTATGGTCAAAATTTGATCGGCTTAATGAAATATATCAGGGATACTCAACAGATCGGACGCGAACCGTTTTGAGAACAATACAGTTACGGGGAAATCTAGATTTTGTAAACCGGTATCATCGATTATTCTTTGTAAGTACCGATTATGTTTTATCAACGGAGTCGCTCTTTCCTAAATGTTTTATACACAAAAATAAAAACGTTGATCATTGTTAGACTATCGATAAAATATACGGATAAAAACGGTTTCATATTACAACAGAAGCTAAAACACACAAAATACACACCCCAAATGAATATTCGTTAAACTAGCTGACGAAACACAAAAAAAACTAATGAAGATTCATCATTTTTCAAGAATGACTTCAAGACTACAAAATCAATATTCAACCAAAATAATTTAGTAACACCTATTTCTGAAAACTACACAATTCGTCCAATTCCGCAACTTTTCGAACTAAAATAAGCGTGCCTTAAATTTATTTTCCTACGAAATAATTGAAAGAAGACAGTCTTGTTTGAGTTACTATACGCACATGATTTGTTACAGACTTGCACCTAATATGTAGTAATTATCAAGAAAATTGATAACTCTGTGCGTAAAGCTCTGGGGTCAGCTGGCAGAGATCGCAGCATTGCGATAAGCTCGGCCTAGTGAACACAAAATGTTGTGCTTATATTCGTAATGTTAACAGATCTCTGTACTTTGTTCACCAAAAGTGTAAATAAATACATAAAACTTGTTCTGTTTTTTTTTTCTCAGCAATATTCGAGTTGTTCACCCATGTAAAGTACGATGTTATGAAAATACTCTGTACAACTTTATTATCCGCATATAAAATGAAGGTGACCAAGTGTTATTGAAATAATAAACTAGACAGTGGCTATATCTATTATCATATTATCAACTTATCTATAATATCTAGTCTAGGCATATCACAATCAATCACGCTGAAAGGTAGGCAGAGAGACAAGCGCCATGCCAAATTATTGAATAAAGAGGAGTAGGTGTTGTGTATTTCA
The DNA here is from genome assembly GCA_963576895.1 of Ceraclea dissimilis. Lineage (NCBI taxonomy): Eukaryota > Metazoa > Arthropoda > Insecta > Trichoptera > Leptoceridae > Ceraclea > Ceraclea dissimilis. Next base: position 20,030,852 of record OY756358.1, on the reverse strand, counting down.
TAACCCTTTATGACATTTGTTGATGCATATTTCTATGATTCAACATCTGCAATAAATGTGTAACTGCATAATATCATTATGTAGATTCACATGAGCACTATTAAGACTCCTATAACGCTAATTGATGAAGGGTGGCCAACCGAAACATTTTTTACCAAATCAGGTGATCAGACCTTTGCATTATAAGTTCATCAAGAATCGTGTCGAATTCTCTCCATTTCAATAACTGTTTACTAAAAAGTATTCATGGGTTAGGCATACTTTAATTTTTTAATCAATATAATTATTCAAGAGCGGTATACGAATTTGTGTGCACAAATATCCGGGAAAAACATCAAGTAGAATTCGTCAGAACTCTAGCTTTCGTTTCAATTAGGCTACGCTATAAAAATCACTTAACTCATTAGTCATTACGTAAATTACGTTACATTTGACGAAAAACGTAATTTTTCACTTCTGTTATTATGTATATCTTACATCTGAGTTTCAACTAAGTACCACTTAAATATTTCAGGCATCGAGTTTTGCATAAACAGGATTATGTTGTGAAAATCTCTTAAGTATTTTCCAATTACTTAATTACCTGATACGATGGGTATAAAAACTAGTAAATAGATAATACATAATATAAAAAGATGCAGTTTTATAGCTAATGTATGCAAAAATATTCGCCATTTAGAGATTATGAAATAACCAATCAAATTATAACGAAATTAATAATATAACAAGATGATAGAATCTTACAAAATATGACAGCTTAGGAACAAATTAAATAGAAATTGCATCTGTATTGCATACACCTTTGTATCTAGGTAAATTATAGGAAACAGTTATATAATAAAATGCATTTATAATTTTAGAAATAGATACAAAGTTGTCTCCTATGTTAATGTTAATGATCTGTGGCCTTGAAAGAAAAGAGTTATACTTGGAGCGAAAAAAGATTTAATTTACCTTTCCAAAAGAAGTAAAATCATACAAGGTAAATATGTAGATGACTATGGGAAATTATTTGTATCTTAGATCTACATTTTAAATCAGGCGAAATGCAGGTAAAACACTTACTTCACCATCGCATCACGAGCTTTTCCGGCTACAGAACCTACCTAACGTACCGAGTATCGAGAAGATATGTATAATTTGGCCCAAGTTGTCACATTGATGAGAATCAAAGGTGTAAAACCTTGTAAAGGTTCAAAACCTTGTATATGGATCGCTCGCTGCATGGCCGAAGACGAAATGCATATAAAATAATTTAACGTTTTTTCTAAAGGAAACAGATATTGAGCTCGTCAAAGCCGACTTCCTTATAAAAATATGTGCAGTACTAAAGCAGTCTGATAGTATTTAGGCATTATCCGCAGCAATGAGCGCATACCGGTTGAAATTAACATTCTCGAGTAAAAATTGCGTAGATATAAACGTTAAAAGTTATGTAGGTATCTACTACGATAACACGAACGTCTAACTGAATGTTACGTACAAGAACAAGAAACCTGTAGAGGTTTGATACACAAACCGATCCTTTGTTGGTAGGGAGCATCAGCAGTGCAAAATTAACCTGAGGAAATATTTATCAGTCCATTAAAGTTTGAGCAAGCGTGATAACAACATAACAGTGTTAGTTAACTGCTTATAGAGTCAATTCTAAATTATTAATCGACTAAATTTTTGTATCCAAAACCTTATTTTATCTATTCGCTTTAGTGAAGTGAACATTTTTAGTGTGAGTGATTCGGAATGCATTTTAATACAAATGCATGTTTAATGAAATAAATATATAATCTAAGTAGAAGAAATCATACTGATTTTTAATAAAAAATAACTCGACGACGAATGGATCGTAACGATTTTTATTCAGGATAGTCCTATATCCGCATACATAGTGGAGTTTGTTTAGGGTTAATTTATGTGAGAGAGATTCTTAAATTACTCTTCCTAAAAAGCTTCTAAAAGATTTTCACTTTTCCTTATCTTTTCCGTTATCATTCCTACATTTACAATTTAAAATAAAATACTCATAGTTTCAGCAATATTTTCGAACGAAAATACACTTTCCTACTGCTACTCCTAAATTATACTGTAGCTTGTAAGAGTATAGTGTTATATATTAGGTAAAATATATTAGGTTCTTTCATATGTGAATGACCATTGTACTTGAAGGGTATCTGGAGTCAAAGCTCCGCGTCAATATTTTCAAGTATTCTGATGCCCTTTGATTCCCCCATGGATTACCCCGAAATCCCTCTCGAATTCCTTTATAGGGCAGTGCCCCACAATGCGATCATTCAAATATAAACAATGTCCATCTTACAAGCCGGCAATTGTAAAACATTGAAAATATAACCAAAGTCATTTTAAAACAAATTAAACCAATGTCAACATTTTTTTCTACCTTGTCATTGTAATACTTTTCAATATTTGCGGTAGTTTTTGTCTACGGTCAATAAGAATTATTATTATTGACAAGTATTTGATGTGTACATAACACATAATATTCTATTCCAATGATAATGGAAAATAAACTCTATTTATTAGTAATTATTAAGGATAACCTGTTTAATAAATTAGAGAAAAAAAGATTTTGAATAACTTCCTGTAGACTTTCACATTTTTTTTCGATTTATATTCCGTAGTAGGTATACAAGACTAAACCTCTGGATAACTAACAGTATTTCATGCATACATCATTAGGTACAATGTATATTAATTATTATCATTGACATCGACATGCTTTCAATTATTTGCATTGAGACGCTGGCGTCTAAATAATCATACCTATTCATGATCGCGTAACATGAAAAGCAAGGGTACGATACAAAAAAAACTGTACAAACTGAAGAGAATTTTGAAAACGTCGGAGTAAACTGTTTCACTTTATACAGAATTTCACCCTAATCGGGATAAACATATTACTCCAAAATATTCGCGACGCGTAGGGTTAAAATTAAGTTGAAATCTGTCACCTTACGGATTGTCTAATTACCATTAAAATTCACTAAATTAAGTCATGTGTATTGAATTCGAAAGGTTAAACCCATAGTTCAAGTACACATTGTAAAGGAGTCGACGAACTTCGTGGTATTGTCCGCAAAATTAATATTCGAAATGTGCAAAAATCAAGTCTGACATTGAAATCCTCTTACTCTCACTTCATTACACATTGTGGTATTATTAGACCTACACTAGGTAATTCATTTGGCGTGAAGATAACCTAAACTTAAAACAATACTTAGCATAATATAATAAATCACTAAATACATAACACATACATTATGTGAATGTCGAGAAAAATCAACACAAATACCTGTGATACTTGTAGTATACGAGTATATACCTAACCTATACTATACTATCCATGGCTCACATTTAGGTACACAAGTATAGACGTAGGGCTTTAAAAATAGGTGAATATATTATGCCTATGAATAACAATACCGTACTTTACATAAAATATATTTTTTATTATAATAATATATCCATAATGGAAGGGAAGGTTCTTAAATTATAACGATTTTTCTTACGTACATACATAGATACCTATAACACGGAATTAATGTTCAATTAAAAATACAAATCAAATATGAAAAAATAGTAAATCGAAGTTTCCTTCGTATAACAAGACTGCCTCAGACATCATAGAATAATTATTACCTAAAGGAGATACAAATGCTACAATGAATCCACTTCAATACACTCTTGGATGTTTACTGGCTCTACTCCCTGGTAAGTTACAATTAATATTCTGAATTCCCTACATAAAAAACGGATATTATTTAATGACATACTTTCGGTCGTCGATTACCTAAACTTCTGTTTAAATTTAACAGGGTAGTAAAAATAGCATATTTAAATCAATCACCGGTTCAGGGGTTCAAGGTTCAATCCCCGACTTACTCCACTTCACAACACAAGCTTTTAAGCTTTCTGTGACGTGTACAAAGATGTATTTGGGTTTATTTCAATAAACCCAGATTCATTAAAAAAATATATGTATCAAGTTGTGCACGACTAACGTTACGTGCGTTAGTTGTCATTTTTTCACTCTTTCAGTTACTCTTAGTTTCTCTTTCAGTTAGTTCAGTTTCAGTTAGTCTCGCATTTATTAGAAAGTCGGCGGTCATTTTTTTTTTTTTAAAATACCTCTGATTTTTTTTTCCGAAAGACGGTAACTCCTTTCGCGGAGTATTTTTTTTTTGTACTGATAAAATGTATTAAAATCTAGGGAATAACCGTAAAAGTTTTTTGATAGACGCAAAATTAACCCCGAAAATGGAAAACGCGCTATTTTTACCATTTTATCATGCGATTGTTCACGCGATTTTGAACCTTAATGCCGAGGGAAATGACTGTGACGTCATTCTTGGTACCAAGCCCCAAGCTTGGAATTTTTGAAAGTGTGAGATTCGAAAATTCGCAATCGTAATTTACAATATCCAAAAATATATTTCTAAATTTGGCGCCGCAAAGTTTTCCAGGGTCAAACTTTCTAAAGGTTTCTCACCCGAAACACGCAGATAAAATGCACACGAAAAACGCCCTTATGTATATCGCCGTAAGGGTCATTTTCCATAAACATTTTATCTGCGTGTTTTGGGTGAGAAAGCTTACAAAGTACCCCCCCCAGTTAGGCTCAGTGGGACGTCGCAGCTAGTTACAATTAATTTACACGACGGCGAATATTTTCGATAAGCGTCGACACGAAACCCGAAACGAAAATTCAATAATATTGTAGCAAACTCGATTTAACTTCCTATAAACGAAACTTTCATTACACCGTTTTCTACCAAATTAAACAAGTGAATAAGTGCGTAATTGAAATAAATAACGAGTGGTGTTGTCTATCATGAAAAACGATTCCAAAAAGAAATCCTAATTATAATTTCCTTTGCAGTACAAATTTATACTAATTGCTTACATTACAGGCCCTCCAGGTATATTATTTGAGGATTCATATTTACAGTTGTACCCAATAGATCCAGCAAAATGTTCTGAATATGATCTAGGGAAAGACATCACATTCGAACTTTACACTAAGTGAGTTAATATTCTATTAATATTTATTCAATAACTTACACTCAAATACCTAGTCCAGTAACTTGTCACAAAAGAAAAAAATGAGTTATTCTAAATTATAAAATCATCCCCATTGCACAATATGTAAAATTCTCAAAATAAAATTATTGAAAGTTCTTATATACAAACATTAGGGAATGTCCCTATAATGCCAAAAATCATTTGTAACCTTTCTAATCGAAATGCTTGAATGAAAGGAAAAAGTCTGACACAAAATGACTCTTCGATTAATTTTGCTGATGACTCTCATCAAATATCATTTGAAACAAATCCCTCAAGAGGTCATCTTTCTTTCATAACAGTTTGGCCTTTCTCAAATGTGAGGACACCAATAACAGGCATGCAGCTGTGAAGACCCACACAACTGCTTCATTGCATATTGCATACACCCTAAACGAGGGATGGTCATTTTTTCTCTCACATATTTTACATTACCTAACTCAAGCAGAAAACTTTTAAACCATTATAAAGAAATTGTAATGGATTTAGTACAAGTGTAGGAAATTATATTCAACCCTTTTTTTTCAGATATAATCCAATAGCTCCGGAAAGATTAAAAATAGGAGATGACAAACTACTGCAAAAATCACACATTGACTTCTCTTTGCCCACTGTTATGTATTTCCACGCTTTCTTTGAAGGAGCAAATGCAACCAGCGGTGTCATAATACGACAAGGTAAAGTGCTAGTATAATGTTGCCAATACATGCAGTGTTACCAACATACTCCGTCAAATTATTGCATAGAGAATGATAACTTCTTTCAGCATATTTATTAAGGGGAGACCATAATGTTATAATGATATCTGCCAGAAGACTCTATGCAGGACCTTGGTATATCAACAGTGTAAGAAACACATGGTGGGTTGGTCTGTATTCTGCAAAATTTATAGACTATCTCTATAGCAGGTAAACATTACAACTGTGCAATCACAAATTCAACAGAGTTTACGCTATTTGCAGATGACTAACTAACGAGTTCTTTCAGGGGGCTCAGTCCAAAAGGGCTACATTTGGTAGGTTTAAGTCTAGGGGCTCACACCGCTGGAGTTGCTGGAGGATCGGCAAAGCATAGACCCGCTAGAATTACAGGACTGGATCCAGCCCTTCCACTGTTTGACGGAGTACCAAAAATCTATCAACTCGACAAAAAAGATGCAGACTTTGTAGATATTATACACACCGATGCTGGACTGTTTGGTAACAACTAATAAGTTTATTATAAAAGAAATTATTGATAAATACACTGAAAATGTTGCCATAAAGAGAAGATAGGTAAGTTTTAAGAACTCTGGAACTGAGGAGTAAATGAAATTAAATTCTATAAAGAAGGCAATGGAAGTCGAGAAAAATAGTCATTAACATGAAATAAAATAAGCAACATAATACCATGTAATAGTGACATAATAACAATTCCAGGGATATCTCGAATGGCTGGACACGTTGATTTTTATGTAAATGGAGGAGTGAGTCCTCAACCAGGCTGTGAACTAAAGGCTGTTATAGAAAGAATGAATCTGGTGGAAAAATGTTAGTATGTAAAATTAAGGAAACTCCTTTCTAAATTAAAAAAAAAATAATAGCAAAAAATTATTGTTTATTCATGGGATTGGAAGGCGGTCTCGTTTGTAGAAAATGCCTGCTTTGAAACTCTCATCCATGCCAAGATTCAAACGCAGTCCTTTCGCTTACAAGACTGCACATCAACTACTGAGTTGACAATATATGTCAAATGTTACTTAAATATTACAGAAACCAAAGTTATGTTTCCATTGGTACGTTGACCAAGTCAGTACTGTGGCCACTGCTTAGCAGCAATCGAAGACACAGCCAATGACCAACCTCTACCCACCTTGTCTTATCTATTCTAATGATAATACACTATACAAGTCATTATACAAAAGTTGAAATCATTCAATTGGACGTATGTATTTCAGTTTTTTGCAGTCACTGGAGGTCGTACTTAGTGTATGCTCAATCAATACTTAATCCATATGCCTTCCCGGCTATACACTGTGGAGATGGATCTTTGTCTTGCAGGACAATGAGACACACGAGAGCTATTAAAAACATGCACGATGTACAAAATCCTGAGACTTATATGGGCTTCGGAGTAAATATGAGGTGAATGTATGGAAATATAAATTTCTAAGCAAATTATTAATCATCCTATTTTATTCATTCTCGTTCCCAACTGCTTGCACCTAATCATTTCTCTCATTAATTCAGTCAGTTCTCAATTTATATCCTACACTCTTCCCAATGACGATTACACTGACAGGGAGCTCCCATCATAAAGACAAGCAAATACTGCACACCCTCAAAATCGGCAATATTCTTTTCTACTCTACTAAAGGCTTCCAATATTTATACAAAATGTTCGATAACATCATTTTTCAGAGGTAGAAACCTATCTTAACCATCCATCCTCTCGAAAAGAATGTCACATTTAGTCATTAACTTAATAGTTATTCTATTCTAATAAAACACATGTTTATTTCCAGAGCTCATGGCAAATACTATGTAAAAACAGCGGCTTATCCACCATATACATTAAGTAGTCAAAGAACATAATATGATGCCAAATTACATACTGATATAATATAAGATACTACCTACTTGAGATTATTGTAATTATTTACGAAGTTAATTTAGTAAATAAATTTATTTATTTATGTTTGTTTTAATTTCTTAAATTACAGTACGAAAATCATGATGCATAATCATTGCTAGGCATTGTTCAGCGCACCTCCAAATTTGTAGAATTAAGATTTCCCAAAATTTGCTATGCTTTGTTATCCTTAATAACGATACGAAGTCAAAGCATTTACATAAATCCACAACACATTTTTCCTAAAAAATATTATTGTTTTTGAGATACAAATTATGATGTGTGGAAAATTTATTGAAGATAACGACCACAAGTTATTTTTATCAATTTTAATCATATTGTTATCATAGAAATATGGTTTATGTTGATAAAAATAGTACCTAATGTGCACATGCGATGTTTTAATGAAATTAAATGGCAAATCCTAAAGAAGATATATTTTCAGAGTTAGTGTCGAAAATATGTACAAAACTGCATGAAAGTGATAAAAGCAAAGGATGTAAATGTATGGTGTGGTGTTTGGTTCAAAACTTAAAACTCTTAAGCCGAACGAACATGGCCTGCATCAGTTGGCAATAATTGGAATAATTCTTCTATTTTGAAAAGGTCAGATTATAAAGCAACAACTGTAGTATACTGGTCAGTGGTCATGTATATCAATTGACGTGGTAGTCATCAATTTAAATCCAGAAAAAACAACATCAATAAAATGGTCTCAAAATTTAACAACACAAAAAAGTCTGATGGCGAGAAACAGGACGCAAAATTGAAAATATAATAATGACTCACCTGTACAGATGGTGGGAATGTAGCAACGAACCCAGGATAATGCTCTGATAGTAGATTGGCTTAATGAAATGCGAGAGTAGGGATCCCTGTATACCAAGCACGTTCCATCTGCACACTTTGTCCGAGCAAGACATTGTAAGCAACCTCTCTCCCTGGACATAAACAAAACACATTTTATAATATATTATATGAGTAGATTCAAGAGAAAACCCAAGATAATAAAAGCACAAATGAAAGCCAGTGGTCTCACCAATAAGACACCATCCCATGTTTGGATCCCTCCACTACTTTTGACAGGAATCGTTCCTTCTCCAGACTCTATCTTAGTCCTAAGTTGTCCTCTTGCTTGCCTGCAGAAAAGTAAATTGATATTGGTAAGTATCATATAGTATTACACTCTAGCAATCTATGTGGATAATCTGTAGATCCTAATATGTATGTATGTATATGTTACCTGTTGGGATGCTTATCAGGAGGCTGACACGCTTCCTCGTGCGGTGAGAATATTCGAGCGTCCCCACATGGCGCCGTGCTAATGTAGAGATGAAAGCGGTACGAGTCCCGTACTTGGTATCCACCATCAGCTGCAGGTTCTAGAGGATTCTTCTCATCAGCAGCTAATTGGATTCAATAGTACAATAATTATTACAGGACATATGTTTGTTTTGTTAATTGTTATATTGTGATCTTGCAATTATAATTTTACTACTGTACTAGTATATGTTTTGACTAATCGATTATACTAAGTATTTGAAATTTCTATTGTTTAATTTAACTACATAGTGATATTTATTTAATAATTTGATTAATAACATATCATTAGGTATTTATAAGTAATTTTGAAATTTGTTGTTTTATATTGTGGTTTAGTGATTCGAATTGTAATGACTTATGTTTTGTGATGACAACTTTTGATATGTATTTATGATTTTTTGTATCAAATGACCTTGAGCTGTATTTTTTGTGAAATATATAAACAAACATACATCTCGCTACCCCAAATCCCTTACAGGATACACAAAGGTCAAAGATGATTGATTGGAACTGGAAAATTATGTTGAAATGTTTTGATTTCAACATAATTTTCCGCTTCCACAAACTCTTCCACATTTATCAGAATTTCATTTACATCCTAAACACATCATTCTCTGGGGCTATAACCTTTTATTATCTAGTCCAAGTTAAATGAAAACAACATTATAAATAACCTGAATCTGGTTTTGTATACATTTGCATTCTAGATTATTAAATAAGAAAATATTTACTAACAGTTTGTTTCAACAATTTCGCGTAAACATTTATATAAAAACATTTGGAGACATCGTCGGGCGATGACCTCTGCATGACAATCATTAACTGATTGGCCACTGATAGACAGCCTATCTCCAGATACACACTTTGTCCCACTGGTTACACCAATAATCTGAAATAAATAATCAAATTAGAAATTAATCACCACAAAAATCTGCACAAACGGATAAAAAGTGTAGAGAATACTCACTTCAAAGTTTTCATAATTAGATCCATATGTCATAACGACTCCAGCCAATACTTTTCTTCTGATGTGTATTGGATCTGAGTGCATAAGCTCATTAAACTTATCAATTACCATCCTGAAATATAAAACATATTATTAGAAATTGCAAACAAGGCCAATTGCAATTAAATTAATGACTATAAATCAAAATATTGTTCACTAGGGCGAGCTCGCAGTTATTTAATCATAAAGAATCAGAAAATTTAAAAACAGTTTTTATTTGGAATACTTGCAAAGTTCTTTCTAAATCATTTTTCATATGTAGGATGAAGAAATACGCTTCAGTGCACAGAAATAGTAAATGACTTCACTGGACTAAAGCAATTATGTATTTTACTTGAATAAAACGAGTATACATAATTACTTGGATATAGAATCAGCCAGTGTCTGTGGTAGGGATGTTGACACAAGTCTGGCATCTGGAGATGTGGCATTTGGTGATAGACTATCAGTTGTGATGAAAGTTAACTTCAATAGGGAAGACAGGGCAGCTAATGCAGCCTTCGAAGCACCTAGCTTTGCACTCTTTTTACTTGAACCTAAATACAAAGTATCGTCAGTAAACATATAAATCAATATACCTAATTACTAGTCAATCCTATATTTTATTAAATATTACTAACCGTATCCTTCAAATTTTTGTCCATCAATTTCACAAATAACTTTGAAGCGCACATTTGTAGAGTCGGGTAACCCATCAGTACTTTGATAATGAAAAACAGCCTCGGGGAAATTCTCATATATTATATTAATGGGACTCTTTGGTACAACTGCATTATTACTAGTATTTATCACTAAGCTATCTTTTATTATTTTTGGTTCAGGAGGTCCATCTTTGCCTGATGTGATGCCTAAAAGAAGAATAAATATACAATTATGTTTCAAATACAGCATTACTAAAAAATGTACAAAAACACAACTGAGAGACATGAAGTCTTTACACCTTGTAGAGATTATCAGATAAATTCAGTTAGTTGATATTGAATGCTGAATACAAACCATTTGAGAATTGTGTTTCACTAATATCGTAATCCTTGGTGAAGTCGTGTGAACCCTCCGGAAGTGAACTTTGCCTCATCGCAACGAGTGCCTTGGTGGCGGCAACACTCCTCGCTGCTTTTTTACTGGGTCCCGTTCCCACAAATGATGTTCCATTCACCTAAAATACAACACCAGACAGTAACAATGTATCATCCTATCAACAATATCCTTCCGAACCTATTGATAAATGATTAGCACCTAAACGTAGTCAGCAATAGGATTTTATAATAGGTAATAAAGGTTCGCTTACACGAGCAACTATTGTGCAATTAATTGCTCCGAGTTGCCGAGCAACTATTGAAAGTATGAAATATTGCCTAAGAAATTTTGACTATATATTGCGAAATAATGTTGATCAATATGAGTTCTACAATTATTGATCGATAAACCGTCCATGTAAGAGCACCTCTAAATAGGTTTATTTACGGTAGATTGTACAAGGCTTACCTCAACCGAAACAGTAAATACGGTACAATGCGAGGGTCCAGTTTGAGAGATAACTTTGTACTCCAAATTTTGATACAATTTATTTAGAATGGCCACTGGACTGTTGTGCGGAGCCACTCCAATAGGCATGCAGCCACCATTTTTATCCATTACGATCCGCATCTTTGGTGATTCTAAAATAATAAGCATTGGAGCATGATTTTGTTCAATTAAAAATAATTTATAGTGTAATAAAATATGGTATTGGATATTGCTCTATACAGTACAGTTGGAAATTCTGATTAGTAAGCTTTAGTTTTCAACTACCTAGAAACAGTAGGTATCGATAAAATATCTCACCTATACACTCAGAATGAGGACGTTTCTTCGGGCTAACTTTGTTAAGATGATTATTCAAGGATTCTTGTGGAAGGTTAGCCTCAGGTTTCACGCTACACTCAAAATATAAACTATCCTGAAACAAAAGTGCAGAAACATTCAAAAGCCAATAATATCAACCGACTAGCTTTCAACCAGGATTGGAAATAATCACGATAATTATTTTCGTTGATAATTATCTGATATTTATACAACAATGTACCCAAAAGTAATTGAAATCCCTTTGTTTCAAAGTTCCTTTATTTATTACTAGTGATACATAAGACATTAGCCGTCATTTAAAGCGACAAGCCTGGAATAGTGCCTGCAAAATACTAGAAAGAGAAAATATTGTTATCCTAAAATGGCAAGATGGCAAAAGTCAACGTGGAAAACTACCCAAATGCTGGAATCCACAATTGATAATCCTGAGTGTACCGATCATTTATGTTTTACCTTTCCCAACTAGAATGCGAAGAAAGATAATTCATCACCAGTGAGTTAAAAGGAAGCCTTCCAATGAGTATTCAAGATTCCATCACTTTTGTCAGTACATACCTGCATAAACATGGCTAAATCTGTTTAAAACCTTTGAATGAGAAACAAAATATTTTTGATCTTCTTATCTTGGATAAAACGTTAATAATCGCTCTTGCTAATGCACTAAAACTTGTTTATTGAAACTGTTTAAATGAATTTTACTAACCTCTATTGACTGATGAGAATGATCTGAAATGAAACAAATCAAAGACTTAAATTATGTTCCGTTTGAGAATGTGGATTTATTAATTATGACAATAAACAAGTTATTCACAAAAAAAAAACAAAACGAGTCTATTGGACACAAACAAAACATTACAATAATAAAATTCTAACAATGAGTAATCTCGGTCTGATTGTTAAATACTTCACAAAGATCACTAGGTGCAACCCACCGTCCAATGTGACATCTTCTGCAAATTCAGACATCTTCACTTTTTCTTATTTTCGCAGAAATTTCAACAATACATCGAATACCCAAACGTTATTGACACAATTTCTTAATTCTTTTGTCAGAAATATCCAAAAAACAGAAAAAGGTCCACCACGGCAAAAGTCACCTGAAAATTATCTGATCTATGGTTACGAAGAGTTGGTTGGTTTTAGCGCCGTATAATCGACGCAGTAAGTTTCATTCTTATCGCTTTAACTAAAATAAGAATAGGTATAAAATGAAATACCGGTAGTACCTACTTAATATAATATGTCGTTGGAAATACCTACATAACAGAAAGAGATCGTGAATTCAACTATACGCAGGTACCTATGTCCTAAAAATAATATAGGTAATACGGATGGTAAAACATGAAAACAAAAAGATTGGCAAACAATATTAGTTCAAAGTTACAATAATCGTTTTGGAAAAGTTTTTATAGGTACCTAGCTAGTAATTAACCTTTTCAAAATACGTGTTTTTTTTTCTTTAATGTTTTTTTAATAATATCTACTAGGTACCTCACTTTTAGAAAAAAAAAACAAAATAAGTATGATGGAAAGACGTAAGTCCATTTTCTAAAACATATTAGGTATCACTAATGTTATTTGAAATTTTGCGAATTATATTTGAATCTTTTGTTTATTGTTAGTTTATTATATTAAATCATACATAGGTATTGTAGGCCCGTGTCGGGCACTTGTACTCGTCAATTTTTACATATCATAAACAAACGATTAATACAAATGTAATCGACGCAAAAATTCTAAAAAAAGAGATAACTTCCATAATATGTCCATTTAGTATTCTAAAATGGAGCCGACACAAATGTCAAACATAGGGAATCCAATCCCGCAAACGCGGGATCCCGCAAATGCTGGATCCGCGCCTTTTTTTGCGGGATTCAAAACGAGGGATTAGTCATGCGGGATCCCGCATGTTTGCGGGATCCAAAAAGTTTATTGTTTTCCATCGTTTGTAGGCCCATCCGGGCAGCAGTCGTTAGTTTTTACAATTATCAGCATATACATTACTACAATAGGGAACTTGCACTAGTGAGGAATATAGACGAAAATACATTAATTCGGTAGAATAAAGGTCAAATATCAATTCTACGTTGATTAAAACCCTAAAATATTTTTATTCAATTTTAAATTCGATAAATAAAATCACGAATTCTCAGCATCCCCTTAAACGCCACGCCATTGGTCAATCTGTCTGTGACGTCACGTAGTCCATGTTTGTTTTGACGGGATACCAAAATGTATGAGGTTTCTTGGCCGCGTAGTATTTGAGTTTGTTTTCTGACTGTTTTCGAATTATATTATAGCTTAATTTAATATAAAGTATTTCAGAGGAAGACAGTCGAATATTTTGTAGTGCCAGAGTGAACAAAGACAACTAATACGACGCCCAATAAAGCTTTTTATTGATACCGGCAGATCCCGCTAAGGCTAAGTGGAAAAAATGGCATTGTGCAACGAAACTAATCTAGAAACAAACCTTTATCGAATTTAACTTTTAGGTCATGTTTGTGAGGTTAATTTTAATGAAAGTACCTACCTAACTACCTATTCATGGGCGTCGCCAGGTTCGAAGATAGGTGGGAGGAACAAAAAATTTAATATAAAAAAAGTATAAGGACTGAATAGGGTCATGTTGTAGTTTGGTATGGAAATCGATTTTTTGTCAAAAAAAAAACATTAAAAATAGCGCCGCAAGCGAAATTTTTATTGGAATAGTTGAAACTGAATGGGTTATCTAATAATTTTAGAAAATTGAATCATGAAGAGAAAACGATGTCGTATATTAAGGTTATTTTGGTGAGGTTTTGTCATTCAATGAGTGAAAGTAGATATACAATATATACCCAAATACAATTTTTTCTATGGGAGGGCAGCTCTCCCTCCCCCCGACGACGCCCATGGAAGTACCTACATTTCGTTTCATCTTACTTGTCACACTTTTTCTATAGAATTACTATGTAGCCAGTGGCCAAGTTATTTGAAACCAGGAGTATTTACGTACGTTTCGTATAACTCAATTATTTGTATTTTTTTTTTAAATTAAGCAGTTGGGCTTTCCTACTACCTTAAGAAAAAAATTACGGTATATTCTACTATAGTAATCTTTTTCATACACTTAAATATGTGAGTATTTTGTACTTCAAACGAATGTCACAAGTGGTTGGTTGGTAGACATTGACTACGGCAATAAAGCCGCCATTTGAAAAATATATATTTTTTCAATAAATATTTATTTATTAATTAATTTCAATATTTACATAACATAATATATTAACGATATCATTACGTCGTTACCGGTTACAGGTTACTCTCTCGAACACGCGTTCGAGAGAGGAGCATCCCATATGAATAAAACAAAAACTGAAATTCAAAAACATCCTAAATATTATTTATATATACATTTAGCAGATGGAACGCTAAAAACCGACCTAAAACTATCACTAACTTGAAAAAATTAACATAAACATACCGAACTCTACGTTGACCCAAACACATATAGACCTCGTGACGTCATCAATACGGCGTCGTACGGCGTCTTTGAAAGTAGCGTTTTCGCGGGAATTCAAAACTTCAAATTTCAAAGTGCTGTAAAATAGCCATTAGGCGACGTATCGAAAAAATAAAAATTGGTATGTGTTTCTAATGACATTTTTTATGATTCTGGATAATAAAAAAAAAGTGTGCAAGTTCCCTATTCATATCGTAAACAAAAAAATAACATAACCGCATCATCACTATCAGACATAAAGTTAGAAAGCTCGGAGGTACCATTCCTAATCCTAAACCAGATCAATGCCAATCAGAATGTAAAAATCAATCGTTTTAACATTTTGTCAATTGAGTTTATGGTAGGTACTTCTTCACCCCTCCGCGGAAAGCCGTATCATCCAGCGATTTGAACTCTCCGGGAAGCACGTTTAGCATACGCACACTGAGACACACGAAGCTTTTAGACATCTTCGCTAGTCTGTGCCTTAAAGGTCTTATGTCTTCTTTTGACCTGGTACCTTTTGACTCTTGAGTTGTGATACTCTGAGTTCAGGGGAGTTTTATGTATAAACACTCTAATATGAAGTTGCTAGGCATGGTGAGCACTGGTGAGGAGTTCCTTAAAGGAATCTCGACAGGAATCTCTGCGATTCATGCCCAGCATGGTTCTCACTGCTCGTTTCTGCAATATAAAAACACGCGTCTGCCCCCTCCCTCAGACATAGGACATAATGCTGTGGAAGTATAAGTAAAATGTACAGACTTTTCAAGTCCACAGGTGAGCCTATTTTTTTAATAGCAAATATAGCCGGATTTACCTTCCTTCAAAGTACCTCAATGTGCGGAGGCCCCTGAAGCGTTCGGTCTATTGTTTATCCAAGAAACTTATTTTAGTCAACTGGTTCAAAAGATGGACTAGAAAGTGAGTCCATCACTGGATCCACCCCCAACGGTCGCTTAACAGAGAAGTGAATATCACCTGTCTTCGTCATATTTAATTCGAGACCGTTGTCATTAAACCAACTTCTCGCCCCGTTCATTTTTTCACCCCGTTCAATTTCAAGGTCTTCATCGAGGCATCCTTTTTTTTAAATACTGTCTTTTAGTAACAGGGATGTATCATCCGCAAACATTACAATGAAATCATCCTCATCAACACTGTTAGGCAGACCATTGATATTAATGGGCCCAGTATTGACCCCTGTGGGGAGTGCTGGAGGATGCTGTTCAACGGCCTGCAAACATTGACCGAATGACTTTGTTTATTTGGGCTCCCTTATCAATGTCGGAGGCACGAGCGACCAAGAGGTGAACCGCAGCATCCTATTGGCAAAGAGCGCAATGAGTCGTCTCGACAAGATCTGGAAAAGCCACGACATTTCTAGGGTTAACAAAATGAGGCTGGTCTGTTCGCTGGTGTTCAGCGTCTTCCTCTACGCCTCAGAGACATGGACTCTGAGAGCTCGAGAACGTGACAGGATTGACGCATTCGAGATGTGGTGCTGGAGACGTTTGCTCCGTGTGCATTGGCCTGAGCACAGAACCAACGAATCAATCCTGAGAGAGCTCGGTGTCTCCACTCGCCTGTCCACAGTGTGTGAGCAGCGTACGCTCCGTTTCTTTGGCCATATTGTGAGAGCGGGTCCAGACAGCCTGGAGTGCCAAATCATGCTTGGGACGGTTGACGGTAGGAGGGGAAGGGGACGACTACAGATAGGTGGACAGATGTGGTCAAAAGGATCACGGGGGCCAATATGTACAAATCCAAAGGGGTGGTGCAGGACCGGGAAGGATGGGCGAGACTCATCCGTGAGCATGGTGGTCACGATCCTCGTAACCGAGGGACCGACTGAGAAGAAGATTGACCCCTGTAGTACTGCAAATCCAAATGCACTAGGAGCTGTTATAGATCTGACATTGTTAATTTCTGTTAGATGGCATCTATTATCAAGGCATGACTAAAATAAGGGTTTTTTCCTTATCTCGTACCCCGTAAATATCTATTTTTCTATTAGAATCGAGTGATCCCGCAATCCCGCAAATCCCGCGGATCCGCGGGATTGATCGCCTCAATCCCGCAGGCTTGCAGGATCGCGATTTTGATGCGGGATTGGATTCCCTAGTCAAACACAAGGGTCAAAAAGTTGATGAACATATTATTCAATTAGGAGAGAGACTGCGAAATTCAATAAAAATCTGTGAAAATGCTCATTCACTGTGCGCAACGCATCGACATAATATATTAAGTACCTACTACTTAATATTATGTAATATCTTTGGCGCAACGATAATGATAACGTTGTGGATGGCATGGGAAGAGGTAGGTAAGAGGTAATCGGAGAGAGGTCCACTGTCCAGTGCCCAGTTATTGAAAACTGCACATAGTGATAGGACCTTGTGACCTCCTCTGGTCCATCAATGATACATAGAAAACCAAGAAGACGCCACGAAAAATTTTGCTGATATGCCCAGAAAAATAATACGATCAGGAATCAGTGTAAAAACTTCCAGGTCTATAAAAGTGTAGAGGCGAAAGTTGAAGAAGCAACGAACATAATTAACGAAGTTAAAGTTAACGAATTAATTCTTAAATTTGTCAGGAATAGCACAGGTAAATAATAATGGTGAAACGGTTGATGAAAAATTGATATACCTACCTACCTTATATGTGGATGGATTTTCAATAATTATGATACCTACCTAAAATGTCGACGAGCATTATCCGAATTCAATATAAATAGTATAACTTTTAAGAAAGAGAGTTTTGCCTAACTCCCCGTGTTCGAGATGTTTGTTTACAAAATTTGATACTGCGCATGTTTTTGCAACCCTCTACCTTATCCTATCTCTTTGGCTAATATTTTTGTCTTTTCCCACCTGGCAACATTGTCATGTCTCATATTATTTTTCTATGGTCATGAAATCTGAGGTCAGTGCTGCCATATATACAGATTTATCTGTATTTATACAGATTTTAGGCAACGGGAACAGACAAATACAGATAATAAATTTTACTCTGTTTTATACAGATTTTTGGGATTTTGGAAATTTCCTATGATAAATCAGAAAAATAATGTAAAAAGAAACAGATTCGATCACAATTGTCATTTGATAATTAGTAAATATATGAAAATCTTATTTGTAAAATGAGTAAAAATATGTACAAAAAGAAATTAGTATATTTTATCTAATACTCCGAGAAACGAATACAAAAAATGATACCTTAGCTTACATTTTGCATAGTAGTTCTGGTTTTTGGATATGTTATAAAGGTCGGTCCTGTGATTAAGAATCCAAGTTTTCGACCTCCCAACCCTTGTGCGTTCACTAGGGCGAGCCAAAAAGTGTCAAAATTTCGGTCATTTTTCAGTTTATTGATCATAACTTTTTTACAATGCATTTTAGAGAAAAACATTTTACGTAAAAGTTGTAGAATATTAAATTCCCTGCAACTTATGTTTACAAAGTTTTTTTGTAAAATCAATATACAAGGAGTTATGCGTTACCAAAATTTCAATTTTTTTCAAAAAAATGCACTTTTTTTACAATTATTTTCTTTAATTGAATATATTTCCTAAACGGTACATTTAAGAGAAAAGTGTTGTAAGTAAATGTTGTAGATCGTCTAACTTCCAATAAGTTTGATATCAAACATTTTTGTCTCGGACCAACCAAAATAGAGTTGTGATCTTCTGAAAAAATATAAGACGAACATTTTCGAAACTTTCAGTATAGTACGTATGACAATAGTAATCAGAAAAATGCAATTTAAGAAAATTTTTTTTTGGATCTTATTAAGATTGGTGTCGTGGTTTAGAATCCAAGTTTTCGACCTCCTCACTCTTGTGTGTTCACTAGGGCGAGCCGAACACTGCCGATATTTCAGTCATTTTTCAGTTTATTGATCATTATTTTTTAATTATCCATCTTAGAGTAAAAGATTGTATGTAATAATTGTACAGTATTAAATTTCTTGTAAATTAGGTTGGAAATATTTTCTTTGAAAAGTTATTATTTAAAGAATTATATAATAACAAACATATTTTTATTAAGAAAAAAAATTTTTTTCACGATTTTTGAGTTTTTTTTTCAGCACGGTACGTTTTAGCGAAAAATGTTCTTAGCAAATATTGTAGAATATTAAATTTGCAACAAAAAATGAAAACACACTTTTTTGGCTTGGACTAATAATAAAGGAGATATGCTGTCCTGAAAATTAAATATTGAGCTTAAATAAATTTTCAGGAGAGCATATCTCCTTT
This sequence comes from Ceraclea dissimilis, assembly GCA_963576895.1. NCBI lineage: Eukaryota > Metazoa > Arthropoda > Insecta > Trichoptera > Leptoceridae > Ceraclea > Ceraclea dissimilis. The sequence continues at coordinate 20,011,244 of OY756358.1, read as the reverse complement.
ATTATTAGTCCAAGTCAAAAAAGTGCGGTATCATTTTTTGTTGCAAATTTAATATTCTACAATATTTGCTAAGAACATTTTTCGCTAAAACGTACCGTGCTGAAAAAAAAACTCAAAAATTGTGAAAAAAAAATTTTTTTCTTAATAAAAATATGTTTTGATCATATAATTCTTTAAATAATAGCTTTTCAATGAAAATATTTCCAACCTAATTTACAGGAAATTTAATACTGTACAATTATTACATACAAGATTTTACTCTAAGATGGATAATTAAAAAATAATGATCAATAAACTGAAAAATGACTGAAATATCGGCAGTGTTCGGCTCGCCCTAGTGAACACACAAGAGTGAGGAGGTCGAAAACTTGGATTCTAAACCACGACACCAATCTTAATAAGATCCAAAAAAAAATTTTCTTAAATTGCATTTTTCTGATTACTATTGTCATACGTACTATACTGAAAGTTTCGAAAATGTTCGTCTTATATTTTTTCAGAAGATCACAACTCTATTTTGGTTGGTCCGAGACAAAAATGTTTGATATCAAACTTATTGGAAATTGAACGATCTACAACATTTACTTACAACACTTTTCTCTTAAATGTACCGTTTAGGAAATATATTCAAATAAAGAAAATAATTGTAAAAAAAGTGCATTTTTTTGAAAAAATTTGAAATTTTGGTAACGCATAACTCCTTGTATATTGATTTTACAAAAAAACTTTGTAAACATAAGTTGCAGGGAATTTAATATTCTACAACTTTTACGTACAATGTTTTTCTCTAAAATGCATTGTAAAAAAGTTATGATCAATAAACTGAAAAATGACCGAAATTTTGACACTTTTTGGCTCGCCCTAGTGAACGCACAAGGGTTGGGAGGTCGAAAACTTGGATTCTTAATCACAGGACCGACCTTTATAACATATCCAAAAACCAGAACTACTATACAAAATGTAAGGTAAAAATACCCATTACCTGGACTATAAGCACGAGTACTGTTATTTTCTCAAAAAGGTACCACAAAGGTTAGTTTTTCAATAAACTACAATATTTTGGGGATCCGGACAAACGGCCGACAAGACATACGGCCGACAGGACAAATGGCCGACACGGACAAATAGCCGACAAGACCAATGGCCGACTGGTACAAATGGCCGAAAGACGAAAGGCCGAAATCCAAACGGCCGACATGGACATATGGCCGACAAGTACAATTGGCCGACATCCAATAGGCCGACACGGACAACTGGCCGACAAGGACGAATGGCCGACAGGACGAATGGCCGACACAAAAAAAAGATTGAAATAATGATCACATCACAAGTTTGAAAAACAAAGTTGCCAGTTTATTCTAACAATCCAAAATTTGGCTAGTTTTTTAAACAACAGTTCCGAAATGTAATTTGAAAGTAGCGAAAAAAATTTACCATATCTTATTATCACATCAAGCAACACTAAACCAAGTTTGCTCCGTGAGACCGAGGCCGTCGCCATATTGTTCATGAAGGCCGGGCCCAACCAAGCCCAACTGACATTTGACGATGGTTACGCCATCTAAATTGTATGGGAAAAAATATTCCGTAATTCAAGTATTTGTCACCGAGACAAGGTGTTTGTCACCGATACAAGGTGACGTCACCACTCATGGCGGTGATGGAATTCGAGGATGTAGGCTTGTACTCTACTATCGCAGGCTTCGGTGAGACTTCTGAAAAAAAAAGACAATGGTAACACTGTTTGCCAATAGCACCCAAGGTTAAATAGCTCTGCTCCTGAATTTATGCAACCACTGTATACTTAATAAATATGAGACATACTTGAAAGAATTACCTACTACTAGCGCCGCGAGTAGCCGCTACACGAATTAGATCAAAAACACCAAGCAGACATGGGACATTACTTTTTCAACTTTCCAGCGAACATGCAGGTTCACAATTTTTAGGCGTTAAAAACGGTTTTTCATTTGTTTCGGCTGCAAGTGCCTTTCAGCGCTTAATTAAACCTTACTGGTATAAATAAAAAACAACCTAACCGGTCAACATTATTTTTTTACAGTAATGTCCCATGTCTGCTGGGCGATGCTTGTTAACCATTATCTTGATTGAAAACGTCATTGTCGGCCATTTGTCCTGTCGGCCATTCGTCCTTGTCGGCCAGTTGTCCGTGTCGGCCTATTGGATGTCGGCCTATTGTACTTGTCGGCCATATGTCCATGTCGGCCGTTTGGATTTCGGCCTTTCGTCTTTCGGCCATTTGTACCAGTCGGCCAGTTGGTCGTGTCGGCCATTTGTCTCTGTCGGCCGTTTGTCCATGTCGGCCGTTTGGCATTCGGCCATTTGTAGTAGATTCAATATTTTGTTTGTTTTAAAATTTCATTTATACAGATTTTTTAGCTTTTTATGCCTTTTTATACAGATTTTGGCTTATTATAATCCCATACAGATTTATACAGATTTCTAGACTTTGAAATACAGATTTGGATTTTAAAAGTGTGGCAACACTGTCTGAGGTGTAGGGACAATAGACATTAGAAATTGGTGCAAAAAACTTGGAATTTGTATTTTGTGAACCATTATACCTAATAAAATACGATATAGACGATTTGTTAATTTTAAGAAAGCAACCATTTAAGTACGAGTAACATTCCACATTATTATAACTTCATATTCACATCTTGTGGCGTTTAACACTTCGTTGTTGGAGTTGACGTTTAGATGTGTTGTATTTTCATTTGAGGAAAATTATATCTTCAATAGCTTCTCGATTTTGTTAAAAGTTGCTGTAAGTATCTTAGATACTAATTTATTGTAACTAATACCACTGTTGTAATATAGCTAGAAGGCTAGAATGGCAAGTTTTAGATGACAGCTTACTGCCATTATGTACACTGCATGATTCATTACCGAATTATCACGCATTTACTGCCGTCGCCAACCTTGCATTATTGTTTAAATTTGCATTTGGTATGTTTTTCAACGATTTATTTATGTGTGTGTACATATGCTTGAGTTTGAAAGTTGGTGTCTGAATGTAAGAAAGACATAGCATCTTGAACACTCAGGTGGATAGTATAAGAAATGGATGTTGGGCATCTCATTATTAAACTTGTCTTTAAGGCTTGAGCTGCGACTTTGTACAATCTAGAATACGACTCCACATTGTGTGCATGGATTTTAACGTGGTACTCGAATTGTGCAAAATTATTTTGGAGTGTTAGTATATTGATCTTCACGTACAAGTATATCCTCCATCTATTATTTGTTCCAAATATTAGTAACGGTACACTGCTAATATTATCAGACAGACTATTTATACAACTAATCTTTGTTTACAGTTTCACAATGGCGGCTGGACCCTACAACTACTCTTATATATTTAAGTACATTATTATTGGAGATATGGGAGTAGGAAAATCATGCTTACTCCATCAATTCACAGAAAAAAAATGTGAGTGATTAAATATTTTACTGTTAAAAGACTGCACGTATTGATAGTTACCTGGATTGTTCAGTGTGTACATTTATTTAAAGAAATGTTATAAAAAAAAATAGATATTCTGAGAAAAAAAGACGCTACAGAAAGATACAATAGTCTGCTTAATAAAATGTATTCTTCAATTTTAATTGTTATTAAATAGTTTTGTTTAGTATACAATTACTACTGTCCAGTGTATGTATGTATGTACAGAAATTACTGCAACCTTAAATTTTTGATCGTAGCCTTTTCCATTAAGTTCATTAAACATTTTTTTTTACTTACTTCAATGTGTTGAATGATTTGCAGTTATGGCTGATTGCCCACACACAATTGGTGTAGAATTTGGTACACGGATAATAGAAGTATCAGGACAAAAAATAAAATTACAAATTTGGGATACGGCCGGCCAGGAGAGGTTCAGGGCCGTCACTAGGTCGTACTACCGAGGGGCTGCTGGCGCCTTGATGGTATATGACATTACTCGAAGGTAAGTATAACAAAAATTGTGTATTTATTATTTTGTCCCTGCGTACAATCATATCCATTGTTGAAAGAATGAAGGTTTACACGACTTCGCGCCACAGTGGAAGATATTCATAACTTGTTTTGTGAAGCCCTTTTATAGCTCTGGATAAGCTCTCACTGGGCACTGTTCTAACGAAAAATTCCAAAGGGATTTTGGGGAAATCTATGAGGTGACGTCAAGGGCAATAGAATATTTGAGAAATATTGACGCGGAACTTTGACTCTCAGATACACTGTACAATGGTCACTCACATACGAGAGAAGAAGAAGCTCTTAAAAAACAGTTCACGATCTTGTATGGTTCACTCAATGCCACATAGAAACTGGGTACAGGAGAAAATGTCACCCCAAATACTTTTAGTTATGCAGTGTATTTACATTTCATGGTTTCTTTCTAGATCTACATACAACCATCTAAGCAGTTGGTTGACAGATACCCGTAGCCTTACAAATCCAAGTACCGTCATATTCCTGATTGGCAATAAGTCCGACATGGAGGCACAGCGAGATGTCACATATGAGGAGGCCAAGCAGTTCGCTGATGACAATGGCTTGATGTTTGTAGAAGCTAGTGCTAAATCGTATGTATTACAAATGTTATTCATGTAATAATTATTTTCAGAGAAGTAGACAGAGATCAATGGAAAGAAGTTGTAGCCTCCCTATGCTCCCCCAGGAATTAGAGGAACAAAAGAGAGATTGACTATAGTGGTATCAAATTTCAGTGTTAGCGATGTCGTCTGCAAGTTACTTGTTTATTGTAAAATGTGTACAAAAGTATTTCAGTACACTTACTTTCTATTACTGTATCTGGAAAGTGCGCATTGAAATACTTGTGACGGACTCACATTTAGTTTTGGGAACTATACTAGAACTATCCATAATTGATGAAGGTAGATTTAGCAAGTGATTGCAATGTGTGTATTTCAGGGGGGAAAATGTAGAAGAAGCATTTTTGGAGACGGCGAAAAAAATATACCAAAGTATACAAGATGGCCGCCTTGATCTCAATGCCGCAGAATCCGGAGTCCAACATAAGCCAGCGCAACCTGGCAGACCACTCACTGATCAACCCGCCCCTAAAGACAACTGCTCTTGTTAACCAGACTTCATTATTGTGCTGTATTAATTAATTATATTTTTATTTCAATTCATTATATTATACACTTTGGTAATCAATATTACTATTTACGTATCTCAATTATTTTGTTGTGTGTGATTTATATAAAGGGGTACTAATTTCAAAATATATATTAAACTTATTGTTGATTTTGTTACATAATTATATTGATGTGGTAATAAGTATGACATAATTGAAAATCATTTCCTTATATACAATACAAAACATACAATCAATGTGATAATGAACCTTGTTTACGTACAACAAAATTCTTGGTGTGTAAGATTGAAATGAAACACAGTTTTTAGTATCTCCCACGGCATTAGATCGACTAATTATATAACAATGAATGTTTTTGTGTCCTATACATCAATATTTGAAAGGCCCTCGTGGGAACTAGTTGCCTGGTCGCCTGTACTCAAAATCCGTGGAAAGAAATGACGAATTATTGTGCTTCACTATATCTTGTGTATTTAACACTTCGTTTCAAAAAGAAAGGGTTTTGAAATAGCTTAATGAAATCTAAATAGAACTAGTACAAAATGCATACTTCCATCCATTCTTACACTTGAGATGTTAGTGTACGTCGGGTAGGTAGTATTAGTTGAAGTTTGTCATGTAGGCAGTACATAATATATATTTACGTTTGTTTAAGTTATATAGGTAGCAGTAAAACACATTGCAATTATTGTATACACATACTTCTGATCCCAGTTCTCTTTCAAAATATTGCACGATTGATTGCGAAAAAATGTCATGTCACTTATGTATGCATGATGTAAGTAGTTACGTACTCAGGCTCACCTGGCAGTGAAACCAGCGTCATAAAACTGCTTTCGTAATGTAAATTCGCTTTGATGGTGTCATATTCATGTGCCAGACGTGTCTGTCGAACAATTTTGTCCAGTTTTAATAATGAATGTAACTCCTTTAAAAATTTGCCTCTTTATAAAAGAGACGAGTACCTAATTAAGGTAAAAAATATTATGTAATCTCTTTTTGCTAGGTAGGTATTTTCGGCAGTTTTGTGTTTGTCCGTTGTGCAGTTTCCCAACACTAGCTTTTCTAGCTTATTGTGAAGTGTACAAAATAAGACCAGGAGTGATTGATTTTATTTGAAAAAAAATTGATTGGATTCTAGTCCTGTTTCCTTCAAGATCATGAAAACTTACATTTACCCTTCAATAGAAAAATGTTATAAATAAAAGTATGTGAAACTACTGCCTGTCAAGAAAGAGATGGTTTTCAATGATAGTGCACGACTAGCTTTTTGGCAACCGTTGTGGCAACACTTGTAGAATTTCAGTAGAAATGTTATTGTTGCCAGCACATAAAGATGTAGTTCAAAATTAATGCAAGACCATCTCTTCCGTGACAGAATGTATAGAGAATTTCCATGTACTATAATGTTTATTATGGACAAACAGTGCAATCTCTTGTGGATTTGAATTTGTACATCACAATGTCAGTGTGTAATGTTTTATAAAACTTTTGTTTCTTATTGTATTAATGTACATTCCACTCCATGTGTAATTGTCTCGCTATATTTATGTATCGTATTTTTTTACTTCACCTTAACCGTAAACAAATTCATAATACTTAAAACTTTTCATTTAGTACACACAATAAACCTTCTTTGTACTCTGGAATGTTTTGAGTAGCTTGGTATTTTATCACTAAATATGTGTTAGGTAATTATAGTAAAATTATTTCTAACTGTCGAACGCAGTCATAAAATATGACCGAGAAGGGACACGTTATGGCTTTGGCATAAGTGCGAATATAGCAGGTAGTCGTCCCTTCTCTGTCAGACTTTTATGACTGCGTTCGACAGTTTGAAATAATTTGACTTTAGTGTAATCACATTTTTATAACAGAATAGTCTTAAAATTGTAACTGTAGACAAGTTATAATTCGTAAATGAAAAGTAGTCGATTTGAATGTAGGGCTTGTATTCAAATGTCAAATGTCCTGATCAGAGATATGGACTACTGTAGATTCACAAAAAGTAATGCATCATGTCTCACATCTTCTAGCATAAGCGCGAAGTTGACACAAGCTGCCCTCAAATGCTAGCTCAACAGAAGTTAGCTACGAATATTGCAGCAATTGCTAGGGGTGCGCAAACTTGTGCACCGCACATGCCGAGGCCGTCGCCATATTGTTCATGGAGGCCGGGCCCAACTGACATTTGACGATGATTATACCATCAAAATTGTATGGGAAAAAATATTCCGTAGTTCAAGTGTTTGTTACCGAGACAAGGTGTTTGTCACCGATACAAGGTGACGTCACCACTCATGACGGTGATGGAATTCGAGGATGTAGGCTTGCACTCTACTATCGCAGGTTTCGCATATGCGAGGACCATAGACTTACATTAATATAAAATTCTATAATGAGGACACACCGCAATCATTAACAACCAGCTAAGTATTCATTGATCCCTTTCTTGTTAAGTATTTTTAGTAGCATCGTGAGTAACAATTTTTTAAAATCTGTAAAGTGTATAAAGATGTATGTATATTTCAAGTAGTATTTGGATTTGATATTTATAGATTCAGGTTGTTTAGCATACAGGACATTTGGTTATCAGAATTGTTTCTTGTCTACACGGGAGTATAAATGTATTTCACATATTTTAAGATGTTTTTGATAAATTGTAATGAATGTAATGTATCACCGTGATGGGTAGACTCTTGTGTGTAATTTATTGTTTTAATGTGTACTATAATGATAAATTGTTTTGTATTATTATATTATTTCCCACATTGCTTGTTTTTTCTCTATTATAATTCATAAATTAAGAATATTAATTAGCACTTTCACAGTCTTTAAGGGATTTTGTTTATAATGTGTATATAGCAAAGTATTTATATTTAGAGAAGTAGATCACTACATACTAATAAAATTTCTTTGGTTCTGGAGACCCTAGTGGTAAGCAAAGTGAACTAACCTCAGTTAGGTCTTCAATTAATGAGTCGTCCATCTAGAACACTTAAGGTTAATTCATTAAAGAGATCCAAACCAAGGTTTTCAGCTTCTACTTTGGATGCTAAAATTAAGGATGTATGTAAAGGGAAAGTCAACGAGTTTTATTGCAATGTAATAGTAATTAACATTTTTACATGAATAAAAACAAATGGCAACATATAAATATGTATGATCAACCACCGTGGGGCAAATGGGAGGCCTTATTTGATTCTTGTTGGCTATGTAGTGATCTAACCTCTTTAAATATACCTACCTTGCGTATGTAGTACAGTATATGAATAAAATAAATCATGTGTATGATAAAATATACCTATAAAAATTTAATATAACTACTTATGTATAATACAATAAATGTTTTAATATAAAAATATTATTCAGAAATATATTTATTTTATTATTAGAAACATTTTTACATTTTTATTGGACAAAATAATAAAATTGGTAGGCAAGTAGTATGTAGTTATCCTGTGCAACCGTTTTTATTACCATCTATGAAAGTTTGACTTTCTTCGTGGAGCTTCCTTCCGCTTCGGCATCTGATGAATTAGAACCAATAAAAAATACAGCAGCCTTACCGCGTCTTCTGTTATCTGGAAATAAAACTTTGTGAGAACATTCCATCATTGCACCACGTACAATACATGAGACCATCCTTGTTGATTCTAATTTTTGTGAGATTGTGGTTTGTAAATGCTTTTTTTTCACATTCACAAGATGTACTAACACACGTAAGTGTTATGCAGGGCCACAACGCTAGATTTTTGCACACAAACACATTTTGGTTTAGGTATTAAAAATTTGAATAATGTACTTACCTGCTTTCAATAACACTTTCTTTGGTCCTTCTGTAATAGATCTGATGGCGAGTGTATTGTTTAACCCTAGTATTCTTCCTCTGATAAAATAGGAGTTAAGGAAAATTACATTAATACTATAAGTGCTACTACCTCTCCATCACAGTATCTCCCAATCATTTATGTACTGCATACCAAACATTCGTAATACCCCGTGATTTCTGAAACACAACCTTGTGATTGCCCGAGGGATTACTGTATTGAAAGTAAATTTTTAAAATTAAGTCTCCTATGTTAAATAAATAGCGGCAAAAGGATACAAGTTAATAATATCATTCGGGGCTCGTACTTGGAAGTAGTTCTCAGCGCAGCTTGTAATTAATACATTTAAAGATTTCCCAATTGTGTGATACAAGTGCGCCCTTTGAATCATATGTCTTCTGTATGCTGAATCTTTCAGTGCATTCGCGTACGATATTTCAAAATATATTCCTCTCTCTACGGCTTGCTTATATAATTTTCTATTAATTTTACAATTAGCCATGTGTTCTGGAGCAAAGCATATAATGTCGACATCCATTGCAGTACAAGCGTGATTGAAAGCGACTTGAGTCGTTGGTATCACAGCCAGAATATCGTATTTCTTTATGTTTTCAGACTGATTCTAAATAATAAAAAAAATATATATAATAAACAATGATTCAACTGTGAACCAAATATGCGATTGATTGATGCAAAAACATATATAAGATTGAAATAACTACTCAATACAATCTAGAATACTGTACTCAATACAGTGTCAATCCTGAGAAAGTTGTAATTGATGGAATGGGTATAGGCAAAGGCTCGTTGTATTGGTGTGTATTAAGAGTCAGGTCTCAAGTATTTCACATTGGCCTAGAGAATATTTTATCCTTTCTCTTTTTCAACAATTTCTTATTGGGTACAAACTACAAACTGAGAATTTAATACTACTATAAATTATTATGGTGTCAAAAATGGAAAACTTACCAATTTGGGCAATAATGTGATATCACCAATTTGTAAAGTTAACCTGTTCAGGAAATTAATGTTGGTAATATTTTCCTGTAAAACAAAAATAGCTATCAGATTAGAACTCGTGCATTCTTCTTAAAATAATTTTACCAATTTTTATACAAAGTAGAGATATAGGTATCGTGATCTACAAATGATATAAATGAGCGAACTCTGTTCAAAACACGAATTTACTACATAATTATTTTAAAATAACATACTATGGGAAAAGACGAGCATTCTGGAACGACATCTATAGTTTCTTTTGAATCTGTTGCCTTGCCCTTCCGTTTAGTGTTAATTGAAGATTCATCTAACATCTTGTTGATAGCTAATGTCTTATATCCCACTAAAACATGAGAATCATAACAATTACCACTACTATACCATCATGGTATATCGAGTTGGCCATAAGATATTACTTTTGCAATAAGTCCGCCTTTTGGCACACTGCATTGTCTCATTTTTGTTGTTATATATATTTACTGGCCAATAAAGAATTATTTATATCCCAATAATAGGGTAACGTGTAGATACTGTGTGTGTATAAAAACATATAAGAAAAAGTTATAAATTGGTTTCACGATTACAATCTTGCAGATTTTTATCTATAATTACTTACACTGTGATATGAGTTGGATATCTGACTCCTCCATTTTATCAGAAATGCATAAATCGTAAAACATTATGGACTTCAAAAATCAACCACTCCCGAAATATAATAATTACTAGTACCGTTTGGTTGGCCAATGTTGGTCTTACTTATCTAACTGACACTTTTACACCCGTCTACTGAGACAAGTTCTTGAAGCAAGTTAGATTGGCTGGAAGAATGAGTTTTTAAATAGTCATAAGTCCTAGTGAAAAATTATATTAACTTATTTTCTGAAAGATTAAATAACAAACTAAAAATCTATATCAGTAAATTCAGGCAGTATTCAATGTTATGGGCGGTAGAGCATACACTATCGAATGTAAATTTTTGAGGTTATGTAAGCAATGAAATTTTATGTCACATTCTGGCAAACAAAACAATGTTCATTCAAGCACTTTTCTTAAAAGGAAACATCCGTGTTGCCGTTAAGTCCTATGCTCACAAACTGTGGATTTAACTTATTGTTTCAAACCGCAATCCACTTGTACAATAACAATTTATGAAATGCCACGGTATTCAGGTATTTTATTCATTTCATTATTTTTGCACATTGATGAGAGGTTAAAGCAACCGAACAGAATAAAGATAATATACAATACAATGCAGATTAGATTATACGATGATAAAACTGCCACAAAAATGAGAAAGCACTTCAACTTTATTTTCAAAACAATCCGCAATTTTTTGACGTTTCTGATGTCAGTATGACCCATGGATTTATAATACTAGTAAACTGGATGGAGAACATAGGTGTTTGTCTGTACATTCTGTACGATTCTGGGGAAAATGGCCAGTTAGGCAAAAGAAGCAAAATGGAGGATTTTCCATACTAAACGGGCTATAGGAAACTGCGGTTTTCACATGGATTTTTGATTTTTACTGTTTATATTTTAACCGAAAATGAATTATAGACATCATATTGACATAATTAAAGGACCAAGGGATGTAAAAAGTCCATTAATCAGAATTTATGAGCAATTTTATAACACAGGAAACGGCACACGATGGAAGTAAATTAAAGTACTTTTATTTATTTTTCACATGCCCGATCCCACCAACTACCACCTAGTAAGCAGACCCCTAAGGAATTTCCATACAAAACCACAGATAATTTGAGTGATTATTATAACTGTCATAACCTTTAAGATATAAATCCATACAAAATACAGCATGCAGCTACTTAAGTGAGGGAGATTCTGGGCGGAGATATTTGGGCACCTAACTAAGTAGAGCTGCATGTTGTATTTTGTATGGATTTATATCTTCAAGGTTATGACAGTTATAATAATCACCCAAATTGTCTGTGGTTTTGTATGGAAATTCCTTAGGGGTCTGCTTCCTAGGTGGTAGTTGGTGGGATCGGGCATTATTCTTTTTTCAGATTTCCCTTTAAGAATTAAACCTTTTGCATAATTTAAGAAAAAAAAAATTGTGAAAAAATGTGTTTTCAGTAGTTGCCTATCACTAATTATGATATTGAATATCACGGATGTGAAGACGTTTTAAATATATCATTTATTATGTAGGAATTTATTTTTTCATATTTTTTGTCATTTAAAGCTAATGTGTATGTATTTATGAATTTTCGTGCAATGTTTAATTTATGTTGTAATTAATGACAATAAAATAAATGTAATTTAATTTACTTCCATCGTGTGCCGTTTCCTTTGTTAAAGAAATTGCTTATAAATCCTGATTAACGGACTATTTACATCCCTTGGTCCTATAATTATGTCAATATGATGTCTATAATTCATTTTCAGTTAAAATATAAACAGTGAAAACCAAAAATCCATGTGAAAACCGCAGTTTCCTATAGCCCGTTTAGTATGGAAAATCCTCCATTTTGCTTCTTTTGCCTAACTGGCCATTTCCCCTAGAACCGCAATAGTCGGCCAAGAGATGAATCCAGTTTACTAGAAGTATTATACATCCATGGTATGACCATTTTCATAGACTTATTATCTTCATGGACCAATAGTCTGGGCTAACACAGGAACAAAGTAGAGTGGAAACATCGTTTGTACTGGATCGGTCACGTGACCGTTGGCAGGATGGTAGGGTGGACCGTTTTAATTTTTTTTAAATCCGGTTGGGCGGGGTGCGGGAAAGATGGTGACATAAATAAAATGTAGTATGAAGGCATTTTAATTTTTAGTGTTTAGTGCCGCCCCAAAGGATCAAATTTATTATTTTTTCAATATAATGCCCATTTTGAAAACTAAATTTAAAAAATTAACTATGTAGTCCATTTGTCCAAATAATCCGCAAATACCAGAAAAATAATTGTTTTAAATATCTAAAATACAAATTTAATTGTACCTGCTAATCAATACATTTATTTAATACCACGGACCGGACGGCAGTATTAAACGTCATATTTTTTTGGATAATATTTCACATGGTAAATGCTAGCATGATACTGCTTCAATCGATGTCGAAACCTATATTTTTTCCCCACACAAAATCGCTCCACCCTAACATGCAGGTAAGAAAGGCGGCAACACGTGTTCGTTGGCAAGCGATGTTTCCACCCTTCAAATATCAGATTATCAGTCCATAGGATAATATGTCAATGACCATTTTCTAATCCATAGAATAAAAATATTTCTAATCCAGCAAATATACCGATACACGTACTAGGTATATCAGAATACAATCCTGCAAGAATATACCTACAAAAGTATATATATAGCTTTCCTGGTATACTTCTAGTATACTTGCATACCTACCAAAAAAAATGCGACAAGATATTGTATAGTAGTATCGCGAGCTTAACGGACTTTTTTGTAGTGTGAGACAGTGTAACTACACGCAAGTCCGTACACTGAGTTATAGTAGTATTAGTGAGCGCACAATGAACAAGAATGCACACAGATGCGTTAGGCAGGTATGCCCGTCCTTTCACGAACACTTCAAAAAAGGCCGTTAAACTCGCGATACTACTATACCTGGTACGAAACTAGGAATTATTTTTATGTTTCGGTATAAATTACCTGGCTTCAATGTATGGTATGTGTAACAAAACAATATATTTGAGAGACATGAAAAATATCAACTTTTCCAAAGATGCGAAATTTTCCAAATATATATTGGCAATTATATATTAAACTGTGTATTTACGGCCGAAGAAGTCCCTTGAGGAGACCATCAGAGGGGACATGGAACACCTGGAGCTTACTCCAGAAGACTGCCTCGATCGGGGAAAATGGAGAGGGAGTATCCGAGCCGCCGACCCCAAATAAATGGGATATGGTGTGGAGAAGAAGAAGACTGTGTATTTATATGTACTGATGTATGTGTTAGTGTTTATGTAAAAACAATATATTGAGATGAATAAATAAATAAAATATAGGTACCTAAAAACTAAAGAGCCTATATAAAGTAAAAAACTACATACAGTTTATTACTAAAAATATCTGAAACTATCACACTGGATAGTACATCTCTACCTACATTCTTGCATTGCCTTCATCATAAAGAGTCAAATCTCAAAGCAACTGCCCTCATCTTTTTTTCCTTTTTTATATATATTTATTCACACAAGTACAAAAATAATCCTTAATAAATTCTCTACAAAAAATGTCTGGACGAATAATTGCAAAAATGGTTTAAACTGATCATTTTTTGTTTAAAACCAAAATTTCAGTGCTTTGACCGGCCATTGCGGGTAAACTGCTAGTCCAACAAAAAATTGTACCTATCATTTTTGGTAGAGAATTAATTAAGGATTATTTTTGTCCTTGACGAATTTCTCCTATCTCCTACCATATTTCTAAAAAATGCGAAAAACCCCATCGGGTGACCAATTTCCAATTTTTTCCGCAAAAATCATGTTTAATTACAAAATTTTCACTACATGCTAAATCAAAACCCAAAAATTGGGATTTTTATCAAAAGCCCAAATTGTTTACTATGATTTGTCGTTGGTTTTGTCAAAATCGAGGCAGCAGTTTAAGAGTTATTGGCAAAAAACCTAAATGAGAAATTTTCATACTCCTCGATTTTCAAAAGGCCATATCTCCAAAATGGTTGATTTTTGGATATACATCAACTTAACTTTTTTCATAGTTTTTCAACCTCTATCACCTCTCCAAATATCTGAACAGCGGAACCAATCACCCTGTATATGTATATCCTAAATAGGAAATAGGGAATCGAAATTATACTATTCTATGATGTTATGTACATTGTCTATGGCTTCAGTCCATAGATAAATCTACACGGTGAAAAGAAAATCGATAAGTTTCATACGGAAGGTCGAATTTATAGTGATGCCAACATTCAATCAAAATGATAATTTATGTTTCACGATGAATATTTTAAAAAAATCTGCGCGCTCCTGGAATACATGAGAAACGAAAAGAATTATTAACTTTTTGTTTATATACTCTAAGAGATAAATCGGCATGTCCCGGCTCGTCGGATTTTTCTGGTAGGTACTCGCTGTTTTACATAGTGGTCCTTTGATGTCTCGGCCGTAGTGTCCGTTTGGCATTAAATTTAGTCTCCATCGTTGGGAACTTCGGCATTACGTGCAACAGTTCCTATTTTTGAGATAACAAAAAATAATAGCAAAGCTAGTACTGATCCTCACGAATCTTAATAGTTTCAAAAATTGGAAAACTAGTGAACATTCATTTGAATAATATTTTTATTTATGTCGCACGCCGACTTCTTTCCATGGGCGTAGTCAGGTGGGTCGTACCATTCGCGAAAAATAAACTAGATTTATATGTATAACGACCTTTTTTGGTACATGCTTGTGTCTTTTGACAAAAAAATACAGATACAAGAGAAAAATTCAAAGAACAAAACAATCTTGTTGGCATAAGGGCGGGCTTATCGCAGGACTGCAATGTTTTACAGCCAACCCTATTTATGCTGCTTATATTAGGCTTATAATAATATGCAAAAGGCATTTTTGTGTTATAAATGCTATGATCCCTGTTGAGTTTCGATTTTAATCCGTAACTTTACGGTTTACCTTACGTCTTTTTCTCACGTTTTCAAAATGTTAAAAATATCTCTAATATATAAACATTATTTCGGAAATAACTTTAATCAAGTAATGATAAAAAAATACCAACCGCCAATTTTTTCTTCAACCACTGAAACAATATCAAATTAATAGATGACACTAATGGGGTGGACTGCCTAATTATAAAAAAAGTTGAATTAGTTGTAAAAATAATTTAAATATACGGAAAAGGAATTAATAAAATTATTTGTTGTTCGATGCTACAAAAATTTCATCGAATAATCCGTTTTTTTCATCTAACATCGAAATTGTAGCGAAGCATTGACTACACTAACGCATGCTGGCACAACACAAGGCAAAACGCCGAACCAAACGCGATCTCGGGAAAAGTTAAAATGGAGTGCGGAGTGATCATGGGGGTATAAAACTTAAATAATTGATTTGTTTGACCATGAAAAATAGTGGACTTTCGTTTAGTTGTTGGAATAAAAGTGTATTACTTAGTGATTGTGCCCGTATTTGTTATAATAGTGTTATTACAGTTATATAAAACTTCTGTTTTGACAACTTTGCGGTGTCCATCTTGTGGTCGTACTAACCCGACGCCCCGCTTTTCGTAAGTATAATGTTGCTGTACAAATACAAGATATGCTTCTTATTGAAAGTTGTTTAGATTGATATTTTGTTAATACGAAAAGTTTGTAAATTGCTTTATATAAGGTCTGAATTTCCCGAACCTTGTGGTTACCTCACGCTATTCGCGAGTCGCTTGCAAGTAAACTACATTGGCCTGTGGTTAGTTGCCGCAGGTATAGGGAGGTATATACTTGATGTGTTTTCATTTTATATTTACACAGTAGTAAGTAATAAACTTTAAAGTTAACAGTTTGAGTTAATTACAGGCCATCCAGTATTTTGTGAGTGCTCACTACGTTGTTGCAATAAATAATTGCATAGCGTTCTGGCATATTTAATTGCCGTTCAGCCGCCATGAATATTCCATATTCTCACATCGACATCGAACGTCAGAAAGTTCAATGAGCTTGTTATGTTATATTAAAATAGTATGCGTACTCCCAGCTTTATAATTGAAATAAAATCGATTTGTTTTTAAGGCAGCATAATTCTTTTAGATCAAATGATACATACATGCATATTATAGTAGCTGGAGATACATGACATGATTGTAATCAACTGGTATTTATTTACATAAGAACTAACAAAATGGCCAACAAAATTGTATTGTATGTATGTAATTTATTAAATTTAATACTGTTCTGTACGTAATTCTCTCCTTTCCTTTTCATTCAGAATGACTAGGCCTCTATGCCCATTATTTTTTTGAGAAGTATTCCTATTAGCAAGTATTAGCTATACGAGTTTAATTTTTATTTCATTTTGGAGAAGTATTCTTATTGGGATAAGTTGGCCCTAGTGAACTAATGTTCTTAACCCACAGGTTCAGGGGAGTGATGGAGGATCTCAACAATCTGACAACCGAAGCCAGATTGTGGCTTTGGTATCTAAATATGATTTTATAGCGCCTGACACCATACAAATCCTACATACAATATATATAAATGTTATGATTTATATTCCTTATGTTAACATATAGGTATCTGCATTTTGTTCACATTAGACACTATTTCACCATTAGGTATTTGTTCTTGAACTCCCGGATCATTTTAAACAGTCGAAATTAAATCAAATTACATGCGCATGGTTAACGTGAATGATATATTTTGTGTATGTCATTATGTGTGTGTCCCAATAAATAAATAAATACACATACCTTCACTGTGAAAACTTTCAGCAGACTGACTAAGGATAAGTGTACTTTTTAATTATACCTGTGCTTACTTACCTCAAAGCATCCCTTAATCTATTCGCTTTAATGTCTTGTGTTCATCTAATTTTCGTAACAATCTCTAGTCCCTATATAGTGCATGTACCTTATATACTATTTAATTTAACTGCGTTGTGAACAGTTAAACAACAAACTACTGAATAAAAGTAACAAAAAAACAACAGATAAAATTAGATGCATCGATATCCAATACAACGTGTCATTCCTTATTATATTTCATTATTGGGAAGGACAGTTTAAAATAATCTGAGTATGGTTATCTTGATTATGTCTGGGCTGTGGCTGAAACCTTGGAGTGCCGACCGATAAACCGTAAGCAGAAACCCAGAGAGACCACAATCAAGATGGTCCGATAAGATAAAGAAAGTGGCCGTGGCACAGGGTGGGTGCTGACAGGGAGCTGTGGAAGTCGGGAAGGGAGGCCTACTTCCAATACTGGACAACAGAAGGCTGATGATGATGATAGTCTGTAAAATGTCATTAAGTTTTCTCTATCTATAGTCTTAGAAACATTAATGAAAAAATAAATAATTAAATGTATATTTGAGAGGAAAATTATAGGAACTTTAATTTAATGGGAAAGATTTGACATTGTAAAAACAATATTAGATATCGGAGAGGAGATAATATTATGTGACTTAGACATGTTAATGATATGCATTTTATTTGAAGGGAAAATCTATTTCGCCTTATGTGACATTTGCAATCATAAGCGTATAGCTTTTCCCCTTTAATGGAATGTTTAACACATCGTTATAAATGTTTATTATTATTGTTGATTTCTTTTATTGTATGTAGGTCAGCATATTATTGTCTAAAGAGGGGTTTTGTTTTCAGGTACATAGAAGCTATAAGATGTTCCCTACAAGAAGGGATGTACAGTTGGTATGGTCCTCACAGACAGTAATGACATGCTCTGTGTAGAGTTATGGACTCGTACGATTTATTTGGAGAGGATGGCACTGGTATGTTAGAGGGGCTTGCTGACTTGGGCTCTGATAACTTTCATGATACTACCGCTTCCGTTACAGTCGCTGGTGCCCCACGAGATGCTCCTAACCAAACTGGGTAAGTTAATTCACCTGTCACTAACTATTTCAAATTCTTTATATTTCGTTACGGTTTAATTATTTTTAATGATATCAGGTTTGCGGGAAGTGGTTACAGCCAAGCCACTCAGGAAGAGAGCCCAAGTCAAAAAATGTCAGGTGGCGGATTTGTGGGTGGAGAGACAGGAGGAGGCTGGGGCGAAGCCAGCGGTGGGGGTGCTACAGCATCCAGAGGCTTCCGGTCTCAGCCCTTACCTCCTACACCTCAACAATATCCACCACAGTATCACACGGCACACACGCCACATGCTCCGCATGCCTCACCAGACACCAACCTCTATTCTATGTCACCACAACATCATCATCGTGGTATGTATAAACCGTCTTTAAATTCTCACCCAATGCCAAGCTTTTTAATTGCCCTGTAATTTATAATTAAGCTAATTAAAATTTAATATTTGGGTTTGTCCTAAATTGATTGCTTAATAAACATTTTACTGCATTTTGTCAGATTGCTGAACCCAGATCTAAATCCACAACCCTGATTCCGTACATGCATTAATTCTTAGTGAAATCCAGTGTGGTAATTAGTACGTTAACATTTATTGTTTTTTGTAGGAATGAGTGAAGCAGGATGGGCAGAGAATTCCAGTACTGGGGTGAGAGGATATCCACCTTCCGGGCCTGGATACCGTCATCCGCATCCGTATGATCATCAGAAAATGCACCAATATCCACAGCAACAGGTCTGTTTTTATTTCAATCTTTTGTGTCTTTGTATTATCGGGTTAAGCTCAATAATTTCCTATCTCCTATGTGCCAAAAAGTCAGGAAGATCTTGTAAATTTAAATTACAATAAAATAACATTTAACTCAATTATGGTGATTGTTAGTTTTGCTGATTTATCCATTGTCAATTATTTCTGTTACAAAAAGCTAACAATATAAATAATTATGGTTCACAGGTATCCAATACTTGCAGTGATGTGCTGCTAAAATTCTAACATTTGGCTTGCACTTTGAACACCCCCCCTCCCCCCTGTGCAGCTACAATTTTGACATTAAGTTTCACCTGATTGGCCATAGAACATAGGCATTGCCACTTTCGCAGATGGGGAAGGGGGGGGGATATACAGATTTTGCATGTTTGGTATTTATATGAAATTACATTGTTACAGATGGGAATGCAAGGTGGATACATGCAACGTCAACCCCATTACCCTCCACAGCAACACTTGTATCCTCAACACCAACATACAACACATCAGCAGGTAATAATATTCATATTATTTTTGTTCCGTTGCTTTATATTTCTATCATTTTTGAGTCAAATTGTGATAAGTAATTAAACAATTTTACAATAAAAATTGTTTACTTTTTAGGCATACCAAGGGTATTCGCCGATGCATCAACAAACTCCGAGGATGAACCAGCATATGGGATATCATCAAATGGAGATGGGAGGGCATCAGTATAGTCACATGCACCAAGGAAGTATGCCTCCGCATCAAGGAAGTGTACCTCCGCAGTCACAGCCTCATCCCGGGCAACCTATGCCACAGTCACATATGGGAGGACATGTTGCTCAAATGCAACCCCATCCCACTGTGCACCCCACGCATCCCTCACATCCCACACATTCAACCCATCCTCCTCATCCCACACATCCGCACCAGGGTATACCTCCCTCACACCCCAGTCAAGTGCCCGTCCATCATTCACAAAATGTACCTAACCACATGAATCCTAGTATACAAGTGGGTGTCAGTCATGCTAACCCACTTCAGACTGTTCCGCCACATCCGGGGCAACCAAATATACAACCGCATACAAATCAAGGACATTCTATGCCTCCGATACAAACAGGCCAAGGTGTTCAACAAACTACTGGGCCAAACATGCCTGGTATGCAAAGTCAAGGTCTTCAGAACCTTCAAGGTCCTGGTCCTCACCAGCCTTTACCAAACTCCAGTCATCAAGGTGTAGGATTACAGAATTCTCATCAAAATGTAAGTGGGCATGGACAAATGCAAAATATAGCACCTCCTCAGGCAATGCCCAATGTTCATACAACCCAACCCCATAGTAACACACCAGGACATCCCAGTAACCAATTATTACATATGGGATCTTATGCACAGAATAATTCTGCTCTTCCTGGTACTATTCAAAATATGGGTTATAATCAACATCAGATGCAAAGATCATTAGATGTTAATGTGAATCAAGGGAATCAATATCCAACGGCAAAACCAATGCCTGGATTAGATGCATCGAGTCCCCAATATAGGGCTCCTTATCCGCAACTTTCACCACAAATGTCGCCGAGAGCGCAGATGTCTCCTAGACCTGCAAATTCCCAAATGTCTCCTAGACCCGTGATGTCTCCTGCCAAACCTCCAAATATGTCACCCCATCCACATATGCAAAATACTTCTAGTCCACGACCACCGCCTCCTGCTCCTATTACATCATCTCCTTTACCAACATCTGCATATCCTCAACAAACTACACTTCAAGCACTCGAGCAAATGGTGCTTCCTACATCTGTCAATTCGAGCAATGAATATCCAAACTATCAGGGAATGAGAAATCCAGTGTCGCCTGCTGTTGGACCACGTATGCCAGCATCACCACAACCGTGGCAGAATAATTCTGTGGCAAGGCCCGCTGTAGGTTCTATGCTTGATAATACTAATCAATCTACAACAATACCTTCAACTCATATTAATATGCCTCCTGTTAAAGCTAGTGAAAACAATGAATTTGAATTGATCTCCACTGTGAAAACTGATATTAATCAACAAATGATTCCTGTAAATTCCACAGAGGAAGAAAAACAGGATGGTGATAAATGTATGAATACTGAATCGAATGTAGAATGTGGTATTTCATCATCTACAGCAGCTAATTCAGAAGGAATAGTTACAGAAAAACAAAAACCACCAGAATCTACAATAGATAATCCTGAAGCCAATGAAAATAAGCATATTTCCAAATTTGAAATGGAAACTAATAACATACCCATAGTTTCTGAAAAGGAAATTGAAAATAAAAAGGATTTGTTGCAACCTGATAATAAAGAAGTCAATAATATTAGTACTGAGAAATCTCAAGAAGTACCAAATGCTCCTGTTTCTACTGACATTGTATCTGGTGTGGGTATTCAGCAAACCCAAAGCCCTGTTTTGACTACAGTCCAACATAGTGTTGGTATGATTAATCAAACTCAGCCATTGGGGACGTCTTCTGTCGAATCAAATTCAACATTGACTAATGGAAATACTCCTGTAGCACAACATTGTGAAATGCCTCAGCAAGTGAATGTGCCATCATCAACGGTATCAACAGCACCAAGTCTTCCAATAAACATACCACCTCACACAATACCACCCAACCAAGTTCCATCCCACCTTCCGATAAGTAACATCCCTCCCACAAGTGTTCATAACATGCCTCCTCAAATGCAGTTAAATCAATCACAAATTAATCCTAACATGCAGCCTGGAATAGTGATGCATCCAAATATGCAAAATCATCTTGGGATGCCTCCAAACTTGGGCCAAATAGGAATGTCTCCTCAAGGTCAGTATGATGGTTCAAATCCCATGATAGGAAGTATGGGCTTAGGACCTAGGGGACCCAGCATGCCTTTGGGACAAATGACTACAGCAGTGATGCCTATGATGGGTCCCGGAATTATGACTCATCCTGGTATTACCAATGTTTATCCAAATTCTCTTAGTCACCATCAAGAAAGGGCGGCATTACAGCAACAAATTCAAGAAATTTTCTGCATGGCTGCATCTCCTGAAAATCAGGAAAAAGTTATGCGATTACAAGAAAAATTGAGTATTCTTCAGCAGCATGAAACAAATGACAAATGTTCTGGTGGTCCTCAATGTCTACTACAGAATCCTATTTACGGCTCAACTATGATTGACAGTCCACAAGTTTCAAGTACAACTGGTAGAGGTAGAGGTAAAGGCCCACAGAAACCTAGAAAACCAAGAATGAAAAAAGCTGACAAAATTGCTGCCCAAAATATATCTCAAACACCTGAAAATCTTCCTCTATCTGAGGATTGTGTTACTGCGGGTACAGGTTTAAAAACTGGATCTGACATCAATGATACTAATGATTCTATATCTGAGAATACGATCATTAGTAGTGAAATAGATTCATTAGAAGCAAAAGTGAAGAAACCTCGAAAACCGAGGGAGAAAAAATTGAAGGAACCTAAAGTACCACGAGAGCCTCGAACACTTAAATTCCCAAAAGATACTAATATTCGTAAAGAAAGGAAGAAAAGAGAACCTCGCGATCCGAATACACCTCGTAAAAGGCGTACTAGGAAAAAAGATATGGACCTAGAAAATGATCCAGTTAAGGTAGTTGGCTCTTCTGAAGCTCAAGTGACTGGTACGGACAGTGTTACTACTAGTCAGAATACGTCTGTCGATGGGAACCCTTCAAATATGTCCGAACCTCTCATGGATGATCAGGTGACAGATTTTGATGATATCCCTGTCTCGAAAATTCCTATCAAGGAGCTACTTGAGGAGGCAGCAGCTGCCAAAAAAGAAAGAGATGAAAGTGTCTATGACTTAGATGATGATTATACCAGTTCCCCAGTGAAGAGGAGAGGAGGCGGTGCACGGCGCGGGAGATCCGCCACGGGAATACCTCTCAAGAGAGGTCCTAAAAGATCTATAGGAGCAAAGCGGAAGAGAAGGGGAGGCATTGTTCCTGATTCAGATGGGGAACCAGATGACCTCATTACAACCCCTCCACCTTCTCCTCCAGCTGAAGGAGATTGCGATAGTTCCAAAAGGAGGTCTGCTCGTCACACCCAAAGAAAGAAATATACCGATGACGTCATGCTGAGACTTTCTGATGATGAATTTCCAATGTCATCACCATCTAAAGCTGAAAAGGAAGTAAAACCAGTGGATTCACAAAATGATAGTCCTAGAAAAGAATCAATTGATACTGAAAAGGGTGATATTATAAATAAACCAAATTACATGTATATTAATACAACTGATGAAGATTCCATGGTTGTGCAGTTCGTTTTAGCTTGTCGTATGGGAAAAAGAGAATTAATTCAGAAACCTCCAGAAGAAATCAAAACTGAAATAAATCTCGAAAGCTCCTCAGCCCAAGTAAAAAATGGTGATAAAGAAATAGATGAAAATGTAAAGGAAGGTGAAAACAACGAGTCAAATAGTGAAAAAATAGAAAATGACATTTCTGTCTCTGATAATCTGAAAAGTGACAGTGAAATTATTCCCAATGCAGATAAAAATTTGGAAAATAAAAATGACATAACCCATGATAGAGAATCTAGTGATGTTGAAGTTAAGGCGGAAGGTGATGAAATTATCACAGATGTAGATAAGAAAGAAGAAGTAGACACTAAGGAGATGTGTGCTGATGTAAAAGAAGAAACCTCTGACAAAACGGAGAATGTTTCTGTCACGAAAGAAGAAAGTGTTGACAAAGAGGAGGAAACTATTAAGTGTGAAAATGAAAGTGTTTCAGTTAAAGATGAAAGTGTTTCGGTTAAAGATGAAAGTGTTTCAGTTAAAGATGAAAGTGTTTCAATTAAAGATGAAAGTGTTTCAATTAAAGATGAAACTGTTGAGTCGAAGGAAGATATTAACAAAGAAAAAGACAATATTGATGCAAATCCTGATTCTATTAAGGACGACCAAACTCCTGGTTCTATTAAGGACGACCAAACTCCTGATTCTATTAAGGACGACCCAACTCCAGAATCTGATACAAATAAAACATCTCAAGAGTCAGATTCAACATTGGAACCACTTGCTGTTAAAGATGATTCCACAGAAAAAGACGCTGTGGAGGCACCAAGCATTGTAATTGAAAAAGATTCTCAGGAAGAAAGTATTACTGAGACTGTTAATGAAGAGGTAGAAAAACTTCCAAGTAATAATGTAAGTAAATCTGAATCTGCAAAGGAATCCACAGATGAAAAGCCAACTCCTGTTGTGATAGACGTGGAAGAATTTTTTGTCAAATATAGAAATTTTTCATACTTGCATTGTGAATGGAAGACTGAAGAGGAACTTTACAAAGGTGATAAGAGAATATTCGCCAAAATAAAGAGATTCAAACAGAAACAAGCTCAACAGTTAAATATATTTGAGTACTTGGATGAAGAACCATTTAATCCAGATTATGTTGAAGTTGACAGAATTCTGGATGTTTCTGAACATGTAGATCCCGCTACTTCTGAGAAAGTCAAACATTATCTTGTTAAATGGAAAAGTTTACAATACGAAGATAGCACTTGGGAATTACAAGAAGACATTGACCCTATTAAAATTCGTTCATTTGACAGTTTCAAAGATGTTCCTCCTAAAGATAAATGGAAATTTAAACGTAGACCATCACCGGATCAGTGGGAGCAGATGGATGAATCTCCATTATTTAAGTCTGGAAACACATTGCGCCCATATCAGTTAGAAGGTTTAAACTGGTTGTTATTTTCCTGGCATAATGGAAGTAATTGTATTCTGGCTGATGAAATGGGTTTAGGGAAAACGATACAAAGTTTAACATTTATAAATGCTGTTTGGGAATATGGTATCCGAGGACCATTTCTAGTTATTGCCCCACTCTCGACAATTCCCAATTGGCAAAGAGAATTTGAAGCGTGGACAGATATGAATGTGATTGTATATCATGGATCACAACAGAGTAAAAGTATGCTTCAAGAATATGAATTATTCTATAAGAATGATAAAGGAGACTTTATAAAAGAAATTACAAAATTCAATGTTTTAATTACAACCTTTGAGGTTATTGTGACTGATGTTCAAGATCTGAGTATCTTTAATTGGAGATTATGTGTAATTGATGAAGCACATAGGCTAAAGAACAGAAATTGTAAATTATTAGAAGGATTACGCCAATTACATTTAGAACATCGTGTATTGTTGTCCGGTACTCCATTGCAGAATAATGTGAGTGAACTCTTTTCCCTTCTGAACTTCTTAGAACCATCTCAGTTCTCTAGCAGTGAAGCATTCCTAACTGAATTTGGCCAACTGAAATCGGAACATGAAGTAGTTAAACTGCAAGCACTTCTAAAGCCGATGATGTTGCGTAGACTAAAAGAAGATGTTGAAAAGTCTTTGGCCCCCAAAGAAGAGACGTTAATTGAAGTGGAGTTGACCAATATCCAGAAGAAATACTATAGAGGCATTCTGGAAAGAAACTTTTCATTTCTGTCAAAAGGAACTGCATCAGCGGCTAATATTCCAAATTTAATGAATACAATGATGGAGTTAAGAAAGTGTTGTATTCATCCATATTTGTTGAATGGGGCAGAAGAACAAATCCAGCTAGATTATAAGCAGACACATGGAGAAGATCCACAAGCATATTACAAGGCTCTAATACAATCATCTGGTAAAATGGTCTTGGTAGATAAGCTACTACCTAAGTTAAAGGCCAATGGTCACAGAGTTTTAATATTTAGTCAAATGGTGAGATGCTTGGATGTTTTGGAAGATTATCTCATGTATAAGAAATATCCCTTTGAGAGAATTGACGGAAGAATTAGGGGAAATGTTCGTCAAGAAGCCATTGACAGATTTTCTAAACCTGATTCCGACAGGTTTGTCTTTCTACTGTGTACAAAGGCTGGTGGCTTGGGTATTAATTTGACAGCTGCCGATACAGTCATTATTTATGATAGCGATTGGAATCCTCAAAATGACTTGCAAGCACAAGCTAGGTGTCATCGTATCGGTCAACAAAAAATGGTGAAAATCTATCG
This sequence comes from Ceraclea dissimilis, assembly GCA_963576895.1. NCBI lineage: Eukaryota > Metazoa > Arthropoda > Insecta > Trichoptera > Leptoceridae > Ceraclea > Ceraclea dissimilis. The sequence continues at coordinate 19,984,930 of OY756358.1, read as the reverse complement.
TCTGCTGTGTCGTAATACATATGAGAGAGAAATGTTTGACAAAGCTTCTATGAAACTGGGACTAGATAAAGCAATTTTGCAGAGTATGAATACATCACAATCTGGTAAAGATGGCAACTCAAAACAGTTATCTAAAAAAGAAATAGAAGATTTACTGAAGAAAGGAGCTTATGCAGCTGTAATGGATGAAGACAATGCTGGTGATAAATTTTGCGAAGAAGATATTGATATGATTTTGGCTAGAAGAACTCAGGTGATTCAAATGGAAGCTGAAAAGGGATCTACATTCTCAAAAGCCAGCTTTTCTTCTTCTGGCATTCGTTCGGATATTGATATTGACGATCCTGATTTCTGGAAGAAATGGGCTAAGAAAGCTGAAATAGATACGACAGAAGCTAAAGTGGAAGAAGTTCTAGTTATATCAGAGCCTAGACGAAGAACTCAGATTAAAAGATATGGGCACGATGATGGTACCTTGGAGATGTCCGAAGTAGACTCTACACCTGATATGTCGGATGAGGAACTAGAAGGTATTATAATATTCAAACCAATACCTAGTACATAGTAATAATGTATTAATCATACTATTCAATCATTTTCTTCTTTTTCTTAATGAATGTGTATGTGATGAAAGTTGGTTTGTCAATAATTATTTCCAGTACCAACTGTAAAAATGTTTAAGATTGTTTATTTCCAGTAAAATATCGAGATTATCTCCTGTGAAATCTGCATAATATGTTTAGTGTATATCTGGTAATGTAATTAAATGCTATGCTGTAATCAACATCGTTTGGTCTGTACCTTGTTCTGATGCATTTTCTTGTGACATTGCTGCCTGTGACAAGTGTTTGTGTCCAAGAATCAATGCAATAGTTTGCCTTAACGTAAGAAAAAAAATAGGGATGCAGTAGTTAGGTTTGATTGGATAAGTCATAAAAATATAATTCAATTTTAATATTTTAATACACAAAAAAATTTTATGCAACTACTGAAGCGATACATCTAGCATTTTTGGCAAAAAATGCAGTTCAATGTTTCTTACATTGGCGGTCTTGGTATATTGGTTCAAACTTCAAACATTGCTTCACTTTTTTTCAAAAGTACTAAGTACAGTAAAAACTGTCTAAACCGGAATCGCTCGGTTCCCTAATATTTTTTCCGTTTTGGCAGGTTTCCGTTTTATACAGGTTGAAAATTTTTCAAGCACTTACCTATATACAGGTGGTTCCATACTCATAATACAGGATGCGGCGTTTAAATCGCGTGTTCTTAGGCGATTTTCAGCAATATTAATAGTGAATGCGTGTACCTACTGCATATTACATATTTGTTACGTGTATTGCACTTGTTACACATTTTACACTCTTATTGTGTATTATATGTACTTATTATCTATTAAATTAAAACCCATTCAATATTAATTGTATTACGTATGTATTCACAGAAAAACCATTAAATTATTAAGTAAGTACATTGTCAATTCAATCACTTCTCACTTGTGTTTTTTTTCGACATAGCGCGCTATAAGTAAATGTAAAAAATCTATACTTCTAAAATCGTCGCGAAATAAATGCACTCAAAAGTCGCCGGGTTTGAACTGATCGTAATTGCAATGTACTCACGAACAGGTCAATCCTCCACCCCACCCCCATCCTTCAAGATAAGGATAGATAACCAATAACAACGCATAAAATGGTACCTACCCCATGTGACAGGGCGTGTAACCAGTGAAAGTGCGTATATTCATACCTACATGTACATACATTCTTGGAATTATGTTAGGACAGACTTGATTACAGTTGTGTTTTTTTTGTAAACAATAGAACAATGCGGCCGCATAGCAATAGTACCTACGAAGTTTCTAGTGGATTCCGAAATACACAATTTACCTGGAACCGGGTCCTCTTTTGTTTCATTACCATTACATTCGTAGATAAGGCCGTTAGTAGATACAGTTACAATACATTAACTTGGTTTGTGTATATATTTTTTAAATTTTTCTTCCGCTTTAGACAGGTTATTTTTCATACAAATTGATAATTTTGTTCTGTAAAATACGTTCCGTTTCCGCGTTATACAGGTTTCCGCTTTATACAGGTCATTTTGTATGGAAAAAGTGACCGTTCCGAAGATTTTTTTCCGGAATGGCAGGTTTCCGCTTTGTACAGGTTCCGTTTTAGACAGGTTTTACTGTACTTATATATTTCTCTTGTATGTTTGATGGTGGCTCTGGTGGTGTAATGTTGAGTTTACAGGGTTAATTCACAAATGTTATCTGTATTTTATAATTTTTTATTTACACTTGATTGTATGATTGTAGGAATTGGTTTACGCAACAAGAAAAAGAAGGAGAAATTGGGAAAGAGGGGTCGCCGGTGTAATGACGAATATGTACCACGACCTGGGGAAATGGGACCCGGTGATGAAGTTATTTATGGTAACTGGGCTCGTTCCGAGTGCTTCAAAGTTGAAAGAGGGCTGCTGACATTTGGGTAAGAATATATTTTGTATTTTTAAAAACTATGGTGTCTGGATGATTTTTTCTTTTATGCATTGGTATTTTTGTTGCTCCATGTTATCGATTGTGTCACAGATTGTCAGCTTGGAGGTTTTTCTGGTTCAAATATGAGATAAGATAATCGGGATTTAGGAGATTCTTTTTCATGATACTACTAAAATTGTTTTGCAGCCCATAATAAATTCTCTTCGCCTCGATGTACTGTTGGAAACTTGGGGATTTCTTTTTATTAACCTCATTAAATTGTATTCTAGCTTCTAACTTTTTGGCAGCTTTGTTAATTGCATCAATTTGTTGTTGAATTCGTTCCACTTGCTCCATTCGTTGTGTGGCTGTGTGAGAGATGTTGCTCATTAATGTATTATTATCGGATAAGATATTTTTATGGACGTTATATTTGATGTACACGTCAGATACTTTTTTCTTTACATTACAAATCTGCGCATTCTTCTTCTCTATGAGTTTAATATATTCATCATTTTCTATAGTCATTTTTTCAAAGTCTATAGGTCTCAAAGACTTGCCCAGCTCATCCTTCTTAAATAATACTTTTTTTAGATCTCTATATTTGATTTTCATTGTACTAGTTTCAATTCTGCACTTTCCTACAAAGCCGTCGTATATTTTGAACCATTCATTCACATATTTTAGCCAAGTTTCTGCGGTAATTGCTTTTCCAAATGTATCAATTAAGAACTGGTTTTCAAACTCCTTTTGTGATACTTGGAGGTCTCGAAATCTATTTTCAATTTCCTCTCGTTGACCGCTGAATTTGTCAGATTGTTTTTTTGAATTATGTTTGAGTGTTTGAAGAGTTTTCTCCAAGTTGTGTATTTCCTTTATTGCAATATCGGTTTTTAATAAGACATCCAGTTTGGCAAACCCTCCTGTGCGTGTTCCAAAACTGCCCTTTGAGGTTCCTCCCATGGTGGCTGCACTGGGAGCCAGGCTATGTCTCAGGGACAGGATTGTAGCGCCACTATGTATATTCATCAGTATGAGTTGTTCCACTGCCTTTACAACCGATGGATCTTGATGGGTGAAGAAATTCTCAAACACTCGATTTTCCAATGCTAATAATTTATTTTGAATCTCTGCATTTTTAACAGCTTCAACTAAATCTTCATCTGTATATTCTTCAACATTTAAGTTCATAAATTCTATATTTGTAAAGGAATATGTCATCTTTATAGATTTTTGTTCACTTCAAATTATTTTTACCTTGGTTTTGCTTTGCAAGAAAATTGAAGAAATGTCAGAAGAATTGTATAATTGTGTATCTGGTTACTAAGCAATAAAATCAATACTTCACAAACCAAGAGTAAATGTCATATAATAAGGCGCACACCAGCTCACACACTGATAAGTATGGTGGCAAGATGAAATGTTGTCCTACACATTCATTTCCTCCTGTGATAACACATATTTTAGTACTAATTCTTATAGAATTGGACCTAATGTCTAACGTTTCATAGCCAATTTGTATTTACCAGTAATAGGGTAAGGTTTGAATTATGCAGTTGCTTAGAAATTTGTAATGTTGTACATACATGTCTTGCTGTGGGTGAATCTCTGTGTGTAAATAAAAAATAAAAAATTTAATACACAAATATTTAAAAGCTTCGAGCTAAATGTTTAGGACCCTCAAATGATGTAGGTTTTCGCAGCATGGTATATATATTCTTCCTTTAAGGTTATTCGGGTGTTGGCCGCGTGTCTTTTGATCTTCTCTAGCTTTCGGCAGCGATACTTCTGCCATCTTCAGGATGATGACTTCATCCTGAAGATGGCAGAAGTATCGCTGCCGAAAGCTAGAGAAGATCAAAAGACACGCGGCCAACACCCGAATAACCTTAAAGGAAGAATATGTTTAGGACCCTTTTCAAGTTTCTAAAACTCTATAGTCACTATTTTTTTTTAATGAATCTGAGTTAATCGAAATAAACCCAAATACATCTTTGTACACTACACAGAAAGCCTAAAAAACTTGTGTTGTGAAGTGGAGTATGTTGGCAAGGGGGATACCAACCACCTTGAATGTTACATTCATCATGTTTGGTTCTCCACTGCAGAATGTTAACTACCACCTTTATTATAAAAATCTCACAGTATTATGTTTAATACTAATTCATTTTTTACAGGTGGGCCCGATGGGAAGATATTCTTAGTAAAAATCAATTCAGGAAAGGATGGACCACTTCTGACGTAGAAGATTGTGCTAGAATCATTGTGAGAATCTTTTTATTTTATTAAATTTACTATTTGTTGTTTATCATAAGTACATGTTTTATTTTTATATTACTTATGATGATCTACCATGCTAATACGGAGAAAATGTAGGTTTTCGCTGAGTTCAAACAACACTGAATTTGTTATAATGCCATTAATGATTCATTTTTGATTAGGCATTTGACAGAGGTGATGACAGAAGTTGATGTTGTATTTATAGGTTCTTTACTGTTTGCGTCACTACAAGGGGGATGAGAAGATACGTAACTTTATATGGGACTTGATTCAGCCAGTGGAGAACGGAGAAGTAACAATATCTCACAATCATAGTGGTCTTCATAATCCTGTACCTAGAGGACGAAATGCAAAGAAGAAACCAAAGGTGAAAGATTGCAAGGACTCCAAGTCTACACAAAGTCCACAGAAGTGGGAGGATCCTGGCCACTGGAGTTGCGCTGACAAATATGATTGTGAAACTTACCTAGAGAGCAGTTATAAGAAACATCTCTATAGACATGCTAACAAGTAAGTACATATTATTATATCTTATCTCTTCACTTTGTGTAAACTAAAAGCTTGTATGGTGAAATGCAGTTGCATATTATTGATGACCATTGACCATACACAATTCTTATTTTGTATTTTGTTACAGAGTGTTGCTGAGAGTTCGTCTCATGTATTATATAAAACATGAGGTGATTGGAGATTACTCACAACAGATTGCCGATGGTGCTAATGCCAGGTATGAAACTGCATACACTTTTTGTAAAATTTCCTTATATTTTCTTCATAATGCTTTGCTTTTATAACCATTTTAATAACTTTGTTCAGCTAGTTAATCATTTAAATCACTCATTATGTTTGGGTCATGCATCATTCAGCATGATTTTTACATTATACTATTTATTACTCATCTGTTAATGCTTTGGGTTTAAATATTATAATTTTATCACTCCTGCTTTTCCTGTTGATATTGAAGTTGTGTGTTGGTCGTGGCAGGTATATTTTATGTGTTTCTTCCAATGAATGTTTTATTGTGACAAGTACGAACGAATGAACCAAACGAGGGTTGTCAGGTTTGCCAAGTAGTAATAGGAAATAAACACACTCCACCTGACAGCCCTGTGTTGAATGAGTGGTGTGACGTCTACAGTTTGTGTTGTGTGTGGCAGTTCCCTGGAAATCCGCGTACCCATTGCGGACAACGTCCAACTGCCACGACCCTGGTGGGATGCATCGTGTGACATCTCACTACTGGTGGGTACCTACAAGCATGGATATGAGAACTACCTACCCATGCGCACTGATCCACAGCTAGTCTTCCTACAGAAATTGGGACCTCCCGACGATGCCGAGTGTACCACCATCAAGTAAGTTGACTCCACTAGGGCTACACCAGCTCCGCAATATCTACATGGTATATGGTACTATCTTTATTGGAAGAAATGAACAATCATTGTAATCGTGCAATCACTGTATATTGTTCATTAGGCTTTATCCATTAACGTCATTTCATGTGCACTTTTTATCAAGTCGACAGTAGATATAATTCCTGTGTTGCGTATTGTACAACGGGTCAGTTGACTCTTATCTGTGTTCATCTCGTTTGTAAAAGAACATTTTCTCTATTGCTTGAAAAAAGGTGCATTTTATCATTATTGTGTGTATACATGTTTGTTGCCTGCTGTGTATGTTTGTATTTTTGCTATGTATTCATGTTTGGTATTCTCACACCTTCCATTAAAATGTTTGGGACTTAGGAATACTAAAGTAGCGTAACAATTAAAATCAGATAGAAGTCTAAGGAGTGTTTCTTACAATCCAGGAATTGTAGTTTACAAATAGTATTAACAAAAAATGCAGTTAAATTACTTTGAATGTTTTAGTTATACCACAATTCCTAAAATCATAGAAACAGCCCTTGCGTATCAAAGGTGGTCATAAGATTGTTTTGGAATGCTTAATGAGCCATTGTTGTTATAGAGCATTAACTTTTGCTGTCTTGATTTTGATCTGCATATACTTTGAAACTTATTTTTTGTTGCATAAACATCACATCAAAGTTATATTATGTGGTAGAATTAGATTTGTGTTAGATATGGTATAATGTTTTTTATTACAAAAATCTTATCCAGAGAATAGTTACACAATCTCTGCAAAATACTGTATCTTATTTCATATTTGAATGGAGGTTTGTCAGATATAATAATCCTCGGCATATATTTATTTAGAATACAAACATAAAATTTTTCTTAGTGCAGCTAGTTGGGGAACAAACTTCTAAGATGCCAAATTCAACCTCGGTGCTGATATGTGTTCTGCACATCAGAACCTAAATTATAGCTTTCTGTGAAGTGTGCAGGAAAATATTTGAACTTCTGCATACAAGTCAAAATCCTCTTTTCTTTAAAGAATAAAAGGTAAAAGTAATAAAATTGTGTTTTCACAATTTGCATAGTGGAAAATATAGTACTTACATCATAGGTAATGGACTCTGTAACGGACTGTACTATTTGTTTAAAAATTAACTGAAATAGTAGTTAGATCCATTTTTTTTAACTGAAATATCAAATCTTGAAGGCTTTTTCACCCTGTGGACTAGGTACAATTCTAGTACCCTCATGTCTAGTGAGCAAAATGAGAAATTTATTAAGAATTATTCATACAAAGTTGGAAAGAAACATAGTTTCAAAATATATATTTGTTCAGTACTGGACTGGCTTGCGGTGGACATTATTGGTTAACTATGGCCAGCATTAACAATTTTACTTATGTCTGGTGTGCGGAAATTCTTGATTATCGTAATTCCCTTGCACATCGCTCACATTATTTTGAAAACAGAAGGAGCAAGTCTAATTTGAGTTTGAGTATTCTTTCCTGTATATGCTAAACTATTATTCTAAATGCTTTTTCGTCAAAAATATGTACACATACATAATTTATATGTCCAGCAGAATACCTCCCCATTTTTTTTGCCCTAACAAAGTAAAATGTATTTTGCTAAAGATCTAGGACTGCCAAGATCAAGTACAAATTTGGACAAGAAGTATTGAAAATTTTGTAAAATTGTAATGTTTCATTAACTTGTGCTTAGGGGATAAATAATATTAGGCTACATTTCAACATTTTGGTTACTGAGCATGGTGTTGGTTTAGAGATACCCACGTACGGCACCTGTTGGAATGGTTGGTAATCAGTCCAAGATTGCGATTGTAATTGGTCATTTGCTATCAGTTTTTCAGGCTCGTGTAGGGTTTACATTCACAAATAGTAAGAACTTGCTAAGTACGTATACTATGCTAATTGTCAACCAGTTGACCACCATCAAAGCCGTGGTTGTGTATAAAACGTGAGGTAATTCTCTTAGGTTCTGCATAATGCAATGAATGTGTGTATGTTTACATATTATGTACGTCTATGTGGTTGATCAGTATAAAACTATTTGAGTCAAATTAGTTATTAGCGTGATCCTGTGACTCTTTTTAATTGGTATAATACGTTTTTAGGTTTACGGTGTAGGGGACTTGTGTAGAGATGTAGTATGTAGGGTGTGATGTGTTTAGTAGTCAGTGGTGCGGTGTAATATAATGTATTGACAGTGATTCTGTATTGTATTGTAGGAATGAGGACATGTACAAGAGTATATTGGAGCAGGAAGAAGGAGGGCAAGACACTCCAGTGTCATCTCCTCCAGCGTCGCCGGGTGGGGGTGATGAGAGTACTCAAGGAAGCAGTGGAGGTGGGAATCCTTCCAGTGCCCCCTCCACCTCCTCACAGTGGCCCTCCATGCAAGATCTTAACTCCCGACTTAGGAGACTTATTACAACTTATCAAAGGAACTATAAGAAGGAGGAACTTCGAATGCAACAAAGGGCTAAGGTAAGTCAATGTAACTGCTTGCTATTTATATTTATAATAAAATGTACATACATGTTAAATTAAAAATGGTTCATTTTAGAAAATGGAGAGGCGTGAAAAAATGGATTACATGTTGAGGGAAAGGGAACGAGAGGAAAGTATGTGGCGTTGGACAAAAGTGGAAGAAGATGCATTTTGTAGAACAGTCGGATCATACGGAGTTGAATTTGATCAAACAACAAAAAGTTTGAGATGGGGTCGCTTTAGAGCCCTAGCAAGACTTGACAAGTCTGACGAAATACTCACTGATTATCTTAAAGCCTTCATGGTTATGTGTAAGAGGCAATGTGGTCTCAATGTCAATGAAGAAGAATTACCTATGAATGATATTATTGCTGAACCTATTGGAGAGGAGAGAGCTATTACCACTTTAGAGAGGTTTCATATATTTCCATTATACATGCCATAATTAAATACTTTTTGTGCTATCTTTGCTATTTACATTTATAAATAATGTTTTAAGAATGTATAAAACTTATATTATTTCTACATTACGTTGTCATTGTATTTTAGGATTGATTTGTTGAGAGTTCTGAGGGAAGAAATAATTTGTCACCCCTCACTGGACATCAGATTGTGTCTCTGTGAAAACAATGAAGATACACCACCGTGGTGGGTGTCTGGCTCACATGACAAAATCCTAATCATAGGAGTCTGCAAGTAGGTTACTTCTTATACAAACTTCTCTTGTTATTTATTAATATTACTGTAGGTAGAGTGGGGCCCGGGGCTAGCTTCATATACCTACTGGAAGTAATTTAACCATACATCTTATTTTACACTTTGAGTTTCCATTGATTGATATTCACTTGGTAACTAATGATTCTATTTATGTGTTTTGCAGGCATGGCTTAGGGGATTCTTATCATAAATTATTCTGTGATCCAAAACTGCCATTTGCTGATGCAGCTAGGAAGTGGGCAGAAACTAGACATAGGTATGAGAGGAAGAAATCTGTTAGTCCTCACCGAGATGATGAGGAAAGTGATGATAATGATGAGAAACCCACTATAAGAAGGAGCAAAAGACATTCTCATCACTTGGAGAGAAGAGAAGATGACGTGGGATCTCATTCAGCATTATCTGAACTAGAAAGTCTGGCTAAATCTGTGAGAGTAGACTCTGACAGTAAGTCTGATGGTTCACCTCCTACTATTCATTGGTTCAAGGATGCAACACTGGAAGCCAGATTGCATCATATTGCACATGCAGTACAGAACAATGAATGGCCACTGTCTAACCACTCGAGTAATGAGGCACAACCATCTACTACGTCCCATGTTCCATCAGGAAGAGAAAAGAGATCTGAATCACCAGCACCACCACATGCTAAGAGAAGGAAGACACACATAGCTATTGATGTAGAAACTGAGCGAGCCAAACTTCACGCTCTATTGTCCACACCATCTCCACAACGTCAAGATCCCTCACCCGTGCCTCAAGGTAATGACTAAATATGTGTAACTGCTGTGTTAAATCACCTTCGTAGATAGAATCAACTTAACCTGTTTGTGTTTGTTTCAGGTGCAAGTATGCCATTAACAGTAAAGATTGGATCTGGTAACATAGGCTGGGAAAAAGAAGATTCGAGTGATTCGTCTCGTCGTTCAACTCCTGCTCCACCACCGGCACATCAGAGACCTTCACCCGCACCAGCACCACAAGTCTCCCATGCACATTCATCACCGGTGGATCTGTCTACTCCATTGGACCTTAGTGAAGTACAAGATTTCTCTATGGCTAAGAAGAACACTTCTTCAACATCAATGCCCTCACCCTCCATCAGCATTACGTCTACTCCTATCTCATCACATACACCACCTGTTAAGGGGAAATTGGATGATACGCTCAGCAAATTAATGAAGAGGAAGAATGTAGTAAGTATTTCATCGCCGTGTATTATTGCTCAGAAAATCACATTTTACACTTTTACTGCCAGTGTCCAATCCACGATTAATTATACCTCGTTCCGATTGGTAGAAATTTGTAGAAGACATTAAGTTTTTGTCGTCTCTCTTGATCCAGTATAAAACATTCAGCACTTGTTTTATGTATTACTAAATATGTGCCACTCTTTTTTTAGCCTGAACCTGAAGTAATTGTTGGAAGAGAAAAGAAGAGGAAGAAATTAGATGAAATAGTGTTAGGACTTTCTGCAGCCAAAGGCCAGATTCCAACTGCAACATCTGCATTGGACATTGGTCAAACATCAAAAAATTCTCAAAGTAATAATAATAAACATATTGACATAGAGATATCTAAATGCCAGACACCTCTCAGCAAACAAAGTAAGCTGTCATCTAACACATCCTCACTTCTTGATTCACTGAGGAGTCACACTAGTGCCAGCAATACATCACCACTATTGGAGATTTGTAAGAAGACTCCAATACCTGCAAGTGTTACATTAACACCAGCGGCACCCCCTTCATCGTCTCCAAGTCCAGCAACATCTCAAAAACCATTTTCAATAACTGTTACTAGTATCCCATCTCTACCACAATTCCAACCTAAAGATCTTTCTGCTTTCTTATCTCAATCTATTGAACACCAGAATATGTTACTGAAGCAACAAAAACCATCAACGTCTTCGTCACTGTCTTCACAAAAGAAATCTTACGAGTCCATGTTGGCTGACATTAATAAAGTAGCTGACTTGAGCTCCAAAGTAAGTCCCTACTCTCATGAAGCCAAGGTTAATAAATGGTTAGCAGAACAAACCAGTGCATCAGCGAATGCAGATGCATTAGCTGATTATATGGCACAACGACGACACAGACGTTCAGAACCAACATTGGATCTCAAGAGACTAACTGGTGATGAACATGTTCCTGTTGTACACAGATTAAGTGGTAAACGGTTAAGTGGTTCTAAAGCACCTCAACTGAAACATTTAACTCAGTGGATTACGGAGAATCCAATGTACGATATTGATCCAAAATGGACTGAAAGTGTCAAAGAGACTATTAAATTGTCACAAGATAATAGACCTCCGAGGTCATCCTCAGTGGCTCCAGTTAATCCAACAGAGAGAAAGAAAGGAAGACCGCCAATGTCTGATTCTTCAAGTGCCGCAGCTTCTTCAATGGCCGCTTTTGCAGGACTTTCACCATCAGCTCTTGCTGGTCTTAACTCGTCCCTTCTATCAAGTCTTTCGGGATTGAGCGGTTTTGATCCAAAGACACTTGCGAGTACATTATCCAGTTTGGCTAATTTCGATCCCAAAAGTCTTAGTGGATTTGATCCTAAAAGTTTAGGTTCATTCGATCCTAAAAGTCTAGGTGGGTTTGATCCCAAGACTCTGGGAGCATTTGATCCAAAGAATCTTGGATTTGATCCTAAAAATCTTGGTCCTTTTGACCCTAAGCTACTGGCAAGCCTAGGTGGTTTTGATCCGAAAAATCCATTATTGCTCCCATTTAGTGGTATGCCTAACATGTTGAACAACATGAGTACAAACAATATGTTCGCAAACTTGGCTGGATTGGGTTTGCCAAACTTCTCAGGTATGGATATGTCTGCTTTGGGTGTGGCAACTTCGGGAGCAGAAAGTTCATCTACTGCATCTAGTTCAAAAACCAAGCCAAGGAAAAGTAATGAAGCTCATAGCAGTAAATCTTCCAGTAACAGTGCATCCTCGCAATTCCCATTCCTCTTCCCCAATCCTGGGTTGCTGTATCCTCCTCTGGGTTTAAGTGGATTAAATCCATTTGGTGTACAGTCGGGAATGTCATCAGCTTATGATGCTTTAGCTCATTGTGGACTAATCAATGGATTAGGTGTGAGTTCAGCATCTACTACTAGTCACAGTAATACATCTCAGAGCATGTCCAGGACTTCCACATCACATCATTCTACATCGCGTCCTCCAAGTGTGTCCTCAACTACAACTCCAACATCTTCTAGACATTCTAAATCTAGTTTTGACAGGCAAGCTCAATTACAACATCTCTTACTTCCTCACGACACATATTTATTGGAGTCACTAAGTAAAGGCTCCTCATACGAAGCGCTTCTAAAGGCATCAGAGAAGCGTGCTCGTGAAGCAGAACGGAAAGAAGCAACAGACTTATCCAAATTGGAGAAACTCAAGTCAGCTGAATCACTGAGAAGCAAACTCCCACCAGAATTTGCGGCAGTACAGGAACAGTTACTAAAGTCAGCTAGAGGTGATAAAAAGGAAGCTGATATTAGTAAAATATTATTTGAACAAATGGCATCTGGAGCCCTCAGTGCTAGTCTTGTGAGTCCTGGATCTTCTAAGAAGAAAGATACAAGAGAGGAATCAAGAGACGCTTATGAGAAATTGACCAAATCATCCAATGATTATGTAACTAGATCATTAGTAGAACAAAACAATGTAGCCTTGAGCTTGACCAAACCAAGAGAGGTTAGCATGGAAGCTGAAAACTTGGTTGTTGAGTCGAACAAGGAGAAAAAATCAAGTGCAAAAAGTAGTGAAATTAGTGAAAAGACTACTGTACAAACACCATCTCCTAAAGTGCAAGTACAGCCCGTGTTAAGTCACTCATCTAACACAAATGATATGGACTTGGAAGACTTAATAGCCCCTTCTACAGTCATTCGTGGTGGAGCAATGCTTATAGAAGAAGATAAACCAACTCCTCAGGCGCCAATCTCTTTAGTTGTTTCTCCACAAAAACTTACAAATCCTGAACCGGAAGAGAAATTAAATGACAATTTGGCAGCAAGTGTGAATGATAATAAAGAAGATGAAAGCAAAGCTGCAACTAGCAGCGAAGAGATGTCGGGTGAAACTTCTACACACGACACATCAGAGACAGGCTCCAAGAAAAGTGGTCCCGGAAGAAAACCTAGGGGAAAGAGACAGAGAGATGAAATAGTGGAGATTCCAGTGGAAAGGAAGAGAGAATTGAGATCCAGTGCTGGAAGACAAGCTGCTGCTGCGGCGGCTCGGCAGGCTGCTGCAGCGAGGCAGGAGCAGCAGAACAGTAGCGCATCATCTTCCTGACCAGCACCCACCACCTCCCGCAGGAGACACTGACAGTAGTGTGGCCATGGCCAGATAGTGTTTGCTCTATAACACTCCATAGACTGCTCCTAGTTGTTATATTATATTTATATAAATACATAACTAGACTAGGACACTAGTACACATGATTGTTAAGATTTTTATCCATGTATGTATTTGATTTTTTTCTTTTATCATACTTACTTTCTGTGATAGCGTCTTTTATTTTATGTAAGACAGTTGCAGGGAACAGACAGTGTACATTTTAGATATTATCTCTGTGCGCGAATATTTAATAAACATTTGTGATTAATGTTATAATATTTCTAACTATTTTCATTCATAAAATAATTGTATATTTGTATTGTAAAATTTTTCAGAGGAATTCATTCGTAGATTACATAATAATTCTGACATTATTATGATTTGTGTTTTGTATGATATTTATATTATTATTATGTTATTGTATTATTTTTTATGCTTGTTTTAATCATGTAAGGATCTGCATTTTAAATGAATTTATATAAGTATAGGTAATAAGTAGGTATGTACTATTAATAAATTTCACATTAATATGTGTCTTACTTATTTTGTTTCAATTACCTATGCATGTCTCCCAGCATCTTCTGAGAGGCGTACAAAAAGTACAGGCTATCTCAGATGCACGAGTCATATTTTATGTGACAAAATTAATGGTTCCTCAAAACAGAACAATACTCTAGCAGAATAAGAAGGCCTCTCGAATTCACACTAGTATCTACCTTGACTGGTGTGTGGGACTGTATACTGAGCAGCCGTTCCTAGCTGGGATAACATGAAGAAAAAATAAATCTATTAGATGATATTAGTGTCTCAAAGGGTGAATTTCATGTGAATTTATCCCGAAAGTTATAAATATCTTCCACTTTTCAGTGACAGGCTTGCAATGTCTTCCAGTAGGTTCATGATTGCGGCAATACAAATGTCTCATTCTGCGCTTGATGTGTGAGCAACTCATTTACAGACCCGTATCTCATGTTGAGATACCTATTTGTGGTCATTATGGTAAACTTGTTTTGACAGCGACTAAGCTAAGAGATTGTTTTATTTAGGCACAAATTTTTGCAATCATGTTTTTTTTCGCAAGATGTTCTTTATAACACCTACCTACTGCAAAAAAATCGACGAAAGTCATTGGCAATGTGGCAACCCTGTTCTGTCAGTGTCAACTGTGAACTGTCAAGTCCTGAAAGTTTCGAAAAGGGATAACCTACAAAACTCCAAAGATATTTTTCAGTTTCTTTTAGTTGTAATTGTATTTTAGGAAAGATTTTAGTTCGCTAAAATCACCTTGATAAGGAAAGTAAAGTAAGTCTCACATTTTATAACCAATGGCTATCTTATTCTTATAAGTTATCTGGAAAGTCATGTGCAAATATTATTTCTTATTTAAATTATAGATATCTATGTAAGTACACACGACAGGAAAAAATCTTAATCATAATATTGTTTAGAAACATAAATTACTGTAAACAGACACAGTATTATTAAAACAATGATGTTTACATTCTTCATATCATTCTATTAAGTATAGAGATACAGTAGGTACTAGGTATATATTAATATTTCATGATACAGTCCACCTTAATTTACATTAGATAAGAAATTATAACACTACATACACCCAGAATATTTTTTACTTTAAACCTTCCTGCTGTGGCACGCGTGAGTTTTACAAAAAAAATAGGCATGTAGATGACTTAATATTCTGAAACTTTTTGTGAAAATGATTTTTTTTTTGTGAAACAAGTCAGCTTATAATATGAAAGGTTCACTAATTGGGTAATTATTGTAGAGCAAGTGAGGATTTATTGTTAAGATTGTGAATTTTTAATTATTTTCTAAAAATGTTTTGGAATCGTGTTGTTGAACTGCAGAGGGGAAGTCTTGCATTGATTTTAATTGAGAATCTCCTGTACCAAGCACATACTATACATAGAATTTGATGGAGGTTTCTCAGAAAATTGTGTTATTATTTTAAGATTGCAACTGTAGTTAGTTGCTATATGTATTTTTAATTTTCTTTTATAGGTATATGTACTTCGTTCTGATAGACTCCATCATAATCACTTAAGATCGGGTGCATTGATTGCATAAAAAAAGATAAGATTTTGCAGAGTGATTGCGTTACACTTAAAGAACACACGTCTCATCAACTCAACAATAATGTCTCTTGGAAAAACTTTTGTAAATTTTACTGCACAAACTACACATGGTGAAATAGATTTTCACAAATGGCTCGGAGATTCGTAAGTGTATATTATTATTTAGATGGCTGATATACCTACAATACATGTACAATATTTTAAGATCGTTTCCATCAGATCTTTTAGACACCACAGTTATATTATGTTTCCGTTTATAAATTTCTTCTTCTTAGTATTGGTCTTGTGGAGTGTTACGAAGATGGATTAGCCTGCTGTAATGTCGACTCCTAATTGTTAATCTCTCTGGTCTGCCCTGGGATTGGCCGTGCAATGCAATATGATGGAGTCTAGTGGCTCCATTCTCCTCACATGTGCATACCATTGTCTTTTGTGTTGCCTCCCCCGCCTAACGACATCTTCGATCTCTCACATTTCTCTTATCCTGGTATTTCTTATTATAAATTTAATATTTTGTTCAAGATGGGGAATATTATTTTCTCATCCCGCAGACTTCACTCCAGTGTGTACAACGGAGCTTGGTCGAGTTTTAAAGTTAGTTCCTGAATTTGAGAAGAGAAATGTAAAACCTATTGCCTTGTCCTGCGATTCTGTTGAAACTCATTTGAAGTGGATTTCTGATATCAAGTTTTTTGCTGGAGGTATTTTTAATTACTATATTAGTTCATTTGATTAATATGTATGTATGTAGAATGCTTTGATAATATAATTTTGAAATATTGTTGTCTACTTTTTTACAGACTCTACAACGGGAGAATTTCCTTACCCAATCATAGAAGATAGTAAAAGAGAACTTTGTTGCAAGTTGGGAATGTTGGATGAAGATGAGAAAGATCTTGAAGGAATCCCTCTCCCAGCAAGAGCTGTATTCATTATTGATCATAATAAGAAATTACGTTTATCCATCTTGTATCCTGCCACTACTGGACGTAACTTTGAGTAAGAACATACATATTGATATAATAATTTAATTACTAATCGAAGATGTAAAAACATTACTCATTCATTTGAATGTCTGATTCAAATTTTTACTTAATTTATCATGTTTGTATTAGTATTTGAGTGTTGTCTGTTTAATAGGGTTGCCAGATTTCTCGCAAGTCAAACCGGTACCCCCCCCCCCCCCCCGTCAACGAAAAAGTTTCTTTTTATCCAATTAAAAATGCATCCAAATAATTTTTCGGGGGGTGGAGTCCCTAGAAAAATCTGCTGAGACGAAAATCTTTACATTTCAAATTTTGAGATAAAATAAAAACAATGCATAAAAAAGTTCCGACGACGCCAATTCGTAATTTTGTTTTCTGGGTAGTTCCTTGCTTTATACATAAACTGTCAAAAATACCACAAAACGATAAAAATATTATCAGAATATACCAACATTTCCGAAAATCGGGACATTTCGGCGTCCTGAAAGGTTTGTTCGGGACACCGGGACGTGAGGCGTAAAACCGGTGACAGTCCCGGTAAACCGGGACGTCTGGCAACCCTACTGTTTAATGATATACATTTATGACATTTAAATGTTTTTTTGTACATTTTAGTGAAATATTGAGAGTGATTGATTCCATGCAGTTGACAGATAAAAAGAAACTGGCAACACCGGCAGACTGGAAGGTAAATATAATCTTCTTCTTCTTGTTGTGCCTTATCAGGTCCCCCCGACGTCGGCGAATAATAATTCTACTAAGTAATTGTGTGAAATAAATATGTAAAGAGTAAGAGGCTACTTTCTGTTTAAATTACTTATTGCACTCAATTACTGTACTCCACTACTTACTACTTGTGAGTGTAATATTTGGCATGCATGCATATTATGTGATATTTGTAGGTGGGCAATACCTGCATGGTTCTTCCCAACATAACGGACACTGAAGCGGATAAATTATTTCCAAATGGTATAACAAAAGTTTCAGTTCCTTCAGGCAAAGGTTACATAAGAATGACGACACCGTGAAATAATATTAAGGATTGATAATATATTCATTCCAATAAATAACTAAAAATATTTCTTTTAAATAATAAATAATTGTTCATTTCTTTCTCCTCTGGCTTTCATTTTAAACAAGTACTTTCAGGATGGCTTTTGATTGATATTTAAGTTGTCTAATTCCTGAGATAACTTTTCAAAGTGTCCGTCGCTTCGACTTTCATCGCTGTTTGTTTCTATATTGCTGACTTGGTCTATGGGTACCTTATCCATTTCTTTATCACTTGTAATTGAATGTTCAACTTTAGAAGATCTGAGAGCAAACAAATATACAGGATACAATCCTTTCGGGAAATTATTCTGTTTGTGATGTTTAATAATTTGAAGATTTGATTTCTTAAATAAAGTAAGCAAATGTTTGAGCGATCGTGTTACGGATGAATCTACGTCATCTTTTTCCAGTTCACCTGAGGATGTAACATTTTCTTTGACTATAATAATTCCATTTTCTGCTAACGAATTTCTGCAACAATAAGTCGGATGAATTTTAAAGAAGTTGGTCATTAAAAACTCTAACAAGTGAAACAATGTAGGTATATAATATGAGAGATTGAGTGTTACCTGCACATTGTAAAGAATTCTATAAAGTCTCTGTCAGTAAGATGTCCAAGAACCCACTGACTCCATATCACGTCGTACTTTTTGTTTGCTTCAAATTCTTGCAATCCCACAGGGTAAAGATCACCAATCTTTGTTTTTGGTTCAATTGTTTCTTTTGCCACTTTCAGAAAATTTTCATTTTGATCTATCAAATCAACTTTATCGAATGTATGAATTAGAAGATCCTTGGTGATGCGACCAATTCCAGCTCCACAATCCAGGGCTAAATTCTTGGATGGTGGATCATTTAATGAGAAAACAATATCTAGAAAGACTTTTGACTCGCATATATCAATATCAGAGATAAAACCAAATCCTCCTAACACTCCTTCCAGTGTAGGAGGAATGCTGGACCAATAATCCGCTGCTTTCTTGTAAAACGATTTATCCATGTGGAATTTAAATAGATTTTACAGTTTCCTCAATAGATTCTATACAATTCGAAAAAACTTTCGTCAATTAAGTTTTACATTACACCTTTCGCAAATCCCGATACGATTGGATATGGTAATCCGGAGTTGATTAAATTGAAATAAATATTTAAAACAAAATTATAATGCGCCTTCTAGGTTAACTTTTTACTATTTTTGGTGCATTTTGTGTCAGTGTTGCCACACTTTTAAAATCTAAATCTGTATTTCAAAGTCTAGAAATCTGTATAAATCTGTATGAGATTATAATAAGCCAAAATCTGTATAAAAAGGCATAAATAGCCAAAAAATCTGTATAAATGAAATTTTCAAAACAAACAAAATATTGTAGTTTATTGAAAAACTAACCTTTATGGTGCCTTTTTGAGAAAATAACAGTACTCGTGCTTACATAAAATATGCTAATTTCTTTTTGTACATATTTTTACTCATTCTATAAATGAGATTTTAATCTATTTACTAATTATCAAATGACAATTGTGATCGAATCTGTTTCTTTTTACTTTATTCTTCTGATTTATCATAGAAATTTCCAAAATCCCAAAAATCTGTATAAAACAGATTAAAATTTGTTATCTGTATTTGTCCGTTCCCGTTGCCGAAAATCTGTATAAATACAGATAAATCTGTATATATGGCAACACTGTTTTGTGTTGACAATAAATTTGACATTGACATAATATGAATTAAACGTCACGCAGCAGACATTGGACATAAACAGACGCGTGAACAAAGTGGGTTGGTCGATTAGGTTATTTTTTTAAAGCGCTAAAAAAGGTTTTATTTATGTTTGTTTAAAGATGCTATAAGACAGGGGATGCCGATCTCAGAGAGAAACCCTTTTAAGTGCTCTTAAAAAACTTAGTAACTGGCATATCTGCTGGAAAGTTAAAAAAAATATGTCATATGTCTGCTGAGTGCTATGGAATAGTTTATCTATGGTAAACAAAGGATAGTGTTGCCATATTTACAGTCTTCTATTTTCTATTAGGGTGTAAAGGGGCAAAATGGGTCTAAAAATATGTACTTACTTACCTAGCTTTAACTTTCATACGAAATTTTCGTGATTATTATGAAGCTTGACAAAAATTAGTTTTTTTCATACAAAAACATTGATAGATGTCGAAACATTTGGTATATACCTACCTACAAATTTATTGTTCCTTTTAATTTTAAGAATAATTTACTGCAAACATGCCAAGAAGTCACCATTCGTTTAAATCATTTATTTTCTTCGGCTGCGGGCGGGCGAGGCCACGGGGACACAACCCGTAACAGTGAAATAATACTAAGGTGACCAACCGTCCTCCTTTTGGAAGGACAGTCCTCCTTTTCTTGGTTCTGTCCTCCCTCTAAAAGTGTCCTCCTTTTTTACATTTTAACATTTTAAAACTAATCTGTTAATCTCAAAACCACACGTTTTTTCATCATACCATGAATACTTTAAAATGCAATTGTTTCTTAAGAAAGTTTGCCTGCGGCGCTAATTACCTTTACCTTTTGTGTATATGTAATTTAGCATGTCTTATGACAAATATTTCACCTGTGGCGCTATTTTTTTATACATACTTTATGGAAAACATTTTCAAGAAAATAAATCAAACAACATAGCGACCTTCTTCACTGTTACAAAAAAAAATTCGCCTGCGGCGTTATTTACGCATTTTTGGTCCTCCTTTTTATTTTTAAAAATATGGTCGCCTTAATAATACGTGACCTTGAGACGAAAGTGATAGTGAACGTTTGGGAATCAATGTTATGACATGACAAGCCAAGTACCCTTTGGTCGCAAAGTGCTGTCAACGTTAACAGCTGTTTGATAACAATTTGTGTGATTGATTTTGATTTTCTTATCGGATACGTAATACAGAACTGTGCATTCGAATTGTTTTATGATTCAAGAAGAAGTGTTAAATAATATGAGTAAAATGTTGTCCAAGTTTGGTTATGAATGTGTAAGTGTTTTTATTATTATTTAAGTTCCAAGAGAGTGATTGTAATATTTCACATTTTTTTCATTCATAAAGTTACAGTCATAAAAACAAACTTATTAAGTCTTTGTCCACGTATATAAGATGTGTCGTGTTGACATGTAGCTAGAAATAATACTTACAATGCTTATAATTATTATGTGTTGATATTGAAAGATTAAAACTAGACAGTTCAGACCATCAAACTTTTATATTTTATTTAGGTACCTGCTTACCTGTGATGTGTATACGTGATACTATACAATCTTATTGATATTTTGTTTTGACTGTTTACAGTATGGCTTTCGCCAACTTTTCTCACCACACGGCATTGCAAGAATATCACCTTGCCTATTGTCTACAGCTCCTCCTATAGCTGGGAGTGGGACTCAGGTCTTGCCCAGATTACCTGTGCCTCCACTGGAACAAACCATGGAGAAATACATCAAGACAGTCAAACCACATCTTACCAATGAAGAATTCACCAGATCCAAACTAATTGTGCAAGAGTTTTTGGTCAATGGAGGAATTGGTCAAAAGTTACAAGTAAATTGATATACAAATTTTACTCACGTTAAAAAATTAACGAGAAGGTCTGAATGATATCAGGTCCGATTCTGAAATGAGTTAGGTACTTAAGTTGGTATTTAAGCTGGTAATCACCTAACTTTCTTAAATTACCAAAGTAAGAACGTTCTTATTAATACTTTTCATAACAAAATATGTACGCTCTTATTGTAGTTTACTAAAAATTACAGAATTGGACTTTTGTAAGATTTAAAGTAATGTGAGATTTTGAAGTATTGTAGTACAAAAAGTTAAAGAATGGAATTATTGTTTTTTTTTTTTAAAGTACCTTATGTAAGTGCAACATACTTACATACTGCATATTTCATTTTAGGTAGATTTCCACAAAGGAATCTACCTATTTTTATATTACATATTAGACAATAAGTGATTTTTTATTAAGTAGTTTGTATTGAACTTTTTTAGAAACTTTTAGAGGAAAGATCTCGTGTGAAAGACAACTGGTTGAGTGATTGGTGGCTACAATCAGCCTATTTGGATTACAGATCACCAGTTGTGGTATTCTCTAATCCAGGTTTGGTATTTCCTTTCCAAAACTTCACGACTCCAAGTGATCAGTTAAAGTACGCTACAAAAGTCATTCTGGCTGCATTGGATTATAAAAGTCTCATTGATCGGTAAGGAAATTTATAAATTCCTTTTGCTGCAAGTTTTCTAATTAATCATATAGAAAGTGGGTGGGTTTTTTTTTCTTTGCCGTTCAAGAGAAAGGGAATAAGGTATAAGACTTCTTTGATGTGAGAGATTTTGTGCAATATAAAAATATCCATAATATCTTCTACTCTAATTTAATGTTTGATATTATTGTCAAAGAAATGGTATTCCCAAAGTAAAAGATAGTCTTTTGGGTCATCAGAAACCATGTGTGTTCTTTTTATTTTCATCAAACATTCTCAAAACATGGCTGCATGATCAGTGGAAACGCACTATGTGCTGCAGATTTTCTTCTAATGATCTTTTTTGCACTTATATATAATGTTATTTTTTAAATTTCATACATTATTGTTTTTTTTCCAGGAATTTGATTAAGCAGGAAATGATGGGCAAAGATCCTCTGGACATGGATCAGTACAAAAAAGTATTTGGAACATGTCGTATTCCTGGAATTGATAGAGATTCTCTGTCGTACAACAATTCAGATTATGTTGTAGTCTTCCATAATGGCCATGTAAGACTTGCGTTAATATCTTCGTGCTATATTAAAATACAAATAAGTAGGATTCTAATTTTGTATATGTTGTTGTTACAGATTTTCCAGATGCCTGTGTCGGGTAGTGACGGTGTTCAGTTGTCTGAAGAACAGATTTGCAGCACTCTCGAGAAAATTGTTCTTGCGTCGCAAGCTGAATGTGAATACCCTATTGGAGTTATGACTTCCGAACATCGGGATGTTTGGGGGAAAGTGTATAAGGCACTGATTGAAGGTTAAAATTATATTATTTCCTTTTTTATAGTCATAAAATAATTTTTTATTGACTCTTATAATTATGTAAGGCATGTTATGACTTAAACTATTCTTTATTTGCAGATAAGACGAATAGAGAAAATGCTGAAATAATAGAGAAATCCTTGTTTGTGGTATGCTTAGATAAAGGAGTTGCGTCTAATAATATGGAGTATGACCAGAGGCAGTCGTTAGCTGCGGGACAAACAATCCACGGAGGCGGAAGCAAAAAAAATTCTGGCAATAGATGGTTTGATAAAACGATTCAGGTTAGCAATATTGAACACTATCTTGTAGCCCAAGTAAATAAAATCACTAACAAACAAGTCGTGCATACTTTATTGGCCTCTACCTCTAACAAATTTTTCAATTCAGTAAATCCATTTGATAATTCATTTTCAGTTTATCATCTCTGAAGACGGAACTAATGGTTTAACTTACGAACATTCACCAGCCGAAGGACAACCCATTGCCGTTTTAACAGATCACATCATCAACTTTATGTAAAGTATTTATGCTATTTACACAAGAAATACTCTGTGGTCTAACTCCGGTTTGTTATTTTGTAAAATAAGTAGATTGAGTTGCTTGATCCATCATATAATTTGGTAATAGTTTATATCTGATGCGCTAGAGAATTGAATGTGTAAATTTTCTTTCAGACAACAAAACAAATCTGCCGAAGGAGCAGGACAATCAACAAGTAGACTACCAGAGATAACTAAGTTGGATTTCAATATAAATTATGACATACAAAAGGCCATTTCTAAGGCAAAAGTTGATATTGATAAGTATGTTTGATTATGTGAATCTTAAATTTTCACCCCCCTCCCCCCGTCGACGAATTCGAAGAGAATTTCGCGAAAATCAAAAAATGGAAATGTAGGTGGGCGCCGCCCTCCAAGTCTCTGTCGCCCATAGTCCCCGGTCTACTCAGCCTTTTGGCAAATCCGGCACTGATCTTAGTGTATCAGCTGTTGGATAACTTATAGCGGATTTGTATCGTCTTAAAGAAAAGAATGAACTGTATTATATTTTGCTATCTAGAGAATTATTGTAACTTATTTTTCATAATAAATTTTCAGGTTAGTTGATGACTTGGACCTAAACTGTTTCACTTTTTCCAATTTCGGAAAAAACTTTATCAAGTCTCAAAAGCTGAGTCCAGACAGTTTTATTCAGATGGCTATGCAGTTAGCTTTCTATAGGTAATGTTAATTAAGAAAAATATATGAAGATAAAAATAATTTAAGTTTTTTAAAATTAATTTGGTACAGAGTAAGATTATGTGTTACTATTTAAGATTACACAAGACGCCTGCCGCACATTACGAATCAGCAGCAACGAGAAAATATATCGGAGGTCGCACGGAAACAATCAGATCTTGTTCGGAAGAAGCTATCAGTTTTGCTAAAGTTATGCTAAGTGAAAAGGCAACGATTAATGAGAAAATAAATGCACTTAAAACTGCTATACAGGCACACAAGGACTATTCTGTGCAGGTAACAAATTACACACCAATTTACCCAACCAGATGAAATACATACAACATTATTGGGTTTTGATAATATATTTTTTTAGGCTGTGAATGGATTTGGAGTTGATAGACACTTATTGGGTCTCAAGTTAACTGCCATAGAAAATGGTATTCAATTACCTAAGCTGTATTCTGATCCGTCATTTGTGAAAAGTAGTTATATGCGTATTTCTTCGAGTCAGGTAAAATTATTTATCATTTACAAATTTATTATCATGATACTAATATAATTTGTAAATGACTGATTTGCCATGAAGTATTTATTATTTTTTAACGTTGCTTATAGGTTGCTGCCAAGTGTGATAGCTTCATGTGTTACGGACCTCTGGTCACTGACGGTTACGCCACGTGTTACAATCCTCGAGATAATACAATCAATTTTGCAACATCGGCATTTAAAAATTCCGTGACCAATATTAAAAAATACAGAAGTGCATTGGAGAATTCCTTAATGGATATGCACAATGTTCTTATGCAAGGCACAAAATCCAAGTTGTAAAATCAAGACATATTTTTTATTCCCGTTTTGGATGATTTATTGATGCATTTGTATTACCATGTATTTTTATAATATCGTAAAAATTAGTTAAGGTCTTTTGATACAATATTCATATTTGAGTGCAATTCTTACATATTATGCAACATGTTAAGAAAATAGACCTGACCACAGAGTCTTTATTTTGGCTCTGTCCAGGACTGGCTGCAGTTACATAATATTTTTTAATGATTTATTATGTAGGAATGCCAAATTGCAAAAAATGTTTCTATAACTATGCATTTATTTTAACCGAAACATTACTGTGTGTCTGGCTAATTGTGATGTAAGAATATATTATTCAACCCAATCACAATTATTTATGAGTTATCGTTACATCGTTAGGACAGATATTTACTAATCTGGCAACTACGGAAATACATTTTTACTACAGAACGTTAGTTACCGATTCTACATAATGTTCATAGTTAAATTGTAAATATTATACAACTTCCAACGTTCCCTTCATTATTCACAAAGCGTATTCCGTTGTATGGATTTATGCATGTTTGACTGATAAGATATATTATGTATGTATTTAAATGAGACTGAATTTATATGATATTTTACACAACAGAGAATTGCACTATTTTTAGATATAAGCAATACTACTAATCATTTAGAATATATTTTATTTGCATACATATTTAGAAGGGTGTAGATTAGAGATAAACACAAATACTATTGTGTTTCCGTGTATTGAAGCAGCAGATACTACATCTATATTTCATTGTTCAAATTCATATGTTGCGAATAGAGGGCTAATGAAACTTTGCCTGAAATTAAGAGTCCATTCTCTGTATTTTATGTTTCTTATTTGAGTATGTATTTAATTCCTTCTGCATTACAATAAAAAAGCTAGTTAAAACAAACAATTAGAATAAAATTACCATAAAATAGGCCAGCTTATCACAATTTCCGCAAACTAGCTTTTGCCAATTTACAAATGATTTTACTATAGGTACTTATGTGGTTTTTTAAAGTTTGGCTGACATAACATGACCCTCCTCATATTTGATTATCTTCCTGTTATCTCTAGTCAACAACCTTTTATTTTGTATTTTATTTTATTTGTAGTCATAAGAATATTTGTATTATTTTTATGAATATTTTATTCTTATTTTATAATCATGTACATTATTAAATTGTTATGGTGGTGGTAAATTTTATACCGTAATAAATTTATTAATACAAGTATGATTATATTTATATAAAGCATACTACCAACAATTATTACCGAGTAGTGAAATTACGTACATAATCTGACGCTTCCATGAAAAACTGTGTGTTTTGTCGTCCTAAATATCTGGTATTGCCCATATAATTTGGTACGTATGTGGCATAAGGGGTGCTGGGAAATAGGTGATATTGTAAACTCGTAAGTTAAAAAACAAATACTTTTTTATTTATGACGTTGGATTAAAAAATTAAGACTTAAAATAATACATAATATATTGAAATAAAATATGTCTAAATTCTTCGCGTATCAGATATGACTCGAACAATTGAGCCTGCTCCTCCAATCTGGTAGGCTTTCTCGTGCCAGAGCAATAAATGACCACTAGAACCTTCAGAAGGGCACTCGAAGCCCCGGTACAAATATTTCATTAAAACATCGATGAGGTCTTTGTCTAGGGTGCTGACTGCTTCTTCAATTTGAGCAGATTTGATTGCCAATAAGACTTTGAGAGTGAGCTTCAATGCATTGTCCTGAAAATAAATACCGTAATGTCAATAGATGCTATTATGAATTCATTGAACGGCACAAAATAGGAAAATATCAAATAAAACTAGTTACCTTAACTTGTTGATTCTTTGAACCAAGTGGAGCATTTTGAAGTACAATTTTTAGTGCCTCTATTTGATTCCCTGTGTGTCGGAGTTAAGGAAATTATATATAAAATTTGTAAGTACAAGTAAAGGAAAAGAGAGCAGTGTTACAATTGTAAGCCCTTTCAATACTTACTGCAATCATAAACATATACACTACAATCCACATACTGCATACAATCAGTGCCGTACACATCGGCATACAACTTATTCTTAAAAATTTCAGACTTGTGCCCAATCCAGACGAATTATCTATATACCTAGTACAATTAACATTAAATATATCAGTGCATGATGCAGATATTTGCAAACACTATGGGTACTGTTTTTAGGATTCTTTTATGAACACAAAAACATAGTACCATGAAGCTATGGTAGTCTAAATAAAACACTCACTTCGAACACCGCGACAATTTACATTGAAATCTCTTATCACGGCTTGCCAAACTAGAATCTGATTTGTTTATAACTGCAGTAGGACTACTGGGTCTCTAAACACTACACCAGCTAGAAACATTAGCCATGTTCACATTTACAGTAAAAATAATTAAAGTCCGTATTTTACAATATTCAAAAGGATATTGATTGAGTAGTTGAGTGATTTCAACTTCATCTGGTCCACCGGGCCCACCCTGATCGGCGTCATCTTCCTTGAAGTTGTCTTCGTTGAATTGGTCAACGTCGATCTTTCTGAACTCTGAATTCAATGTATTCTTAGCCATTGTAAACAATACTGTATATCTTGGAATTAAACGTTTATTATTATGAGTCTAATGAAATAAATACAATAAAAAGCCGATCACAGTACACTCGAGAACACTCACACTCTTTGACATAGGTGGTATTGCTTTGACACATCGTTTGACAGCTGATGGAGCAGTGTTGCCAATTTGACAAAGCAAATGTCGCTAAATGGAGGTTCAAAAGTCGCCAATTTATTTTATTTATTTTTATGTTTAGTAAGAATGCTGCAAAGAGATAACATATTAAGTACTTAATATATTATGTCGCTGGAATGCTGATCCGACCCTTAGTCCGACAGGGGGTCCCTAGGATGAAGAGGAAACTTTTGTATTATTCCAGTCTGACAAAAAAAAATAGTCTCAGATTAATTTGTAACTGCCAAGATAGTGTGTAGTAACAGTGACATTTGTATTAAGGTACTAGTACAAGCAAAACCTTAAGGCGCCATGGACTCAAAAGACGCTGTTAGGTAGGTATATGGTATATTGTCGCTAAATGAAAATTAAAAGCAGTTTTTGATGTCCAAATGTCGCAATATCTAGCGACAAAGTCTCTAAATTGGCAACACTAGATGTAGCGAGATATTAAAACACAAAATTTTTAAAACGCTCATTATTAGTTCACGAATCAGCCGTTAGCGTTAGTAGTAACTAGCCTAGATTCAAACCATTACCTGCTAGTGCCATCTATTGAAAATAGCACGGTAAGCGAGATTTGAAATGGCAAAATACCCTTAGTTCAAAAATTTACCACGCGCGGCGCTAGTAATTCTTTCATGTCTCTTACCTACTCCTATATCATGACATTGTCAGTAAATTGTTCTATCTATCTATATTCTATACCCTCACGCCACGTCCCTTGCAGGGTAGGCAGAGAGTAAATTGTTCTATTCTATATCCTCACGCCACCTCCCTTGCGGGGTAGGCAGAGAGAACGGATCGCCAGACTTTCCTATCCTGACACACACTTCGGACTTCCATCACATTCATGCAATTCCTCATACATATTCTCCGATTACTTTTACTCAAAAC
The DNA here is from genome assembly GCA_963576895.1 of Ceraclea dissimilis. Classification (NCBI taxonomy): domain Eukaryota; kingdom Metazoa; phylum Arthropoda; class Insecta; order Trichoptera; family Leptoceridae; genus Ceraclea; species Ceraclea dissimilis. The sequence goes on along the minus strand of OY756358.1, from coordinate 19,956,371 downwards.
AGGTCCGTCCTTGAGTATCTGGTCAACATGGTCCATCCTTTTTACATTCACTCAACTCTCTAATCATTTCCTTCCTTATTCTATCTCTCAATGTTTTTCCACACATTCTTCTCAATGATCTCATCTCGACAGCATTTATACTTGATTCATCCTTCTTCAGCCATGTCTCACTTGCATACATCAGTGTTGGTACCAGGAACCACATGGCTGGACCATGTTGACCAGATACTCAAGGACGGACCTGTTTTGAGTAAAAGTAATCGGAGAATATGTATGAGGAATTGCATGAATGTGATGGAAGTCCGAAGTGTGTGTCAGGATAGGAAAGTCTGGCGATCCGTTCTCTCTGCCTACCCCGCAAGGGAGGTGGCGTGAGGATATAGAATAGAACAATTTACTCTCTGCCTACCCTGCAAGGGACGTGGCGTGAGGGTATAGAATATAGATAGATAGAACAATTTACTGACAATGTCATGATATAGGAGTAGGTAAGAGACATGAAAGAATTACTAGCGCCGCGCGTGGTAAATTTTTGAACTAAGGGTATTTTGCCATTTCAAATCTCGCGCACGGTAATAAAATTGTTATTTATATTCACCTCCAATAGATGGCGCATCAAACCAATTGCAGCATTGTTTCAAGCCATTTTTTTTAAATAGTCTGGTTTCAATCCAATACCTACTACTGCCATCTATTGAAAATTCTACGGTAATTTTTATTATTACACTTTTCTCCTTTAGATGTCGCACATAATTCATAATTTCTAATTTCAAAGAATGATCATGATGGAACCACATTTGATTTTGAAAATTGTTTAATAAATATATATTATACCTACCTACATCTTTATTGTAGGGCACTAATTTTCCCCATATTTCTGTATGGAGGATAATCATGGACAATAAAAGCCCGAGAAAGGCAAAGGATCAATGCCTTCGAGATGTGGTGCTGGAGACGAATGCTGAGAATCCCCTGGACAGCGAGAAGGACCAATATCTCCATTCTAAAAGAGCTAAAAGTAGACGACAGACTGGCCTCCATCTGTCTAAAGCGAGTCCTTCAGTTTTTCAGACACATTGCCAGAAGAGACGACAATAGCCTTGAAAAACTGATGGTCGTGGGAGGAGTAGAAGGCAGAAGAGGTAGAGGAAGATCTCCCACTAGATGGACTGACCAAATCAAGGCTGCCACAGGTACATCAGTGGTTGGAGCAATGCGTACGGCGGTGTGTCGGGAGAGGTGGAGGACAACAATCCAGAACGTAGTACGGACAAGGAGAGAGGATGGTCACGACCCTCAGCAGTGAGGACATCGACGCAGAAGAAGACATCTTTATTAAATATTGATCCCTTACACCGTAAACGGCCAAAAGCTTTTTTTAAAAATACACATTGTCAATAGGTCAGTTAAAAAAATACAATACAATATCAAGGCTTTGCCAGGATTTCTCCAGTTTTTTTTTGTATTATTGACAAAATTTTGTAATGAAATAGGCATTTGTTGAAAATTCATGACACAATGAAAAAACGATGTGGTAATAACGTGATTAGTTTTTCCTATGCATAAGACGGTGGGTTGGCAGAGGATTTGCGAGGGGGGGGGGGGGGTTCAACCCCCCCAAAACTGTCACCTTGCCTAAGGCCATGATTAATATTACAAATAACCTGGGAAAAATAGAACATACATACGTACATGCGAACACAAAATGAATATAATAGACGTAAAATTAAATACGATGGACTTTCCATCATAAATCAGTCTTATGACTGATCGTGGGTTGGTTTAATGTGCTCACTTTGCTTCGATAGTACCTCCAATAGTCGCGCTGCGGCAGATGGATGGACTGCAATTAGTGAATCTTCTTGTCTGAGAATCTTCTTCTTATTCTTATGTTAGTCGTAGTGGCCTGTTGTTTGGGAATTGTTAGTCTCTTGTCCCTTGCGAGGTCGACTATCCCAGCTGTTTATCCATCTCTTTGGTGGTCTGCCTGGGGGTGGCCTACTTTGGGGTTGGCCGTGCAGAACAATGTGAGTGTAAAGTGATCATATTAAACCTGCCGACGATCAGTCATAAGCCCGATGGAAAGTCCATCCTTTGCTGTATATATCTGTTGAGATAACTACTTGTAACATTTATATTTATATGTTTATTTGGCATATTATGATGGTAAGAGCAGGTCCAACTCGATAAGTTTAGTCTTGTAAGTTGTGGAGATAGGTTCAGCCCTGGCAGTCACTGGTCAGTGTTCAGTGATTGGGAGGCATTCTGGTAATTTGATGTGATGGGAGATTGTCTACTTGTGGTGGATTGTGTTATGTTACATTACGTATAATTCCATAACATACTGTCGTTTATCTATCTTATTACTTTCAGTGTTACATATTACCTACTTATATTATATCTATCTTGGTGGTTGTATCTGTGTATCTGCAATGGTAGCATGATCACGAAAGTATCAACCACTCTCTTCTCGGGAGGTAACTATCTACCGAACTAGTGCAGCTATATAAAGAGATCGCTCAGTTCTTAGACCATCAGTTTCGTAACATCATACCTCGAAAAAATTAATATATCATTGCAAAATGATATCCTTGGTAGGTTCTCTCTTAGGTATCCTCCTAAATGATTTATTTATACGATATTGTGTTAGTTATCAACTCGAATAATTGTTTTTTTTTAGATAACAGTGACTATAATGATGGGGGTAGTATCGGCTGTGCCATCAGGATATTCGGGCCACCTTCAACACATCAGTGTTCCAGATTACAACCCAAAATTGGAATTCTTGGGACAACACGTTGACTTGCCTCATGTTCCCACGAAGGTAGTAAGGATCACCAAGACAGTGGCTATTAAAGTCCCAGTCCCGTACCCTGTGAAAGTCCCTCACCCTGTGCCTTATCCAGTTCCAGTGAGCAAACCATATCCAGTACCTGTCACTAAAGTTGTAAAAATACCCGAACCAGTACCCGTACCTGTTCATTCTGGAGGTCACGGAGGATCAGCTGGATACGGAGGATCTGGTGGACATGATTTTTCATCTCAAGGATATGGTGGTGGAGTAGGATATAGCGGAGATTCTCAAGGATACGGTGGAGCAGTGGGCGCACAAAGTTACGAGGTCTCAGAGCCACACAATAGTGGTTACGGTGGACAGGGAGGTTACGACTCAGGATTAAGCCAAGGTTACGGAGGAGATTCAGGAGATCACGGGTATTCAGGATCTCAACAATACGGCGAGTCCAATCAAGTCATCACTCCGGTTGCTGTATCTGCTGGAAACACTGATTACGGTCATTATCAGGGTGCATCTGTACAGCAGGCTGCACCTTCGGGATCTGATAATTATTATCAGAACTACCAAGTACAATCAGGTTACCAAACTCATTAATAGCTACGTCTGTAGCAATAATTATAGGTATGGCAACATGATATGTATTCAGGTGCATACGCCTCATACGCGTAACTCTTTCGTTCTAACGTACCTATTGTAAATGTGTCATATTCTAACTCTGTGATAGTCATTTCGTCATTCTTGTTGACCATTTCGTTTTTTTACGATTAATTTGCTTCATTTCTATCCACACACTAGATTAATGCATTGTGTTCTACTTTGATAGAAACATAGATTTGCAAAAGGTCTATAACCTCTATACTTGCAGTTCGTGAATTATTGCATAATAATATGACCTACCGATCTCAATTCATCGCATTTTTTGTTCATACACAATCACTCATACATGTGATACATTCACATCAGCTGATAGTACAATAGACAATCTCTTTAGCAAATTGAAAGCAGTAATTAACTTCCTTTTACTTATGTTGCAAAAAATTAATAGGTATGCTTAATGCATTTAGTCGATCAGTAGGTAAATGTAATACATAACAGCGTAGATGTTTTTGTTATTTTGGATATAAATGAAGCATGAATCGTATAAAAGATATGTATAGTATAATATTTTATACACTTTATGTTGTTGAGAATGTCATTGTTATTGTTGGATATTGTTTTGTACTTTTTTTAAATAAAATTGTGAAAGGTATATTTGTGTTGAGTTTATGTAACATTATTTAATCGACAGAGATAAAATAGGTTCTTTCTTGTACCTATAGATCGGAGCCCAAAAACTGGGCTAAGAAGTAATACATATATTATTAAAACTAGAATCGCTAGGCACTGGTTCATCTGCAATTAGCGATTAGACGAGATTTATGTATAATGGTTCACACTCTCAGAGTACCTACCTATATGTTGTATAGTACTTGTACATAGCTTTTCTTTCTTCTTCTTCTCTACTTCACATATAGGCAATAGGCATATACCATAATAAATTATTTTCCATAAAATAGAAGCATTAACCAGCATTGGGAAGGTAATTATTTCTTTGAAAAAAAAAAAAAAAACCAATCGAGATTATCTTCAGAGCTGTGCTTCAAGAGCAACCAGGTCGTGTGCTCATCACTAGCCCACAGCAGTTTTGCAAGCTGATATTAAATTTCACGTAGTATTTCAGCTTTCCCGTCCCCAAAATCGTAGGTACGCCACTTTTTGCATTGATTTACATTAAATACTCATAACTAGTAGGTTTGATTTATAAATGAGCTCACGACATAACCCACATAAATAAAAAAATGTTCACCTAGGTCAATGCACTATGATTTAAAAAATATTATATAACCAGCGACTATACCGTATTATCTAATACTAGGTAATTACCTCTTGTAACAATAATGTTTCTATACGAATATTTATTTCGGTAGAATACAGTAACTGTGTATTTTTTATGTAGACATCAGGCGCGAAGCGACCTAAGAACACGATTCCCATCGAGTTACGTTTTTGAAAAATTAAGTAGGTATAACAGTCTCCAATATGACGTAATCCCATAAGAAACGTTAGCCCCGGCTTCCCTTCTGCAGAAATCCACCCTTCGCCACTGGTAGGCATGTAAACGTAGGTAAGTAGTACTAAAAATTACAGATTTTGAAAGTGTAATAATTTTTCATCAGGTACTTACATGTATTCTGAGATAAGATTAGATTAAGATTAGATCAGTTGTAGAAGTCCGATTTTTGAAACTGTAGGATTCGAGGAGATTGTTTAGTTGATAAAAAAGGAGTGGGGAGGGGGTTGCAATTAAAAACAAATAAGTACGATAATTTAAATAACTCAGAACATTTTATTATCAGACTATGAATACATACACAGAAAGTCACAACATCAAAAATTTAACAAAAATGCAAAAGACATTTAAGTATAACATGCAATCAAACGACAGATATAAAGTAAAAAAGGCTGAAATCCATGAGAAGTGTGTCATCCGAAGTTTGCCGTAGGTTCCATCTACACACCAAATATTAGATCCAAAGATTTATCATATAATTGCGCATTTTTTTTCAAAATCCTTATTATAATAAGTACATGTATATTAGTTTATTTTATAAGGCATCCAGTACCTAATTGGTTAAAAATAATACTTAGGCATATACGTACTATTATTATTAAGATTTTAAATCAAGGTATTTATGGTTTTCGAGGCACTATACGTATATATGTGAGAACCTACCCATATTCCTCTTTCAGTTCATTTTTTCATCATTGCTTAATCTCTCTCCTAACATTATAATCCATAATATATTTTCTAGTTACTACTTGGTAAGCCCGCTCACTTTATTCTAATTGCGTCCCTTTAAAATATATATATATATATATATGCAAAAGTGCAAAAACTATATACTTAAAAGAAATATTTTATTCTTGTGCCGCTTCTATTGGAGGTTGCCTTCAATTTTTTTTAAATTCCTCGTTATCCTGATAATTCCGGACTAATCTAATAATGAGTGACAATGCATCCTGTATTCCGACCAAACCACTGCCGAAGAATTCCGAGGCAAGATGAATTTTTCTTTTATGTCCCATACCCCGTCTACCTACTAATCTTCCCTTTCACTACAAGCTGTAGATAGAAGGATATATATCAGTGGCGAAGGGTAGATTTCCGAAGAAAGGAAGCCGGGGCTAACATTTCTTATGGGATTACGTCAGATTAGACACTATTATACCTATCATTTTTTCCAAAAGGTAACTCGATGGAAATCGTGTTCTTAGGTAGCTTCGCGCCTGATAGATATACAAAATTTTCTCGGCTTTCTTATTTTGACAATAGTCATTTACATATGACATTTATGTAGGTAAATGACACTCTGTCTTATATAAAAATGCATAACAATAAGAAAATAAAATTATCGCAATGCAAAAAAAAATGTATGCATAATGGTATGTACATTTTAAAAAGTATACGAACCAAAATATTCAGAAATTCTTAGACCGCTTTCGTAAATCTAATAAACCTTAGTTCTATTATTGCCAAAGCACCTGTAAGCTGTAGGGCGGTATTCCTCTATTGGGTGAACTATTTCGTAAATAGGAACAAGTCTCCCAGGCACCAACAATTTTTGCACCATTGTATTATTAGCACCATGAAATATTAGCACTATGAAATATTAGCACTATGAAATATTACTAGTATTCCCACCTGTGGTTTATTAAGATTAAGTACTATTTAATTATTTACTATGTAGGTAACACTTCTAAGGATTTCAACTTCTTTTTTACGTCTTTATGTTTTTCATTTATACCTACAGTCAACACACACTGTTCATAAAGTCATAAATAGGTATATAACGACATGAAAATTATCACACATAACATCAAACATTTAAATATTTCGTTATAAATGAAAAATTATGTATAAAACATCAAAATAATACGGTCTTAAATTTATGCATACTAAATATTATTTATAAAACATCAAAATAATACGGTCTTAAATTTATGCATACTAAATATTATTTATAAAACATCAAAATAATACGGTCTTAAATTTATGCATACTAAATATTATTTTTTATCAGCAAAAATCTAAACGTAGGTACCTACCATGCAAAGACAATATCACTTATTTCCAATCGATCTTCCACAGATCATCTTCCCTTTAGGCATAAAGTAGGCTGAGGTCGAAGCGTATTCCCATAGAAATGGCAGTTATAAATATTATTTTGACACATTGGTGTGAATCAAGATAAAGGCAACTCGTGACGTCACCAACGGCAGTTTTCATATTATGCTCAAATATTATATGTACAATGTATGTGGTATGGTGACGACAATATGACGTCACTCAGTATTTTGACTTTTTGACCAATGACCGTGGATCATCGGGAATACGCAACCTTTGGGCCGAAGTAACAGAATAATCTCTGAATTTTTAACTGTCCACAAAATGTATATTTCTATTAGGTTAGAAGAAAAAACCTTTCAGAAAGAAAAAAAATTTTTGAAGTGTGAATCTTTTTAATTTAAAATGTACAAAAAATCGTCATTTAATAATAATTGACGAATTTGACAACGACCCACTTTCTCGTCTTCACTTCGACGTCTTGGAGTTTATAAAAGTAGAACTCTAGTTGAGTCCAAAAAGTTATCATACTTTGTAAATCTCGTAGAATTACCTAAGTACTCAAATTGGAGTCATTTAGGAGGCCATACCTACTTATGCCATTACACATGTGCAGGATGTTAATAAAATAGCCGGCTACCTACTCATTTTTTGCATTTGGGTAATGAAATATGCTTTTTTGGTTTTCGATCATGAACGAACTCTGGAAACTGTCTTTGTGGTCAAAAGTACCTACCTAGATTTTGCTTCGCTATTAATAATGAATACATCCACACTCATATAACATTAATTTCAAATCTTATTAAGGAATCTTAAAAAAATGGAACATCTGGCTTTTCATCCTCATCGCTCACATACATTCTGGTGAGATCGGATGTCACTGATGCAGTCTCACATATGCTGAAAATAAAATAATAAAATGTCAAATTATTAACATTCACCCTTTATACTCTAAGCTCTTCTTTTACATGTTTTGTTAGGAGGAACGTTGAATTGTAGGAAGAGATTAATTTTTTTTCAGACTCTTAATGTAATTCTGACCAACGGACTGGGCGAGCATGCTTTTCGCAATCCGGATGACAGATAGACAAAAAAGGTCTGGATCGGAAAGATATTGGATCGGAAAAGGTAAACAGAATGCAGAAGCATGGATATTGGATAGGCCCCGCATTAGATTGCATCATGTGGGTTGTGGAGAAAGTGGAGAAAGAGTAGCAGGCAGGGGATTAAGTGGAGGTTCAAATGAGAAGCCTTTGTTCAAGAAGAAATTTGAGTAAGCTAGGTATAGTATTATCTACCTGTTTTCTTCAGATGTAGGAATATTATCCAAATACATGGATGATGAAACGTGTTGGTCATGATCTTGAGCCATTTCTGAATCTATTTTCATTTCTATATCAGGGTCTTCCGATTTCACATTGATTTCCATCAACGTTTCTGTTGACTTGCTGGTAGATGGAATGTCTTCTGATGTTATTCGCAGAGAAGGCCTAAAAAAAGTAGGCAATGCGTGATTATATTAACAGCCTTTAAAAACGCTTCATAATAAATAAATTAATTCAATAAACAGTTATAATTAATACAAGAGTATAAAGCTTACAGTGGAGTGAAGTGTACAGAAGAATTAATCTGTTTGATACGCTGCACTCGATAAGGATTTCCATCAATAAATGATGTAACCGTTGATTTGACACTGCGGGCACTGCTGCAAACCTCTCCTTCTGTTAATATAACATTGTCGGAGAATTTGTCATCAACTTGCACTGGGTGATTTAGATCTTTTAGATGGAATTTCAAAGTTTCTGAAAAAGGCACAAATATTTTAGGTTTATTGCTATTTACAGTGTTTCAAGTATTGCCATAAATTAAATTTCTGTCAAAATTTCTGAGACTCTACTTACCAGTATTAATTGGTCCTAATCTGAACGCAATATGCAACAGGACGTCAATAGTCCAAAAATTTGGAATTCTAACGAATAACCTGCCGGACTCAATCGGTAGGTGAAATCCAAGGAGATGAAGCAGTTCTACAAAATCTTTATTTGTCAGATTGTTGGACTGCTCGTTACTCCAAGCCACGGCAGGAATTGACTGATTGATTACTGAAATATCATTAAAGTTATAGTCATTATTGATGTGTATTTGGTTTGTCATAAATAAGATTGATGATAGAAATAACAGGGCAAGGACAATGGAAATTGTATCTACTTACAGATGCTATGGTATGGTGTTGGCTCAATAACATGCATAACGTTATCCTGAATAGTGAGACATTCATCCCTAGTTTTATTACTGAGACAAATTTTAGCATAGCATACTTCTACAAGAGCACTTTGCAACCATACGAGGGCACCACTCATGTTCTGGGAGAGGAGACTACGTCTTAATAATTCAATCTGGTCAATTTCATGAATCTTGTTAACAATATCATGTGATCTGTTGGTATGTTTTCTATTTGGTGTAGTTTTCATTTTATCAAATTCTTCTCTAGATATAACTTCTTGTTGGTATAACTGGTTTAATATTGATTGGTGGGTCTTTTCACTTCCATCTTCTTTATACATTTCGATGATATTCTCTATAATATTGTCCTTCTTGACACTCTGCATATAATACCAGTTCAGTTTGTCCTTTTCGCTCTGGGTCCAGCTTTGTAATACAGTACAATAAATTAGATTCATTTGCTCTGACATTTTTATAATCGTTATTAAACCTTCTCGGGAACATACGGAGGCCACCAAACTTCTCAGTTTAGAGCGATTTTTTGTGTAACATGTGTGACCTCTCTCCACATCATTGTTCACATGCAAATAAATCACAATATACGAATATATAAGTAATTTTGCATAAATTTACGGTTAGTCTATCTACTCCGACTTATTTTCTTTGTACTAATATTAGGTAAAGAACAGCAATAATCAATATCTACTAAATTTCTTCAATAAATAATCTTTTAAATTTCTTATTCGGATTATATCCATGAAGGACCAAAGTACCTAAGTGTCTGTGCACGACATAGGTACTTGTAATTATTATATACTAACTTGCTGTAATTAGTATATCTACTACAGTGAGTGGACGGGATGCAGAACTTTATGCATAAATGTTGGTGGGACAATTATTTAAGGTGGATGACCCCTGGCTTGAAAAATTATCACATAATTTTCTTAGAATCTACCGTAAGAGGTGAATACATGGCATTTGTTCAGAGACTTGCCTACATCTAAAGTGATAGCTAGAATAGCGAATTTATAATAATAATAAGTAATAAAAAAAACTTTTTACACTTGGGCAGGCTAAGTAATTTCGTTGTGAATAAAGAGACTTGGTAACCTCCCTGTGAAGGAGAGGAACTATAAAAGGATTCATATTATTCACGTGCACCTATTATAAATAAAAGTAATAATTGTACCTGTCTTCCTCTTCAAAAGTTAGAATCGGAACGTCTTTTGATGTTCCTGCACTGGATGTTAAGGATTGCGATATAATGATGGGGTATGGAACCATCGGTCGCGGAGTTTTGATGAACTGATTAATTACGTAGTCCACTAAATCGGACCAGTCCTATATTCAATAGAATTTTACATTAAAATCAGAAACATTATTCAATTTCACGTATTTTTCACAATATTCCAAACTGTTTATTATTCGCCGTTTATAATATACTTACGTCACATATTTCAAAATCAGTTTCCCATATCAATGAGAATGTTCTTAGAATGCTTGGCTGGAAAAGAGTAGTGATGCAGTTCAAGTCACCAGCTACATGATGCATCATAGTGAAGATACAATCATTCACATATTCTCCATTGCTGTTGAAGCCTTGGAGAAGTAAACCATACTGATGCATAATCTCGATGGATGCAAATCTATACACAAAATTATAAGTGTTAAATAAAGTGATACTTAGATAAGTCGTGATTCTTGTTAAAAGGTTAAAACTACAATAATTAAGACATTTGGAAGAACGAGTTATATATATAATATAGGCTAACTTTCACTTACTGTCTTATGTGTTCCATCATTTTTTGGGAAGAATTTTCTTGGTTTTTGTTGCCGTTGTCCAAAAATAGCAGTAGGATGTGGTTCGTTACAATGAGATCCTAAAATAGTAATAAACAATAATTAAATTAGCATCGAATATAGGCAGGTATCTATATTAAATCTTAGCTCTTATTCAATATAGATTCGGCGTAAATAGATAACGAATAGAAATGTTCTACATTTACTGTAGGTACTTGTAAGTATTTAGAATAAAAGATTATGATGTAATAGATGTTGATATTTTAAACTAGATTTAGTCGTTTTTGTTTGTTGAGTTTGCAATATTACATAACTTTAATGACATATTATTCCGTTTTTTTCGTACACTAGATATTATGAATTCTCTGCCGGTCGCCATCAGGAATAATACTGCACCGTTCACTTTAAATGTTAGATGCCTTTCTCCTTTCAATTGATTGTGGATAATAATAACATAATCTCCGAGACTAATGTAGATTGTAGATTGCTGTACGTTATATTATAACTGATATGACATGAATTCATTCATAAGTAGGTAAAGTAGATAGGTAGTACAAATCATACGTATGTTCGTACATCGATCAGTCAAGCATTAAATTATATACCGGTCATATAAATGAATTACTTCACATACCTGTAAGTATTGTTTAGAATGAACACCGGCCTTGTAGTGTCTAATCAGCAATACCATCAGACATCTTAGTTCTTGTGTATTGCAAATTCTTCCTTGTAGTTTTGTTATCAATGCTTTGTCTTCTTCAGTCAGATGGGATATTTTACTGTAAGTGTCCACTGTTTGTATGAACTCCCGTATTGCTGTTACAACCTATGAAATAAATTCAAGTCTTAGATGTGTGTACACCATAATCGCAGTAGATATATTTTATCGGAGTGACATAATTCATTGAGAATGTGTTGTATATCGTGTAATAAAACTCACCAAATGCATCCTTCGTAAACTTGGTTTTATATCATTACATTTGTTTAGATATTGCATTTGAATTTGCTCACAAAGTTGTACGCCTTGATAAGTCAAATAGGAGATGGTCTCAAATGAGAGAACTTTTTCCACATGCTCCAAATCTAGTTCGAGCTGTGCGGCGAATTTAAGAAAATAAGTGATCAACCAGAAGAAGTGTGAAGTGTCTATTTGTATGGTAATATCCAGTATCAACTGCTTGTGTAAGTAATGAACCAAATGGCCAAATCCTTTTAAAAGAAAATCTACGGTGAATTCTTTAAGGACATTGGTTATATCTTCGTCTGTGGCGGTGTGGTGCAGAAGTCCTTTCATGTTTATTCTGGAAAAGTGGAAAAATATTACGTTTCATTTCATTGTGTTTACAAGAATCAAATACTTCTCATAATAAATAACAAAAAAGGAGTTAAAAATTTACATGTTTGTTTTGCTTCTCTTGACCAATTTCTTTCTTCTCTTATCTTTCTTGTCTTGCACGGGAACGGTTGGTCTATTTTTGGGATTATGTCTTTGCTTATTAGTGTGAGGTTTCTGATGAACAGGTTTCTTCTGTTGTTCGTCATCTTCATTGCTTGAAGTGGAAATAGATTCCTGGTTTTCAAGTTGTGTCACGTAACCACAATCGGAATATTCCGAGTTTGTCGAGACGTATTCCTTTTTAGAATTGCTGCTGGTTGAGCCGATGCTCTGTGAAAGAAGCAAATCATTTGTATAATCATGTGCCAAATTTGGTAATAAATATTGCATATTAAGATGATGTACTAATACAAAAAACCGTAGACAGGACGTCAGGTCAATCTATGGCGTGAGTATGTTCCTACTAATGTTTATAACAAGTTCCGACTCTGTAACGGTAGTACCTAAATGATGCTTTTTAATGTGCGATATTATGATGAAAAAATACTTTATGATGGTGAAATAAAAAAGCCTAATATGAAATCATTAATTACCAGGAGGCTTAGAGGAGTAGTCGATCCTCTCTTGCACACAATACGTCTTGGTGCGGTGGAAATATTTTCGCTTCCAGTCACCATTGAAACCTGAAGTTTCAAAGTGGATATTTTAGTTATAAAATTTACTTGTAATGATATATCTAAATTATAAACTATTGTATTTGGATCATTGGATCTGTTCAACACATGAAGTATTCAAAAGGTTTTATTAGGTTTACATAATGATCGAATAATGCCTGTGTTTTATAAAAGTATATACACTCCAATGGGAGTTAAACATTTTGAAACATTATCCAATATGTTACATAAAAAGAATTGATTGCATTAAAAAGATTTGCCAAGAATAGATTATGATTGTATTTCATGGTAATTAATTCACACATGTGTAATGAATAATTTATCGGTATTATAGGATTTTTAGATCAAATAGGTACTAGAATAAAATTTGTGTCGGCTTGCCTCGGTATATTTTGTATCAATAAATTGGTATCATGCATGAAGTTACTCCTATTAGATCAGAAAACGGGGAGAAAATTCTAACAAAAGTTTATTGGTTAACATAATGAACTTAAACAGAGAAGCCTGACAAAAGTTTGTACCTATTATACCTGCCTCGCGTCTTGAGTATGTCTAGAGGTACTACTTTTTCATAATACACAAATTTGTAACGCGGCTGTTCACTGACGTATTTAATCGATACAATAACATATCGATCGAGAAATCCCCGTTTATCTTGCAGTATAATAGATTTAAACTTATATCAAAATGATGACTTCTTCGAAAAAGTTCATCGAAATATCACATTAATAGAAATAAAACATGTTTAAGAATTATACGCACTTTGTTATTATTTTCGCTATTTTTGTCTGAACTCTCATATTGTTGCACACCACTGTCATTGTCTTGACAGTCGGTGTTGTTGTCTGAAGAATCAACACTCATGGAAACATCTTGAGTGACTTCTTCGTTAGTTTGGTTTTGAGTGGTTTGTTGTGGAGAAGTCGATGTATTGGCTTCGTTATTGTCAGCGCGCGATTCGAGTGCTGTGGCATCATTACTTTTGCCACTTCCACCATTGTCAGACGAGTCTGATGTGGGATCAGATGTTATCATTGGTGAGGAGTCCCCTCCGCCTGCTGTTGAAATAATAGGGAAATTCAATATTAATGACAAAGTTAGCAAAGCATATCCGTATTGTTCGGGGAATCTAAGGACCGTCCTCAGTTGCGTGCATCAACACAATATAATTCATATGTACAGAACGTATTTACCTTGATCAGGTGGTGATGTATTGCTCTCATTATCCTCGGATGTGTCTGATAAAGAAGATTCAAACCAAATGTTGAGCAATCTCTGTAACGTGCCAAAGTGTTGGTCCTTGTAAATAAGAGCAATCAACTGGACAATGGTCACACTCCAATAATTCTAAGATAAATAAATAAAATACACATTTTATTGTAGGGTTTTCATATTGCCTAATGTTTTCAAATCATCGTATTGTCATATAAAGCTTCTTGCACACATAATAATTTTTATCACTAAAAGACTTCAACGCATCACGCCTATGTAAATGAAACAGTCGATTTTATTACGTGATCTCAAAGGTTGGTTTTATACCCAGTGCAATTACTTATTAAAGAATCAAAATATGTACATAAAACTATACTACGACTTATTAATATGAATGTCATTATTACCCCATATGAGCTGGATATAAGACAGAGAAGTATTTTATCAATACTTTGAGTAAACAGATTCCATAGTATTCTATTCTGCAAGGTGCAATTATTATGGTTGGTTGTATTGCGCCCTCTATTTGGATTTTCTGTGACGTGCAGAATATTACGAAGCAGAAGCAAACAGTTGTTGACATTTTCCAGTTGAGATGGTGAAATTTTATCTTCATTCTCAAACACTTGCTTTACATAATCCAGGACGGCTTTAGTGGCTCTACTATCAGCAAACGCCTCCTTTCCAGATATCAACAAATTGTTTAGTTCGAACATTGTATGTTTTCCCACATTGTTCTCTGATAAAGCGTCCACAGAAAGTAAACATTCGACGGGAATCGTGAGATTTACTAAGATCTTGATGGTCAGATCTGTGATCTGCGGTTTGTCTTTCACATGTATAAGTATTGGGACAAGATCTTTTGTGATATTTTGTCCAAAACCAACAGCTCGTCGGAACGTTCTTAGGGTACGGTCTTCTGCATGTAGTTTCTCCAATATTTCTTCCAACCGTTCTATAATATAATGAATACAAAATTAGTAGTAATGTACTATACCTATGAGTGAAATATGAGAAGAGAAATTCAAATGCCTGACTTACGTTGACAATGTTCATTAGTATGGTAGACATCTCCTTCCACGTACCCTAAAGCCCCGAAGGTGCTGTGGATCTGCGGACTTACAAGGACCCACTCCATGTTTACCTGTAGATAATTAAAACACTCATGTAATGCTTGTACATTGTAATAAAATCAAAATCCTTATTATTATAATTTTG
Organism: Ceraclea dissimilis; assembly: GCA_963576895.1. NCBI lineage: Eukaryota > Metazoa > Arthropoda > Insecta > Trichoptera > Leptoceridae > Ceraclea > Ceraclea dissimilis. Next base: position 19,940,946 of record OY756358.1, on the reverse strand, counting down.
TTATTATCTCTGGGTGTTACGTATTAATTATTATCATAATGTATGGAAATTTAGAACATGCAACTACAAGGTAAAGATACAGAATCCTACTTAATTAATTTTACGATGAATTCCATCACAAATTCAATAGTAAGTATAAGTATATTTTATTTACATAAAATGTTCTATACATGTTACCTAATATTCATTTGAAATTACAAATCTTTTTAGATATTATGTATTTGTGTGATTTTTCAATACAGGTAATTGAAAATAAAGGTCATAGGTAATAATTACTACGGTTACGTAGTTTCGAGGATATGGTAATATAACGTGACTGTTTTAAGGCATCATATAATATTATGATTATCATTATACATGCAGATTGATATCTCGAAGTGGAATTTACAAATTGAAACTATTTTTTTAATATGAATATTGAATACGTAGTATTTAAAATATAACGAGTTTTTGATCTAATACAAAGTGCCACACTATACCCTCATGCACATCCCTTGCGGGATAGGCAGAGAGAACGGATCGCCAGACTTTCCTATCCTTACACACACTTCGGGCTTGCGTCACATTCATGCAATTCCTCATACACATTCTACGATTACTTTTACTCAAAACACGTCCGTCCTTCAGGATCTTGTCCAGTCATGTGGTTCTTGGACGGCCGCGTCTCCTTACACCTCTTCTTTCACCCAGGTAAATTTTCCTTGTTATCCTTTCATCGTTCATTCTCTCCACATGTCCCAATCATCTCAACTTGTTCACTTTCATTTTAGTCACAACATCCTTTTTACATTCACACAAAGTAGGTACCTATCATAATATAATTAATTTGAATTAAGCCATCAATTTACACAATGCTAGTATACTCTGCAGTTTTATTAACTTGGAGCGGTTTGTAGAGATGACAACAGATGATTTGAACTCTTTGTGGGTTCATGTCTCTATTGCCTTTGTGGGTTCATGTCTCTATTGCCTTTGTGGGTTCATGTCTCTATTGCCTTTGTGGGTTCATGTCTCTATTGCCTTTGTGGGTTCATGTCTCTATTGCCTTTGTGGGTTCATGTCTCTATTGCCTATACTATATTTTGGATGACTGTTGATGTCTCTGTTTCATTTATCTAATTCATTTTCGCTTTTTCACTACTTTTCATTTCTTCTCTTTTACTGAATTAACTTTATTTTATGTAATGTGTGAATACTAATACTCCTAAATGCGAAACCTGATAGGTACACATTTTTTTTTCAGAAAAGCATGATTTCTCTCTCTCTCTCCCTTTCCATTCCTGTAAATGTGCAGTTTAGATATCATATGGGAAGTTTTATACTGTACTTAAATAAAAAAATAACGTTTTTTGGTAATTCAGGCTCGCGACCCAACTATGACGTCACGGTCATTTCCCACGGCATTAACGTTCAAAATCGCGTGAACAATCTCATAATAAAATGGTAAAAAAAGCGTTTTATTCGTTTTTTGGGGTTAATTTTGCTTCAATCAAAAAACTTTTACGGTTATTCCCTACATTTTAATGCATATTATCAGTACAAAAAAAAAACTCTACGACTTTCAGGAAACGAGTTTCCGTCTTCCGTCTTTCGGAAAAAAGATCAGAGGTGTTTTTCACAAATTTTTTTTTGAGAAATCTGTACTGAATATAAAAAAAAAAATTAACGGTTATTCCCTATATATTTAAGGTTCAATGTATCTATTCTATTTATTTCCAAAGCATATTTAGTAACGGTTGTCGAGATCTATGGTCTCCCGTTTTTAGAAATTATTGAAATGTCAGTATGCGTACTTTTAAGAAAAAGTCTTTTAGAAATTATTTGGTGTAGTGTGTTGTATACGGGTAGGTACAATTGGGTATAATTATTATGTTGTATGAGGATATGCGACGCTCTATAATAACAAGGCACGTTATTGAATCACATCTCTTTAATATTACTCAGCACGTTATACAACCACATCTCTTCTGATATTTCTATACTCCACCTATTATATTGTATTATATATGGTACTATTATAGTATCGACAATGTAATATTATACACCTGGATAAGTACACGTAATACCTATTACCTATATATTGGTACCCAGTGGTGTATATAGGTTTTCATTTCGGGGTGAGAGGGTGGGGCGATCATAGACGTAGTGAAAAAATCAATAATAGCATAATTTTTTTCGTCAAGGCGAGTGAAAAGATCATGTTTATTAAGTTGGGATTAAGTATTGTGATGTGCTAAAAAATGTAATGTAAAAGAAGCGCCCCAGGCTACATTTTTTCGGAAGATGGGTGAAGTGATGAATCTGAGAGCTTTCTATAATTAGTGGGTGGCATATCATTGTTTGACATTTTGAGGGGGCTCGCCTCCCCCCACTATATACATTATTGGCACCTTTTGTTCGTTCTTAATTCCTATACACCTCGGGTTGCTGATGCTCATTCCACTTCCCTCTACTGCCTGTTATATAAGTAAATTACCTAAACTACCTATTCATCATCATCTATACATATGTAGTGAATTGGATTAAGTTTCTATACATACTTAGGTGTTATCTAATGCCTATAACTATTGTTCAATATAACGATGAAAATACAATGGAAAATTTCTAACAGTCAACTGAATTTATCTTCACCAAGACTGGTATTTATAAGTTAGAAAAATATCTGGAGCATATCTGGAAAGAGCCTTCGAGATAGAATACGAAATACCATGATAAGAGAAATGTACGAGATCAAAGATGTCGTTAGGTATGGGAGGCAACGGAAAAGACAATGGTATGCACATGTGAGGAGAATGGAGCCACTAGACTCCCTCATATTCATGCATTGCACGGCCAACCTCAGTGTAGACGACTCCCGGGTAGACTATCAAAGACAGTTGGGACTTCGAAACACATATATCCATAAATACATATAAACATACGAAAAAAGAAAACACAAATATTTCCCTTTTTTTTTAAAAAAATAGGCAGTCAATTTCCCAAACATTTCCCATTATTTGTCGTACATATTAAGTACACCTCTCTGTCTCTCCACTAGCAAAATACCCGGACTAGATTGATGCATGCATGTGTCGTATAGATTTTATGTAGCTCTACCTAATTAATTTCGTATAGAAGAACAATATACCAAAAAGTTAAAAGTACTTATCGTTTTATTGAAAACTACGAAGTATTTTACGAGAAGAAAGTAGATACACCTTAGAGTTTTCATTATATAAACGAGTATGTAATAGATATCCGGATTAAATTGTACAGGTAGGTACAATTTAATCCGGAATCATGTTATGTAATTAACCTATTTGAACAATAGTGATAATTATAGCTACAGTACTGTAGGTAGGCACTTTCTGTATAAATGGAATTATTAGGTTGTGTAACTATACGGAGAATCGGTCAAAAGAGCAAAAAAATTGCGAAGATCCTTATCGATTAGAAGGGCAGATTGGTTTACCATAAGTAGCTATTTTATTTTTATCTTTGATGGATACATACTCAAATATTTTCCTGCATACTTCACAGTAAGATAAAAGCTTCTATCGTGAATCAAGAATATATCGTCAGCACCGAGGTACGAACCCGGCACCTACCGATTAGAAGTCCTTCCAACTATCTGAGCCAAACCATACCCACTCGTCATAAAACTAATTAGATATTTGCGTGTAAGTGTATTATTACTTTTTTGTTGAGTTTGTTTCTATTAAAAACATGGCTGAAGAAGGTCATGGCGAAATCTCGGATTCCAAGTTATTTCAAGGTACCTTATTTAACTATCAAGTTTTGGGATTACCAATATGAATCATGTTGCTCTGTAATTGAAGCAATTTTTCTCTTTAACCCTAAGAGTTATTTGCCTATGTCCTAGTCCTGACTCCTGACGATAGGGCAGAATCAGAATATCGTTACTCAAAATATCCAGTCTGAGAGTTCTCCCATGTAAAACTCATTCCTGGACATAAACATTATGTAACTTGACTGAAATATTATTGTGATAAATCATTATTACGGGTTTCCGACGACATAGTCCTAGTCTGACCAATAAGTTCAACAAGGCGGCAGAATCTGAATAAGAAGTGGGAGAGACGATTGGAGGGGGGTGGAATTAGTGGCCTACATCCAAAAGTAGAAGGAGGAGGGCTGAAGATGAAGACAGGTTTCCGAAAGACCCCAAAGACTTTCCCTCCAGTTTCATTATTAGATGACCTAGTGGAACTAAGTTAGCAATAGTATAGTGATAGATTACGAGTACAGGGCACATTTAAATACACGTGAGCGTCTAGAGAACATACATAACTATGACTGTATACTTATGTATATAACATTGCTGTAATATTACATACATACCTCCCTTGTTAGTACTAGGTAAGACAGCTAGGAATTCTAAATGAACGTCGCTTCCCCTCTCTTACCGCTCCAAATTTTCAAATATTTCGTCCACAAGTTTTACTTACACATACATACATCCAAATTTATACAATATACATACAAACGAAGCTATATACTTACATATTATAACATTTTAGTTTTGAATTTCATTCAAGTTCTATGTACCAACTATTGTATTTGGTAGGTGTATCTACCTACCTACCTATTATATCCGATTGGAAAATAATATGCGTTGTTATATTTTTTAGTATATTTTATATTGATACTAGTTAGTAGCCCCCAGTGTGATCGGCGCTAACTAGGATTTGTTCAAAAAATAATGAAATAAAAAAGAGTGCACATAGATTTGGTTGGTAACGCGCTCGACTGTTAATCCAGTGGGCGCGGGATCAATCCCCGACCTACTCCACTTCACAACACAAGCTTTTAAGCTTTCTGTGAAGTGTGCGAATATGTATTTGGGTTTATTTCGATAAACCCAGATTCATTTATAAAAAAAAATAAAAAAATAAAAAAAAACATACATAATATGTGAATAAAATTATTGTCCCGTATAATTTCAATTAAATTAAATTTCAAAATTCTTTATTTTTATAAGTTTATTTCATCAGTAACTATACGGCTAATGAAGCCTTTTACATATATAATAGAAAATAAACAGTATAAGAACATGTCTAACAAAAATAATACAATATTTATTTACTTATTATAACCGTATACAATCATACTAATTTCTATCGATTCTCTATCAAGTTATTCTATCGATTCTCTACTTTAGTTAGGACTAAAGTATGTACGAATCGCGTATAAGCCGAAGGTATTTTGAGTTTTTTTTTAACAGAGATGGGTACTTTAACCCTAGATATATCTATTTCAATTATAAAAAGTCTTGATTTCCATACGCAACCCAAATTTTCCAACTCCCCTATTCTACATATGTATGAAAAGCATCTTGTATGAAAGTACGTATATGGGAAAATCTACATATACGAGTATATTTTAGAAAATTTATGTGCGTGTATGATCTTTCGTGTCCCGAGAGGTTGCATAATTCCAGGAGTAAAGGTTAGCTGGAAGATATTGCTCATACAAATAATATGTCACATCTTTTTTACGCTTTATGTCAACAGAGATTTATTTTTATTTATTTTCACGTTATTAGAAATCGAAACTTAGATTCAAACATGTTACTGAGATATAGGAGCTCTAAAAAATCATACCTTTTTTAAACAAATAGTTTCGTTTTTTAGTTAGCATAACCTCTGAACAAACTTTTCGCCTCCAAGTGAGATAATATGTGAATTTAACATTACCGGACTATCACAAACAACATGTAAAAAATCAGCACTATCCGATAATATTATCAAAAGGTTAATCTATAGTGCAGTTTGTTATATTTTCATATGCAATGCACCTGACCTTGCAGTCAGCGAGCGTTTTGCAATAATTTAATTAAGTAGGTATATGATTGTTGATGTAAGCGTCACGTTAACGTTTGACGTCACTGACGGCATCGTTAATTCGTTGCGTCATCAACTGATAAGTCATCACATCACACATTCAATGACCTGCGGTCCTATATACTTAAATACTTGCAATATACTCGTACCTATTTATCTCATTATTTTCTGCAGATTAACAGAAATAATCATTAGAAAAAAGGTGACTGCAGATTCAAGGTTATATAGAGTGAAACGGACCAACGATGGTAGGTATTCTACTCAAGCTACAAGTTACCTTTGGTCTCGACTGTCGAGTTAGGAGTTACATAACGGAATAAGTTTATATTCATTTATTCTTATAGCGAACATTGTAATAATTTAATCCAATACATCACCAAAGACATTTGAAATGAAAGATTTTGTCGGGAAATTTGCGTAACTTTTCAACATTGGTGAAAATTCCCCACGCATACTTTAGCCTTAGGCTCCCCACACACGTTCGGAAGTTCAGTCAGCTGAATCGAACGGTTGCAAAAAAGCTCCGACCAAAACCTCTCTCTGAATTCAGTGTTACCCTGGTTTTGAATTCAGAAAGTGGTTTTGGTCGGAGCTTTTTTGCAAACGGTTGATTCAATTAATTAAACTTCCGGACGTGTGTGGGGGCTCTCGCAACTAATAATTAGTTATATAACTACCTGTTAACTAGATTAATTTATATTAATGTTATTACGTTATTAGAGTTAGGGTTTGTGAGGAAAATTTGTTTATTATTGCAGGTCTGACTCGTCAACAGAAATCGCGTTGTTGAATTTATCACGTTGTTCACAACATGACCAGAAAATAATATTGTCATTACGTAGCGTAACTTATTATGTTTATGTATCAATATTGGAATATTTTAACCTCCTGAGTGATTTAGTCCTACACATAGTACTTAACAAATAAAAATAAATCCTTTAAAAATCCCCCAGCTTTAACATATGGATGGTGTTGGATACCATGGTACTTTATATAGTACGTATGGAACACATTTTCCTTCCGAGATTTTTTAAAAATATTTTTCTGGTTATCCTTAAGGCCTATAAAATTCACTCCGAAAAAAAATATTAAACCAAAAATATTTCTTAGCACTCAGGAGGTTTCAGGGGTCGGCAAACTTTTTTTAAAAAGGTCCTTTTAAAAATTCGGAGGCCCGGTAGGTTAAGTAGCAAACCTGAAGATGTGAATAAGTAATTTTTTCATTATAACAACTATAAATTGGCAACTAAAAACCAAAAGTGTACATAAATAAAAAATGTTTCGTATTATTTAGTGGCATTATTACAATTTTTTTATATGGTATGAAAGGCGAGAGAGAGAAAAAACTGGAAAAAATGGAAGAGGCCTATATCAAGCAGTGGAGGGACCATAGCTGACGAAGAAGAAGAAGATGGTATCACATTTAAACACATTACATCGACCGAATTAAAAAAAAGGCGTGCCGGACCGCGGACCCTAGTTTGCCGACCACTGTTCTAAGTCGTAAGCATATTTTGCATTTATGAATCAAATCATTAATTGTCTTATACAAAACTACTAAAACTCCTGTGTTTTGTAGAGAAAATCAAGTTTAAAAAATATTCCTGTAAGGTGGTGTGCAAGAAAGTATTTGGGTTTGTGTATGCAAGCCCATCAGATTCTTTTTATAAAAAAGTACCAATCAATTACATAGGTACATTAATTACCCATGCACCAGTCGCATACCTCTGCCTGCATCCTTTTTTTATTTTTTATTTAGTCTCGTATATCCTCATATCTTGTACACACATATAGAACCGGCCTTATTAGTTTCGTTAGGTAGGTATTTACAAAACGCAACGAATCAAAATCTCGAAATTCGTTGGTAAAAATCTTGTTATTGTTGAACTATTGATGGTTATTTATAAAATAAGCAAGTAGGCGTTTATTTTAAACAGGCCTCCATCACCAGCGTGCGTTGCCTGTGAAAGGAATAAGACGACTAGACTCCATTCTTCATGGTATTTACCGAGTGTCCCATGAGCGTCGCCAGCCTCGGAGCTAGGGAGGGGGGTGGGGGTCAAAAAAAAAAGAAAAAAAAAGATATAGTCTGAAAAACGCGTAAATAGCGACGCAGGCGATATTTTTTTGTGAGACATAGTGAAGAAGGTCGTGATGTGTTTTATTTATTTGAAAATATTATTTTATTTATTTGTATATAATATTAATAGGTATAAAAAGGGATTGTCATAAAAAGTATTAAGAAATAGCGCCGCAGGCAATTAGTTTTTATAAAACTGATGGGTTTTCGTACTAAATTTAGAAAATTTATGATATGGTGAGAAAATGTGTGGTAGTCAAGCTTTATCATTTAGTATGAAAAAATATATACCTATACCAATCTCTAGGGGGGGGGGGGTCAGCTGCCCCCATGCCCCCCCCCCTGGCGACGTCAATCAGTGTCCTGGGTATTCGTAACACATTCTACACATTCCATGAAGATTGCAAAATAATGAATTATTTAGACTATTTATATAAAGATCATTCCCCTTCAACAGAGACTGTCTCGTGTGTGAGGTGCGAAAGTTGGCGAAAGTGTGTGGGCAATGGGGATGCTGTGTGTTTAATTAATTTATTTATTTATTTACACTTTTGGTGAACAAGATACAGACATATGTAAACATTAAAATAAAATTATAACATTTGTTCACTAGGGCGAGCTCATCGCAGTACTGCGATCTGTATGTTTAATGGTAATCCCATTATTGATATTACCCTGATGGTCATAAATAAATAAATATTTATTGGCCAAAGAAAAATGTGCATAGTTAAAAAAAAAACAAGACAATGGTAGTGTGCCAAAAGGCGGACTTATTGCAAAAGCAATATCTTACAGTCAACCCGAAATACATAATATTTGTATATTTATAAAGAAAACGATAATACTATTGTTACTATATAATGTAAATAAATTAAGTTCGTCACATGTAAATATGACCCTGTGGTATTAAAGATGTTAATAGCGCCGCAGGCGACTTTTTTCGAAACTGAGTGAAGAGGGTAATGATACCAATATCCATCCTTTGATTTATTTTCCTTAAATAAAAAAACGTATCAATAAAAAGCGCCGCAGTCGAATTTTTTTTAGAAAGCATGTGAAATAATGTCTTGTCTTTCTATAACAGGCCTGGGCAAACTTTTTGGATGAAGGGCCATTTCAAATTATAAATGAGCGATGGGCCGTAAGTATAATACAATTTTAGAATTATTATTAGGGTAAAAAAATAATTACTTTGGTACATACCTGCACGGATATCTTTTAGAAGAAATTGTGTTTCTCATTCTATTAATAATGAAATTCTCCTCCTCCGGATCCAACGTCGAATTATTTTCAGAAATTTAGTAAAATTTCAATAATCCAACTCCATTCGTTATCGATAGTACGAAAAGTTTTCACTTTGTTTAACTAAAGAAAAGTTCAACACGCAATATTTGCAGAGATTTTTCTTAGTATATTTTAATGGTCACACTAACAACAATGTTCTTTATTTGAATTTTTATTTGTTGTATTATTATGTGTAGCCGGTTTGACGTTTTGTTTATTGTTTTTAAATGTTTAATTCACAACGTTTCGAAACAGTTTTTACTAACACTTTGCAGTGTATATTAAAAGTATTTTCGAGATTTGTTTCAGCGAAGACTTGCTACCACATCGAAGTACGGAATGATAATAAAATAACATTTCAGTTTATTCCAGTACGATGTTATTATCAGTACAGTGTGGGTAGGTACTTGGTACTTGCAGATGTAGTTGTAAAGTACTTCGTATAGTACTGGGTAAGTACTCACTCAGTACGGACAGGTAATTAGGTACTTACGGGTATTATCGCCGATCTCACTACGCATGCGTTCGTATAGGTATTTCATTCGCTTAGTTTTTATAAAAAAAATATTTAACAAGTCTCCATCAAGTATCCACCACACACCAGCTTCGAAGCTACAAGGGTGTCAATTAAAATTTACTTTTAATAAGGTATGAATAAGACTAAATAGCGCCGCAGGCGATTTTTTGTTAGGATGAGTGAAGAAGGACGTAAACTTGTAGCTAGACTGGGGCATCATCCGAGGTCCTAGAAGGCCCCAAAGAAAATACAAGAAAATTAAAAATGGACCCCTGATGCAATATTCCCCCGGGATCCTAAAGGTCTGGACTTAATATAGATCCGGTTTACTAGTCTTTATATTATTATACTAGTCTTATCTAGAACGTCTAGGACAGGTACGTTACATAGTGACAGGGATAAATAGCGCCGCAGGCAAATTTTTCTTTGGGGAGGGGGGGGGGGCATACGTACATACCAATGCGGACATACCAGAATTTCTTAATATCTTATGCATGATAATACCTCTAGTGTGGAAAATACCGGGTAGCTTGTCCACGTGAAGATGCAACGTGACCATCATGAGGAAGTGTGGGTGCGGGGTATAGTCCTATACTCCTATAGTCTACTATCTATATAGCTCTATACAAATCAAAATAATATGTAGTGGTGTGTGTTTATATATAATCCTTACACACACTCTTACATATTATTATGTAGGTACCTAGTAGGCAGTTTGCTAAAACTCTATCTTAGAAGAGTACGCATATTCTCACGAACTCCGAAAAGCCCAGCCCACAATCACCGGCTTCAGGAGCAAGCTGAAAACTAAGAGTTTTAAGACCAGCTTCCCGCGCCCTATGGAACACATTAAACGGCGCCAAAAAGTCATCTATCATCATTGACATTATTTGACTAAAAATGGGAGACCAATTAGATCTCGACAATCTTACTAAATATGCTTTTGGAAAAAAATAGAGTAGATACATTGAACCTTTATCCATCAGGGAATGAGCGTAACAGATTTTTTATATCTTGTACAGATTTCCCAAAAACAAATGTGAACAACACCTCTGATTTTTTTATGAAAGATAGCAACTCTATTGTTAACTGCAAAACTGCTCTAATATGCATTAAAATCTAGGGAATGGCCGTAAAAGTTATTTGATTGAAGCGAAATTAAACCCACAAAAAAAAACGTTATTTTTCATGCGATTTTGACCCTTAATGCCGTGGGAAATGACCGTGACGTCATAGTTGGGTCGCGAGCCTAAATTGCTTGCTTCAGTTTACACTCAGTAAACACATTAGGTAAATTAAAGAGACAACATACAAACCATCATCATCATCATCAGCCCGCGTTTGCCCACTGCAGGACATAGGCCTCTCCTCTCCTCCTCCACTTTTCCCGCTCCTGCGCGATTCCTATCCACTGGGATCCAGCAAACCTCTTGATGTCGTCCATCCATCTGGCAGGTGGACGCCCTTGTGGTCTTTTGTCGCCCCTTGGTCTCCACTCCAGCAGTCTCCTCGTCCATCTGTCCAAGTTTCGTGTAAAATCTTATTGTTTGTTCCTGGTACAAAAATGACTATAGCGATACTCTCCCGGGACAGAGTTTCATTATTTTCCCAAAATGATAAAACAAATACTACGGTCTATCGGGACTATGCATGTACTTTCATTTCCCGCTAGTCTCTTGGTCTACTTTTGCCCATTGTCCTCTAGTCCTCTCTATTTCCCGAGTAAAATGCCTGATGATATCAATAGGTTATCGCTGCTTGGAATAATTCTGTATTTACGTGTATGTGGCTTATATACGTATAAAGTAAAGTCTGATTTTTGTAAGTGTTGCGCATAACTCCTGGATTTTACGATGGATTGCTGCGAAAATTTTGAATAATATTTGCGATAATATAGGCTGTGTCCTAACGTCGCCGGTTTTTGGAGAAAAAGCTTTTCTTAGGAGATGTCATGCTGATGAGGGGATCCGAGGGTTGTATGGCATCGTGTGTGATGTCGTATGAAAGAGCGTTGGAAAAGAAATTCAGATCTTATGTCACATTTTGTCCAGCTCAAGCCTATATAGAGTATGCACGGTTGGTTTGTCAAATTTACCGTTACGAAGCACGGCTAACTCAGTAAAATATATTTATTAAAATAAATGTAAGTATGTTACAAAATAATACAAAACAACAACTGAAATGATTTGAAATATCAGGACTATGTTAATATATCTGGGTTACGGGAATAGTGTAGTATAACGCTTTACTACAATACGAGTATGTAAATAATGTGCACGGGCATGTGACAGAACGTATGATAACTTATTATTCTTATTAAGCTATCATTATTAGTATAATTAATGGAATGGGCATAATATTCCCACTCATTTTAATAGAAAATATACAATCTTTACATAAAGTTAAGAGTACAAATAATGAAATTGCAAAAAAAATCTTAAAACGGGAGACCTTAGATCTTGAAAACCTTAAGGTGTGGATATACGGGGTCTCAGGAGACGCGCCTCCAGGCACTGACAAAATGGCGTCAGTCTCTTCAGTGAAATACACGACGGGAGATTTTCGTCTCTAGAGACGGCATCTCTAGTAAAAATGGCCGACAATCGCCTCCTGTCATCAAATTCTAAAATACACGGGACTATCTCGAGACGCGAGACTTTGGTCTGTTGCTGCATTCATTCTATTAGTATTTTTGGCGCCATAATGGCGTTTGGTTTTATGTACATACTCTAGTGTCATGTATTTACGAGTATTGTGATTAAAAAATATAATTATATACCGCTTTGAAATTATTTATCGATTCAGTAATGTACATATGTCGGTCGGTACTTTACTTACATGCGTATGTGCATATTTCCTTTTCTGCGTTAGTAAATGAAATAGAATACTTAATTAGACCTTCTTTTAATGTACACCATTCCTATGACATCAGTGACATAAGCCAAAGCAAGTATCGGTATGCACTACATACCCGAAACCGTTGTGAGTAGCAAAATTTTGTTTCCTCCTTATGTTTCTTCGATGAATATTAAAGGGTGAATTAATGGTAACTACATAGTTTGCTATAAATGTTGTAGGACATGAAGGGAATAACAAAACACGTAATGTTAATGTATTTTTCACAACTGTATTCATATTTCACATGCAAATGCAACTCTGTTATTAATCCGCCATTATTTAAAAATAATATTATAATTATAATCAACTAACAATTTTATTATTAACAATGTACTAATATCGTCACAATCGCAGGAATGTTTAAAATTATATATCAATACAAAAACCACGTGCCCACGCGCGCCAATCCAATTCAGTTGCAAACATCTCCAAGAGACCTCAGATTAAAATTGAACATGTCAAAAGACCGGAGACGCGTCCCCTGAGACGAAAATATGTAAAATACACGACGCGAGACTTGCGTGCGCAGACCGTCTCAGGAGGCGCGCGGTATCGAGAGATATCTCGCGTCTCCGATGTGTTTACACACAAGAGACCTGTCATTTTGGTATCCGGGAGGCCAAAATCTCTCGTGTATATCTTCGCCTTTAAGGTGTGGATATACGGGGTCTCAGGAGACGCGCCTCCAGGCACTGACAAAATGGCGTCAGTCTCTTCAGTGAAATACACGACGGGAGATTTTCGTCTCTAGAGACGGCATCTCTAGTAAAAATGGCCGACAATCGCCTCCTGTCATCAAATTCTAAAATACACGGGACTATCTCGAGACGCGAGACTTTGGTCTGTTGCTGCATTCATTCTATTAGTATTTTTGGCGCCATAATGGCGTTTGGTTTTATGTACATACTCTAGTGTCATGTATTTACGAGTATTGTGATTAAAAAATATAATTATATACCGCTTTGAAATTATTTATCGATTCAGTAATGTACATATGTCGGTCGGTACTTTACTTACATGCGTATGTGCATATTTCCTTTTCTGCGTTAGTAAATGAAATAGAATACTTAATTAGACCTTCTTTTAATGTACACCATTCCTATGACATCAGTGACATAAGCCAAAGCAAGTATCGGTATGCACTACATACCCGAAACCGTTGTGAGTAGCAAAATTTTGTTTCCTCCTTATGTTTCTTCGATGAATATTAAAGGGTGAATTAATGGTAACTACATAGTTTGCTATAAATGTTGTAGGACATGAAGGGAATAACAAAACACGTAATGTTAATGTATTTTTCACAACTGTATTCATATTTCACATGCAAATGCAACTCTGTTATTAATCCGCCATTATTTAAAAATAATATTATAATTATAATCAACTAACAATTTTATTATTAACAATGTACTAATATCGTCACAATCGCAGGAATGTTTAAAATTATATATCAATACAAAAACCACGTGCCCACGCGCGCCAATCCAATTCAGTTGCAAACATCTCCAAGAGACCTCAGATTAAAATTGAACATGTCAAAAGACCGGAGACGCGTCCCCTGAGACGAAAATATGTAAAATACACGACGCGAGACTTGCGTGCGCAGACCGTCTCAGGAGGCGCGCGGTATCGAGAGATATCTCGCGTCTCCGATGTGTTTACACACAAGAGACCTGTCATTTTGGTATCCGGGAGGCCAAAATCTCTCGTGTATATCTTCGCCTTTACTATTGTGAAATTATTTTAAACTGTCGAACGCAGTCATAAAAGTGTGAGAAGGGTCGACTACCTGATTTATTCACACTTGTGGCTGTGTCCGTTCTTCGTCACACTTTATGATTGCGTTCGACAGTTTAAAATAATTTCACTACAAAAAGGTTTTGGAAAAAAATATAGTACATATTGAATACATTGAACCTTTATCATAGAGAATTACAGTAAAAGTTTTTGGAGTGCGAGTGACGCGAAATTAACCCCATAAATTTAAAAATTACGTTATTTTTACTATTATATCATGCGATTGTTCATGCGATTTTGAACCATAATGCCGTGGGAAATGACCGTGACGTCATAATTACGTCGCGAGCTTTGATGTAGGTACTTGGTGGACCTACTTGGTGGATATTGATATCTTTTGTGTTTTAGATAGATCGATGACGATCACAGAACACATATACTCTAACGAACGAGATGACGATTGATGTTTATTGTTTATCTGCTCTGCAGAATAGTAAGTAAATATTTACAGTTGTTTTAAGTGTTATAAAAACAATAACACAATAATAATTAGTGATTAGTTCTGTTCTGTCTGTACTTCAAACATCAACAAATACCTATGTTTTTGCAAGGTTTTACTTAACTACATGCACTCTGTTTGCGCAATTCTTGGAATCGCCTTTTCAATCACTTCCTAACTACTTAGAGACCTGAAACTTGCGAACGTACTTAAACTCGGTGACAATACGTTTCTGTAAAAAAAAAGATCATCCTTTTCCAGAGATAAAAAAAGATGTAAGGTATTTGAGAGGGATCCAAGGATCGTGTGGGATCATGTGTGGTATCGTATGAAAGGGCGTTGGAAAAGAAATCCAGATCGTCAGAAAGACACTGAGCGATCGAGACCATCCAGTCACCGCATACTTCTGTGTTTGGTAACTCACAAAAATGCTTCACGAGCTACAGCAGAACATATATTTTACAGAGTTTGAATCTGTCAATTATTGGTGCAAGGCGCCATTGGAATGAAGGAACCCAAGCTTACCTAAGGGTTCAGTATCGTGTGGAAGACAACGAATGACGGATCTAGGATGTGGAGTCCTCAAATCTTACAATTACAATTAAGTTACGATTATGTACTTTTTATTCTAATGTAATATACTGTCATCGAAAGACAGTCTAACATTTTTTCAGTAAAAATAATAATATAAATAAATAAATCTTTAGGTATTGGCCAAAACAAAATATGCATACCTAATTACAAAAATAAGACAATCGTAGTGTGCCAAAAGGCGGACTTATTGCAAACGACCTATTCCGCGCCAAATCAACACAATTTTATGACAAAATTGACCTCACCATCTCAGATTTTCATGAAATTTGGTACATTTGTACTATTGATAGAGATATGGAAAAATACCAAATTTCATTGCGACATGTCAACTCATTCCTGAATTACAGCCATGTAAAGTGCTGAAAAAATGGACCAAAAGACCGCGACCATCTATTTTTGAAGTGCTCTAGAAGCTCTTCTAATTGAGCTAGAGAGCTGGGAGAGGTGTCATTTTAAAGCATTTTTAATGGCCTTTTGAATGATACACAACATGATGTGGGGTGCGCAACATTTTTTTTTTGAAAATTTAATTTTTAAAATTTAAATTTAAATATTTCTGAAAGTACATATTTTAAAAATTTCAAATAAATTCCATGAATAGTTTATATTCACACAAATCATCTGGCAAAATTTGAATTTGGGACCGCAATGGGTTCACTGTTAAAAAAAATTAAAACTGTTGCATCTTTCATTAATTCCCTGTATAATACAAGGAAACAGAGGAATCGTTAGTACGGAGTCATGGGTTTTTGGTATATTTAGGTTGGTGGGGTAGTGGAGAATTCAATTTGAGACACATTTCCGCCCCCAGCCCCCCCTCCCCCCCCCGCCACCATTAAGAAACCTTCTAAAATCAATTTTTTTTTATATTATGCGATATAACTTTATTGATTCGCATTTTAGGGCAAAAAATATATACGCAGATTTAAAAATCATTAAATATGCTGCAGATTGATTTTAGAAGGTTTCTTAATGGTGGCGGGGGGGGAGGGGGGGCTGGGGGCGGAAATGTGTCTCAAATTGAATTCTCCACTACCCCACCAACCTAAATATACCAAAAACCCATGACTCCGTACTAACGATTCCTCTGTTTCCTTGTATTATACAGGGAATTAATGAAAGATGCAACAGTTTTAATTTTTTTTAACAGTGAACCCATTGCGGTCCCAAATTCAAATTTTGCCAGATGATTTGTGTGAATATAAGCTATTCATGGAATTTATTTGAAATTTTTAAAATATGTACTTTCAGAAATATTTAAATTTAAATTTTAAAAATTAAATTTTCAAAAAAAAAATGTTGCGCACCCCACATCATGTTGTATATCATTCAAAAGGCCATTAAAAATGCTTTAAAATGACACCTCTCCCAGCTCTCTAGCTCAATTAGAAGAGCTTCTAGAGCACTTCAAAAATAGATGGTCGCGGTCTTTTGGTCCATTTTTTCAGCACTTTACATAGCTGTAATTCAGGAATGAGTTGACATGTCGCAATGAAATTTGGTATTTTTCCATATCTCTATCAATAGTACAAATGTACCAAATTTCATGAAAATCTGAGATGGTGAGGTTCAAAGAGTGTGTTGATTTGACCCGGAATTGGTCAAACGCAATATCTTACCGTGAACCCTCAATACTAAGCTGTTATTACTTAAATATATTCATGGTTGTAGAAAGAGAAGTTTTGAGGTTGAAAACAAAACAATTGTGTGTAGATATTTTAGGAATAGGGCCATGTTAAATTTAGGAAAATGAACCCAGAATATCAACAAAAGCACACGATCGCCCACCACATTGAACTGCTGGGGGTGAGAGAGTTATAAATAGCCCATACCTTCGTTATGAACGAGTACAACACCGTGACCGAATAAACCCAGTCACATGGCTCTCCCTTGCACGTGCTGGGATAGGGGATGGGAAACTCGTTCCACACAATGTTTTCTAAATATAACCACGACCTTTGCTAAATTTATACACCATAACAATTGACAATACTCCTCTTAGTAACAACTACTTGTATGGGTGTATTTCTAAAATAACTATTAAGGAAACGTGCCTTTATTTTCATGTGCTTCCGACTGATGTAATAAAATCTATAATTAGCAAAAGGACATAAAATTAAATCGGGCAAAGAAAATCAGACCGCTGAACTACCAAGATGCATTGGGCTGAGCTGGGCTGCTTTCGGGGAACTAAAACATGTATTTGACAACAAGGAAGTCCAGAATAATCTAAAAGCCAGAGTATACCATTCCTGTGTTTTGCCCGTGACAACATACGGTTTTGAAACCATGTCGCTATTAAAATAGAGAATTGTGGAAGACACAGGAAGAGGCCTATATCCAGCAGTGGAGGGAAAGGGGTTGATAAGAAGAAGAAAGAAGTAAAAGGTAGGTAGGTACCACCAAAAGTATCCAAAATAGGTGAGTATATGACCACCTTATGACCACTTATCGAGTACTCAAATTACCTAGGTACTAAGATTTTTTGTAGGCACTATACTCGTAAAAATCTGAATTAGAATCTATCCCTAATCCCTACTAATATACCCTAGATTCCAGGGTGTAAATATTGACGACAAAAAAATCAAGTATGTATTTGAAAAATATTCCTCTTTGCACAGTAATAAAGCATTGAAAATTTTGATACGACATAATGTATTTTACATCAATTCTGCTGATTTATAAAAATGGACGCAGTAGGTAATGTTCGTGTTACCACAAAAAATGTGAAGTCAGTCGGTAGACCCATAGGCGTCGTCAGGGGGGCAGCCGCCCCCTCCTAGAGACTGGAATAGGTATATATTTTTTCGTACTAAATTATAAAACCTCACAAAAAACGCATTATCACCACACATTTTCTCATCACGTCATAAATTTTCTGAAATTGATATAAAAAATCCATCAAAATACAACTTTTTCACAAAAAATTGCCAGCGGCGCTATTTTTTTATTACTTTTTATAGAAAACATTTTTCATACATAATATTGCGCAAATTATTATGTACATTTTCAAATACACCAAACCAAATCACGACCTTCTTCACTATGTCTCACAAAAATTTTCGCCTTTCACCGCTATTTATGGGTTTTTCATCCTATATCAATTTTGTAAATTTTTGTTGCCCCCCCCCCTATAGCTTATAATTGATTAGTAATAGAATTTAATTTAGTACATAATGCCTGTAACAATTTTTTAGTGTACTTACCTACCAGCATGGGTGTCGCCAGCCTCGGAGCCAAGGAGGGGCAACAAGATTTTTGAAAAATGATATAGCATGAAATGCGTAAATAGCGCCGCAGGCGATTTTTTTGTGAGACATAGTGCAAAAAAAGGTTGTGATACGTGGATTATTTATTTGAAAATATATGTAATACTTTGTACAATAATATGTATGAAAGATGTTTTTTATAAAAAAAGTAACAAAAAATAGCGCCGCAGGAAATTTTTTTTTAGGAACTGATGGATTTTCAAACTAATTTTAGAAAATTTATGATATGATGAGAAATGAGGTTTCTTCCTGAATGTTTCTATATAGGCAGGTATGCTACAAGGCAGTTATTATTATTGGTTCTCTTATAATGCAGTGATAGGATCACTACCGTCTTCTGCAAAGGAAAGTCTTCAAAGGCTTTCGGGAACCAGGATCAAAATTCGCCTGTCGGAGGTCTCTGGGCAGAGGTGCTCCAGATGCTTTGACCAGCAAAGGTAAAAGTCACTCTTTTGGCCTAACAGATACCTGGTATAATAAGTCAGCTGG
Organism: Ceraclea dissimilis; assembly: GCA_963576895.1. Lineage (NCBI taxonomy): Eukaryota > Metazoa > Arthropoda > Insecta > Trichoptera > Leptoceridae > Ceraclea > Ceraclea dissimilis. The sequence continues at coordinate 19,921,736 of OY756358.1, read as the reverse complement.
CTGCATCATATCCAGCAGAACGAAGAGTAAGGCTCTTCAAGTGTGTGGGTATGTATTATAAATGCATATCCACACATCTGTAGCTGATTACCCACACTGCGTGATGGTAAAATTCAAGGAACATGTGACTGTAGAATTCACATTTTTAAGACACACGATTGGTTCACCGTATGGCTTCCTCTGAATTTATTTTGGGTTATTATACCCACACTACAATATTAATAAAACAAAATCAAAGGTATTTAATTTTGGAATACTAATTATAAACTTTTCGATAACCAATGGGGTGGCAAGAGGGTGGTTTTTTTTTCTTCCAGAAATATATTTACAGTTCTCTAAATAATCCTTTTAGGGTAATTGTCTTTATAGAATTTTTAATTATAGCCGCTTCTGATCTTTGGAATGAAAGTGCTGAGAAAAGCCATTGGAACTGTCTGTGTTAATGTAATTTTAATCTTTTTATGGTGTTGTGTTAGATTCCCTAAATGCCGACTTAAGAAAGTATTCTTGTCCTGGCCAGCTCGAAACAGCTCTTCAGCACTCCTTATTCCAGTCCAGTCTCGTGTATTGCGGAGCCATGATATTTGTCTTCTTCCAAGCCCTCTTCGACCCTAGAAAGTCTCTAATAAGGCCTCCATTGCAAACTAGATTAAACCATAAATACACCACAAAACATATCATCTTGGATGGCTGGGACATGTCCAGTCAATGGAAGACAACTGAATTCTCAGAATACCGAAAATTGGGAGACGAAGCGTGAAAAGATCCAGTCTAAGGTATATGGATCTGTAGAAAGGGACTTGAGGCAATCAATGACTAACTGGTAGTTGCGGGTGATGTATCAGGTAGAATGATGAAGAATTATGGAGAAGGCTAGGGTTAACAGTGGACTGTAATGACAATTGTGATTATATGACATTTGATTATGTTGGATGATTTTTGAGGAGCTCTTTAATAGATCATCCATCTCAATATAAATAAAAATGTGTTCTTGTTTTATTTTTTTAAGAAAAGGATTTTGGCTTGTATACATAAACCCAAATATATTCCTACACACCTTGCACTAGGCTAAAAGCCTGTATCGCAAAGTGTGGAATACATCACCAGCGCCGGGGTTAGAACCCGGCACCTACCGCTTGAGGGACCGCCGCCCCAACCAACTGCGCCAACCATGTACTATATTATTAGATACTTATTCTCTTTGTGATCATGCAGAATTTTGGTTCTTGTCAAGTGGGATATCTGTTCATATGGCGACATAGATACAAAGATAAATAAAATATTACGTCACAACCCTTGGATGTTTTGTCCACAAAGCTGTTTATTATAGACCTTTGTACTTGTACTCTAGTCTCGGGTAAGCTGTCTTGCTTTTGGATTTATAGTGTATTATGCAAGATACTTTCATAAGCATATCATGCTTGATGTCATAGAATTATGCATGTTTTTTTTTTTTTTTTGAAAAGGAAATGGGTTTGTATACACAATCCCAAATACTTTTCTGCACACCTTGCACTAGGCTAAAAGCCTGTATTGTAAAGTGTGAAATACATCACCACCGCCAGGTTTTGAACCTGGCACCTTTCGCTTGAGGGAGTGCCGCCTCAACCATGTACTCTTGCATTATTACGGTAGAACGTAAAAAAACATTTGAAGCTATGGGAAAGCCTTGAAGCTGTCATTTTGGTTAGAGGTCAGCATTGTGGAGAGAGGCCATTACTATTTAGTATGAAAAAATATGCAGAACGAGTGTACCATCTGAATACCCAAAAATTTGAACTGATCCATGCTGGGCAAAATAATTCAATGTTTAAAATAGAATAAATATATGTATTTTGTTAGTACACAAAAATAATATAAGGATTGAGTGCATTTAAATAACTCGTCTATACTTTTACATAAATATATTATTGTAAGAAAAGTAAAATCTAAATATAATACTTTGTAATAAGAACAACATACTACGTAATAATAACAATATAATAATTTATTATTACACAATAACAGAATGAATTGACAACTAAATATAAATATTGCATGAAAACTGCAATGAATTTTTAATTTAAAGTCATATACCTATATGATGATCATAGAACATAATGTGGAATGCTAACAGTACAGAAGATGATATAATATGTAGTGTTGTAATAATATATAAAACTATTCACATTTATTCTTCACTGTGTAGATGATTTGATTGGTTTGATGAATTAGACACAAGGCACTTACAAACACGGCATTAGGTCTGAAACAATAAAGTAACATTGGTACAAATCATACAAATGGCTGATGAAGTAGAACATAACAAATGTGACCATTACGATTATGTATTTGTTTGGAGAGGGCAACAAGGTGTATCCAAACGATAGTTTTCATGTTAAGAGTATGAATACCGACATTTCAAAAAAATTTAAAAACGGGAGACCTTATATCTCGACAACCGTTTCTAAATATGCTTTGGAACAAAATAGCGTAGATACATTGAACATTTATCTAGGGAATAACCGTAAAAGATTTTATATCTTTAAATAAAAATTTTTATATCTTGTATAGAATTATCAAAAATTTTTTTTAAAAACACCTCTGATCTTTTTTCCGAAAGACGGAAACTCGTTTCCCGAAAGTCGCGGAGTATATTTTTTTTTGTTTAGATAATATGCGTTAAAACTTAGGGAATAACCGTAAAAGTTTTTTGATAGACGCAAAATTAACTCCAAAAAATGGAAAATAACGTTATTTTTACCATTTTATCATACAATTGTTCACGCGATTTTAACCTTAATGCAGTGGGAAATGACTGTGATATTATTCTTGGTATCAAGCCCTTAATCATGGACTAGTACTTGTGTATCTTGTTCACTACGCTAAGTCCCATTCTACATATTTAGAGTTATTAAAAAAAATGTGTTTTGAGTAGAATTTATTAAACGGATGATTACAAAGGATAGTACATACTTCTATTCTCTCAGCCTACCCAGCTTTTCCTTCAACTAATAACTAAAACACCTACTGTATTACTTTGAATAATAATCAGGTAATTAATTATATGCCACATTGTAATACAGTAATACATATCTCACTAATCCACGCCTTGATATAACAATACTATAATATGTAAAATTTTTTCAAAACAATGATAACAATAATCTCTTTACAAATTTACTCTGAACCTCTCGTCCTTGAAAAAATAAATGAATTGATCCATCACAGATAAGATTTTTATCCAGACGCATCAGTGAGATATGTATGTATTTCATATGGCCTTGAAGAGATTAGAGTCAGAGATTATCGATAAGATCTTGAGGTTTCAGGTATTAAAGTGCTTCAGGCGACAAGATGTGAATGTCTTGAGGTATCCATATCGTTGTCTTAGAGTGTAAATCAGTTATCAGCACTGGAATAAATTTTACATTGGGCAATAAAAACACTGCAAAAAATTTAATGTAATAGTGATTTAAGAAATTAAAATGACAAAATGAAGACGACAGAATCACGGAGTCTTCATTACTTTGATTTCATTTTTTTTTACGATTCTTGGTAGTGTTTTTATTGCCCAATGTAAAATTTATTCCGGTGCAGATAGTAGATTTACACTCTAAGCTGACGATATTGTACTTTTTCCTTAGCTTGTTCAAGGAAACTATGAATTTATTACATAGAAATTGGATTCCAATTCAATTCCATACAATTCCAGTCAATTCAATACAAAATTTCGTGGTGTTGTATAATATTGATCTACAGAATCTAAGTGTTAATAAAATAATTAGCAATAGAACTTACTGTCCTTCCTTGAAGTACTCCTTGAGAGTATTGGAGAACCTCTTGGAATATTTAACAAATTCACGTTTCCTCTGCTCCAGGGCTTGTTTGCCCACCCCAGGGGTGAATGCCGTCACTTCATTCACTGCATCTAACAATTTCTTAATGGCTGAAGCTATTTCCCTGTAAACAGATAAACAAATAAATTTTAACTGAGATTATTTATGAAAACCATAATTTATGTTTTTGTGAGACCATCGGAATTTTTCTACGTGTCGTAGCTGAATTTGACAAGTAGTTATCTCAACAGATATACAGCAAAGGATGGACATTCCATCAGGCTTATAACTGATCGTCGGCCAACTGATGTGATCACTATACACTTGAGTAACATTCACCAATTCCAGTCCATTCATCTGCTGGGGCCGGTGATCGAGCCCAGACCTCCAATCTCACAAGGTGGTATTTTACCGCTATGCTATGAAGGCTGGTAGCTGAGTCGAGGTGAAATGTGTATATATTGTACACAGCCTTCTATTGAGATTTGTGAACGAAATGATGGATTTATAGCTAAAAGAAAGTCGTCTTCAAACAACCTCGTATTGAAAATACTAAATATTATAAACAAATTTGGTATATAGAAAGGATGTGGACTTATCTACGGACAACTCTACTTTTATGCTAACTCCGCAAAGAGCTAATTTTTGTAAGTACTAAAAATTACAAATAGAATTTTGAGAAACAGGTCAATTTCACTAATGCATTGGGTGAAATCCAGACAACTGACTGCAAATAATTTGTGGTTATGTACACCTGTAGATTTAGTGGCAAACCTTGGTTTGCAAAAAATGATTTTAAAACAAATATTCATGCTGTAAATAGTTTTACGGTGGAAAGGTAGTTCACGACCAGCGGTTTATTAGCCTTAGCAGTTAATCATGCAATGATTTATTTTTATATGGTTGTACTAACTTAATAGTTTCCAAAAAAGTCTTCCTATCACTAATTTCATCTGGAATACGACTAAGGATTTTCTTCAAGGCAGCAGACTTTTTGTTTAATTCTTGGAAAGCATCTTCAGATCTTGTTAGACGCAGTTCAACTGCTGCAAAATAAAATCAATAATCAATAAAACAATGCTCAAATCAAATTGGTATATTCGGATATTATGGTGACAATCACTACGAATGTCTATTGGTATCTTAAAAATTAAAATTCTGGATATTCTTGCTCTCAGAATTAACAAATGAATTTTGCTTGGCTGCTGGTGGGGCCACAACAGTGAAATAGTAGGAAGAAATCAAGTGAATGTGAATGAAATAATAAATTTAAAATTACAGTACCGTCTGTTTCTGAAATAGTACCCTGAAGTCTGAGGATGCTTTCATTCATGTTAACAGAGACATCTGCCTTGCGTAATATCCCTGTGACCAGGTCATAGCTAATCCCAGGTATAGTAGCCTCGGCTCTGGTCAGGGCAGCTCGAAGAGTCTGCGACGCTCCAACATCACATCTCTCAAGCTGAAAGAAAATATATCGAGAAAACATTAAATTACATAGTACGCAAAATGATGACAACATAAACTTTTGAAGGTGAAAAATAGTTTATATCTAGACATGCCATCCATATAATGAGTTACGAACATTAAATATGAGTTAGTTGGCAAACGCACCTACTTATTCAACATTGTTGGTCATAGTATAGGTACATAAAATAATACATTGACAAGGAGATAAGGGCCAGAAATTGTTGAAACTGGCGCACAGCAAAGTGTGTGTGCTACAATAAAATGATTGCACAAAGTTTTGGGGTCTTCCCTAATGAGATAATGATGCATTTTATATACGTAAACGCATATAATAACAATAATAAAGACACATACCTGAGTTAGTACTGGGCGTATCAATACTGGAAGAACAAGTGAGCTAACAGGAGTTTCATCTCCCATTGTCATCCTTGAAGGATATTATAATTATAACTAATCCAAATCTTAAAATATTAGTAATCTACTTCATTGATTATTAAAATACAGTCCCAAGTCTTTTTATAAAAATGACACGAAAATGACACTCCGTTAACCCATCGAAACGAAACAGTAAAAATTTAGTTCCGTAAGCTTGGCAACATTTTATTTTATTCTTTAAGATGGTAGCTCTGTTCCATAGACGAACGATAGATACTCAAAATCATGGATGAATAATTTTTCATGCCGAGTGCCGAATCGAATGTTATGAATGTGATGGAAGTGAAAGATGTACTTACATAAGGATTAATATGTGTGAACCTTTCTGTCTACTCTGTAAGGGAGACGGCGAGATGGGATAGACCACGATAGATTTTTTTTATTGTTTGTAGGTAGGTAGTTTTATTAAATAGCAACACTAAAAATTTGCCATAAACAAAAGCAAAGATAAAACAAAACAATTTGACATTGACAGATTCATGGACAAAGTGTAAGTGACATGTGGTGTTGTGTTGTTTCGTGGTAAAGAAGTTAGTTGTGTTGTTTTGTGTTTCAGTTGTTATAAGATCAGTGTTTTGAAACGGTAAAACTTTATTTATAGCATTTAGGCACGCTATAAAAGTTTACTCTCATAATGGGCACCCACAAACGTGGAATTGGGAAAGAGAAGAACGATGAACAAGAAGAACAATTTACAAACGTAGCTCACTCTGATACAAGTGGATCAGAGTCCAGTGATGATTCAGATTCTAGTGATTCTGGAGATGAAATGTCCATCAACGAAGGTAAGTTTGTAGAACTATTTATATTGATATATGTAAATGGTTTGACAATTCTAACCTCGCAAGTAGACACCCGTATGTGTTCCTCACTTAATTTTATATTTCGTTACAGATGAGATAGATTCTTCAGATGATGATGAAAAGAAAGAAAGTGACGATGCAGAAAAAGAAGAAAATAATGATGGCGAGGAAGAAGAAGACGAGTTATTGAGAGCTATTAAGAATGCTAAGGAAATAAAGAGGAATCATCCTCCAGATATTAAGACAGAGGATTGTATTGTTGACATATGTTTCCATCCCTCAAAGAATCTCCTAGCAGTTGGTTCCATAGTTGGCGATGTGACAGTGTACAGTTACAGTGATGATGGAAATGAATTAGTTGCCACACATGAGTTACATTCTAAAGCTTGTCGGGATATTGAATTCAATGACGATGGAGATGTTTTGTTTAGTGTTTCTAAAGTAAGCTAGTTCTTTTTACTTTTTTGAATTATTTTATACGAGTAATTAGGAAATTATATGTTGGTTTAGTGTTTTGGAAATTATTGCTCGACAATCTCCTTTGGGCAGAGTCTTAACCTTTATTTTTGCATGTTTTTTTTTGCCAAATTATTGTTTTCTCATAAACCAGTAATAAAAAAACAATTTTTCTTTCCTCTAAAATGAAAACAAAAAAAGAATACTCTTTTGTCTCTTGTCATAAGACAAGTTTTCTTTAAACTTTTCAATAAATGAGGTTATTAGGGAAATGAGTGACTGCAAGACTGGTGTAGTGACAAGAATGAAAGTAAACAAACTAAGATGGTTTGGGCATGTTGAGAGAATGAATGATGACAGGATGACAAAAAAGATATATCTGAATGAGCGAAGAGGGGTGAGAAAGCGCGGCCGTCCGAGACTGACCTGGTCCGATCATGTCGACCAGATCCTCAAGGATGGACGCGTTTTGAGTAAAAGGAATCGGAGAGTGTGTATGACTAATTGCATGAATGTGACGGAAGCTAGGAGTGTGTGTAAGGATAGGGCTGTCTGGCGCTCTGTCCTCTCTGCCTACCCTGCAAGGGATGTGGCGTGAGGGTATAGATAGATAGATAGATATTTTTGAGTTGGACGAAATAATTAGTTAATGCGATAATTTTAATTTACAGGATAAAAGTATAATGTTAACGGATTTCGAAACAGGAAAATTAAAGAGGCTGTATGAGAATGCACACGATGATCCTATTAATTGTATACGAGTCATCAGTGAAAACTTGTGCACTACAGGTATTAAGAATATTACGATCCATGTACTAGTTAATTAATGGTTTTATTAATTTCTACTTCATTGTTCATGTTCATGCATATAGTCAGGACACTTTGGCTTGTTATTAGAGATTTAAGTCTATAAGATGTTGTTGTATTGCATATACATATTTTAAATTCCTATCGTTTCAATATTTTTATTTTGAAATTCAAGTACCTATTTTACAGTTATGATCGATTTTATGTATTTTTATGATTTTTATGTAGTACTGTATTCGATTATGCTAACTATTTTGCGTAATTTTTTTTATCTTTGAGTCTACTTTGTTTCTTTTGGGTACTTATTTGGTTTTATATTGTGCATCCTTTTTCTATTGTTGTACATATTTTGTATCATTTATTCAGTTTGTCATAGATTATGTTTATAAATATTGAAATATTTGTGTTTTAAGCTGAACAGATTGATATTTTGTATATTTTCAAAGGCCCTATGGCCGTACATGTTATAGTAAATAAATATATTTTATGTATCATATTATTGATCTGAAAAAATCGAATTGAATTGATAAATTGTGTGTTTGCAGGTGATGACGAGGGTGTAGTTAGAATGTGGGATGTAAGACAAAGAGACACTGTGCCAATATTCAGTCTAAAGGTATCTGAAGATTATATATCGGATATGGTGACCAATGCTGCCGGGAAATACTTGGTTTGCAGTTGTGGAGATGGAGCGTTGAGTACTGTTAACATGAATGGAAGGTAATTATATAATTTTATCCTTGGGGCATGTGACATTTGATGTGAAAATAAAATGAAATTTGGAGAGCTTATGAACACATTTTTTCCTCTATGCGGCGGTCATTTGTTGAAAATATTTATGGAATACTGAGATCAGTTTTTAACTGAATGACCTGTACGAGTTGGATGAATGAAAATGTAAGAAACTAAGAAACATTTTATAAAGTAATCGATAATAAAGTAAAGCTTTTTACTCGTTTAGAATATCTCTATTTAAAGTGAGATGAGGCAATCTTGTGGGCAACGATATAAATTAAATGCGTATTACTTGGAAAACCAATATACATTATGAGAAAGGCCATGATCGTATGATAAATGGATTCGTGGGGCATGGTTTTAATTTTTGAAGTTTTTATTTCGTGGAGTTATATGTGTTGCAATTGAGTATTTTAGTTATCAAATGACTATGTTATTTTCTTTTTTTAGAAAAATCCATGTGCAATCTGAAGAATATGAATCGGAACTGACTTGCTTGGGATTGTTTAGAAATGAAACTAAAATATTGGCTGGATCATCTAAAGGGAAATTATATCTTTTTAATTGGGGAGAATTTGGTTTACACAGCGACGAGTTCTCAGGACCAAAACAATCTGTTTCTTGTATGGTTCCTATTACTGAAAACATAGCAGTCATTTCGGGAGAGGATGGTGTATTACGAGCCACTCATCTGTTCCCTCATAAACATTTGGGAATAGTCGGCCAACATACAATATCAGTGGAGAGGATGGATATCTGTAATGATGGGACTTATATTGCATCATGTTCTCATAATAATGATATCAAATTTTGGAACATTTCCTATTTCAATGAAATGAATGTGAATGTAAGAAAGCAGAACAAGAAAAGAGATTTAAGGAATAATCTACCATCAAGTAAAGCAAGAAATGTGTCAGATTTCTTTGCTGGTATGAGTTAATTATAAGGTTATTTAAAAGAAAATATAAATAGATCATTGTTATCAGAAAACGAAGATTTTTGTTTTTTTTTTATGCCTCACAATTCACAGTATGATTAAAGATTGTTTTGTGAAGCGCAGAATACATTGTTTGCCCCATGTCGGGATTCAAAACCGGTACCTGCTCTCAGGAGACCCACTGTTCAACCAACTTCACTGAACATTGTAGATAATCCAGAAAAATGTTTGAACATGCATTAAACGCATGCAAACAGTTTAAAATATGCATACATTTCGAAATATTCACTTATCTGTGGCTGTTGAGGATTCATCGATTACTTCCTAATTTATGCAACCACCCGCACCTACAGTATTGCATAATTTCAGGTGTTTATACTATATTTTACGTAAAATGTTACATTATTTAATTAAATTATTATAAACGCAAACTTCATAGAACGGTAATAACTATGGTAATACAAGGTATTCTTTCTCTAATAAAAAAAACTTTCAGTGAACCTTTAACTTAAGAAAAAATGTCTTCGGACGTGTCGAATTTTTGATCCTTAATAAAATATATACCTCTGGCGCAATATGTACATATTTTATTTTTGTAAAAATGATAACAACTAGATCCCAAATGCTGCGAGGAATCCAAAATAATTAATGTTATGAAACTGGGATAAAAGCAAATAATCCTTTAAACACCTGTTATGTAAAATACACCTACGGTAATATAGGAATAGGCTTAATAGTATAGTTGTACAGCTCTGAGAAAAATGAATCAGCACAAAATGTTATACTGGCGCTAGACGATCATATGTGGGTAGATTTATGATACAGCAAAAGAAGTACCTACCTGGCAGGTGTAGGCAGGCACTTCATAATATTGCACTATTAAAGCGGCTCATGCTACCAGTGGCGTAACTGGCATTAGTGTCCCCCCGAGACGGGCAATGAAAGTGATAAAAATAGAACTCATATTTAGGTCCAGAGTTTCCGCCGCAATGAGCAAAAACTCCAAGTCTGTACTCCCACAGTCCATGGACCTCAAAGTTGCACTAAATTTGCAGACTTTGAAGCTTGAAAATTACATTTTCTCCTAATTATTAAAGTTATTTAAGGAAAGAAACCTAGTTATTTAAAAATTGAGCGAAGGTATGAAAATGTTATACAAAAATTACTAGTTTTTATGCACCTACAATTTTTGCTTCCCCCGTTAATTTTGCTACCCCCCCGATCCGCCGACAGTTGCAGACTGCCTCCACCGTCCCCTGGTTATGCCACTGGTTGTTACATAATCGTTATACATATTATAATCACACCTATCCTTTTCAAATGATCGGACAATACCTTCATAATGAGATGTGATATGATAAGTCATTATATTGAGATTGAATTTAGTTAATCAACTATAAGTCCTTTTTTGATATCATTCGAAGCATTATTCTCATTCGAGTTTGGTTACAATAGTAATTAATACAGATACGAGTAGAACCTACATCTACCACACTTGCATAAGGCGGATCTTTTGAAATTATCTTTCAACAATATCCAAATAGCTTTTGAAATTAGTTTCATCATATTGAATTGGTAAATGAGGATTTGATACTCAATATGATAATTATAATCACTTCTAACTATCAATACCTTGGTTATTATTAAGCGTATTACAGGTATTTTTATAATATTTTTGTCAGGTTTCTTCTCGCACTGACGTCAACCAACGTACTAAGGAACTTATTATACAGGTTCCCTGCAACGTACTACCTACCTATTTACTTACTAAAACTTTTTACTATTTTGATTTCAGGGCAACTGCTTACGCAGTAGCGTAGCGTGGAGGGGGGGGGGGGTAGGGGGGGGGGCGGGCGGCACTTTTCAAGGGGCGGCATTTTCGGGATTTTTTTTAAACAATCTAGGCTAGCGTACACAAACCCAAATACTTTCCTGTACACCTTGCACTAGGCTAATTTCACAAATCTGCCGCCCCTAGGCTATCGGCAGATTTCAGAATATACAAGGACGGGGGGAGGCATTTTGAAAAAAAAATGACTGCATCGTAACAAGCAAAGTTCCTGCGTCTGTTCTTGTGTTAAAACTTTCATCTGTCTGTCAGTTTTTCGAGAGTAACTGCCGCCCCTAGACTGTCGGCCTAAGTGCGGCAGATTTCAGAATTTGCAAGGACGGGGGCGGCAATTTTCAGAAAAGCCCGCAACTGCAGAGTATTCATAACTCAAAAATTATATTCTTCTCATTAGCGGATTCAGACGGCGGATTACCCCCCAAAACAAGTGACAGCACTTTATATAAAACTAGTTTCCAAAGAATCACATTATTACTGCATCGTTTTCTCATCATGACATGAATTTTCTAAAACTACTACATTGTTTGGTAAAAAAAAAATCGCCTGCGGCGCTAATTAAATCTGTTGCGTTGATCCTATCACTTAGCCGAATTCTCTATAAAAATTTCGCCTGCGGCGCATTATACCAACCCTGTTATATAATCTAGAATTATATTTTACTTGCGGCCCGTCGCTCATTTATAATTTCAGATGATCCTTCATCCAAAAAGTTTTAGGTTCAATATTTAAGCAGTTAGGATTATTATTTCACATATTTTCTAAAAAAAATTCGCCTGCATCGCAATTCTGGGTTACGTTTATTTTCAGAAAATAAATCAAACGACCTTGACTACATGACCCTTTTCACACAGTGTCAAAAAAAGTCGCCTGCGGCGCTGTTCACATTTGTAGTAGCACAAGGTCATATTTGCATGAAAAAAATGAAAAAAAGAATGAGTTTTTTATGAAGGGGGGGGCGGCAAATTTTGCCTCCGCCCCGGGCGGCACAAACCCACGCTACGCCACTGTGCTTACGAGTATATTCTACGAGTGATCTTGGTTGGTGTGATATCAATCAATTGCAATAAAAAGACTGTTTTTTGGTACGTGTTTTCCATTGAATTACAAAGTTATTTTTATACAAGTTTCACTTTTAATTATTACCTTATAAAGTCACAATCGCTTCGTTCCTTACGTTCCTTAGTAAACAAAAATAAAAACAGTTCACGACATGTTTATAGTTTCACACTTTACAATGAAGGAGGATCTTTCAAGCCGCCAAAAACATCTTTCACTGCACAGCATCAAAGATAATGTTTAGATTAGTCAGTGGAATGCATGATTCTGTGGGAAAAAGTGTTTGAGATGAAGTCGATTAAAAAGCAAATAAATCTAACGTGAGAAGAAAAAATAGATACACAGGTACCTACCTACATTCGAACAATAATAGTATCAAATGATAATTTGTGAAATGACTCCGGAGGAAATATACAAATAGATCATTTGATAATTACATGAACCTGATCAATGATAGGCACTGCATAGATCACGAAGCAGATGAGTAATGTGTGTTGGATTTATAACAGTAACGGTATCGTACAAAAAATATTTCGAATAACGAATTATTAGATCTACGAAATGTTTAATGATCACTATACAATAATAATGTATTTGATATTAATAGTAGGTATTTTTTGCAATCAGATATTTTGTTAAAACATAATAACATAATTAGGATTGTCCTAAAATATGACGATGATGATGATGTGGTTACAATCTTGTAGATTGGTTTGTACCAAGTATTCCTTTCTTTCTTTCCACGCCGTCCTGTCACTCGCCAGTCTCTTCACTTCCGTGTGGACTGTAGGTGCTACGGCGCACGCTCTCGATAATCTGGTCCATATAACTGCTTCTAGGGCGACGTCTTACATTACTGCCCTCTACGATTCCTTCTGCAAAATTCTCTGGTAAGTACAGTCCCATTTTTTTAAGTCCCATTATCGTATTCCTAATTTGAATAGTTTGAAATCATTTCGACACATTTTTTTCCTTTGAGAGTAAAAGGACAGGTGAAGAATGATACAGGGCGAGATATTCAAATGATATCTGCATTTATTAACCCATGAATGAACTGTGAAAAAACAGTAAGAAACTTTTAGGTACTTACTTAAAAGATCATTGAATCGTCAGGCATGGTTGATGCATTTCTGCTATTCCTGTAGTCGCCTGCGACTACCGAATGGATTTGATTTACTCATTTTACATGTTTAAAACCTAAGTATATTTGATGGCAGGATGTGGTGGCGTGGGGAACGTCGCCCTGGGCATAAAGTGATCATTAAGCCAGCCACTGCCGACTCGTAAGCGTCGGAACACCCATCCTGATTTCTCCCCTAGGGAGTTCACATAATGCTACACTTACCTTTCGCTTCTGTTGAGGGAATACTGCAATGAATTTCACATTTTTTTAATAACCGACCAACGCCGTCAGTTCTACGTCTATATACAGAAAGCAAGTACATAATAGACACATATTTTAGTCTAATAATTTCACTAATGACCCGTGATCATCTGACCCGAGGACATATAGACCGCCCACCTTATGATACGCTGGGTCACTCTGCGGGAGATGGACGCGTTACTTTCTCTTTCTACTGATGCCCTAATATTGGAGCATTTAATTATATCTACCCATAAGGTACCTAATTATTAATTACTAGTTGGTACAATTTTATCAATTTAAGTTGGTATATCCTCTATACCTTTACAATTCAATAGAGTCAAAATGATCATAGGATTGCTGTTATTTGTGAGTCTCTTTTTACAAATTTTCCTCGATCGCGAAACAATTTTCCCGTTGTTGTTTGTATTATTGATGGCGTTACCGGTCAGCAGCTTTCTAGGTTTCATGAACCCGTGTTGCATTGAATGCTAAAAGGATTAGTTCCTGGTTAATTTTATAGTCTAATTATCAAGATTTTCATACAGGAGTAGCTTAGTGATATATTTTCTCTAGTAAGTTGTATCATCTTACTATTTGCTACAATGATCAGTTTTTGATTACCTACTCTAATTTCTATGATCCATAATTTTAAATGATCTTTGACATGGGTACCTACATCTCTCGAATAATCTAAATATAATACGAATTTCGTATGCTATTGTTAAATCTTTTTTAATATTGCATAACTTTGGATTCATAAGTGTATCGTCATGTTGACCATGTACTCTAATGTATCTTATATTTCATCAAATTTTCCTCATCTTACTATGCTATAATTTACTAGTGAAGAACAACATATGAACTTATTTCCCAATGTGTACCTATTTTATTACATCATAATAATATATTAATTAGAGTAGATATGTAGATCGCAGATGGTCGATATAATTATTATGATTTCATTGTTGTCTCGTTACGCAAGTTTTAGTGTTAATTGTTTCACAATCGGACGTAAGTAATCGATAACGCTGTTTTTCTTTTAACGAAACACAATATAGGTGTCTAGATTATCAATGACAGTCTCCCGAGGTGTTCCATTAAATCATTCATTGAGAATATAATCACTCATATATGAGATTATACAATACAGTACAACAGGTACCTATCTAATATATTGGTCATTATTTTACATTAATTAGACAAGGCGATTGTCTTAAAAAATAATTATTAACACTTGATTCTAATTTATCGGGAAATAAATTTTAAAACACCAAACAAACTAGTTAACATAACTGCCCGACTTTCCAATTCCCAAGTACCTTTACCTGTAATTAATTATTAATTAAAACTTTGTGTAATTCTGTCTACATTTAGACGTAGGTACTTTGAGGTAAATTGGAAATGTGAGCAAAATGAGCAGAGCTGCATAAAGTGGAAGAAGTGATCAAGACACCTACCAATTTGGAGAGAAGAAGGGAAAGCCTTTCGGCAAACCTTGAGCCCTCCCGTGGAAAATATAATATATTTTTTTACGTACATATACTGGATGACATAGGAGTTGAAGCTCCTGAAATATCCAGGGGTGGAAGAGGGTTTACCCTTAATGTGGGAAAAGGAAATTCTGGCAATTGGTCTTACACGACCCACGGTAAATGTTCAAGAATATGGAACATGATCCGGACCAGTCAATCTTTATTTAAGGCAGGTCCATTATGTGTTTAATATCAAATTTACATTAAATAATTCCTTCATATGCCAAAGATCTTCTGTGCCAACATGCCTCTTATGTAGACCAATCCTCAGGACCGAAACACAAGCAGCCACACGTCACTGTATGAAAGCTGATTAATGCATTGATTAATCTAGCTATACAGATTACCGAATAAATGTGACCTGACCATACAGAGAGTTGCATTTCGCAATTAGAGGTATACCATAATTCACTTGTATAAATTTAATAACAATGTCCTATTTGAAAGTGGAGTTCTGATCACCAAGTGAGATAACGAAAATAAAAAAAATACGGCAATATTTTTGACATGCCTCTGTATTGTAGAGTCGGTGGTAGTAATATGTGTCTAGGGCAATCTTGTCACGCCGAGCCGCATATTTAAACTGTTGTAGAGGTAGACACACTCGTATATTAATTTATTTATCTATCATAATGTACCTTCACATCGGTATCGATCGTATATTATGAGAATAACATTTTCTGAATTCTATAGATTTGTTAATAATTTGATTAGCAAAAATATTAATATCAAAACTATATTATGAAAATTGTTTCTTGATTCAGGTGAGGAGAGCTTACTGACAATGTTAAATATCAGACAATTTCTCATTTTTACTTCTCCTTCTTGGAATGATACTCCAAATTCTGCACTATATGCGCTTTAGGATATTTTTTTGTACTGTAATGTTTTGATTTTCAAAATTACGTACAATATTTTATTATACTACTTTATAGTACCTGCTACAGGTTGCGAGCTTTTAACAGGTACTAATGTAAAGTTTACAGGAAAATAGATTCCTAATTATTGGGGCGTGAATTTGGGTGTATTGGGTTTTTAAATAGAAAATAAAATAACAATTCTAAAGATTCTACCGGTAGAGGGGACATGGAACACCTGGAGCGTACTCCAGAAGACTGCCTTGATCGGAGCAGATGGAGAGAGAGATAAATGGGATATGGTGCAGAGAAGAGTTCTTGAGATTCTACAATCTACTATTCTACATTCATTGCAGATAGATTTTGTCTTGACACATCTACCTTCATAACAGCACCTATATTATACTCGTAATACTATAAATGTAGTGCATACTTGTAGCTACTATAATATATTGAATATTGGTTAACACACTTGTGTGATGACATTAAAAAAGCGAAACCCGTAAACATTTCACAACCTTTCTCCCGTTTTGTATTTGTATTTATAATACTACATGATATTATACAATAAACCATTAATAAAAATAAAATACACGTCGCTACTATTGAGTGTAATAATATTAAAATGTTTCGAGTGGCTAATAAACGTTGCAATTTAGTGAGTCAGAGCAAATCTGAGACATGTAGAGTAGAGTTATAGAGAGAATAAACAACGAGAAAACCTGTGCTCAATGCAATCATTTCTTTAAAAAGGTCTTATATGGTATTAATGCAAATATTATTTAAATAAATAAATTTTATATTTTATAATGTCGTAACGCGTGAAAGCATAAAACTAATGTGACAAAACATTTCGAACTTTTAACCTGGAATATCGGTTCATTTTTAAATTGTAATTTATTCAACCATTGCTCTGCTAACGACATAATAAATTAATAACAATATTATTACTTGCAGAAACATACTTAACTTTCAAGTGAAATTCCTACCGCAGGTATACTGATAGTATTATTTGGTCAGGTTATGGAAATTTTTAAAACAAATTTGTCAAAGTCATATTCTTTTCAGAAATCCCGCAATTACGTGATACATTATATCGTCTATTGCGGGCTATACAACATATAGGACATACAACGGAAGAAGAAGATCAATTGTCAACATCTCTTGCTTCGTGGCTCTCTGGGTGACATTCAGCTAATTTGCTCTTCTAATTGATCGAGATCCTAGTAGTTTATAAATAAGGATATACTTTTTATATTTAATAATCTCTATGTTTAGTGTCTCAGTACCTACTTCATGAGACTCCACAACAGCCTACAATAATTTCACGTCGAATCTCGTATTGCACGATTTGTAAATAAAAATAAATAAATTAGTATGTCATTACTTATTACAGTTAGAAACTCTCTTGGATTTATTATGATTAAGATCACCTGTTAAAAATGTACCGGCCAATAAAAATTATAAGTAGAATTAGTATAAGTAGGTATCTTCGTAATAATAATATCATGGTATTATATTATAATGATACGATATGGCAATACTAATGTAAGGTCAGGTGTCACTATAACATGTCTGTTGTTTGAGTGATCGTGGGAAGATGATAATGGATAACAGAACTCAGAAGATAGTATTGTACAATACCTATCTAACCTTACTAATATCAGTAAGTATGTACTTCCTGTGTGTGTTCTTATGAGAAAACATCATCATACGCAATGTCTATATCCATACAAGGAATTGTTCTATACTTATTAGGTATAATAAATGCACAGGTCAGTGCGTGTACTTTGTAATGAACTTCATTATGTAAACTTTGTATGGTGAATTGAGTCAAATTATTATTGTATCATGTAATTATTGTGAAGACTTACTAGAGATGAAACAGAATAGGTTGGAAAATTGAGGTATTTTGAGTATGTTGTAGATTCTTCATAATAAGTTAATAATGAATACCTATCGCTGAAACCTCTTCTTTGAGGACATTCACGATTCTGATTTCATTCAGTAGCTTAATAAAGACATCAAGAGGCCCGACGCAATATCGGATTTTCCCTTTTGCATCCGCCGGTGACCGGTAAGTTCGTCTAAAATCAATCGGTCTAAAATCAATTGGTCTAAAATCAATTTGTCTAAAATCAATTCGTCTAAAATCAATTCGTCTTAAATCAACGAATTGATCGATAGGCAAATTTATTTTGGCCTAATTGATTTTAGACGAACTTACCCTAAACCGCATCCGCCACTGATTTCATTTTTCATACATTAGGTGTATTTTTATAGTCCATTGTGTGGGGTTGGGAGTCACAGCTTCGCGTCAATATTTCTGAAGTATCCTATTTATTGCCCTAAGCTTCTATAAACCATCTATATATTAATCTTGACCAGCATAATCTACCTTCGATAAAATCAGTATATTTATCAAGCTTCAGTCATATTCTTCATATTGCCCGTACGGCCAGTGTCCTCGTCCTCTTGTTGTATATAATAAGCCAAGCAGAGTCACGACATTTCTATTAATGACCATCTTCATTTGATAAACAGCTGTAATTAAGATACTACAAAGGTCTAATTGTGGACATCTTAACTAGACCAAGTCGTAATATCAAACGTAATAATATCATGAGAACTTATAGTACTACATCTATACCGACAATTAAATTATATCTGTGATTTTATAATGAAAATGTCAAAGGATTACGTGATATAAAAATATACCGAGAATATTACTTGTGATCATTTTAAAGAGTACAATATGATATATAATTAACCTAATAAATAATGTAGATTTATTGCTTAATTAACTGTAATCGTTTACGTTATGAAAAGAAATAGATTATGTAATAATTTTAGGTAAGTATGAAATTTCTTTTAATGTTATCAATTCATTTTGCTTTGATCTTCTGGTTTGGGAATTTAAAACAGTAGGGAGTGGATATAAAGTACTTCTCTTTTTTTCGTGGTATTTCCGAGTTGCAGAATTTCATCCCATTTCTTAATATTCTTCTGGTGTCATACATAGAGGAATCATTTTGTCTTGGTACAGATTTTAAAGAGCAAAACATATGTAGGTATTCCACATATTATTATGTTATTTAATAGTAATAAATTACTCATATTAGTAATAATTTTTGCTTTCATAATGTGATGAAGTGAGCTCCAATAACTATGTGTGAAATTATTGTATGTTAACTCAATTTATTGGGTATATTTATTACATATAAATATTTCTAATAAAGATGAGCAACATACGTACGTATAGTGATATTAGTATTTGATAAGTAGTGTATGTATTATAGCTACAACCCGTCAATTATTAGGTATGTTAGAATTTCGACGATTAAAAAAATAAGCACTAAGGTGGCTATACCAGTGAAGAGGCTGGTGGGTGACAAGGGTGAATGGAGAGGTTATTAATAATAATAATAATATCATCTTTATTCCAGATCTGGAGGTGGGTTGTGCAAGCCTCTCAGGTCCATATTATGATACATATTCAAATTCATATAAAAATACAAAATAAAATATAAAAAATTGGTATGGTCAACAGAATAGGTATAACATCTACTAGGCATAAGGTATAACACATACAAATGCAAAAGAAAATATAAAATTGGTATGGTCAATACATATTCAATACGGTATAGTCAAATCAAATGTAAAAATTGGTATAGTCAACAGAAAAGACATAGTAGGAATAACATCTACTAGGCATAAGGTATAACATATACAAATGCAAAAGAAAATATAAAATTGGTATGGTCAATACATATTCAATACGGTATAGTCAAATCAAATGTAAAAATTGGTATAGTCAACAGAAAAGACATAATAGGTATAACATCTACTATAGGCAACATATAAAAATGCAATAGAGAAAAAACATAAAATTGGTATTGCTTGCCGCAGACCAATTTTAGGATTGTGACCCGGAAGATCAGAGAGGTGGACACTGTGGACAGAAAAACTGTCGACGTTTGAATAAAATATTACATATAAAGCCTTTAAGAAAATCTATTTTCATTTTCATCCATGCCATGTTGATTTTATTAGTTATGTTTTACATATTTATAATGCTGCCTACTAAATTAGCAACAAACTTTCATGTAACTCTTAATGTCGCTGAGATCAAGTCCTTAAAATAGGATTTTTTTATGGCTTCTAGATGGCACGTCAAGACAAAGAAAAAGTTATACTTATCAAATTTATATTAAATTGTAATTGTGACGCAATAGGTAATGATAAGTTTTGTTGTAAATTTATCTTATTCCGATGATTTATTCCACAACTACTAAAATCATCGAACAACATACTTTCATTACTTTGTAGTTCATTCTATTTTCATTTGCCAAACTTTCTCATAGTGACGTATTGGCATTTACCAAATACAGGCACAGTGTGATTATTAGATAATGAATTGTACGATTTGACAAGATTTATGTATGAAGAATAAGATCAAGTTACATTATAGTATATTGTGTGATGTAATATAAAATTAGATTATCTTGTTGTAGAGGAGGAGATAATTATCACCAAATATATTATGTGAAAATAATATAATTATATTTCATGTATATTGTCTTCATAATTTTATACTAGTTGTTGTTGACATGTCGGTGCAACCTGGATGCAGTCTGCACAGGACAGGACAACATGGAGGTAGATGGAGGAGGCCTTTGTTCAGGAGTGGACGGGGATAGGCTGATGATGATGAAGAAGTTGCTTAAATATACACATTTTTAATGAAAATAAACCAAATTAGCTCCCAAACGTAATTGCAATTGTAGGAGAACTAAATATAGGTATGTATATAATTTTGACGATTTTACATGAAATTCATACCACATGTAACTGATCCTGGGCAAAGGCTCACCTTTTGATAATCGGTGGGGCTTTCAAAGCTTTAACTGAAAGTTCGAAAAAGGTGACGGGGTTCTAGAATTTTTGAGCATCGTAGCACATTTAGAATCAGTGTCATAAATTCAGATTATGTCAGATTTGCCTTGCAGTGGAAGTATTTTTTAAATATTTCATTAAAATATACATACTACGAGAGCTTCTAGACCATATAGACCGGAAAATCTGTTTACAACGATTTGTGAGTGTACTGAAATTTCTTCTTATGTTAGCATGGTCCATCCGTCATCAGGGTAAATCGCATTCAAATCGCATCGCATCCAATCAATATACCTACCTTTATAAATATAGACTATGAAAAGTACAATAGCTTGATGACATTATGAAGTAAATATATTTTTTATACTTGCATAATATTGTATCAGGTAGGTAGGTACATGTACATAATATTTTATTGATTTCTATTTATATAGCTGCCATGGTTTGTTATTATATTTCGGTTTCTTAATACGATACACCACACAGGTTACTTACTATAAAAATAATTACGAAATTAAACGTGATAAATGAAAACAGAGTTTGTCTCGTGAAGGGAATCGTTGCGTTGCGCATGTACGAGTGCGCATGATCATTAATGGTAAATAAAAGGTAACGGAAGATATAAAATCTGGTGACAAATTGATAGTTTTCAAATTCACAGCAAATATTCATTACTCTGTTATTTTGTGGATCAGAACTCAGAGTAAAAGCTGTCATGGAATTCATTTAAGAGATGTAATTAACACAGTAATGAGAAAATATAAAAAATAATTACCAATACACTTTTGAAACTTTTGTAATAATCGGTGATTTTTTATGTTCCCTAGCACTCTATAGACACTATGCCTATAATATTTTATTAATAATGATTTCAAATTGCGTACTAAAGAGTGCAAACTAAAAGGCTAAATATTTATTTTAATTTATACTTTTGGTGAACAAAATTACAAAATACAGAATTATACTAACATTACAAATCGATATTATAACATTTGTTCACTAGGGCGAGCTTTTCGAAATCCTCAGATCTCTGCCAGCTAACCCCTGGTTGTAAGAGTTAAGTCAAAATAGTTGATTAAATTTTTCTTTCAATTGAGTGTGAAATGAAATATGAATACAGTTTTCATAAAGTTTTTGAGTGATTTCCTGGTACAGTGGACCTCTATTTTGTTAGGGTGTCTAGGAATAGTGTAGGTACCTAAAAAAGTTTATCTACATATAATTGGATAGGTACCTACAGTTAAAATAATTAAAGTAGGTACCTATATAAATATTATATTTAATGTCATTATTAAATAGTAATTAATGTCACCAAATATATTGAATGAAATAATTTAAAATTATATAACGTAACCAATAAATGATATGAAAATGATATTGACTTATTTAACTACTTGGTTTTGCACGCTGTGTTATTAATTACTAGAACGGAAATGGCTTTAAAAGCTTTAAAATTACTTATTGAATAATACAGAGTTGCGAAGATGCATAAAAACAAGATCTATCAACTGAGTTAGATTGAATGAAATAATTATTATCTGTGTATTTTTAATTACCAATTTTAAGATTGATGAAATTAATTGGTTGGTATTTGTACCTGGTGTACATTGGGGGAGTATCTCGAAATATTTTAAAGATAAGAAGAAACATTTTTTTGCGTAAACTATGTAAAATTGTTGTACATGGCTTGTGCTCGACGCACGGTGCGGAAGTACAGTCGATGGAAACTATGTAAAATTTATTGTTGAAATTGAAAAAAAAAATTACCGTTACTCACTTCCATTTACCTATATACTTGCACAAGTGTGCCAAAAATACTTAGGAAGTGTGGTTGCGATTCAAACTCAGTAGATACATTTTGGTTACATGTTACGGAGAAGAGTTTCGTTTTCGCTTTGAAATTATTTTCGTACCACAAATGTTTCCTCTATTTTTGCTACGTGTTTACATCCACTTGTTTGGTCAATTTATAAAGTAGCGTGGGTACTTACTCACGTGGATATTATCTACGTAGTCTGAATGTATCAAGTTTCATAGTCTTGTCATGTAACAGACAGATTGACTTAGTTTTTGCTACCGATGGCTCCGATAGATATTTCAATCAAGTCAACAATTGAGTGATAGCTTAAAAAATATTACATGTGTAAAGTAGGTACAATTAGTCGCAGGTGTCGTGGAGTCGTGACCAGCCTCGGATGTGTGAGCAAATAAAAAAATACCTGTACAGACAGACAATACTTTGTAACAAATTTATTAATCCATACTTTCCTTTATACAAACTAAGTAGTCGCAGTTTCTATTAATTAGGTCAAGAACTTTGATTCTATTAAAAGTCTTGCTGTATTTGTCCATTGTTTCTCCTTTACGACCCTAAGGTATACAACATTAATTAATCTTAGAATAGATGGTCTACTAGGTCTAGAACTACGATGAAATATTAAAATTTTTGAGTTTTCTAGTAATTGTCAAATTTTCTTAAATTTGGGTAGGAATCAGAGAAATATATTTTTAAACCTTTTTTCAGGAGTGAAGAGTGGGTAAATCTATTTCATGACGTTTTGTATCTGTGTTACTATATGTTGTGAGAGTTGCATATAACCTAGGTGCATTGTCTATAAGTTACTACAATTTCTGATGCGAACCGTGCATTTATCTCATTTGTGTTAAGAATTCTTGAAAAACAAGTGATACCTATACCTAATGAATTTGAAATGCACTATACCTAATACCTACTATACCATTGCGTCACCTCCCTGTTGATCTAAGCATCAGAGAGGAGAGATTTGACGATCCTTGTCCAGATCGAATGTATTCGGGACATAACATATTATTTTCCGAATGTCTTTTGTCCCAGCTAGAGAAATCCTCCAGTCTTAAATTTTACGATATCCAGAACTCGAAGAGTGTCAAGGGTGGGAAATAATGCCATCTCTATCTGGTGTCTGCCTGAAGTTCTCATCCTTATGTATCTTAGAACATCACATCTTGCTAGAGTTTTGTTCATGAGGATTTTCCTTTTCACAGAATCTGCATTTTCTTCAAGTCCCAGTTTACGGAAGTGCTCTTAAGCCGAAAATGTAGCGTTATAATGATGATAATCGCCTTTTATAACCATCAATATAAGTTAATGGTTTAACCCCAAAGATCATAACTTTGCAATCTGTAAGTGCTACATGATTTATTGTCACTTGCAATCGAAAATAATCACAGAGGAGGTTTAAATACTGAAGTCATTAATGATTTAAAAATTAAAAGTGACCGATATTTCTCAAGAACGAGCTAAATTCATAATCACCTTCATCTTTTAGTAATTACTACGTATTACGATGAAGTTACAAAACATTTGATAGGTAGGTACCTTTAACATTATTAACAAAATTAATAATACTTTGTAAACACGGGAGTTCTCCTATCATTATTATGAAGTAACTGTGATATGCCCGGCGTAGTTCAGATAATTACAAGTAGATGCAATCCACACTTTCGACTCAACGAACTTATATTCATTATCATTTTTCTATGAATAGAAGACTCGCTTTATATGGTCGTTGAGGTAAAGCATCCAGATATTTTCTCCAGAGGCTCATATGCCTTGAGGTTTCCAGGTCTTCCAGGTAATCATGGCCGCAGTCTATCTTCACACGTTTTACCAGCTCGTTCTGGATCTCATTTGTTAATTTATTTTTCCATCGATATAATTAACAACCTGCGACCTAAAAACATGAGCCTTATATCGTTGCACATCATTTACAACTAAAAAGACAAGCACAATACAAAACAAAACATATGATATTATACCTATCATTTTTTCCAAAAGGTAGTTACCCGATGGGAATCGTGTTCTTAGGTAGCTTCGCGCCTGTAGCCTACAGACTTTATAGAGAAGTCTTATAGTTTTTCGCTGGTTGACTGTATAAAATAGATCCCATCACTTTTTTCTTACATTTTTCGAGTGTCCTTTAAGAGTCAGGTGCTCGTAGAACTTCAAGACATATTTCACCGGCAGTTATTGTATCACCCATTTGGGTAAATGTCCCATAAAAATATTTTTCTCCGACAGAATGTTTTGTCGAGTGCATACCTACGAGTACATACATATATACACACTTACATTTCAATATAATTTGTTGGATTTATTTGATCGGTGCTTCAATGTAACAAAACCAATATTTTGTTGTTGAAATATTTTAATAATTAATAGGTACTTACCTATGTTTAATACGTAGTCTAATTACCAGCATGTCTTTGAAGTTAATTTCAACTTTGTACATAGTTGGCTGGAGGTTGTTATAGAATATTAAACTTCATTGTGAAAAATGAAAGTAATAACGTAACAGTTCGTGACTGATCTAGAAAAATAATATAATCTATTGACAATAAACATTAGTGAGATGTCTATCATACTTCATACTGCATACAAGATCACTAACTTGTGAATATTTCTTTAATTAAATAATCTATTAGATTTCAATTACCTTCCAATCGATTTTTATCGTAACTTATTGCTCATTGAGGGAAAATAATGAAGCAGACTTAGGTATGAAATATCTGATAATTTTAAATTAATTATTGGGTATACAATATATGAAGAAATATTTTTAATTAATACGCTTAAATAATTATTAAATTCATAGTTGGTGTAATACTCGTATGTAGTCAATGAGACCATGGCATGGGTGTGTATTTTTAGGAAGTAAACTGGGAATGGCAGAGAATTTAAGACACTGTGGATTGTAGAATGAGGGACTGACTTGCCTGAAGAAGATGAAAGGATTAATTAAAATTTACTATGAAATCTACGAGGTGACATTTATTCTACTATTCGAAGATCTGCTTCACATGGACGGTTCCAGGATTTTCCCCAAGGATTTTCAGGATTCCCCGAGATGATCGAAGTACATCGTGGGTGATCTATAATGGTAAAAACGACAACATATGGATCACGTGATCATGAAAAAATTAAAATATTATGCAAAACATATGGTTTTTATTTTTCTCTATTTAATGTTTTTCAATTTTCTCCCGTCTCATCGCCTATAAATAAAAGGGAGGTGTCCAAACAAATCGATTAATATCAATAAAAAAATGATATCATTACTTGTTGACAGTTACAAATTTAAATAAATAAGTTTCAATTCATTTGAACAACTCATCCAGAACATTTGATATGATATCATACAAAATAAAGAACTTTCAACTAGATATACCTGTAATTATACTTGTATATCCAATATATTTATATCTATTGTCTGTCTGATGGTCTCAGTTCGCTAAACAAATGGTTGTGGAAATAGATTAGTATAGTTACATTACATAACTACACTCATGAGTTCCATCTATAGCTAATATTATTACAGTGGTAAATTGTAACTATGGTACCTGATCCCCATATTGGTTGATGGTTGTTTAGTTGGGTATAGTTTTAATTGATTAGTTTATCACCCTTCAAAACACGCACAACTATCGCCCTTAATTACGTTGCATATTATGTATTTTGTTTAGAGACCTTACTATTATATGTATCGACACGATATTATCCATCGGTTCTCCATAGTTTTTTTTGACAAGGATCCTAAAATGGATCTGAAGTATTGAAATAGCTCCGTCAAACCATCACATCTGATTGATAAAAATCTTCACTATCTACGACAGAGTGAAGTACTCTGAGTACTGAGAAAGCGTTCAGTGGAGTGTTTAAGATTTCTGTACTTCACTGGACTCTTTCTCAGAAATTCACCACCGTAATTACATTACTCTGTCGTAGATAGTGGAGATTTTTATCAATCATCAGATGTGATGATTTGACGGAGCTATGTATGAAAATTTTCACACCTTTCTTTTCATTACCCTACGTTATGGCAAATACTGTGGATGGACAAAGGTATAGTTTTCGCTTCCACTTTTAGGATTAGTAGCTGTAATACACATCGAAGTGTGAAGTAAAGAGAAACTGGCGAAACTGGGGTAAAACAGCCTGATGGCAAATATTCGAGGAAATGGCCAAATATCTCTCGCTCTGATTGTTATATAAAATATACAAAGGTCAACGCGAAGTTTAAAAAAGTTCTTACGTAATTTTATAGTTAATCATTTGATTAATTTTTATAAAGTTTGAGATCCTCAATTATTTAATTACTGTTAATAAAACTTTTAATAGAAGTGCCCCATAATGTTATCACTCATTTGATTCACATCCCATATGGTGCATGATGTAGGTGTATTTTTTCATCTCCGTAAAGAGTAATGGCCATCCCATCGCTGCTCTACCTTCATATCCTATACATGGTCACCTGCTCCAGATCAGCAGCGGTGCTAAAGGGATGTTTTTTGCGTACATTTTAATTACTGCAACTGCCATAAACTTCAGGGGGTTGAACGATGAATTCATAAATGTCATCCCTGATGTTATTATTACACGTTTGTACATAAAATTAGCAATATGCGTGAACTATAGCGTGAATTTCCTATATGTGCTGTTCTTACAACAATGAATAATATAGGAATAGGTGATACACACTGCAAAAAACTTCTCTCAATGGCGGACCTTGTAACATCCTTATGTTCCCTTCTGGAACGCTAAAATACAGTGTTTTACTTCTTCTCCTGTACAATATACGTACTTATCTACACCACAATGGATCAAGACGTTTTGGGTTTTCTGTGGTTCGGTACTGTAGCAATGTTCTGTAATAGAGGTGGTCGGTAGCCTGGTTGGTAACGCGCTCGCGGGTTCAATCCTCGACTTACTCCACTTCACAACACAAGCTTTTAAGCTTTCTATGAAGTGTACAAAGATGTATTTGGGTTTATTTCGATAAACAAAGAAAAAAGAAAAAAATATATCGATGTTCTGTATTAGACTGTTATGTTTTGTCCACGTTCTGTATTGCTAGTGTTTTGAAATGTCCATGTTCTGTATTGACCGTCCTGAAATTATCGGTCTATTATGATGCGTTCTGTTACGGCGCGTTTTGTTATGGTTCTGTATGGTTCGGTCACTTTCATAAAACTTGGAGCATAAAAAAATCCATCCATCCCAGAATTTCTAACAACGCAGGATAGCTATTTCGAAGTATGCACTACACATTTGTTATTAATCCACATGCATTTCTAATTGCCCTTTATCATTTTAAAATGGCATAGTATCGTGGACATATTAATATTTGATAGGTGCATAGGTACTTATATACTTATACAATATTTTTATCTCTTTGTCAGACATTTGGCACACGACTGGTCACGGGTGTAACAATTAACAATTTTATTGAATAAAAACAAAACATTCCGATGGATTGATAACCATCAAGCGTCTGTCTATTGAGGGTGACCATAACAAGACGAGTTAAAGTTTTTGATATAACGAAAATAAATATAACTATTCTGGGGAGAATTTTCATGATGAAGTAATGTACTCGTAGGTACCTACAATAGTCTAATTTTCATTATAGGTAGTTATAGGAGCTTTAGATTTAATTAGGTAGATCAAAAATATGACTGCCTGAGACTCGAAAAGTTTTAGGGAAATATCTGAAGTAGTTATTAAAAATAAGAACAAAAGACTTTCAAGCCCCAAAAGCTGCATCTATTACGAGTATATTAATGAATCTAGTAAAAAAAAAGCGACATTTATAATTGCGATTAGAGTTTTTTAGTTTCACTTTAATATTGGTCACAGTATATTATGCACTAGTTTATATTTCCAATCCCCTTATTGTTTATGGTGGTGGTTTATGGTGTATGTACCTAACCTACCTCTAGCGGCACACGAATGAAACAGAAGTGGTGACCATATGGCACAAGCACAGGCGGGTCAAACAGAAAGGGATGATGGCGTTCCGCATTAGAGAATCCTAATTTATTTCACCTCAATTCATTATTAGTTAAGGTACAAACCATTATTTTAATAAGGTTTTTATACGCGTCCTCGTTCTACCTATATCCACTACATGGTCTGTTAAATTAGGGCAGGTACCCGCACTCAAAGAACGGTACCAATACGATACAGTTTTACCTTTTTATTGCATTTGTATTGTGGTGTGGTTAGACAGCAGTGTTTTTTGTTACGGTGCAAAAGTCGTAAGTATAGTATTTGAATCACATTGAAATGAAATGTATAAAGGAAAGTATGGCATCCTTCAGATAATATAATTGAGGGTAAAATAGAAGTGTGACTAATGGAAGAAGGGATCAGATTTCCTATATGCTTATAGATAATCTATCAGAAAAAAATCATCATCGGAACATCAAGTTGTGGCTCCAATGATTGCGAATGTCAGAGAAAATATTTGCGGCATGGTATCGATTTTCTATGGAAAAAGCCGATCTAAAGAGTACGTTGAATAAGAGGCCTAATATAAAATATATTTTTTTTTATATCAAACTGCCTGCAATAACTCACATTGACATCTTATGCAACAACTTCCATCGATACATAATAATAGAGAAGATGTAGTTAGTACAAATACTTATTCCTAATATTGTGTGTTCCTAAATCGGTAGATTTAGACAGGTAATCTACAAAAAATCTAGTTATTACATTTTGTAAGAAACATTGGGCTATTTCGGATGAATGAATACTAAGTTTATTGTTTCTTATGTTCAATACTGTTTCTCAATAAATGAAATAATGTTATGTGGAAATTTGAACATATCGTCGGAAGGCGAAAACAGATTTTTCTTTATTGTGTCTGAGACCTCATAAATTTGTTCAACAGATTCGTCACTGTTCGTAATTCAATTAATGTCTATTAGGTGTGAAATGCGTCGCATTGTTGCGAAAATTTTTAGATTTTTCTCTTTGATTTATTTCGCGATTTCTGTATTGCTTAAAATTGATTCTTTATTATTCGGAAGAAATTGTGTTCGTCGCTTTCGTCATAACTTACTTCCTGATATGATATGAGAATATCGTTGTAGACGGTTCGTAAAAGTACCTATTAGGGTCTTTCTGACTCTAATAAAAACATAGTGGGTTGTGCATCCAGTTATCTATGAGCATACTGTTAGAGCAAAAAAAAATCCTAAGAAAGTCTGTATATTGTACCAATGAAAGGAAAGTGCCCTTATTTTATAATCGGTAAGTGATGATAGTATTCGTAACCACAGAATTCTTTTAGGTCTCAGAATCTAAACATAGTTGCCAGTTCTCGTACTATATGCATATTCAACCACTTCCAGCGCCTGCGGGACTAAGAATTTATTTATGTATATTTTGCTCCAGCAATATTTGATATAAATTAATATTCCCTGATAATTGGGAATCATGTATTCTTTCAAAACCAAACTGTACGAATCGTAGAAACGTCAAGTGTAAAATTGTTTCAACTTTTCTACTCACGTACTCACTTAATCCGTTGCACACGATAATTCAATACCTACAAAGTTTCTATTTTGCTGTATGAAGAAATACTCTTAAACAAAACGCACGACACAATGTCCTTCGCCTTCATTCATATTTCATATTGATTTAATATTCCTAACCAATATCAGGTAACCGCACTAAACTTGACCCTATTGACATCTGAGACAAGTGAACGTTTTTGCAGATAAATATTTTGATATCGCTTCGATTAATCAAACAGATCAGATATACAATTTATTGTAATATTAAATACTCTATTGTTAATAGTTTAAAAAAATATATAAAATAAGCTACTTATTGATTAAAGGTAAAAGGTAACCAACTACTATTTATTGCTCACGTAGGCCATTACATTATATCTATCTATGTATCCCTCATGCCTCGTCCCTTGCGGCGTAGGCAGATAGGACTTCACACTCTTCGTCTCTTGCTTTCGTTACATGAGTGTAATTTGTCATGCAGGCTCCTCGATTTCTTTTGCTTAAAATGCGTCTGTCCAATTTGTACCTATACCTTTTTGATAATCCTGTCTTTATTCATACTGTCAACATGCTCAAACTATCTATAATATTATTCACTGTCATTCTAATCATTCATCTTTTTAATATACGTTAAAGATACGCCTTTTTCTTTGTCACTCCTTCTTCCATTGGACGATAGAAGTCGTACACCTTTTGGTATTTCCCTAA
Source organism: Ceraclea dissimilis (assembly GCA_963576895.1). Lineage (NCBI taxonomy): Eukaryota > Metazoa > Arthropoda > Insecta > Trichoptera > Leptoceridae > Ceraclea > Ceraclea dissimilis. The sequence continues at coordinate 19,890,669 of OY756358.1, read as the reverse complement.
TCTTTTCACCTAGCTTTTTTACCATTTTCCCAGTGACAGAGTCAGCTCTCTTTGTCATATAATTGTACATTAGTATTTTATTGAGGTAATGATTTTATAAACACGATGTTTATCGAATCATCATAATATTTCATTATTAGCAACAAAATAAAATACAACAAATACCTATCATTGTGTTATCTGCATAAAGAGAGCGCCTTGCATTGTACGACACTTATACAATAAATTACAACATACAGCAAATACAGCTATTTACAGGGTGCAGGTATAAGAGTATATACAAAGCAGGTATAATAAGAGTATGCAGGTACAAGAAGGCTGGAATCATTTAAATACCGTCTCTAATGATGAGAGTTTGCGTGTCAAGTAGAATTCGATCCAGTCGCGTTGTCATTTGAACATCTCTACAATGAAAATCGTAACACTTGTATAGGTACAATTGTAGCATTATAATAAACTTTATAAGGAATGTTGGTCTGTACGTTCTCTGCGACACGAAGTTAGCTATGATCTAAAGAAGTATCTCCAAGATTTACCCAATGGTTGCCACTAATTCTAAATATCCCTGTTGTGAAATGGGAATCATGGGACATGAAAAAAGGAAAAGCCGGCCTCAGAAAAGATGGGCCGATGACATTGTCCCCGTTGCGCCGAGGGTAGTAAGGAAAAGTTCAAAGAAGGGATAGATTACATCCAGTAGGTCAGCGATGATTGAAAAAGAAGAAGAAAATTCTAAATACACTGACCTTGGAACACGATAAATTCGGATTAAAGACGACGACGAGAAGAGACGATTTCCAAAAACATGTTGGAAAGTATCTAGATCCATCATATACTATCCATCCTCAACATTTTTTTTTACATTTTTTGGAATATACTGTGATGGTGTAGTGAGAGGATTTTTTCTCAACTTTTACACTTGCATGAAACAAGTTTAAACCAATGAGGATGTGGATGACCAGACCATAAAAGAAAAGTAATCTGGTATGTGGATGATGTCACAACAAAAGCAAAATTTGAAGATGAAGGCGCTTCTCAGAAGTACAATATGATTATTTCAACTGACAAGATTCGTCAAGATTTTAAAGAGCATGATTGTACATCTAAAGAACCGCTTTAAATATATACCTATACGTATGTGCATTACAAACTGGTTATAGAAAAAGCTATAGAGATAGAATATAACAAACAAACCAACAGAACAGGTGATATAATAATTGACGTATCATGAAATGAAGATATGCAACTATCATCTATCTATTTGCAAAACCTGGGGTCAGGTCACAAATTTTTGAGGTCAGGAAAATCAAACTGTTGAAAAAAACTTGAACTATGAACTCTCTAGAATGATATTTGAAAATAAAATTTAAACTGACTGATTCATAGACCGTACGAATCCAAAAAATGGTATGCAACTCTTTGAAATAAAGACAGCACTCAATGTACAAGGAGAATTGTTTTCTCCTCCCTCTGTTTTTAGACGTAAGCCTCTTCCATCCCCTTCCGCTAGTCCCTGTTTTCCTCCTCCAGGATCTGCTGGCTTGTTGGAAAATTTCGTCAGACCACCTTTTGACAGTTGGGAGTCGACATCGCAGGAGGCTAATCCATCTTCATAACAGGCCACAAGGCCTATATTAAGAACAATAATAATAAGAAGAAGACCTTTTTGAAAGAACTTTAAGCACTTCTAATCTTCGTCCAGGGTCTCCATTGGAGAGTGCTGGGAGTCCATCTAGTATTATTCGTCTACCCATATGTCCAGCTCACGCTGAGTATGGAAACATCGGGCCATGGAAAAACATATACTCGGCGTAAGTAGAAATTTAATAACACTTAATCTAAACGAGACACTCCCGTGAAATGTCGGGTTATCTTTTATTCAGTTCTCCTGCACTTTGTACTGGTGTTAGTATTAACAAGAGAGAACATTGTATCTACATAATATTAAGTACTACGAATCAAACGTATTCCAATGCAGGCACGCGATATGCCGCAATCAGACACCCGCGGCTGCTGTGCCAAGGGATGGAAGAAATGCTGTAATAAAGTCCTTAGGATGATTATATTAATAATGGTAATAATTGTTGTACCTTAAACGAATAATTGTCATTATATGGGAACACATATTAGTTTCACCTTTTATTTCATACTCTGTTCTCTTCAACTTCTTTTCTTTGTAGGTAGTACTTTGCCATGACGTTCAAAGTTCAGTTTTTGACAGCACTTGTTGGAAATTAAGAGTTCCTTTTAATTTATTTGCGTTCTCTTATAATAACACTTTGTGAATATTGAGTGTTTCGGCGGAAGGTTCTTAGCAGAAGTTCATTTTGATAATGGAACAAAATGTGAATTAAAATGCATGCCATACAAAATTTGTCAACATGAGATTGATTGAGAACATTAAGATATAGGTATTCATAGTTTTGTTGGGATTAGCATTCATACATACTTAGTTAATAAGTTATCGGACAAAATAGTAGATCGACCAAAAGAGGAAGAAGCTTATCTTCTAGGAAAAGGTACAAATAAATTTATAGAAGAAAATAATATAGCCAATGCTAAACACGAGAGCAGAAGACTCTAGTGTAGTGATTAATCAGATTCGTACCGCGTCTCTAGAACATTAATGAGATACCTAGTAAAACATGAATGATGGATAAAATCTCTTCACTGATGCTGGGTACCTATCCCTTCAGTCGGCCCTGTTGTCTTTGTATTGATAATAATATTACGATGGTTAGTTTGCTTTACATCCTGACGCACTGAATATCTATGGTTGATTTGCATAATCGAGTCGGCGACTCCCTACCGACATGTTTATTGGAGTGATCTTCATTTCAGAGTAACAATAATTTCTGGGTTTGTTTGTTTAGAATCTGTAACAGTTTTTCATTGTAGGATCCACAAATGCATATTCTATTCGCCCATTCACAATTTTTATGGTACTAGTAACATTTGAGTAAAAAAAAGCCATCATCATCATTTTTAGCAGCATACCTCCACTATGGGTCATCGTTTCGTCACTTAAACTATTCCAGTTGATGGAGACAGAATATCTTTAAATAAAACTGTTCGGTTAATTTTATCAACACTATTATAGTGAAGATGTTAAGGTCTCAGTCCAGTACCTATAACATTTTTGTTGTCTGGTTTTCCCACAACTTTGGATTGTGATGGTAGAACTAGAAATACTTAAAGAATGCTGAAAGATTTGGATTTGCAGTCTTCCATAGTTCTCTCTTATCTTCTCTAGCATCTGCACATCTGGAGACGTGGGATAGTATGATGAATATGGATACTAATTTTGACATAGCTGTCATCAATAGTAAGTATTGTAGTAGTCAAAACCGCTGATGATTTCCTTTATTAATAAGAAAGCATGTACGCCGTATCACCAGTGATAATATAAAATTTATTCATCACGTGATTACAAAATATAACTGCAGTTTCCTAGAGTCTAATGTAATGCAGCTCTTTGAATTCATACTATTGTTACCAATAATATAATGACTTTTCATCTAGTTATAGAATCTGCCGATCAAAACGATGTATCTATACTCGTATGTACCGTTTCAGATGTTCTTTTGCTTCTATACACTTTGAAACGTTGTAATTCGGGTGGATAGAATCAGATTCATTTGAAATTTGTTTGATGTGTAAATTATATTTTTCGTAAGTTGTTCATTTCATATTTATGTCTGCTGGTTATAAGGAGCATGTTTTAGTGCCAAAACTTCTGCAGTCAACTCCTGAGCTGAGTCCACGAGTATAGTGTACGTACGTATTTTCTTGTATTTTACCTAATATTATTATATATATTCTTGCAAATTAACTGTATTATAGATAACAGGTTCATAATATTGCGTTGTTGAGAAAGGTGTTAAAATAGCTTTAAAAACATTTATTTTGTTTCGGTTTATTGGTTTCAAATTATAATCATTAGTCGGCAACTCCGAAACATTGGTTTAAGTATAGGCTAGGCCGCGGTAATCGATAAGTCGGTAATGCACTAATAGTATGGTAGGGATATAACCTATACTGTATAGCTGCATTCATTGAATTAATGGTGTTGGGCTAACAAGGTGCTAACAGGGGTACTAATGTACTAATAATACCCTTCAAGGCGCCACGCCACTGTATCATAGTGTGAGATGGAAACCTAATAATTTTTACAAACATAAGAGGGTTTCTTACGTAAGAGTGAGATGGTATGATATTGGCGAAGAAGCGCGAAAATAAAATGTGTTAAAAGTTTGCCAGGTGTAAAAAATAATAACATAGAATTATATTGTTACTTTTTAACTGGATGGTGTTAAAAAAACAATATAGCTTTCTTCTTTAGAACGTTGATTTGATGATTCGTGTTGTTGTTATTAATATTTCATATATCTTGTCTAATTCTTTACCGTTAAATTTTATAATAGTTTAATGCAACTAATAATTAAGTCATCTATAAGATGTTTCTATGTTTTTTCCTGCAACTTTTATTATATCGTTATGTACGATATCCAATGTAAGATGCATAAATGTTGATACTATTCTATAGGTAATACAATTTGAATGTATTTACAGTTTTGCTTGTGACATGAACAATAATACATTTATCATCAAATTCATCGTTGTGTTGGGAAGAAGAAAGTTTGATTTGAAATAACAATAATGGATATATTGTATTCATCATAGGACTCAGTGTAACACAGTGAATAAGTCGTGTGTTTTGCTTCGTACCTGTACCTACTAACTGTCGTGATCACGAGAATATTGTTCCGAAACTGGAGCACATAACATTATTATGAATTCATAACAATATACAATGATGATATACGATTATAAGCGGATCGATCAAATAAAATTATCCGCTTCACCTGTATTCTCTATCTATCTATCTATCTATCTATCTATCTATACCCTCACGCCACGTCTCTTGCAGGGTAGGCAGAGAGGACAGAGCGCCAGACAGCCCTATCTTTACACACACTCCTAGCTTCCGTCACATTCATGCAATTTGTCATACACGCTCTCCGATTCCTTTGACTCAAAACGCGTCCATCCTTGAGGATCTGGTCGACATGATCGGACCAGGTTAGTCTCGGGCGGCCGCGCTTCCTCACCCCTCTTCGCTCACTCAAATATATCTTTTTTGTCATCCTGTCATCATTCATTCTCTCAACATGCCCAAACCATCTTAGTTTGTTTACTTTCATTCTTGTCACAACATCGGTCTTGCAGTCACTCATTTCCCTAATTGTATTCTCTATCAATACTGATACTAAAATCTTCTATGTAGAATTACAAACAGACTGTCTTCTTTGTGTGCATAATTTCTATACAATAAATGAATAAAAAAGTTCACTTCTTAAATGTACGAAATTTGAAAAATTAATCGTCGTGTCATTCTTTGATGAATCGAGTTTCGGTTGCCTTTTCATCCCTTTGCTTTGATTTGATGGAATTTTGTGGACCGTGGTATTAGGAATTCCGGATTACGTTGATGTGGTCTCTCTGAGTTTTCTTCTAAATTTACTTATTCTGGTCTATCTCATTTTTTCATTTCCAGCTTTATCGCATCTCAATAATTCATGGGTTGAGAATGAAATGGTTAAGATTTCCTACGCCCACGATTTCAAATTGATTGACACGTTTTGGACAAGCACTTCAAGCAGTTTAGGTTTGAAGGAATTGGCTTGAAAACTCTTATATGTATTAAAGCACAGGTAAACGATTCCAAAATACAAATAAATTTCATTTATTGATGTTAAATTGAATTGCTCATTCGTCTCATACTCGATCACTCTGAGGCAAAACTAAAAAAAGCCAGTCAGTATCATTATACAGTAAAAGTGACCTAGGAGATAGAGAATATCTATACTAATTAGAGAAAATAATATTTCTATGCCTCTTCAGAAATAATTTATGCTAGGATGATTTTGTGAATATGATTGCATAAATATTAGCATCAAAGTGTTCATTAATCGCCTCGCTTTGGATAATTTCATATTGTTCGTATATAATATTTATTTGGTTCTATCAAGTGTAGGTAATGAGAATATATTGTATCTTACTGAGAAATCTTCGATAAAATCAATATCAAGTCAATCAATTCGATTAGACACCGTCTATATAAATAACAATGAAATCGTGAACACTATGACTGTCATTATTTTGAAATCAATTACACTATGAATTTTACTTATAAAGATTTTAAAATTATTGCTCTTTAGAGAAGGTAACTTGTTATGAAAACATCACTGTAGGAAACACACAAATGATTTAAAGTTATTGTGTTAACAGAGTGGAAATGGATTATTCAATTAACTTCTTCTTCTTTCGTATGCGAACATTGTACAAATGATCTGGGAGTCTGAGTCAGATCTCCGCGTCAATATTTCTCAGATATTCAATTGCCCTTGGCGTCACCTCATGGATTTCCCAGTATCCCCCTCGAACTTCTTGATGGGATAGTGCCAAGAGTGTGATCCACCGTTTCTATCTGCCCGCACTGGCATTGGGGATGTTCCCTCTTGCCCCATTTATGGAAAGTAGCGAAAGACCGAGGTACAAATGAAATTCAATTGAATTTCATAGTTAATTAACTGAATTTGCAAAGAAAAATACAGTATTCTCATTTTGAGTTTGCAGTTCGACAATCGTCTTCGACCTGGTTTCAATGTTGTTTTTTTAAAGACGTTTGTTAACATGCAATGTTAAATATTTTCAACGCCATGTTAAGAATTTCTGTACAAATGTTGTGAATTCTTTTACCATATATGGGACAATCCTTTGCAAACTAAATCATTGACAACAATGTACTCGTAAGTATACAAAACAAGAGTGTTAATCGACGTGTCGAAAAATGTAGTGTAATTGTTTGAGAAATGAGTGCAGTGTAAACATGAATAGTAATTTATCACGATTAATGAATTCAACATTGCTGGAAATAAGACAGAGTTATTTTGTATCTTTGTGAGGCCGAAATTCCTCAAAGCACGAGGGCATATTTGCTGAAAGCATGCTGTAAAATAGTTAGGACGGGCATTCTAATGTGATCGTACCACCTTATTACCAACATGGAGAAATTTGGTGTATTTGTATTTCGACCATTGGTGATCACGACTCTCAATCATGAGGAAGCAGACTGCAGAACAAGACAGTAGAAAAATGCTGTGGATTTTATTGATTAAGAAATAATGCTGATGCGGAAAAGAGCTTCACAGCTCAATAATCTCAGGCATCAGTTTGGAGCATTAATCAGACTTGGCCAGAACAAAAAGACTTTCCAAAGGATGTTTGTAAACCTCCGAACAACACATCAACAAGGAGAAGAAATAACAGTCATGAGATTTGGTTTGTATATTGATATGAGAATAAAAGAAAATGAACAAATTTATTATAGGAGATTCTGGTGCACACTTGTTTGCAACTTCGGTCAAAGAATCCTATAGAAAATGCAAGTACTACGAGTATGTAAAATGTACCTATTGTGTCTACTCATTTGAATAATGGTTTGGTAATGATTTACTTACATGAATAAAGTGCATTGGATCAATTGGGAAAGGCGGAACCATGTAAGTAAGTGAGTAAGTAATAAGAATGTAACGTTTCCTCCAGAGAGAACAAAATTATAATTTTGTCTCTTTATCAGCTTGTTAGGTTCACTGGTTCATGTTAGAATTCAGCGCCGTGTTGTATATAAAATACATTCCTCTAATAGTATCCGAGACTAAACAAAACCACTACTTAGTCAAACTAAACATTTACTACATGTTTTCAAATCAGTATAGTTTAATACTAGGCGGGGTTTATTGATTACTCCACATCGAGTAATTCTGTGTATTTTAGAAAAATGCTATTAGTTTACTGTTGTTGTTTGTTGGACGTAGAATTATTACAGTTGACCCGGTTAGCATTATTGCACAATGCTCTTGTTATAATTACAGCAATGTCCTGAACTGACAACATCCTAAAATTATTCCGGTTTACGAGTTATTATTATTTAGAGATAAGGACAATACCTACTGAGATATTAAATAAAGAGTATGAATCATTCGTTAAATATTTTAATACGTTTTATCCGATAAGAATGACAAATCAGTATCACTAATTTGAGCATTCTTATGCCAAATAAAAGTGTGGCGTATCAGGTATATGCGGAGGCTTTCACGGCCGGAGTCTTCATATCTTGTGCTATAAGTTTCCGGGCTTGGAAGCCGTGGTCTACTGGTCACTAGGGGACCCGATGTTTCGTCCCGCACTGTGGGGGACATCTAAGACTTCGTCCACTTCCACATCGACTCAACGTAACACACACATGACCTGAAAACACAAACCCCTGAAGATGTCCCCCACAGTGCGTGACGAAACGTCGGGTCCTCTACTGACCAGTAGACCATCACGGCCTCCAAGCCCGGAAACTCACAACACAAGATAAAAAGTGTGACTATTTTTTTCATACCTGCAGAGGGCTTAGTGCCAACTGGAGGGCAGCTGCTCGGTACATTACATCCTTTAGAGGAAAAAGTTTCAAGATTGAACATTGGCTTGGTCTTGGGCGTCAAAAGTTATGTTTAGTGTTTTAGTATATTAGAAGGTAATGTGTAGTTACTTTAAATTAATCTTGCGCACAAAATACATTGAATTGAACTTATTTATTAGTAGATATTGATTAATTCAATGAGTAATGGCATCCGGTTAGAATAGGAACATCTCTTGTATATTATTCCACTCGACCATCCCTCTATTGCGATACTTGAATAAGTTATAAATTATAAGTCATTCTTCTAAACGTCAGTTTACTATATCGTGATATTATAAAACTAAGTTGAATAATTGAGGTAATTTAATTCTACTTGACGTAAAAATCAAGATAAAATTGACGTTTCAAGGTATTTAAGTATTAAATGTTTAATATTCAGGGCTGGTGCTTTATACTCTGGTGCGAAATTCTGTTATTCATCATAAATATACAGATAACTTCCTAATTAAGCATTTGTACCATAGCAATAACTCGACGTACCTTCATAAAATAATTCACTGAGCATCATCATTGGAAATGTTAATAAGTCTTTTAGTTATACCTTCAAGTTTAATAGAAAATATTTGACATATAAAACCAGAAGCATTGAACGTGATAATAAAAGTGTATACATATATTTTAATCAGTTGAACAATAAGATTTTTTGTCTCAAGAATCGTTCATGAGTTCCTAATTGAATGCAACACGATTTCGATGTTTAAAATTGAAAGTGATTTCGGTGAAGACGTGATCAGAATGGATAGATCAATTCATAGTTGAAGTTGGAGTGGCTATTGTAATAAACAAGCTGGTGTTCAATAGAATTCCAGGGGCTAAGTCAACTGAATGTATAAAAGATATCTTTAATATCGAATACCGTTAGTAATTCTTGCTTTCAACACATCACTAATTGATATTTACAACTTGTTCACTGACTTAATTCAAAGTGAAATGTACTCGTATTATCAGCTATTGTTAGTTTATTATTATTTCGCTGACAAAGAATATTACGATTATTGTGAAATCCGGAACAAAAATAAAATATACATATTTGAGTGATTACAATTACATACCTACTTATGTATGCCAGAAAAAAAACTCACGTATAATTGGATTTACTGGATTTTCGCAGTTGTACCAAAATCTCAACAGATGCTGATTGTAGGTATAGATAAATTAGGGTAATGTAGAATTATTCAGAACTAAACCAAGTACTGAAAATTACGTATGGAATTGTGAATGTTGCTTTGGGTCGGGAGTGATCATTGAAGCCATAGCCGATTCGTAAACATCGGCATTGACTGGCTAAAGTGACATTGTTTCTTGGTTTTCGGGTGAATCAAGTTTATCTACACACTGTTCACCCGGAAAAACCAAGAAACAATGTCAATCGCACACCGTGAAAACCTTCAATATTTACTAACTGGATAAAGTGTTAAAAGGATAGAAATTTGGTTTCATCAAGAATTTTTAGTAAATAAGTTTGAGGGTTCAATTTTATGGATGAAAAAAGATATTCATGTTTTATTAGAGTCGATGAGTAATTGAATATTAATTTATATATTCGGAAAGTGTTCCAAGAGATCCGAAATAAAAAAATAATTAGCATTTTCGGGGATAATATAAAAACAATATAACCTCTTGAGAGAGAGGATCGAAAATAATTATTTACAATGTTAATCGATTGACTGTGGGTAGGTACTTGCGTAGATATATTAAAATAAGCGTGCGCAAGGCGTCACATTTAACCCTATATCAATTTTTTATAAGATGTATTTAACCCGTTTGATGAGCCGAGGGCGGAACGAAGGTTGTAATTTACCGTCCCGTCAATATATTATTTTATGCGAAGATATACCTAGATACCTACCTACCTACATATTATTATAGAGCCCATTATAACGGACGCGTGTTATGTGGTGTTATGTTATACAGACACATTATTGTTTTTTAGGGTAGGTAATAGCTATGTGTTTGTGGGTGCCCACTAATGCCGCAATCAAAACATTTTTTTCGTATAGGTATGGAGGTATGACTATATTTCTTATAAAGTGAAATTTGGCCATGAGACCTTTACTTAGAATTTTGTTAGTGCTTTTTTTGATACCTTTTTTTTTCTAATTCTGTTTTCGCTAAGAGATAAAATAACATTTCATAAAGAGCAGTAATGAGTGATGATGAATCCGTTGAGAATCAGAATTATTATTTAGCGAGGTGTGTGACATTATGTATGGTGAATGATCTTGTTTTCAACCTATTTCACTTTGAAGACTGATGAGAGTGGAAAGTCTAGGTAGAGATTAAAATAATTTGGGTTAGTTGGAAGAGATCTCTGTAATAATAAGACAAGCTCGCCCTAGTGAGTATTACCCGCCGGTGTACATTACCTTGTTATATTTTTACATTTGTAATGTAATGTTCACGAATAAATAAATACATAATAATTTCCGTGACGAAATTAAATAACCCTTAGTAGAAAATATGGGTTTTAAGATATCAAAGACAAAGGACGTAATGATTAACAAAATACCATAATTTTATTTTTCTTTGTTTAAAAATAGGGGGTGTTACTATACTACGTATGTGTGTTAGGAATATATAGGGTGGACCATAAGTCTTTGCACTTTTGAAATGGCCCTAAAAATAAAAATACAGCCTGTAATAAAAAAGTAATTTGTTAATAAGAACAACAATAGATGGGAAATTCATTTTGTAAACACAATATCATCAAGTTTTCCTCCATCTTGCTGCTGGCCCTCCTTATATCTGACCCTTATTTTTTTCAAAACTTTTCTATACAAAGCGTAAGTATGTTTCGAAATTTTCAAAACCAGATTTCCTCTCGAATATTTGATTTCAGTTGGAGTATTATCACTAGTTTATTTACGTAACCCTATTTTTGAGATAAGCCCATAAAAAAAATGGTGGGGTTGAGTCTGGGCTGCAGGGAGGCTATAGAATACGAGTATCTCCTCTGCGCGAGGTTATTTTGTTCTGGAATTTTTCTCACACTCTCTAAAGAGATATTCCATGGCTTCTCAGCAGCCCGGATCTAACCCCACCTGGTTTTTTTGTGAGGTTATTTCAAAAGTCAGCTCTACTTGAATAAATCAGCGACAATACTTCAACTAAAATCAAATATTCGTGAGGAAATTGTCAATATCTCGCGATCTTTGTCAAAAAGTTTTTGAAAATCTTAGAGTCAGATTTGAGCAACGTCAGCGGCAAGATGGCGGACATCTTGGTGGTATTGTGTTTAGAAAATGAATTTCCCATATACTGTTGTTCTTATTAACAAAAAAATATATAAATACAAACAGTAGTTTTATTTTTATGGCCATTTCAAAAGTGCAAGGATTAACGGTCCACCCGTTATAAAACATAATATAGTTTATCATTAGTGACGTAAGCAGTAGCTACCTGACACGAAGGAAATTTCTTAAATATGTGGAACTAAATAGGATACTTAATGTTATGTTAACCCTTTTAGATTTAATGGGACAAAAAGTAGGTGAGTTGATGCCTAATATGGGCGATATATCACTTTCACCTTAACTTGCCTTTTGTTAAGCGGTAGCCGTTATTTATGTAGCAGTAGGTAAGGTGCGTCGGAAATTGAATAAAAATCTGTTGATCGACCGGAGATGATATGGCGTAAAGAAGGCATTAGAACAAAAGCGAAAGGAGTATAAAAAACAAACAAGAAGGTGGTAACCGATATTATCAATATAACTGGGCGAGAATATATTCAACGCCAGCTGCACTTAGAAAACCGATAATTAAAAATCTCGAAGAAAATTTGGTTACGCCTCTAAAATTTTAGTCGCTTCACAGTAGGTACTGCAGACTACTAACCAACTTTAATATCTGATCGACACTATATCAAAATGATATTAAAACAACTACTGAAGTCGAAAATGTTTATAATTCATTAAAGCAATATGTTAATAATTTATGATTTGTGATACCTCCCAATGTTTGTTTTTGCTTAATACTAAACAAACCTAAATGTTAGGTTGTAGATATTTGGGCAAGAACGAAACCTACATATTCGTGTATTGCTTTATTTTCTTGGATTATTTGACTAAAGGATTAGAAAATTTGACATCTATCAAGTTTTACATACACGCAGAAGCTATACATACTCATAAATGATACATCTTGGTCCTTGGATCCGCTGTAAGGTTGGGTGTTGACCATCCATCCTGGATGTGTGCAGTGGTGAGGAATCATACGAGACTTGTCTTTATTGGGGAAATACATCGTAATATTATAAATATAATGAGAATATCATTATTACCGTAGGTATATGTAAATTTGATTATTGTAAACTTTAAAATTTAAGAGTAAATTGTTAAAGGTATAACTACAAAATTTTCTACATTGTTGCAGTTGGAATCACATATCAGCTTTAACTTATTAGTTATTACATTGTGTGACTGTAAATATCTCTTGACTGTGTTGGGAAAAAACTGTAATGTAGCCAAGTACCATTAATGTTGGTCTGAAAGAAGAATTGATACGAAAAAGATTCTTTTTGTAGGCCTCTATAGAGGACCATAATTGTATCCAATCAGTGAACCAACTTGATTACAAATATTGTATTATTTTACAGTTCTAAAATAATAATTATTACTCCATATAATGGACAATTATTTTACTGATTATATAATCTTATAATACCCACCTTACCTAATACCTGTTTGTCTCCGAGGCGTGGTTCTGTTTAATTGCACTTGCAGAGAATATTACGAGGGTGTCGGGTTTATCTTCTATTAAAAGGGATTAACGCCTGCAATTTACTTTGGCTACTAGCGAATATTATTAATAATAACTACAAAACATCTTCCATTTAATAATAGAAACGGGTTTACTATCATAAGATATAGGCGTATTGGATTCCAGACTCATAATAATAAATCCATATAACAGTGGCACAGGTTCATAGTTCAAAACAATTACATCGCAATAAATTCAATAGTAAATGCTTGTTATACTACTCATAATACTTAGATGTTTGTAACCACAGTAAGTACTAGTTTTACTAACTGCTTAGTATCTAATTTGTATGTGCGTGTCCACTAAACGCAAGTATCAATTTGTATGATGTAAATTATTGAGCTCTGACTAATAAGCAACATTTAAAATACGTAATGTTTACAATGATTGAGAAATAGTATTGTTTATATAACAAACAAATTTCACCCTTTGACGTTCTTCGTAGAAACATAGAGAGCTCATGAAGCTTTGCCATTCAAAATCAATGTTACGTATTCGTAATACTGTACTAATATTAAGTTAAAATTTTAACGTTTCCTTTGTGATAATTGATAAAAAAAGTCATAGGTATTTCTGACGATATCGAATACTAAAACATATTCCCAATTAACTCAGGTTTTACTCCGAAGATGATACCACCATTACTAGCTGAAAAGTGTGTCAGTGTGTCAATAATATCCATTACTGACAGACGTATTCACAGAATATTCTAAACTTAACCCTTTAAGACCTGCTCGTGTCTCAGTATGGAGGCGCGGGCGGATCCTCACATCTACGTCAAGCAGGCCAAGACGGTAGTCGACGACCTGCTAGCAATCGCGGAAGACACCAGATTCACAAAGGAGATGCAAATGAAGATTATAAGAAGAATAAACTGCTTCACGGAAATGGTTGGTCATATAACCATTGAATTAACAAAGCTCACAGAAAGTGACAAAGTGAACAAAAATAAAATATTGAAAATGGAAGAAGAGATAACTCAACTAAAACAAGAACTCCAAACCACAAAAGAAGAAAATAAACAATTAAAAGAGAACAACCATACAAAATCATATGCAATGGCGTTGACGGAAGGCGCTGGAAGCTTACCCTTCAGAGAGGAGAGCTGCTTCAGTATTATGGTATCCGGCAACGAAACTAATAGAGATGTAAAAAAGACACTACAAGACAATATAAAAGCATCCAAGCTAGGAATTGGAATTGACAGAATAAAAAAGATCACAAATAATAGACTGATAATAACTTGCTCGCAGAAGAGAGACGCTGAAGCGCTACAAAGAGAAATTAATACAAACAATAAGGAAACAATGTCAGCGACAGAGCTGAAGAAGAAGAGGCCCTACGTCATATTTAAAGGAATAGAGGACAACTACAATGACGACGAATTCATTAACGATCTCATCCTGCAAAATCAAGATGTAAAATCATTATGCAGCCAAAAGAATATTGATGACGTAATCAGCATCAAAAAAGTAAGAAGAATCACAAAATATAATAAGATGAATATCGTAGTGGAAACGAACGGAGCCTTGAGGAGATTACTCATAGAAAAACAACGTGTAAATCTAGGGTTTTACAAAATTAAAGTTGAAGATTATAACCCGATTACACAATGCTATCACTGTTTACGTTACTCTCATATTGCGACGAATTGCCCCAACAAGATGGACTCCCCAAACTGCGTGCATTGTTCCGGTAAGCACAAGGCCGATGACTGCAAATCCAAAGAAACACCAAGATGTATCAACTGTATAGTGGAGAGCAAGGACAAACAAATTACCATCCCAACAGACCATCGCGCCAACAGCACAGAGTGTGGATTACGTATCAAAATGTTAAAATTCGCAAGAAGGAAGATTGATTACGAAGCTGAATAAAACAAGGTAAAAAAAAAACAACAACATAATATAATGGAAGATTTAATTACACATGAATTAGAAAACAGTAATCACATTAATGAGAATATTTGTCACACTTATATTGAATGCAATTCAGTAATTTCTGCTCGCAATATGTTCATTATCCATATGAATATTCGCAGCATCAATAGAAATTTTGATCAATTTGTGTTGTCCATAAGTAACTTAAAAAAAAAGCCGGACCTCATAGTATTAACTGAATCACAAACAAACGATTTGACACCAAATTATTTTTTGCCGGAATATAAATTTATTGCAACAAAAATAAATATTAATAAAACCAGTGGAATTGTAATATTTGTACATAATAATATTAATATTGTCAACCTTAAGGAATATCCGATATATAAAGCAAATTGCATAGAACTAGAGCTACAATATAGTAAGTTAAAATTTCACTTAATTTCTGTATACAGGACACACGAGTCTCATCCTTCTGATTTTGTAACTAGTTTTAGTGATGTACTCTCTGGAATTAGAAATAAATATTGTATAGCTATTGGTGACTTTAACCTAAATATAAATAATGATATTGAAAACGACGTAGTAACAGATTATATTAACTGTATGACAGAATTGAATTTTAAATCCTGCATAAACAGTAACACTCGGGAAGTACCCGGACAGACACCCTCTTGTTTAGATCATATATGGGTAAATTTTAGTACAAGTCATACTGATAAAATAAAAACAGCGGTCTGGAAATTAGGTATTACAGATCATCATGCCTGCTTATTCTTATATGATGCCGAGATAAAAAAAATACATAAAAACGTCGAAAAAAAAGTAAACACATTAGATATCCCTAAATTAATTGGCATAATTAAATCCCAGGACTGGAGGAGCATTACTCGGGAAAGTGATGTCGAGAAGTGTTCTTCCAAGTTTGAAAACATCCTATCAGAAGCGGTCAATCATTGTAGATCTGATAAAACAATTGTACTTAAAAACAAAAACATTCCCTTAAAACCATGGATCACTCAAG
This sequence comes from Ceraclea dissimilis, assembly GCA_963576895.1. Classification (NCBI taxonomy): domain Eukaryota; kingdom Metazoa; phylum Arthropoda; class Insecta; order Trichoptera; family Leptoceridae; genus Ceraclea; species Ceraclea dissimilis. The sequence goes on along the minus strand of OY756358.1, from coordinate 19,874,474 downwards.
GACTACTTACATCAATACGACACAGAGAAAGACTTTTTAAAACTACACTAACATACCCGACTGACGAACACATTAAAATGAAGTATATTAATTATCGCAATAAACTAACAAAATTTATAAGAATAAACAAAAATAATTATTTTGAAAACAGAATTAAAAATTCAGAATGCAATCAAAAAGAAGTATGGAAATCTGTCAACTGCGCTATGAACAATAATAGAAAAAAGAGTAACATTCAAAATATTAAATGCCAAAACGAAATCATAGATGCTAACCTAGAACCTGAGAAATGCGCAACCATATTTAACCTATATTTCTCGGAAGTAGGGAAAAATTTAGCCAAAAATATTAAAATAAAAAACAACATAAGTCATTCCGAAGGCTCCCCTTCTTCGAACTGTACACATTGGACAACATTTAAAGAAGTTTCTGAAAGTGCTATAGACAAAGTTATTGAGGGACTGAGAGGAGGCTCCGCACCAGGACATGACGGGATCACCGTTCAAATACTAAAAAAGATAAAACCACATATTTTAACCCCGCTTAAATATCTCATCAATTTAAGTATAAAAAATGGTATATTCCCGTCCAACTACAAAACATCAATAATATCGCCAATTTTCAAATCGGGTGATCCACAGGACGTATCTAACTATAGGCCAATAGCACTGATTTCTAATATAGGGAAAATTTTTGAAAAAATAATTAAAAATCAACTCGAAGAATACATAACGACTAATAAAATTATAAGCAAGAACCAATTCGGATTTGTTAAGTCAATGGGCACAGAAGACGCAATAGCTAAACTAACAACATTACTTTATAAATCCTTAGATGATGGTAATAAATGTGCGGGAGTCTTCATTGATCTCCGCAAGGCTTTCGATAGTATATCACACACCAGCTTAATGGATAGGTTGAATTGTATCGGAATTAAAGGAACGGTTTTGAAGTATTTCCAAAGTTATTTAAAGCAAAGACCCCAGTATGTAAAAATTAATAACCAAATGAGCAACAAAACCGAATCGGAATTCGGCATCCCACAGGGAACAGTGCTTGGTCCCTTGTTATTCATAATCTTTGCTGATCCACTCCTCAGACAGAATTTAAACGGCCACGTAATTTCATACGCCGATGACACCGCATTGATTGTGAGTGCGAAAAATTGGGAAGAATTACAGAATAAAATAAATGACGACATCAACAAACTAAAGAAATGGTTCGATTCCAACATATTAACTGTAAATAGCGATAAAACGTACGTGCTACCATTTTCCATTCATTCGAAAGATTTTCCACAAAATTTTAATGTGACAATACATAGTACTCACGACCCATCTGCGTGCAATAGCGAATGCTCTAAACTGAAAATAATTAACAAAGTTAAGTATTTGGGTGTTACTATTGATAAAAATTTGAAATGGAAAGAACAAATTAACGAAACAGTAAAAAAAATACGAAAATTAATATATATATTTTTGGAAATACGAAATTTTATGTCAAAAAAAAATCTTTATATTATATACTATAGCCTGGTGCAGTCTATTTTACAGTACGGTGTAACTAGCTGGGGCGCAGCCTACAATACAAGCTTGAAATGTGTGGAAATCATTCAGAAACTAATCATAAAAATTATTTTAAAAAAACCACGTGATTTTCCGACTCAACTATTGTTTCAGGAGTTCACAGTCCCGAAATTTCACTTTGTATTCCAAAAAAAAGCGATACTTCAAATAATTAAAGAACCAGAATCCCACACTTACATAATAGAAAACAGAACGCGACACAAATTTGTATATTTACAGCCAAAAAAAAGAACTACTTTCGCTCAACATCATTACAGTTACCTGGGAGAAAAATATTTTAATCAACTGCCTTTGGAAATAAGGAAAGAAGTTAATTACGACAAGCTCAAAACACATATTAAAAAACATTACAAAAATATTACTTGCAATTTTATAAAAAAGCGTTTCAAAAATATAACTTACAGTGTTCGGCCTCTGGTGCGGCCTACTACTAATTAAATTATAGATGTCAATAATATTGTTTATATAGATATTTTGTATATGGATTAGTTGTATTATATTATAACTGTATTATGTGGATATTAAACAGTTGTAGGTTTGTGTTTATTGTTACAATATTGTTGTATACTTGGAGACATAATGTATAATAGTGGATTCACTGAAGCTGTATGTATTGATATAATATAGGTTCCTGCACACTGCACGTGTATACTTTGTAATATCTATAAGTGTCTACATATATAGTATATGGTTGTGACGTATATTGTATAGAAGCCCTGTGTAATGCTAATGATATATACTAATGTTAATAATCATGAATAGTATGCACTCATTGTAAACACTCCTCTCTCTACTCAAGTATTTATTTACTTATTGAGAGAGAAGGACAACATTAAACTATGTAAATCTTGTACCTATCTGCTGAAAAATTACAACTGTACTTGTATTATTTTACTAAATAAATAAAAAAAAAATAAATAAAAAATACTTATCTCCTGATATCTAAAAGAGGGGAGGAGCACATACTAGCATACATACATACATACATCACACATACATACAACCCTTTTGGTACTTAATATAATTAGGTATATCTCATTTTAGTCTCTGTTATGGGTTGGCTGGCAGAAATTGCCATTTGGCAATAAGTCCGCCCATTGTATGATTATTTTCAGTACAATAAAGATTATTTTATTTTTATTTTATTTTTATTTATATTGAGATTGGTCTCCGTTTTTAAAGGGCCTTAACAAAATTCACGCAAGTTCTATTTACTTATCTGTATCTATATAGATGTATTTGGTATTGGTGTACAAAGTCTTGTACAAAGTTAGAGTCTTTTAATCAGACTAAGAGACCACCCACCGTTTAATACTAAATTACTTATTAATTCTGTCAGATAATGTGGCAGTCTCACAGCGATATGACGGAACTAATCAACCTGATGTACTGCGAACAATTCTATTATCTATGTTTAATAATCTCATAAAATGATTATCCTTGTCATTGTTATTACTTTGATAAGCCTTTTGTTGCGTATAATATAATTGGCACCTAATTTACGAGTATAATTAAAATACAATAATAATTCAATCAAACATGTACTACTGTATCAACATTAATGTCATATATCCGTTTGACAGATTTGTAAAGTGTACACTTAATAAAATAGCTATTGTTTTTTTTTATGAATATTTTTTTAGAGTCAGATTAATTTGCGAATACTGCGTGCGTATTGCTGACCTGTTTGCAATTTGGTACGTGAATTTTAACAATACACTGCTTATGAATAATATCCATAAAAAAACAGCGAAAAATAATTTTAAAATTCTTACTCAATATGCCTACGCGTTCTTAAATCTACAAAATTTAGCCATAAAAATACGTAATATACATTTTTACCAATATTTTATTTATTTATCGTATGGCCAACATCACGCCTATATCATTTAACATTCGTTATGTCAAAGTGTAAAAAGTTAAAAGCGCAGGGTGAATTTTCTTGTACATTTACCTTTACATAGTAAACTTGAGATGATTGTAGATGTAAAAAGATCTATTCTGGACTGAAAGACTGAAGATGAAATGATAACAGGCAGAGAAATTAATTCAGGGCAGGACAGCCTGGAGAAACTATGTAGCACATATTGGTAAACATAGAGAGTGAACCTATTGTTATCTACTCGATACCTAGTCTGGTTTGCTTCCAATAATGGATTAATTTTCTTTCTAGAATGTACAAAACACTTGTATTATTTGTATGCAATGTGGTATTTGACATAAAGTTCAGAGTATTGAACGATTGTGATACTGTAGGTGAGTGTCTACTCAGTATTGTGTACATAAGTCATTTAAAATGTTAGTTACAAACATTGAGCTAGAGTGTTAGAGTTGTCCTCGCTGGAGGCTTGTAAACCGTGAGGTGTGAAAGCTGACGATCTGATATTAAGATAAGATTATACTGTACGCTACATATACAGTTTCCTATTATTTTACAATACATAATGTGCGCAGGTTAATCGTTAACACTTGTTATTAACATTGTGTTGTGACTATACTTGCTTGTCTATAACTTACTTACGAGTATCACAAGAAATTATACTTTCCTTTCGTTAAAATGTAGAGGTTTGCAACACAACATGACTAATGACTTCATTTGACTATATTATTTTATATAAAACATATTGTCAATTAAGCTATAAATATTATGTTATCTTTGATCTAGTGTTGTGAATCGATATCTGTGTTTACTTATTCAAATGTTCCTAATGCGTAATTACCTTCATAGACACTTATTGCACTACACTTGTTAATGATGCAATTAAATTAAATATTCTGTAGATTGCGCAATATATTGTATTAATTGTTGACATCCATCCATACCATCCTGACATTTCCCCAACAAGAGGCAGCCAGTGATAATAAACGTATCGAAGGAGTTTGATATTTATTAAAAAATCATTTTATTTTTATGATTTTTTTTACCGCGGGGGCATGACTTTTCCAACACACTTTTCAGTATTATCAGCCAGAAGAGTCTACATATACATATTATCATTCACGATTGACATGTAAACTCATCAGCCTAATACTGGGAAAAATTCACCCATCCAGATAGCACGGATATCACAGGATTAGGCTCAACGCGGGGTCTAAAGTACAATGATTTACATTGTTAATAAATTTATTTTACAACAAAAATTACTAATTTGTCATGTGCGAAATAGTACAGGTAGGTTGGTACCATAATAACAGCTACAATTTCATTAAACAAATCTGAATGTCGTATTAATAGTTTGTGTTTTTATACAAATATTATCTAAAATTACTGGTTACATCATTATAGATAGATGTTTAATGCGGAGTATGCAACATCGAGTAAAACAGATGCAATGTTCATTTTTTATTTCGTTTGGTAACAATTCAATATTTAGGTTCTTCATTAGAGACTAGAATGAGGAATTAATAGAGTGGAATTATTTTAGACGAGTTGATTTCATATTTTGCTTTAGATCTCTAAGTATTGAAACCTTCAATCATGATTAATTCTTTTGAAAACTTTTTTCTAAAAAGAATATTGTGTAACCACGAGCTATTGTTGAAGATTAAGCTGATAATACAAAATGTAATCTGTTATAAGAATTATTTCATCTAAACACAATAATAATACCATACGTACCAGGCGCGAAGACCTAAGAATCTGATTCCCATCGAGTTACATTTTGATTTAGGAGAGTAAAATAGATAAAAAATTCTAGTCTAGCATTGTACAATAAGAAAAGTTAGCTTCAAATTTTTACATTTTTTTTACTTAATAATAATATACAGTCCAAACAAAAATTGTAGTGCTGTTTCTGTTTATTTCCTATACTACTCTCAGTACTGAAAATCACATTACAAATGTAAAGTAATATTTGGCTATGTAAATCAATTTGGGAGAATTGAGAAGGAAGAGAGATGACAATTGTTTACTAGGGCGAGCATACCGCAATGATGCGATCTCTTCCAAATTACCCCATTTGTAAATTTATTTGTGCTTATGTGATCTTATGAAAATTTATATCGAGGGAGGGTATATCTGCCTATGTTCCGGGTTCACCTTTATAAAAGGTCAGCCTTCGCTGCTGATACCTACATACATCTCCTATTCCTAGTTGCGCAATAAATGATAATAAATTATTTTTCACTACAAAAGTGATCTAAAATCGATTTTGATTAAGATCAGCCGTGCAACATTTGACCCTAATTAACAATCTCCTATACTAAGTGAGGTAAGGTGATTTACAATAGTTCCCTCTCTACTTGAGGTAATATTGTTGTGTACAAAGGTAATTTATGTAGATGAGTATTAGAGCTTCAAATATTTAAAACGAATTACATATAATTAAATAATGAGAGTGACGTGAAGGTGTTTTATTGTTGGAGTTTGTGTTATTGTGAGAGGATTTTATTGTACAACATACTTAATAGAGAATACCTACGTAAGTGTAAGTGATGTAATAACAACAAATTCAGTTATGATTGTTAGATATTATTTTGGGGAATGGAACTTGTCCATTGGATGTCTTTAGATCTTTGGTAATATATAAAAAAGTGTGGTAAAAATTAGCTCTTCTGTGTTTAATCTTATTACTTGGTCTGCTCTACTATTTGTCCCACATGAAAATTTGAGTCATGCAACATCAGCAGCTCATGTGGTGTGAGAGATTGCTTCACAGATCTGCTGAAATTAGAGCAGAAATTTGGAAGTAACAAGGGTAGGTAAGTACCACAGCCATTGAAACAAGGACACCAGGATAACGACTCGGAATTGAAACTTTCAGTGAGATATTATTATTTGTGCGACACATGACCTATTCGCTATCCTTTTGGGTCAATAGATTTTGATTCATTTTCCTTTTATAAGGGTGATTAGGTCAATGGGTGTGATTCACGCACAACTGTCCACAGTCACCCATAATGAGGGAAATGCCATGAATGAGTAGGTGGATTTATATTGCATCTGTGTTCCGTATTACGAACAAATACAAAATTACGAAAGTTCTTAGCTACTTACATTTTATAAGAGAACCGTTCTAAGATCTATAAAGAATCACCCTCATAATCGATATGAGTATTGAATAATGTTTTTGCTTCATAATTTGGTGTGAAATGATATTGTACCCATGAGTATGTAGTCTTATATTGGCACTAATAAATTATTACAAGTCAGAAGTGAGAAATATCAATTTCAAAACATTATTAACAAACAGGCGTCCAACTCCATATAACAGTAAGTTAGTTAGCAGTTATACTGTCTTAAGTATTAATAATAATCGGCACATAAATTAAAAACCTAAGTAAAAGCAAAGCCGATCAAAACTTATAAATCTCCGTGTTGTTATAGCCAAAGTGGATAAGTAATTACGAGTACATACAAGATACTTATGATTACATGACGAAATCACATAGGACGATATCGCGTAGGTAGACGAAATCACACAGAGATGAAAACTCGTAGATGATTTCCAAATACACATAAAGACAATATCACAGAGGTCAAGTACTCTGTAAAAATCACAAAACGATTAAAATATACTTATTTCATATTATTGTTCGAAAAATATATGTAATTGCATTTCACTTTTGCCACAATCATTCCGTTACATTTGTTGCGATCCATTTGCTATGGACTATTCCCTATTCGACAAATAGCCGTAAAAAATACAGAAATTTTTGGACCATCTTGATCACATATTAAAAAAAACTACATAATAAAATTAATAAATATAGATAACATTTAAATAGTGAAGTAATATGAAATAAGTAGGTATAATTAACTTGAATTATTTTTGATTGTACAAATTTTTATTCTTGTAAAGCGTTGGATTTTTTCTACAGCTGTAGTAAATACATAGCGAGACGAAGGTATGGGTTCGAATCCCAGCCGGGGTGAACTGAAATGGCGAATGTTTCTCGAGTGTAAAGTGATCACTTAAGCCAGCCGAGGTCGGTCGTAAGCCCGACAATGTTCATCCTTAATTCTTCTATACTGTTGTGGGAATACTTCAAGGTATAATTAATTTTATTCTCGTGTAAATTTTGTGTGATTTAGTCGTATGTGATTTTGTCTTAACACGACAATCAACTTGATATTATTTTACCGAATCAAAACAATCATAATGCACCATCGTAAATGTTATGAAATGATAGTGATCTCAAGATAACCCTTATAGAATCGTGGTTTAGTCTATCACAGTATAAAAAATAATATTATTTCTATGTCTAAGCATGTAACAAAATCATAATATTACAAAACTAACCTCATCAAAATAAACGATCAATATCGATCTCAGAAGTGTGAATCAAATAAAAACATAGCGCTCTACATTCGATTAAAACTATATGTCTAAAAGTTCTATTATTTTAGTTATACTTCATCATCCACACCATTCGTTCCTTTAATCTCTGTAAGGGATGAGTTCGCCCTAGTGAACAATTCAGTATGATTTATGCCTAACTTTATTGTATGTACTGTGTTCTCCTGAAGAATATCTTCTTCTTCTTAATCAATAATCTTAAATGTAATCCTGATGGCCTGATATTTAAGAGGGGTTAGCCTCCAGCGAGGTCGACTCCCAGCTGTTAATCCATCCAATAATAAAACGAAAAATAAAACGAAAGTTATTGTTTCCTTTACCTTTACAATTATAACATAACGGATTGTTTGTAAAACTCCTGTATTACCCTATCCTAAGTTCCTTTTCCTAAGGTTTTGCCACTTGTGCAGTCTCTTTAGATACACTGATGATAAGATAATATCTTTCGTACTGTAATATATTGAGAAGAAACTAAACCTATAGATCTGAATATAATCGCAAGTCTACCAGTTTGCATCCATTTACTGAAAATAAATTGATTTTCATTTGTGTGTTTGTACAAGTTATATTGCAAGATCATTATATTGATCGAGTGCGGTTACAGATGTTTATAGATATGCGAATGTGAATAATCTGCAATGTGCTATAATGAATAAATGAATGTGTATCAATAAATAATAAATGGTACATCGTTAAGGCGTTACCTCACGTACTTCTCAGTGCTCAGGTGACTGGAATCATTACAGACCACACTGTTGCTACAAACTAATTAGCATTTAGGAAATAAATTCTGATTCATTTCATTCGATATTGTTATTGTTTGACATATTATTGTAAGATTGTACAATTTCATCGTAACATTGTACCACTTTGATTTGCCACCCGCCACCCGGGGATAACAACTCGTAAAAAATGTCGAAAAATAAATTGATCAAAGTTTCAAACATTCGCAGAAGTCAGATAAGTTCGCCCTACTGAACAATTTTATGTGACTTGTTTTATTGTAATCCTGTATTTTTTCTGATTGTATTTTTTGGCTGTTCGCTTAAAGAATTACACACAGATAGAACCGCATATTAGTCTCTTTATTTACAAAAACTACACCACTTTAAGTTGTTTTTCTTGATTGTAGGTACTTATAGATTACGTCCGTTAGAAACTTTTTAAAACAAAAATCTGAATCTCGAAATTTGTTGAGGCAATTTTATTTGGTTGAATGTCTACTTACAGTATTCAAAATAAACAATCGTAAGTGAGAAAAAGTAATTCTAGCATCAATTTCTCATAGTGAGTCAGTGTAAGATTCTATTGAGATCATGTTGCGTCTAAGTCGGTAAGTATTAAGCTACTTTATTATCAGCGAAATCTATTGTCCAATGTAACCATCCTCAGGCAGTATTGCGTTACCTCAACGTATTTTTATATAAGTTAATATTTTCATGATTAATACACATTTATAATAACAATAAAGTAATGGAAGCATTGAGTTCATTGGTATAAATGACAATGTTAAAAACTATGTTTAGTTTAGATAAAAATGAGGCATCAATAATATTTATAAATGAATATCTACGAAATGACTATATTTATAGCGAATGCAGTATTATAAGATCATAATCTACATCAGCGGTTCCTTACCTTCTCAGTCTCGTTACCCCTTTAGCCTTTGGCCTATCATGGAATCTGATTCTAACCCCACCGCCAAAAAATGTTATCAATGACTCGTACAGCCAACGCCTCCTAGAGTAGGTACTCTAGCCATGCTGTAACAGTTGGCAACATAGCAAAATGATCAAATCGGACCACCACTCCTATCAAATCTAGTATCAGAATATATTGCGTGGTCCTCATACTCGTTGCTAAGGGACTGTTGAGAGAAATGTCAATGTGGCGGTGGTACAGCACATATGAATACAGATATATAGTATTCTAGTCTATTGTATTTCACGGCTATATACTCATCTAAGATTGACTTTGGCCAAAATTAGATTTTATTAATAATAATAAATTGGACTTGCGATATACGACAAACGGTCTTACGGTCACCATTTCTATGTGTTTCATAGCATTGCTTTAAGTTTGTTTTCTTCCTTATCTACTCTCAGTCATTTTTTAAATTATATGTTACGACTCAAAATTACCACCAATCTCTCAGCTTATACTGGTTGAAATTCGATCGTAGAAATTGTTTTCAAGAAATGTAAACCGATCAATTTATACTATTTCATACATTGTCATGTTAGGTAGTGATTGTAGATTTAATCACATGATAATTCAATAGACCTTCTCCTGTAAATGTGTTATAATAATAATAATAACACACACTCATTACTCTCCTCAGCATATAACACCTAATCAACAGTGGATACATTAATTCGTACCCGGCATAGGCCAAGTTCGATATAATAAGATGGTATTACATGTAGTTATATCTCAACAGATATACCGCAAAGAATCGACCTTCCATCAGGCTTATGACTGATCGTCGCTGGCTTAATGTGATCCCTTTACACTTAAGTATAATTCACCAATTCCAGTCCATCCATCTGCCGCGGCTGGGAATCGAACCCAGACCTCCAACTTGACAAGCCGGTATTCTACCGCTATGCTATATGACGGCTGGTATAGTTGAGTCAAGGTGAAATCTAATCAGTTTTGGCTACCTTACACAAAAATAGGGATCCAGCAGGTTTGTCTACCATCGTATCTATCTACTCCTATTCTTTGGACACCATTTCTTATCTGACGATGAAACCACAGCGTTAGGATTGACACGGAAAAAGTTAATATTCACTGCACAAAACCGCTATGAGCGGTGGATCCTATTGGTTTTCCTAGCGGTTTTGTGGAGTACTAGTTTTAAATTTATCAATGGATTTGGACATAATGAACATTGAAATAAATATACAAACACACTAATATACTAACACCCTAAAATATATTTGATATTACGATATTACACATATTATAACACATAGTACATATCATTACGAAAAGATAACACATGACGTTTTTATAACACCTTTATTAATTGCATTATTGTTATTAAGATCATTGCTAATGCTAATCACAATGATACATTATTATTTTCATATATTGCTCAATATGTTATATTGCATACCTCTGTTAGAAATTATATAAGACAAGAACCTTTTTCAAGTTTTAATTTGCCTATTAAGAAATCTAATATGTATACAATTCGTACAGCAAGACTTAAATGGCAATGGGCAGGGCACATAGCAAGACAAGATGAAAATAGATGGACACCTAGACTCGTAAAATGGAGGCCATGGGAAAACAGAAGAGGTGTCGGAAGGCCCCAGAAAAGATCGGCGGACGACGTGACCTCGGTAGCGGGTAGGCAGTGGGTCAGAAAGGCGAGGGATAGAAAAGACTGGAATCAAATGGAAGAGACTTATATCCACCAGAGAAGGGAGCAAGGCTGACGAAGAAGAAGAAGATACAATTACCTACAATTGGGATTAGAGTATTGTGGTAATCTTTTATTACCGTCCAATACATTCTGCCTGTTTTTTTTTATATTGCTGATGTCAGGATTTTTCAGTAAACTTCTTGGTATAATCAATCAGAAAAGTCCAATTTTCATATATCCAATTACCCGTCCAATAGGTCCGGAATCGTTATCACTATCTGAACACTGTACAGTTCAGCGTACAATTCCACAACGATATAACAGCTTTCGGAATAACATGGAAAAAGGTAATATGCACTGAAGGAAATCGTTCAGAGTGGCGAGACCTTTTGTGTCCTTCACATAGATCGTCTTCCAACTGTTTTAAAAGTTTAGTGATTGTTGGAAGATTAACAATATGGAAGTAGCTTGTAATTTTTTTTTGTAAAATAAAAGCACTGTGTTTTACTTCCACTATTTATTTAAGTACACACACCAGAGCTCTTTCAAATATTATAGCTTCATCTTCAGTGGTAATCTATGAACTTCATAGAGAATTCATAGAATAAAGGTGTTATAAAAACGTCATGTGTTATCTTTTCGTATGAATATGTACTGTGTGTACCCAAATAAATAGGGGAAGTAAAACACAGTGTTTTTATTTTACAAAAAAAAATAATGTGTTAAAAGTGTACCACAGGCAGGGTCTACTTTTTGTGAATTTTCAGTAATTATGTGTAAGAGTAACGATGTTGAAATGAAAAATCTACTGGTAGGTACTACATTGATTTAAATGGATAAGCTTTGAGATTAAATGTAGGTGAGATATGTATGTACCTAGGTAACTAAATCTCTATTACGTTACAGTTTATATGAGTCGTGTGATGAATTATATTGTTTAATATTACATATTACGTATAACTATATTCCATTACCTGTTACTATATGGTTCTATGTTATTAAAGTGGTCACTTTCAAACGATACATAGCCGGAGGAGGGTCGTGTGTCGGATGAACTGAACACAGTCAGATCTTCATAATATGCTCCACAACAACATGTCAGGTGATTTCATTGTTTGTTTGAGTGAGATGGAGAAAGTTAGATGTTAGACATTGATGTTTATGGATAACGTGTGAATTTATCCGATTCAAACAACCTTGGCTGGGAAAAATGGTTTGAATTAATTATATTGCAGAATTGTATATTATCTCGTACCTATAATACAATTTATTTATGTTTCTTTATATTGATGATGATGGACGTTAAAATATGAAGATTTTCTAAGCTGTCAGGATAGCCGAATAATAATTATGCCTTTTCTTTCATTCGTGCAAATGCACACACATTGTGTATGAGAATATAGTCTCTTCGGATTCGCGGGTCGCACGCTGTTCTTATACCTATGCAAATTATTTGTTTTCGCTTTTATCTCCGCTGCTAGTAATCTCCCTATATTATTACAGAATATGGTTCTCACTAGGTCATGTTTTTGGAGATGCCGGACTACGACAGTTCGCTAAGAATAGTACTAATTTTGAACTTTTCTATCATCGTATCCTAATGTACAGGACTTTCGTTTTCCCCAAAGTTGCGCAATTTTTTTAAAAGAAATTTCAAATATAAATAATGCTAATATCAAAGTGTGGAATAATAAAATGTTTAATTGGTAACGTTGTAATGATTTACGGTAATATTTATTTCGCCAAGTGATCAACTTGATGATTGCGATAATTACATAGAGAGTTAAAATATAAATCACATGAATGATAGACCTATAGACTCTATTACATTTATGTCTCAGAACAAGAATAATTATAATATTATAGTTTATATGGGATATTTTCACTTGGGATTGTAAGTTATTATTTTCAAACATTGTTTCAGGCCCCAATTCAGTTTTTTCGCCGCCCTCTGCATAAGGATCCTACTTGCATAAATGTCCAAAATTTATCTACAATTCATAATTCATGTTTTTGTTCAGAAAGCTTCAGCTTCATTTGGAGTATTATAGAGAACAATGTACCCATAGTTAAAAAGATATGTTAAATTCTTTATTTATTTTCGTATATCTTCTTCTTCTTATCGCTATAGGTCCCTGTCTCTTCCAGTTTATAAGACTTCTGTCCTCTCCGACCATAGTTCTAATTCTTCGAGAGTTTTTATTAGAAGCCATTCTTCTGCAATCCAGATCATCTATCCGAGCCATATTAGCTGAGATCTCTCTATAAAAATATTTATCTGAGTATTATTATAATCGAAAAAGAGTTAAAAATAAGAAAGATGGCGAGTTTATCGTGATATTTTAATTTCTACCAATAGTTGATAGAAATTGTAAGAATTGTAGGATTTGTGCCAGTTTTGCGATTTACATATCTGAAAGCAATACTGGTAAATACAACTACTTGTGATAATTCCCATGTCTTTGTACAACTTATACTGCTTTATGAGTTTCATACAGAATGTATGAATGATGTCATCATAACCACCATTCATTCATATAGCACCTGATAGTAGATAGTATTTGTAGTTATGACAGTAAGATATTATTTACACATGAGATACCTACAACCTAATATGAATATTAATATGAATGTGTGTCGATTGTATTGATACAGTAGGTAGGTATGTGTAGCATAGATAATTTTGATGTGTGTTACGTTGTTGTATAATATAATAGAAAGCATTGTTTCCAACCAAACATAAATTTCTGTCGCTTTCGTATTATGCTATATTAAATTGCATAATTTCTAGCAGATTTTGTATCATATTTGATATAGGGGCTCAGTAAGTTTGTAAGCTCTTTCCACTTTATTCATGCTGCGTTAGAAGATCAATTGTATTTACGCTGGGTTCAAATTTATCCCTTAGAAATTTTATATTGCAGTTTGACTTTCTGTGTGGGCCTTTTGCTTCATACTTGTTCTTTTTTTTAACAAAATTCCACTCCAACTTGTAAGATGGCTGAGATCACTCGCAGACGAGTGGATAGCCGTAGAGAATAATAGAATAGAATAGAAGATTAATATTTTTAAAAAAAGATGCAAAACGGCTTTACTACGTGATTTTTGAAAATTCTTTTGATAAAAAATGAAGTCTCCGATTCTGTATTTTCTGTATTAACATTAAATGTAAGATAGTCCCTGAGATTTTTAACGGTTGGTTATTATTTTGAATGTATGTGCAAAGAAAGTGTCGTGTACATACAGATTATTTAAACACACACAGATTATTTATTGGTTACGTAATTATTGTGATACACCGTGATGGTAGAGTAGAGTACCTAGTGTAGTCCCTGATGGGATTGAGCAATCATTCAATTTATCCCATTATCGTCAAGCAAAATGAATTATTAATCTATCAAGACTATAAAGAAATGTTTTAATAATCGTTCAGAAACTTAAGTTGCGTACAATATATCAATCTGGCATAAAAACACTGCATTTAATTTACCAGTACAATAATTATTTTATTTAGTATAACTATGAGTAGTAGAAGTATCTATTGCTGTATGTAGGATGTATCATATTCCATATAAAGATATGGTAATACAAACCTGTATTTAAAATAATATATTTGAATGCTTGAAAACAATAATTACTATCAACATAATGTTTAATTGATATAATTGCTGGTTTAGTTCACAATGTATTAAGATATTAGAAAATAACTGTTATCTACAAAAACGCAGAAACATAATACGTGAACCTATACTATTATAATATCTTTATTTTATACCCACAAGCTTTGCACGTACGTACATATGTAATATGAATGAAATATGACTATAGGTAAGTAGATTTATCGTTTTTTTTATTGACATGTAGAAAATATCAATATGAAAAAAAACACCATGCGGAGTTTTAATATTTGTATTAGTCCAAGAGCCCGCTGCTAAATTTATGACGTATCTGTTTTTTGATCGAAATGTGGCATAAATGATAGCTTACCAATAGGGTATTACATCGCACTAGGATTGCTTATCAAAATCTTGCCGCAACCCCCCCTGCCCCCCCCGAAAAGGTCCCTCTTCGCGGTTTTTCGCATTTTATAGGAATATGGTAAGAGATAGGAGAAAGTAGTCAATGACAAAAATAATCCTTGCTAAATTCTCTACAAAAAATGTTATGTCATTTTTTTCGTAGAACTAGCAGTTTACCCGCAATATCCGGTCCAAAACCGAAATTCATTTAAAAAACTAAAAAAATGAATTTAAACTAAATTGGTTGAAAATTGATAAGAGCTACAGGAAAATAGTTAAAGAACGAATTAATTACCATAGTCTTAGCTACAAAACGAGCTATAACTTATTTTCATACATCAATTAATTTAGGAGTTATTGCAATAAAACTCAGTGACGAAAATTCTTAAAATTTAGTTTTTCATAAAATAACCAGCGATATAGCGCCGCAGGCCAAATATTTTTTTCATGGGTGAAAGAAAGTTAAAGAAAAAATTTTTTTTTTTTTTTTCAAAAAATATCCTGTTTTTCGACCGGTCATTACGGGTAAACTACTAGTCCTATGAAAAAATTAATTTAACATTTTTTGTAGAGAATTTAGCAAGGATTATTTTTGTCATTGACTACTTTCTCCTATCTCTTACCATATTCCTACAAAATGCGAAAAACCGCGAAGAGGGACCTTTTCGGTGGGGGGGCAGGGGGGGTTGCGGCAAGATTTTGATAGGCAACCCTAGTGCGATGTAAAACCCTATTGGTAAGCTATCATTTAAACCACATTTCGATCAAAAAACAGATACGTCATAAATTAAGCAGCGGGCTCTCGGACTATATCAAGATTGTCAGATGTAGTAAAATCAGCAGATTTTTAAATATTTTAAATATAAGTTTATTTCTTGATTGGTTTTATAGCTTTCATCAAAATTTATTCTGTAGGGAGTATGAACACCCCTACCTAGGTATAACTATTTAAGATACACTAGATCCTAAGACATTTGTATATATCTTTCTGATTATCATTTTATCAGTTAGTCCTGAATAAACATTGGTCCCACAACACGCATTTCATTCACACAAACGTTCTGATACCTAAAGTATTGCCTAACACTAAACTGCCTCTGAGTACAAGAAGATAGGACAGCTTGAGTCAAACAAACGAAAGACTCTGAATGCATCCTACAATAGGGAGCGGATATGATGGTAAAACAAGAAATAAACTTCTCCGCTATGTTAAATTCACTCTGTTAATTCCTCTTATTCTTAAGGATTTTCTTTCGAGGCATTATTGATATTGCATCTGGCATGTTTCAGGAGTAGAAATTAAAATTTGTCATACTTATCTACTTTACGTCAATTCATACCAATAGATGCTGACTTTATTTTATTTAGAGAAAAATGAATGAATTTTATGTTATACCCTTTAGCACATTTCCAGTGACATTGATATTCTATGCAGGTAGTTTAATTCCGATTGGTACAAGGTACATTACAGCTGGCATTTTCATTGGATTTTGAGAATTTTAAATACATGATTATAGGTCAGGTTTATTTCTTTCTATTTACTTTGC
Organism: Ceraclea dissimilis; assembly: GCA_963576895.1. Taxonomy (NCBI): domain Eukaryota; kingdom Metazoa; phylum Arthropoda; class Insecta; order Trichoptera; family Leptoceridae; genus Ceraclea; species Ceraclea dissimilis. The sequence goes on along the minus strand of OY756358.1, from coordinate 19,857,650 downwards.
CTTAAGGTTCATCGTGTCAGTAATTTTAATAAAAATCGTTGATTTCGCTAATCACTATTTCATTCTGTTTGCACTTCCTTGAAAATTATCGTGAAATGTTGTCTGTAAATATGGTATAAATATTCATCAGGTTTCCAATGTACACTCAATTGATTCGATCCCTTAGTAGACGATGTAATATAATGATGCTTTTCCAATTATTGTCGAGGTCGCATCTCACTCATAACATTTTCTGTCAAACAATTTGACGTATTGGCATTTAGGTATATTAAATTTACACTTGAGGCAATGGTAATGTGTGATGTTTACTATGGATTTCAAAATCAAGGCTTGAATTTTTTTCCTTATGCAAACACTGACTAAATATTAAAATTTTAATTACATATTTAAAGAAGAAGTGTGGCTTGTCAATCACTGAGAGAATCTGATGACTGACCTCTCACCTCCATGTAATTATATGGCAAATTGCTGAATACGTTTAAGGAACACATTAATATATAATTTCATGTTGTACTGGTTAGCTCGCCGAAAAGTTGTTTAAAATACCAACAATTAATAATTTGTTACATCCTATAATGAAATTTTGATAAAATGCGTATTTTATGAAACTGATTGTGTGTATTTCTTTGTCATGTAAGATATGTTTTTCATACGCTTTTCCGTAAAACTCGTAATAAAAAATGATTTGAAGTGCGGAATACAATACAAAATCGTTAACACGGAGAACATTCCTTTGGAGATTCCTCTGCAACTTTAATTTTTTTATAAATAGATGTTTTTACCAGCTACACCGACTTTTTAAGAATAAACGTATCGAGGCGATATAGTAATCTTGCTTGATTCGAAATATAACATTTGACTATTTTGTGTAATATTAATTTGCCTCGATTATTTAGTATTCAATTTCATCTATTTTCTATACGTATTTAAAGAAAAGTCAATAATCGAAAAATTAAGTGACCTGCAGTACCTCCAACGGTAAATTTGGGACGATGGCCTTAAAGGTCTATCAACTGATGCAGGATATGAAATAACAATATATACCAGCATACTGTAGTAGTGAACTTGCCGATCATGATAGATACATTAGTATGGAATGTGTTAGCACTTTATTGTGGTAACTCGTAATACAATTATCTACACTCTTACATGTAGTATGTTACCTGTTTGGAGCAATTAAAATTTGATACAGTCACGATTTCGCCTAAATACAGCCATATTATACATCATACAATATAGTCTGCACCATATATCCACACTGTCGTCAGTCATAGAACAATATTTCTTATTACCTACTAATTACTGTACGAACGTTATGGGGTTAGGCTGTTATACTCTTTGGCCAAGACACGCTTAACGGACCGATGCCCAAGTTTATTAGACACACGTGAATGCAACGCTTATCAAATTATTGCAGCATCTTTGTCTCCAGGTGACTGATTTTAATGGAGCCTATAGTAAATTACTAAATTTGACAGCGCCAGTAGTCAGAATAGGAAAAACGCCTGGGAGATCTGGTTGAAAACTGTTTTCCCAACATCGCTAAATGCATTTTTACTAGATGTTTTGTGTATTTAGACTCTGTCATTTCTTTTGCCGTTGAATTCTTATAATATTGTATTAGGTATTCTGAAAAGCGTTTTAATGCATAACAATAATTTATCAAGCCTCATTTTTATTTGAGTCGACATTGCTTATGAAATGAACGCAATAATAATTGTAATATTTGTATCTTCTTGAATTGATTGAATAGGTATCAGTATGATGCTATTGCTATGAAGTTCAAGGATGAAATCAGTAATAATATGTAGGTAAATTAATTTAGTTTCTTGCACATTATTTTCGACATACAATTTTTTGCAGAGGCGTTTAAAATAATTAAGAACTTTCTTACGCTAACATCAAATTAAACCGTGTCAAGTTCGTTTATATTGTTAATTGAATTTTTAAGACAAATGCTTTAATAATACATTTCGAAAACAAAAATGTATTGATTTTACCGAACAACTTTGAAAGGGAATGTGAAAGTTTAGAAAAATGATAAATGTATTTTAATAAAGATCTACTGTAAATCGAATCACTCGATAATTAAAAATACAAGACGTTACATGAATTCTAATTCATAACAATTAATATTAGCCAAAGGCCTGATCAGGTAGAGACAATACTTGATTGTGAGTTAACTAAATTGTAACGTCAATGTTAAGTCCGTACGAATTGCCAGGTATCTATTGTTATACACATTTGTAAGAATGAATTGTAACATCCTCGGATAAGGACCCTGAAGGAACGTAATTTGGGGGAAGGGGTTTGCCGGGGGGCTCCCTTAAGGCTAACCCTGGGCCCACCTCTTAATAAGATTTGCCTAGATGTGCGGGTAAAGAGGTCGCTATTAATGCGCCTGACCTATCCGGGGATGTGCCCTGGATTTTTCTTCAATATTTCACCTTGAGGAAAAGCAAGAAAATGTTGAGGAAATGGAAAACTGTTTACAGAATTCATTAAGTTTCCTACATTTCTAGATCGACGACTTACAAAATAATCGTGAATTTCGTTTGGAGTATTTTCGCAAACATGTAAACAAAAACTAAGATAAATGACGGTTAGGCTCTAGTTGCAAATAATATTACAGGTAGGTACGTAAGAATTCAACTATTGATACACAAGGTGAATAGAATAATGAAGTATAGTATGTATGAAGGAATAAAAAAAGCTCAATAAATAATCCTTCATTATACGATTTAGTTATTTGATTTGCACGATCAGTCGATCACTTATCTCCGCTAAATTCTATATTTTGATATAAAATAATATTTATTATTTGAACACGAACACTATAATATATAATTTTATTTAGCATCATGCCGAATGTACAATATCGTAAAATATTATAACAATGAAAGTTGAATAGAAAGGTTTATTTAGTAGGAACGTTATTCTGATAATCATGATACATATTAATATAGATAACAAATATTGTGACGTAAAACTTTGTGGATCACGACATTCGGTCAAAATGTGGTTTATCTTCTCGTCTTGTCGGAAGTTTCTTTTGTGTATCTCTGATGATGCAGGGTTAGGTAATAAAAAATAAATAAATAACAATGATTTTTAAGTTGATCAGATTGTTACAAATAATGCAACATGAATCAAATTTAAAAGAATTTGGATCAGTTGCATAATAATGCTTTACCGATTGTAATCAGCATAAGTTGTTGTAGTAATGGGTTTATAATTTAATTTGGAACAAGATTAAACTATGTCGCATGGGCGTCGTCAGCGGGCAGGGGGCAGCTGTCCCCCCTAGAGATTGGAATAGGTATATAATACTATTTTTAAATCTAATATAAATTTCATACTAAATGATAAAAATTCAATTTTTTTTATTGGGTATAAAATTACAAATTGTAAAGAAAAACAAATGAAACTACAACTCAATATAACATAAAAAAACTACTCTCCAAAATTGAGCAAAGCTCACAAAAATCACATTATTACCACACGTTTTCTCATTATCATAAATTTTCATGAAAATCCATCAAAATACAGTTGTTTCATAAAAAAAATTGCGTGCGGCGCCATTTTTATTACTTTTTTATAAAAGACATTTTCATACACACTATTGTGCAAAAAATTATACACATTTTCAAATAAACCAAACCACATCACGACCTTTTTCACTATGTCTCAAAAAAAATTTCTTGCGCAATTTAAGCTTTTTTCATGATATGGCGGATTTAAATTTTTGCTGCCCCCTCCCTAGCTCCGAGGCTGGCGACACCCATGATATGTTGTATCTATTTGCGATTACGTATTGTGCTATAAATGAAAAGATGAGTACACTCGTGCATGTCTGCTAATGAATCATACATTTTTATCTATTGTTATTAAATTTAATATGTTTCTTTAGTGTCTACTTGTACACACGAAGAATCAGGTGTTGGTAATATTTTTATCTCTCCACTTTAGATCAAAGATATTAGTTCTCCTAAATATAACTACGTACATTCTGACTCTGCAGCATAAAATATGGGACCGGGATGAAGCCAGCGGAGTAACTGTTCAATAAATAAAACTTTATGGAAAAAATAATCAAATGGCGGGTTTATTGCTGTTCGCAATGTCTGCCAATCAAACGCTTGTAAGATTCATTTGAAGTAAGAAATACATACATATTTAAGTGTACGAAAAAGAAGAAAAAACAACCAAATGAATATAAAGAATAATTACTGTTCCGGGTTGCGAAATGTATATCACGAAATTTTGACTGATGAGAACACTTCACAATTTCAGTTCTTGTTGTCAACTTCTAAGAAAAACAAATTAAAAAAACAGGTAGCTATCTTAACTGATGTACAGCAAAGGATGGACTTACTATCAGGTTTATGACTGATCGTCGGCTGGTACTCCAGCTAAAAGCTTGGATAGTGCAGAGGAAAAATGTTTTTTTTTTTTAACTAGAGCATTTTACGGCTTACTTCATTATTAACAGTAAGTTGGTAACGGTAAGTATAGTAAGTATTATAGTAGTAGTATTTTGCAAATTGGAAAAACATATACCCCCGATTTTGAAAATACTAAAACATATATGGATGAATCATCGTATTGAATGATAAATTACAAGGATACTTTTAATTAAAAAAAAAACAAGGAGTTCTCTGTGAACACAACGTGTGTTTTAGGCAAGGGAAGGACTAAAACGAAATGGAGCAGTATATTAAATATACTTGGTATATTATAAAATATACTAAAAGCATAAATCATATGACGTGCCAAAATAATAATATTGATATTAGGTATAATGTCCACACCCCATAATATTATAATGGACTAGCTGTAACCCGTCAAAATGACACGGTTTGCGGGGTAAGCAGAGGGAACACATCGCCAGACTTCCCTAACCTTACAAGCTATTTAATTGTGCGTACATTCTTATGTAAGTAAAAATCTATGGTAAGTAAAATTTTGATTTAGCATAACATTTTCTATTCTACTTAATAATATCTTGTGCTAAATGATTTACCGGTGTCCGATAAGTTCGTCTAAAATCAATTTGTCTAAAATCAGTTCGTCTAAAATCGACGAATTCATCGTTAGGCAAGTTGATTATGCCCGAATTGATAAATAGACGAATTGATATTAGGCGAATTGATTTTAGACGAACTTACCGTAAACTATATTTATCGATTGATTTTATAAAACAAAATGTACAAATTTAACATAAATGAGCTCAACGTTCACTTGGTAAATTTAATAATTAATTAAAGCCGTGAATTCTAAATATGTCAACACCAATCGATGACTTTAAAAATATTTTTTGTAGGATCGTAATGTCAATGAAAAAATGTTATATTAGACGTATAATTATCGGTGATTATTGAAGGCGCTACGATCGCGAATTGTTTTTAATTACATACATATTATTCGATCAGCTTGACAAAACTGCCACGCAGTAAGTAGCGTTACATTCACACCCGGTTACGACGGGAATAAAATAATGTAAAGTTGATAATGGATGCTGTTTCATTGTGTTTATTAAGTAGGTCTGGTTTATATAACTAATACTTTTATAATATATTGTTAATACGGTAGTGTAATAAACCGTTGCATCCCTCACCTGGTGGATTTCATTTACTCGCACCCTCAAACAGATGCTAATATACTCGTACCTACTTACTAATATGTACTCACACGAACCATATCATAGTACACTAGCGTTTAAATAGTCCTGCTACATAGGTGAGAATATTATTGGCAGTTCATGTACGATCCATTCAAAAACTGGGCTGCTTCATTTATTATTCATTTTTTACACTTTGCATGAACAGAATTTCGAAGCAATACCAGGGGTATCCGGGTGGCCAAACATTGGGGTTACAAGGTTTGATAGTGTTCCGGACGCGGAAAGTAAGTATGATTATTCATAAAAATATAGGATCCAAATGATTCTGAACTGATGAATATATAAAATGTTAAAAATATGGTTTTTATGGGGAACATGATTTGCTCACATTTTTTTTTTAATAAAAAGGATCTAGGCTTGCATACACAAACCCAAATACTTTCCTGCACACCTTGCACTAGGCTAAAAGCCTGTATCGCAAAGTGTGGAATACATTGCCAGCGCCGGGGTTTGAACCTGGCACCTCTCGCTTGAGAGACTGCCGCCTCAACCAACTGCGCCAACCATGTACTCTCATTTACTTCTCTATTTCTATATCATGAACGCGCTTTCAATTCATATATGAATTAGTTTTCTATTGCACATCGCATCCACAGAAACAATCAACTTCGATTAAAATAAAATGTTGATGTATGGCTATGGGAAAATAATTTTATTGCCAATAAATCTATATTGGAAACGACAATAAAATGTAATTCAATTATAAGTACGAGTATAAGTACCCCGACACAATGGTTTACTAGAGATACAATAGCAATAACATAAATTTATTTCACGTATATCCTCAACCAGCATCTGTCAAGTGTCAATCCGCAATATTCACACGCTCCTGGTCCCCCTGATCGACCCTGGATCTGATCTGATGTGGTGGGAGTTGACTGGGATGAATTCTGATTGGGGAGGGGTGGTTCTTGGAGAATACCACATCGAGGGGATGATAAATAAAATAAATGTATTTGAAATGAAACAGGTCCCCCTTATATTATAAATAATATTATTCTAAACAATTGTTCTCCTAATATGGACTAGTATTTCATTCGATATAAGAAATTCTCAACATGTACGTGTAATTGTTAGTGATATACTTTTTTGGGTTGACTGGTTGAAATGTCCGCTTGACAGGAAGGCCGTGCGTTGGAATATTTTATGTATGTTCAATAAAGAGTGTTTTGCTTTGTACTGCTTTGTACTTATCCTGAGTACGAATCAATATATAATTTAATATTCGTATATTTAAGTTTAGCTATTATATGTTGACTTTATCGATGTCATATATGCGATAGATTTTAAGGATGTTGTAGAATTCTGCAAAGAGTGAAGGTAAATCTGGCGTGGCTATGAACCTAATAAGATCAAATGTAAGCTGTAAAATGTGAACGCCAAATTGCATTTCTAACTTAGGTATGCGATGAATGCCTCAACTATGCCTGATGTAACGTAACTAAATATTTCTTAGATTTGTAAAACTCTCACTCCTAACAATTATGTAAGTACTACGAGTAGGTACCTACTTTTATTTCGAGAAATGAAAAATCTCATTTAGTAACTATTCCGTTGGAATGATACAACGGAGTTTGGCGTTGTTCGAAAGTTTGACGAGCACTGAATTCTGGTAGTATACATATTATGAAATTAAAGAATACAATGAAAATAAATTCGATCACTCTTGGTATAAGCGCATGCGTCGACGTGAGGCATATTGCATTAGCGTCTCCCACCAGCCCTTATTGTAGTGCACGTCCAGGGGGTGGGTTTATTTGTAAACGTTCCAACCCCATGGAGCAGGTTCCCATAGGACCGTGAGAGAGAACACGAAGCATATTGTTTGATGTTTGTTTATTAATAGTGGTACTTATTTCTCATTCACTTGTCATGGGGGTGCTGGGTGCTGCTCCCCAAATACTTGATGGTTTTTGATTGTTCATTCATTCATTGTAGGTAGATATTGGATTTCGTGGTTGATGTTAATAACGTTATCTTAAATCTGCCTGATGTGTTGATAATATTGGTAACAACCAAATCTATGATGCGGAAAATATTCGCCATCATAGATTTTCTATACTGTTATGAGAAATAAGCGAAAAATCATTTTTTTAATGCATATGGCAATTACAAATTTAGAGGTAAGTCTCTTAGCCAATTTGCAGCGTCAGCAGTGACCCCGTGAATTTCAGTAAGACCGCGCTCGAAACCAAAAATTGGACACTATGGCCCATCGTCTGGTGGCGACCACATTCATAGTCGGGGGTCGGGGAAAGGCCCCATCGATGCATAAGGTCTGCGCATCTTCCGATTGGGTCTATTTACACTGCCGACGCCGCGTTCCTCGCGGGGTAGGTATAGAGGACAGAACCTTATAGATATTCATTTATTTTTCTAGCTGTTGAGGCCGTGAAAATAAAGTTTTAACATTTTGATAATACTAAGATTTTCGACCGACGCCGATGCGACGGCCCATGATGGTGGAAGTAAAAATGAAAGACTAGTGTATAGTTTGAAATTCACAGAATGACTTTTATTACACACGACTAGTGTTCGAGGATCCTCCATACTCATCATCAGGCGCTTGACAATAAAGTGAGGATGAGAATCCTCGAACAGTATAGTCGCGTATAATACTCGAAAATAAATCATTGCGTGGATTTTAAGCCACTCCTCCTTCATTTTTATCTATATATATAAAGTATTTTTGTAAGTGTTCGCAAACTTCCGTATTTTATGATGGATTGCTGCAAAAAATTAAAATAACATTTGCGATAATATAGGCTGTGTCCTAACATCACCAGTTTTTGGACAAAAAGCTTTTCCTAGGAGATGCCATGATGATGAGGGGATCCAAGGGGTGTGTGGGGTCGAGTGTGGTATCGTATGAAAGGGCGTTGGAAAAGAAATTCAGATCTTAGGTCGCATCTCGTCCAGCTTAAGCCTTTAAAGATGGTTCGTTAAATTTCCCGTTGCGAAGAACGGGTAACTCTGTCGGAGTCTGTTATATTTTGATGTTATTAGAGTCATAAAAGGAATGCATAATTTCGAGTTTTAATGGTCATGATATTCCTCTCTGGTCATAAGTGAATATAGTTCCAATATAAGATGCAGAATAAGAACACACTTCGATACAACATGGTTCGGTGACAGGTGATACGTAACATGAAATAATCATAATGTTATCAAATACAAGAGCTTCAATTAGACATTTCACTGATAAGACTCACATTAAGTCCATCGTTTCATCTGACATTAACATAACTTTTGTCACGTCCAATAACAATATTATTGTCAATTTAATGGTACAATTTCAAGATATTTACTCGAGCTTTCACTTATCAACAGATTCCTACGTGTTTTTGGAGCGATGTTTTTAATGATGTCAATATAAAATACTTACCAATTGTTGACATATTTGAATTCGATTATAAATTCTACTTTAAAAGTTTTCATCGCGTAATTTAAGGGCATGGCACCAGGAATGACGTCACAGTCTTTTCCCACGGCATTAAGGTTCAAAATTGCGTGACAATCGCATGATAAAATGGTAAAAATAGCGTTTTTTTCCATTTTTTGGGGTTAATTTGCGTCTATCAAAAAACTTTTACGGTTATTCCCTAGATTTTAATGCATATTATCAGCACAAGAAAAAAAATTTACTCCGCGACTTTCGGGAAACGAGTTTCCGTCTTTCGGAAAAAAGGTCAGAAGTGTTTTTAAATATTTTTTTTGCGAAATCTATACAAGATATAAAAAATCTATTACGGTTATTCCCTAGATAAAGGTTCAATGCATCTACCCTATTTTGTTCCAAAGCATATTTAGTAACGGTTGTCGAGATAGAAGGTCTCCCGTTTTTAGAAATTTTTGAAATGTCGGTATGCACACTCTTAAATTTTTAATTTATCTCTTGGTTTCTCGGTAATGAAAGGATCTGCCGGCTGTTGGCCGTTTCCAGGGAGCGCCGGGTTGCTGTGTTTGTTGTTTCGTTCATATTTCACTTCTGTGCCACAAATTTTCGATTCGTTTGAAATCTCTTCTCTTCACTTCGTTTGAAAAATCTTAATTCATACTACAGCAAACCATACGTGGAGGCTTGCCACCCAAATTGCTGCTGCAGTTATTGGAGTGGGTTGGCCTAGTGTAAGCGGATTCGTTCAGTAAGTAATTTATCTCTTTAAAGTGCTTAAAAAAGAAATTTTTAATTTAGGCATCTCTTGAAAGAAATAAAACCAACATGAAAAATGCCAAGGTCCAGCCACCAAGAGCGGTTTCGTAGAATGCGGATTTTTATGTCAATTCTAACGCTATGATATCATTATCTTCCAGGGTGTAGAAGACCGGAAAACTATCTACTGGTATGGCCTCTCCATATCATTATAAATACCTACTTATAGAAAAGTGTCGACAGCCGACAATATTAATAAAATGGAGGCGATGAAAAAATTGTACGACTACTTTAATTTTTTATACCTTGATTCACCGTTCTGTATCAAGTTTGCGAACTATCAAAAAACATAAATTCTGGGTTAAGTAACCATTGGCCCGGGAGCGAAATAGCTGATAATAAATTTTCTTAAGATAGCAACAACTCACATACAAGTTGCATAGAGTACGAGCACAATATGCAGTGGGATGTCTGTATTGCAGTATGTAGGTATGTTTTTATAATAATACTGGTGCCTACTTACTTATAGTTTGGCTGCTGGCAAGAAGTCCGCGTGGGCGGTTCAGATAACCGGAGACTTATTGCCTTTTACTGCCGATCGTCAGGGGATTACAACTATTGTTGTGTGAAATCTGCAAATACTGCATACTAATCTAGATATCAGTGCCTGTGGCTCCAACTATTTAGAAAGTGGGATAATTTGTATCGTTATGCGTACCTACCTGGAAATATCATAAATGAAAATTAACACTTATTCCGATATACTTTCTATATGCAGTGGTGCGGTATTACCGATGATAACAAAAAGGATAGAGAGTCAAATATTTCCTCCATACCTGCACTTTTATTTCGTTTTGAATTGCTTCAAATTGGCACAACCAGAAAACCAGAAAAGTTACAGAATGTCATTTGGTCATGTCACCTACTGCATTCTTTTACACTTATTTGGGTCATGGATTTAAGGCACTCAGATCTTACGAAAAGCCTGAATAGTCACAGTTCTAAGTCATAAGATCTGAGATCAATCTTTGATGTTGATTCTCTCTCCTCGTAAGATCTTTAAAATGTACGAATGTCGCTGGCACATAGAAGAATCATATTTGTTTACAATGGTTTTAAGAACATAGTTACATCGTAGGGTTGTGTAAGAAAATAATCGCTACGTATTATCAAGCTTAGCAAAACACTACTGAGTAGTACTGATAGAATAAAATAGTAATAGTAAGAGATGTAACTCCCCATGTAATCAAGTGGATGCCACACAGTGATACGGTGGTCTCGATTGGAATATTATTCCTAGGCTATTGATTCCTTATCACAAGTGTTTGTTGATCGAACTGTTTGATATCGGTAAGCTAACAAAATGTCTATGTATGGCCTTACAATGATCCTTATACTAAAACAATACAATAATATGTCAGTGAGCAAATAATAATAACATTTACTTCTGAATGTTTCTACATTGTTGTAGTGTCTGCTTACAGTATGATGATATCCATAGTTAGATGGAATCTTGGTTCTCGGAATAAAAGGTCTATTATAAGTATTTTTTATACGCCAAAAAATTTAATCATAAAGAGAAAATGTCTAAATTATTCAAGGAATCGAGATACAGTAGCAAGAAATCCTTTATACAGTATCAAGTGAAAGCCCTTCAGTTCAATTTTTTCTATAGAATTTTAATTCCCATTACATTAGTTTACTTAGAGTTCAACCGATTCGAGACGAAATTTTGTCAGAAGTTTTTATCTCTTAATATACGGTTGCGGGGACTGGCTTCTACTCCAAACAGAGCATTTTCTTATACCCTTTTGCGATCTGAGTCCTAGATCAGCTAACCGATCCAATGCTTTCCCCGATTCAGTTTAATTTTGTGCAGTTTATTCCTATATACCAATAATGATGGTACCTAAGTGTATAATTATAGTAGGTACATTTTATATCAACTGGTTAAAGTAATGTTCATTGGACATATGTACTGCGTGCGATATGCGAGCAACAAGTGGTATTAACGCCATTATTCCGGATTAAATCAGAACATGAAATTGAATTCTCTGAATTTCGAGAGTCAGACACTGGACAGCGCCACGACCGAGATATCACACGTTATCTGAATGTCAGCTCACCTTCCAAGTAGCGGAAGTTGTTTTGAATCTGCCTTATTCTTTTATATAGACATGTACATTCAAGTAAGTATATCGTGATCACAATACTCTTGAGTGCGGAGGTAGGAGGAAGAAATGATAAACAATATTATCTTATATCCACTCTTGTACCAGATTTACACCTGTTGTTCTACATATCTCCATTAAGTGGATTAGAATAATATCTCTTTATCTCTATAGTAGATAGTAGATACCTAATATCAAAGCAGGTACATGTCTTCTATAAACAAGTTAACCACTCATGAAATGTAGCAAGGTAGTTTCAATAAATTAAAGAAGTGAATAAAATGATTGTGTTTTTATTTCTCTTGTACGTTTGATTACAATTGAGAAGATTCTTAGAATAATAACGCAGAAGTGTAGAGATTGTAATAAATCAATATTGATTCGAAACGTGCATCTGTTTCTATCGTAGGAGCATGCATATTGCATAAGTTTATCGAGGTGTATCGAGTGTAGTTAATTTGTTGGCATAGTGTTTTGCATGTTGCTTTATGCAGACATTTATGAGTACCATAACCATTACTCGCAGTGCTTGATCACTCCTCCTGTAGCTGGCTGGAGAACATGCGATGCAATATGGTCAATGATATAATATGTAGAAGTGCAATGTACGCTGAGGCGCATAGATAATTGTGGACGCTACCTGCATGAATCTGTCGTCGATTGTCGATGATTCTGATATACGAGCGAGATATACTCTTATCCTACTCCTACTCTATAAAGGTAAATAATTTTAAGCCACACAACGTTAAATTAATGTACTTACACCACGAACATCGATACAAAGCATTGAACATTTTGATTAATGTTCGCTAAATTGAATCACCTCGAGTCCTTTTATAAAATCCTGTTGTAGTTATGGTCACTGTCACGGTTATTACTGCAGTGACACTTTCCTCTGATGCTGATATTTACGATATCAAATTGGAGATAATACACAACACAGCACTACACTACACTAACAGCATTCCACCTTTCAGTATTATCTACTTCTACTTTACACGAATACTTTACTCCTTAATATAGCGCCTATTGGGTTTCATAGCAAAGTGCGCTACGTATACTAACATGTTATATTATCTGGTCTGGTCTACTAGTGTGAAATATGAGAGGATCCCTAGGAGACATACTCAATATACCTAACCTGTACTCTACACTGTATAGTGTCCAATATATAATGAAACACTTAGGGATTTAGTTATATGTGATTTTATTTATGAGTGCAATTTATTCTAGGATAAACTTAGCTGCACCGTGGTAATGTAATCTTGTATGACATTTATTACTTACACCTGTTTTGAATTATGGAAAAGAACTGTTGTTAGCAAGTAAGTGCACATGTACATGATCGCCGAGAAGATAGTGTTTTCTAAAACGAGACATGAAGTCGTAGACAAGTCCTGGATTAGATACTTCGATAACATTTGAAAAGGATTGCAGATTTAAAGTAGCATCTAACACAAAACTGTGATGCTCCAAACTCCAAACAGGAGGCCTTTCTTTAAGTCTTATCTTTTCACAAATGAATTAGGGCAAACTCATCTAATTCCGTGACCGTGACCGGACAAAAACCCATAAGAATATTGCTCAACATGAATAAATCCCAAAAAAGGCAAAAACTCTTTAGAAATATGCTCAAGGGACAAAAGCTCAAATCTAATTGGATTTTGAAAATACAATTAATTGTATGTATTAGTGTTCAATTTCTTTCAGTGTGTTAGAAATTACCATTGATTAGAATATAAACAAATAAATGAGCGGATCTAAAATGGGATAGACAACAAAATAGTCAACAATTTGTAAATAATTCATCTACTGGAATCCAACTAGAAAGTTTGGGCTTTTATCCGTTGTGGATATTTCTGAAGGGTTTTTGTCTTTTTTGGGAGTTATTCATGTTGAGCAATATTCTTACGGGTTTATCTCCGGGAACCTTCCGTGACAGCTCGTATTTTTTCCATCCCTCGTACTTATACGCGTAATGCATGAGTTGGTATTAATAGATATATAATATTGACCGTGCTTTATAGTCTACTATTGAGAAATTGTATTAAATCTGTGTGTCTACAAAGTAATGTTAGCTTTTCTTATGTTTCATAGCACATTGAACCAATTAGATCAGTTAAACGATTATATTATTTTTGGTCTACTTAAACCCCAATTATCTCAGTAAACAAAATGAAATGTCGCAAGATTTATTATAATAATGTAGTTTTCACGAAAGTTCTCGGTAAAGTGAAGTAATAATACGGGTACCGAACTAAGCTAATGATAAAACAAGATTAATAATAAATAATGTTCAATATTACCTGATTTATGAGAAGGGAGGTGAAACAATAAATAATAAAAGTGAATGTATGATTCACAAGTGTTTGCTTTGACTTCAAAGTAATTAGAGAGTGTTAGTTTCTGCACCGATAAAGGGTTACTTGCCTCACGTTCATTTGCTCTGGAAAACTGTTACGAATTGATGTATTAGTCAATACATGGATGAGTTCCAATCTTGGATCTGATGTCGTTTATTCTATTCTCATTATACCATACTTCCATACTTCACAACTCGAGCTTTTACCTTAGTATAGAATTCGGGTTTGTGTAGCTCAGATATTTTTATATAAGAAAATGCATGTACGTGTTATTATGAAAGAAAACTATTATTTCGTAGAATATTTGTAATCCGAGTGAGAACATGACTGTCTAACTTGCCTAACTGGCGTACAGTGAAAAGAACCAATTTTCTAGAATGGCAGTTGAAAACTAATAACTAGCGGTATTAGGATGGGGATTGGTCATGAAATATTTTCTTTACGATTAAAGTAATGACCTACGCAATCTTCTTTGCGTAAAAGGTTGTAATGTGTTGGAATCCCGATGATATATTCTGCACTTGAGGACCCAAGAGTGCTGTAAAGAGTAAGTGAAAAGTAGGATTTGGAATTTATTATAGGTTTTAAAAATCGACAAAATGGGACACGAGTGAGAATTTTGTAAAGACGACGCAGTTTGCCGAATTTTACCACAGTACGTGCTGTTGGAAAAACCTCAGTTTTAAAAGCTTCGTGTGTAGAATTCAGGTAGTTGTAGGTTGTATATGTTTAAAGTCTTGTGTAAACACGGTGTTTGTAGGTTCTATCATGTTAGTTGCAAACAATATTATTAATTATTATGTTTTCAATAATATCTGATCTGAACATATTAACTTACTTTGGACTTGAATTATACCGTAATGCATCATGTTAACAACTAGAGTTTCCTACATTATGTAAATGAGTTTTCATTGCGTACAAACAATATTAATTATTTATCTATTTCAATAATACGTATTATTTACTTAACTTCAACTCGTAAACTAATGTTTATCGATAATATTATTTCGACACAATATTATTATTTAATTGCTTCATTTGTTGTGTGTGCAAGCTTTATATAATTTGTGATTAGAGGTACTCGAGTATTTGTATGTAAGTGTAAGTAAGTATATCAAATAATACGCACGACATAAGTCCAGTCATTAGGGAGAAACATGGTAGTCAAAAATACATACAAGTTTTATTCTTAAAGTTTCAGTATGCTGAATCCGAATTTCTGCTTTTATGATTCGTAAAAGTGTTGCGTTCTGGTACGTTACGAGTATTTGTACGTCAACATGTCTACTATGTCTATGTCAACAGATAACCGTAGTTTTACACAAAATAACTGTTAAATAAATAAATATTTTTTTTTACCTATTTGATATTATTTATGTTAGACACGCATATAAAAAAAAAACGAGAATTTTTACGGGCACCATGAGCCATAATATCCAAATTTGTTAAAACTGTGGTTATTTTTAATTTTTCGCTTTAACTCGAAAAGTGACTACTTTGGATAAGAGGAGGTAAAAGTACAAAATTAAAGAGTGATAAATGGTATTACTTGGAGAATAAAAGAAAAAAAAATGATTCGGTACCTCTAACGAGCTAAAGCTTCCAAATATAAATGACATACATTCATCACAATCCACAAACCAAAACTAGAAATATTAAACATATCTAATTGTTATTTCTTTTAATTGGAGTGGTGGCTACACCCAGCAATTAATGTGATGAATATTAGTCATCAGTGAGATATAAACCTGCGTATGTCACGAACCATCTCCCTTACAGTTCATCCAGACACCATATTGCAACCCTCAGCCATCCGGGTTGTATTGTAATGATGACCACCGGAAGCACCCCGTATATTCGGTAATTAAACACAGCAGTTGTTCTAATCACTTCGTCATTATAATCAACCACCATAATATTTATTAATTAATCTAATCAATATGATATGTAACACTGGTGTTATGATTAGTGACTATAGAGAATGAAAGTGAAAAAGTTCTAGATCATTCCATTTCCATGTTGTTGGTTTTTCGAGTTTCACTGCGGGTCGAGTGGTTGAGTAACCGAGCTTTCGGCAGCGATACTACTGCCATCTTCAGGGTGAAATCACTTCATCACGATGTGAAAGCCTACAAGATTATTTTCAAAATCATTCGTAAGCGGGTGGATGGCCTGAAAACAAAATGTGGGAAAAGGCTGACAAACTTAGTAAATGTGGAGAATAGTTAAATGTGGAGAAAATGAACGAGAATAGAAGAGCCCTTAATAGAATCGAAGTGTACATTTTTTTTCTATGATCACCCCGAAAGTGAAGAAGTTTGATAGTATAGATTGAGCTAATTGATTAATTTTAAGATTATTAGAAATTTCATCATTGAATGCGTTTTTGATCCAATCATATTTTGGGGATAGGAAAAAATAATTCGTTTAATATATGGAAAATGTTTTACACTTGAATAACTTTTTTCGGGCTATTTTTATTTATTTTCAATGTGTACCTTATTCAATTGTGAGGGGAAAATTGACTAAGTAAATAAAATTAATTGTTTAATTTGTTCATTCTGCGACCAAAAGGTCATGGGAAACTACAATGATTATATTATTTGCTAAAAGACAACACGGTTTAGGTTATGATGTTAAAAAATGGTAAAAGGTTGTTAGGACATTATCTCATTATGTTTTCCATTGACGATGCCTTGCGTGCAGAACAAACTGTGGCACGCGCCCAAAGCTCACTGGGTCTTTATATTGAAAGTTCACAAGCACTTAGTAAGGGCAACTCTACACACGTGTATGCAATTATTTTCTTTGTACCTAACTGATATGTTATGTATAATATAGTGCTTCCGGTATAAACGATAAGGTAGCTAACTTAACTTAGTACGTAAGTTATGATGATAAAAAGTATTTTTTAACTAGAGTTTTCCATCTTTGGACTTATTCCTTCCTTCGTCGATTAAGGCTCGCGACGCAACTATGACGTCATGGTCATTTTCCACGGCATTAAGGTTCAAAATCGCGTGAACTATAAAATGGTAAAAACAGCGTTTGTTCCATTTGTTGGGGCTAATTTTGCGTCTATTAAAAAACTTTTATTGTTGTTTCCTAGATTTTAATGCATATTATCAGTACAAAAAAAATTCTCCGCTACTTTCGGGAAACGAGTGTCTGTCTTTCGGAAAAAAGATCAGAGGCGTTTTCACATTTTTTTTTGAGAAATCTATATGAGATATAAAAAATCTTTTACGGTTATTCCCTAGATAAAGGTTCTATGTATCTACTCTATTTTTTCCAAAGCACGTTTAGTAACAGTTGTCGAGATCTAAGGTCTCCCATTTTTAGAAATTTTTGAAATGTCAGTATGCGTACTTTTAAACGGCATTTTAAGGAATACTTAAAGCAAGTGATTTGTTTTATAATTCGTCTACAAATTACTTTTGCCTCTTTTGAGGTACCTATCTACAAATGCATCCACATCGAATAATGTAAATTATTTTGGCAATTTCATTTACAATTTAACTGAGTCCCTAGGCCTTGATTTTGTTTTTGGATTGTCAAGATCCGATCCAATCTGTTTCCGAAAATCATCTTAAAATTTCTGCTTAGATTTCTTAGTAATGGAGAAAATCCATAAAAATGTGTACATTTCATTAATATTTTTATGTCATTACACACGTTACAATGATTTGATAGAGGGTCCTCAGTCCTCCGGCATTTGATCGGAATAAGGCTGGCCACACACGTCCCGAAGTTCAGTTCCGGAATCGACCGTTTTGCAAAAAAGTTCCGATCAAAACCTCTCTCTGAATTCAGCGTCACCCCGATTTTAAATTCAGAAAGAGGATTTGGTCGGAACCTTTTTGCAAAACGGTCGATTCCGGAACTGAACTTCGGGACGTTTGTGGCCAGCCTAATAATGCACGTATTATATAAATGTAGGTACTTATTTACACAGTTGAATTTAATGTCATTAACAGGGATGATTGTACAATGCAATGCGCACTGCGTAGTGCGCTGTCATTATTTGGAATTGAAAGCGCGACAGTTGGTCGCGTGCGGCGCATCGGACACGCGTCGTCATAAGGTACATGCCAACGTGAATGTGCGGGCGGCACACGCAGCCAATAGTGCATCACTGCACGTAAGTACCGTCTAGTAACCATAACCATAGTGTAACTTATGTAGGTGAGTACCTACCCAACCCACCTAACATCCTTATCCAATTGAGACAATTTAAAAGGCTACACTTATGTGTAAAATATTAGTTTGAAAATTGATAACTAAAATATCTGATGAATAAAGAAGGTACATATAACCAAAAAAATCTGCAAACATTTAAGGGCAGGCATTTAACCAAGAATGACGTTACAGTCATTTCCCACGGCATTAAGTAAAAATTGCGTTTTTTTCCATTTTTTGGGGTAAATTTTTCGTCTATCAAAAAACTTTTACTGTTATTCCCCAGATTTTAAGGCATATTATCAGTACTTACAAAAAAATTTACTCCACGACTTTCGGAAAACGAGTTTCCGTCTTTCGGAGAAAGGCTCAGAGGTGTTTTTCACAATTTTTTTTTTGAGAATTCTATAAACGATATGTAAAATCTTTTACGGTTCTTCTCTAGATAAATGTTTAATGCATCAACCCTATTTTGTTCCAAAGCATATTTAGTAACGGTTGTCGAGATATAATTTCGCAAGTATAAAGATAGGTGACCAAGTTTTGTCATTCTGATCGTTCGGTTGACAAACTATTTGTCAAATATTTTGAATCATCCAGAACTAGGGTTCATACTTTATTGTTATGGCGTTCAGCTCTTTGCCTATTTCACGTAGGATCTAGGAAAAAAAACCAAATACAATACATGATATCTTACATTGTTTCCTTTCAACCACATATCATTTTCCAATACTGCACAATGTACATAGAGTTTGTTTGTTGGTTTTCTCATTATAAACAACAAGTTTCGTAATTCCTACTGATTGAATCAATGCATATCATTATTAAGTGAATTTAACAACAATCAATTATTAGATTTGTAACTAACACGATTCTATAATAATAAACGTACATTGTAATGTTTTCTGTGACAAAATCAATAGGTAAGAACCTACCTGTGTACATAGGCTATGTTGTTTCTCTTATGAGTCATAATGTAGTAGTAGGTTCATTGAATAAAATTAGAATAAAATGTATGCAAACTACCTCAAATACACATATTATTAAAGTGAATGAGTATGTTTACTTACAATTACATTAAACTGTATGTTAAATTGTACAATTAGTAGCGTTGCGAACATAGAATATACTCGTACATATATTTTTACTAGCAAACGTACATACGTACTAAAAAAAATTATATTCATACATAATAGAGGTCTTTTATGCTTTGAATGTTAGATTTTTCCCAATAAAACTGGATTTAAAACTTTCTAGGGAGCATTAATCGTAGTGGCTATGTTCAATTGCCCGTCCTCTGGCTACGAGTGACACACTGGACCGGAAATGGCAGAGACTGTGGTAAAAAATCAGTCCTCGCGTTTGGGTTTGATACTGAAAAAAGTATTCGTATGACTTGTTTATTTTTTTTGGTGTAAATTTTGTGGAATGTATTTCCTCCCCAGTACACGAGATTCATCTCAGGCTGGGGAGAAATTACAAATCTCATCTATTTATGTTTCTGTTATGTATTGATATATGTTGCAACTATCTATTTTTTTTACCTTAATAAAGGTTTTATTATTGTTATTTATTATTACTTAGATATTTTATGTAAGTTGGTATGATAAAATAAATTCAATACAAAAATATATGAATCAACAGTCAACACATTGCATTCTGTAGACCAGATGTCTTTATAAAATTCCCAATATAATGTCATGTTGCTATTTAAGTAGAGAGGATTCTCATTGTGACTTGACATTATTCTTGCATAATAGAATGTTCATAGTATAATGGTTGAAAGTGTAAACGATTCGTTCCGCTTATTTGTATGTCCGTTATAATATTATTATCATGTTGATAACAACATTTTGTGTTTCACTATCGCAGGTAGGCACTGGCGCATGGGTTCATGGTTCACATCGTGTTTATTGTTTGTGTTGACAACCGAACATAATGTCTTGTCAAAACGTCTGTTGTGATAAAAAGTGAGGATGGCTTTCGCTGATGCGGAGGAATTCAATAGAAATTTATAATATATTTAAAAAATAAATCAATTTATTCGCATGAATAACCACAAGTATGTTAATTTAATTTATTTATTTATTTATTTGGAAATCTATGATTGTCGAATGTTTTATGAATGAATTTATCGCAAGACTTTCACTACGGAAGGTGTGGGGACTCCAAGTAAAAGTAGGGCTAACTCTTTATAGGCCCAATTGTACCTACCTTCTTATAAAAAAGTGCAATAATAATGGCTCATATTTTAACATTTTAATATTGTCTAATAATTGTATTAATTGTAATTTATCGGAAAATTTATACATACAAATGCAAAAGTCGGTAATTATTAATACTTGAAATATTGTAAGACGATGCTTGTATTTTAGGCCCCGCGCATCTGAGCCTAATCCTGTGATATCCGTGATATCTGGATGGGTGAATTTTTTCCAGTATTAGGCTGATGAGTTTATATGTGAATCATGAATGATAATATGTATAGTCTATTCTGGCTGATAATACTGAGAAGTGTGTTGGCAAAGTCATGCCTCCGCGTTCTAATCAATTGCAGACAAAACTAATTTACAGGATTGTTTTTCATACAAAGTGTTATAACTATGTATGATAATAATTGTAATAGACTTCCAATATACGCGAGACTAATACTTCCTGTAACAAGTTTATAGGTAGGTACTCCTTCAATTATAATATCTCAGAATACATTATTGCTGTTTTATCTCCAGTCTGTCGAACAGACAATTGTATTATTTCCTTGTCTTCGTATCTTTATAAACTATGCGAAAATCTATGGAGGTAAATAGATTTGTAACATAGAAGCAGCCAACATCTAACTTGATGAATATATGCGTCGACGTCAGTATGACTAAAAATTATTTGATTAGGTACTTCAATAATCAAAGGCGTCGACATACCCCATATTGTCTATCAGTACCTACATACATACATGAGTTTTGGAGTGCGTTTCAAAAAGCTGTTTTTCTAAATTCCAAGCACAGGGTTCTTAATTTTGAGGAGCGATCATGGAATCACATTTGATCACTGTAATTGTGAATAATAAAATTATAAGGTTAATAAGGGGAGAAACAGAGATGAGTGGAAGAAAATGGAAGAGGCCTACGTCCAGCAGTGGAGGGAGGAAGGCTGAGGAAGAAGAAGAAGAATAAAAAAAGGTTTATCGTTGAAAGTTGTATGGAAGAATATACATGTTATTATACTATCTAACTACATACATTGTGATTTGCATTCCAAAATATAGAACTAATGATTCTTCGGTAGATAAAAGGTTTCGATGTTTTTTTCAACATTTCCCCCCCTAATTTTCCAGGCTTATATAGTACAAATTTGTTTTAAATAATGTCGTAAAAAAAAACACAAAAACTATTTTCGTCTGGAATACATATTTATTTAAAAATTGAATAACAGAAATTATGAAACATTTTGAGGGTTTATTCCATCGTCAGCGCGGGAAAATCTTAAGCTTTTAAAAGTTTGGAGAACCTTTACATTTTGTTATTTTTGACTTTCTTAAAACAACATTTAAATTCGCAAATCCTCAGAAATTCGAATAAAAAGAATGAAAAAAATACGTTGTTGCCGGAATAAACTTGCTTCAATTATTTAGGAAACGAAACATACGGAGATTTAGATTAAGATATTATAGTGTGATATTGACCCTGATTTTTGTCAATCACAAATATGTTATAAATCTACTACAAGTGTCACAAATCACATGGTCATTTGAATATTTTTAATAGCAATCTACAACACAAATCACAATAATAATGTTACATATATGTTACGACTCACACATTATAATGTCACATATTGCTATTGTAACCTGTCACACTATATGTCACAAGTAATCACATTAGATCACCGGACATTCCTATCACAAATCACCAACATGTCGACAGTCGCTTGACACATTGGTGGCTTATGTTATCACCTTTAAATAAAATTTACTTTTTCGTCAAAGTGGACGATTAACCTCCCGAGACTGTAATATTTAATATCTATCGCTAAGAGTATACATACCGACATTTCAATAATTTCTAAAAACGGAAGATCTTAGATCTCGACAACCGTTACTAAATATGCTTTTGAACAAAATAGGGTAGATGCATTGAACCTTTATCTAGGGAATAACCGCAAAAGATTTTTTATATCTTGTGTAGATTTCTCAAAAAAAAAATATTTAAAAACACCTCTAATCTTTTTTCCGAAAGACGGAAACTCGTTTCCCGAAAGTCGCGGAGAAAATTTTTATTTTTGTACTGATAATATGCATTAAAATCTAGGGAATAACAGTAAAAGTTTTTTCATAGACGCAAAATTAACCCCCCAAAAAAAAACGCTATTTCTACCATTTTACCATGCGATTGTTCACTCGATTTTGAACCTTAATGCCGTGGGAAATGACTGTGACGTTATTCCTGGTGCCAAGCCCTTAATATCTATTGTTAAGTCCTACATTGCATTAGAGAATGATAAATACATTGTACTTATACAAGAAAAGTATTGTGATGCCTATCAATTTTAATTATGTCCAACTACCGTCATGTTAGACTTGGTATATTAAGGTAGTGTTTGTGGTAGGTGGATACTTAATACTTCAGTCCAGGTTCACTCGAGTACGCAGGTGCCTGAACAAGTCACGAATTACATTAAACACTCAAACATATTATAATTATTAACAACATTGCTACCAGAGTATATTATCTACTAGAATAATTCCGTTTGATAACGTTTCTTTTGCTTGTCTATATTATATCATACGCTCGTAATATTGTAACCAGATATTATTAGTACCCGAGTACCTACTTAAGCAGAAACAGGGTTCTATAGTAATTGAGAGTGTCTTTTGAAATACCCGCACTCCATTAGCGAATTTGATTCGTGTGATGTGTCTATAACATTCTATGTAATCTTTTAAAGCAAATTTGAATAGAGTGTACACTTCTTCTGTGTGTTGCTTTTGTACGGTAGTGGAAAGGTCTACATAAAACAACACACAGATCACCCAAAAAGAAACCACATCATGGATAAAAGCGACCGTAAAAATCTACTCAATAATCTGAATTATCCACGTATATTATTTTTTCAACATCACAAAAAAGTGCATACCTAAACCTTTATGTTGATGGTCATTTTATTTTTCTAAGTTTTTGCTTCATAATTAAAATGACCATATTTTTTTACTTTAAGGTTGACTGTAGGATATTGCTTTTGCAATGAGTCCGCCTTTTGGCACACTACCATTTTCTTGTTTTTATATCTATGCACATATTTGGCCAATAAACATTTATTTATGTATCCTTTCCATTCAATTCAGGATCTTCGAAGAAAATAGATAGACGCAGAATTTCAGAGTCTACATATCAACGCGTCGAAAAATGAGAAAATTAATCAACCTTACATTTGTATATTTCGACTTCGTTTTTCAGTTCCATATATTACATAATTTGGACCAGGTCTACAGGTTAGCTGACAGGATTAGCTTAATAACAATATTAGTAATCGGTAGTTTATAGCATTGTATTTTAGTATTAACGTTAAGAATAAATATAATTTTAATTAAGAAAATCGCATCAACAGCCCTTATAATAGTTGTACCTAACATATTGCTTACAGCATAAGATACTTAGCAATTTCAAATGTTATAAACGCGTATATTATGCGGATATCTTAATCCAATGCCGCGATTCCCGAAGCATTTAGCTAATGTGTTTCTGTTCGTGCTTAATAACAATAACAACATAGGTCTTACTTTAAATCAATTTGATTCCTTTCATATCTCCTACCTTATTTATCATATCACGTAACGTACAATACTTATGCCCAATCCCACCATCTACCACCTAGGAAGGAGAGTCCTAAGAAATTTCCATACAAAAACAGAGATAATATTCTATTTATTTAGTAACGGAGAGAACGTAAAAATCCATATGAAATGCAACATGCGACTTATCTAGTTGGGGAGATTCTGGGTGGATATATTTGGGCACCTAACGTAGGTGAGTTTCATGTTGCATTTCATATGGAATTATTGCTGCACTACGATTCATAACTAATTAAATAGAATATTATCTCTGTTTTTGTATGGAAATTTCTTAGGACTCTCCTTCCTAAGTGGTAGTTGGTGGGATTGGGCATTAAACTCCTAACTATGTAGTACTAAATAATACCATGGTGGTCAACATGCATAAGAATATTAACGATTAAAACAACAAATTGCGTGCATGTGACGGAAGAATTAAGCGTCTCTAGAGACTGAACAATCTGCTGTTCTGTCCTCTCTACTTACTCCAAAAGGGACGCAGCGCGTGGGCATAGATAGAAAGTAAGTAAAGCACTACATACAATTGCCTCATCTTACATTCAGGATGGGTGGTGAAGCTTGTTGTTGACTTTTTCTCTCATTTTCTCTCTCTACGATAGACATTACTCCTTATATCGTTCTAACAATAAGAATAAAAAATGCTATTCGAAAAGAATGCTTAGTAACAGATGCGATGCGATTAAGATTTTGGGTTAGTGGCAGAGAGACCTATTGTGACAAGTTCGCCCTAGTAAACGTTTGTATAAAACTATGTAAAATTTTGTCAATTTCTAGTGTATTGCAATATTAATTTGATGAATAGATAAATCTTCTTCTGGTTCAGCTTTTTCTAGGACTGCGCTTGTCTTGGCTCGAAACCTGTTCCTGGGATACGGATATCCAGCAATAAATAAATAAATAAAGATTAAAAATATACGGACGTTCAATAATAAATTAATTAATAAATTCAAATAATTTATTGATCATGCACGCGCTTACCAAACATACCTAAACGAATTAAATAATTTATAGTTGAAATTATTTGTTATCTAATTTAATATTAAGCAGTTTTGATTGCAAACTCCTCTATATGGTATTGTGGAAGTATTTTAAAGTTTAATAGATATTATCAGACATAATGATATTTAATTAGTAGTAATGTTTTGTTTACTGCCTACTTGTATTATTTTTATACAACCGGTTAGTAAACAATATATGAAAATAATTGACGATGATGAATTAACATTATATAATAGTAAAGTAACTTGAACCTATGTGTAATGTTATCAAAATATTTCAAGGTTATCTTTCATTGTTATTTCGCGATATCGAACATAACACTTAATTGAATTAAATCAATATTCTAATTATCTGTCTGTTTCAATTATCACCCCATATATATTTCTGTACTAGGAAACGATAATTATTAAGAATGTATGACATTTGACTTGTGGTACTTTATTAATATAAAACTGAATTTATTTTTCACAACAATAAGATTGTATCCGATTGATTCATAAACAATAAAACGAAATGATTGAAATAGCTAGTAGATTGATTGAACTGCATTACTGAATGTTGAGTCACAAGTCATTGAAATATTTGGAATAATTTTGTCAGTATTAAAACATATCTAGTTGAAGTCAGGTAATCGAGTGACAAATCGAATCTAGAATTGCACCTTAGGTACTAAGAAAGAATCAAATTTTCTTCTTTATATGAAAGAGGTAATAATTGAATTCGCCGATCAAAGATTTTCTATAAAACGTATTACATCTTTACACCTATGCACTCCAGTGAGATTTTTTAAAGAAGGATGTAACAGTAGAAATACTGTTAAACCTTTTTATTACGTACTTCTTGATGTAGATGCCTGATGCACATATTGTTTTTCGAGCTATTTTTGGAACTGGAGTTACAAAATTTGCTCAAGTTTTTTCACAATTACTTCAGATATAATCGTTGCGTTCTCTACTGTATTCGAAATTTTAATAGATTTTTGCAAATTTTTTGTTCATCCCTATTACCTAGAATCTTAAATCAGACAACAATCTTGGGTTAGTTGGCAGAAATCGCTAATAGGCGATAAATCCGTCCTTTACATGTTTATTTTTATGCGTAATGTTTTTATTTTTTTTATTTAATAAGTTTTTTCGGTTTGCATTCATTATATGGAGACTTGAAACAATAAAAAAGCATATAAAATCGGTGTTTGCATTTGTTTATATGTTTATATATCATTTTATAGTTTATAGCTACGAGTATATTATTGTGGTATTGTTTAGGTACAGTGGTCGCTACTTATCAGCCAGTCTTAAATGAACAACGGAGGGGTAAATCAGACACAAGGGAAGTTATTAAAAAAATAAATATATAGCATTTCAATTATTATGGAACAGTCCGGAAGATGTAAGATATTTTCTACTTTCAGTGAATCCTTAACAAGTTCCTAGAAATTGTAAGTAGGTGTTTGTACTATGTAAGTCAGGGGTTCCCAATCTTTTTGTACTCTTTTGCATTCTAAAATATTGTTAGGGTGGCGGGCACCACCTATTTTAAATCGACAAACTCCTTCATAATTTCTCATTTTCCCATTATGTATTTTCTTAGGAACCACTCATACATACAATATCGCAAACATAAGAACGTATTTTATAAAACTAGGCACTCTAAAAAATTAAAACTCCAACAAATAAATAAAAATAATTCACATTTTTAATAAATGTTTATGAAAAAAAAATGTCTCTGTCGAATAGTGACGGGCACATACGAATCCCAACCACATACGGTCCCCTGGACCCCTGGTGTAAGTAATGAACACAGTACAATACAGAAATATTGATTTATATTTGACATACATTTTATTACAAAACAGTAATAATTCCTACGATTTCTGCAGTCAGTTGTTAGGTACAGAGGTACAAAGCTACTAAGATAATCCTCCGAGGTAGTTTTTAATGGCAGTTTAAAAATACAATACTAAACATAAATCAGATGGTTATTTATGATTCAAGCACGGAGTGAGGAGATGGTGGACTCATGCTTATATCCAAAGAAGTCTTTTAAAATCAATGTTTATTGTTATTTATCGTCCTTAGACCCTATATCGGGCACTCGAACTCGTCAGTTTTACGTATTATTAGACAAATAATAATTAAATGGAATATACAGTAGGTATTATGCACAATATCAATTCTAAAAAGTGTAAAGGGCTCTGTTAGCATTTCGTCAGAGAAAGTAACATAGTATGAAGCAAGATAATATAATGAACAACAAACAATTTAAACCCATTCCTTCCTTTTTTGTGGAAAAAAGTATGCTGCATTGATATAAACGTGTTTGTTTTTATAAAAATCTTTACTAGATAGAGGATTAGTGGTCAATAGTTGGCAATGACAGATTAATTGGACAGAAATTCAAGTATACACATTTAAGTAAGTACAGCTAATAAGTGTTACTAGAGCAGAATTAACCAGCGATAACCAGAAACTCGCCTCTGAAGTCTTTGCGAATTTCATATATTTCCATAAATCAGATCGCACTACTCGGTTATTTGAAATGATGTCATGTCAATGCCACGTAGAAATTTCAGCAGGTATTTTTTTAGTTCTCTTTCAATCAATTTGATAATGAAATTTCGGCAATAATTTTCATTAAAAAAAAATACTTGATGTAACAGATTTATTTTTGTATATGTAGGGTGATTGTGAGAAGCCAAGATAATACCTTATAGTGTTGAATATTCTTAAATCGTATATCATTCCACAGGTTGTTGCAGGTTGAAGGCAATAAAATAAAATTGATATTCGTGATGGTTCTGTATCGACACATTCCTCTGTGATGTATGGCTCAGGGAACTACAGCCATGTTTTCGAAAATATTCATGTTTTTCATAACATCGCCGCCCAACACTTTAATATAGATATATGAGACAGAGTCAGAAATGAGGAAATAAGACGTAGAACCAAAGTGACTGACATAATACACCGCATACCATCCCTAAAATGGAAATGGGCAGGACACGTGGCTAGAAGCGCAGAGGGTAAGTGGTCTAAGAACCTCCTAAACTGGATACCTCGAGATGGGAATAGAAGCGTGGGACGGCCACAGCTGAGATGGAGAGACGACCTGGTCCGACATGTCGGTGTAACCTGGATGCAGTCTGCACAGGACAGGACAACATGGAGGCAGATGGAGGAGGCCTTTGTTCAGGAGTGGACGGGATAGACTGATGATAAAGAAGAAGAACATGTATCAGTTTTGACATATTCGTTGTGGGAAGGTTTATTCATTCTGGCCAAAAACTTCCATTACCTAAATTATTAATTTTTAATAATTAAAGTTCCACTTCTACATCCGTTGTTCTTTTTATTTCGAGTCTTCATGACGAAATGCAAACTGAGCCCTTTACACTCTGTTTGCATTAATTCCGCTTCTCTGGCACATTGTCACTGTTGATTGTTAAAAAACTATAATTGTTATAATTATGTAAATTTGACGAGTTTAAGTGCCCGAAATTAGGGCCTAGGGACGATAATGAACAATAAACAATATTATATCATCCACTGGTACTGTCATAATGTGTTCGTACCATCTTGATCTAATCTCGGTCACCTTTTCGCCAATGGGTGATTTTGAAACTCACCTTCTAGATAGGAACTAATTGCCACCGTTTCTGATCGTAACATAAGAGAGGTAACGGATGAATTGCTAATCGATCTTCTTTATAGTGAGTAGTATTTTAAATTTCTCAATCACGTGCATTATTTTGAAACATGGCAGACACATTAAAGCTGAGATCATTAAAAGATACAAGGATTGAGAGAGATTTGTAGTGTTTTGACAACTACTACCAACCCATAAAACGTATTAAATTAATCAAATACAGAGAAGTGACTTGATTTGATTGGTTTTAATGGAATACATTGCTATTGTTTCATGGCAAATCGTGACAGAGATATACAAGTCAGGGATGTATGAAGGAATTTGTGGTTTGATTCTGAAATAAAAGAGCATTGCGTACAATGAACAAAGAAACCTGCCAAAGATAGTCTAAGTTTTTCATGTTAAAAAAATTGGGCATCTGAACCCATAGTAGAGGTTATCTTAGAAGAATTATGAAAAGTTTCAATTTTTTATTTTTATCAGCCATATATGTCTCACTTATATGACTGTTGCCGAAACTAGTTAAAAACTCTTTTTTGTCAGAATTACGATTGTGTCTACAATAAAATAAAAGTGGTTAGGTATAACAAAGAATTGTGTTTTATTCATCCAGTAAAAAGTCTCAGTTTGTCTCTGGTATAAAATCAACTGTCTGCATATACGTAGCCAATAATCTATAATTTATGTATTTCATAATGTACAATACATATCCATACAATTTCAGAATATAAAATCATCGAACGATTTGTTAAAATCGTGATGTGTAAACAGGTGCTAATGATTTATAGGTAAACTACACACTTTATAGATTAATAAGTAGGTATATGGTACCTGGTACAAAGGCATTGCTCTGTCATAGATATTATATTGCATTGTTTGATACTGCTTCGATAAGTCCAATAAGTTACAGAAATTACACTAGCTATGTTTTTATTTTATCGCAACTTTTAAACACGCTGAATTCCAAATTAATTATGTTTTTTGGCCGCAGGGCAAAAAGGCCTCTTGAGCTTTGTCTTGTTTTGGAGTGGTGAACCCGAAAATAAACTCTGCCACCTGTCTGATGAGTTCTGAGCAAACTGAACTGAGAAAATCTAAGAAAAAACGCCCATTCTCCAGAGCTACTTTCAATATTTAATTACTTGATAAAATACATTACAATATTTAGGTTTCTACGATGATCTATCATTTTTGTTTAGGGTGCAGTGTTGATTGTATTATTCGACTCCATAAGCTTTGTGGATTGTGACGACATGTTTTAACTTTTTCCCATTTATTATTTTCCATACCTACGAGTAATTTTAATACCGTTAAACACGATTGAACCAGAAAAACTAAACGCTTTATCGATCATCTTGAATATCTCAGATCTAGATTCCTTTTCTGAAACGTCAAAGACCTAGCCAAATAATAACTGTGCTACTCGTAATTTCTATAGCATAGTTTACTAGAGGTGCTTTTCTTTCGAAAGTTTTTCGTAAATCAAATACTTTTAAATTATTTCGGAATTGATCGATGGTGCTTTATTTGCAATTTATTTTATTTAACCTTCTTTCAATTACTTACTTACTTTACGTGTTGGGTGAGTCATACCCTGCCACTCCAATATGCGGCGACATACTTCGCCTTGTCATTTCCTAAAATCAGGTCCTGAGGGGTGCAGCTCTCTCCCATTAGGGGACATATTATTCTTTCAATTAATACGTAGTTTTTTTAAGACCCTGTTGAAAAACGCCAGGGTATTATGGAAATATTGACTTCTGACAAGCTTCTGACCCTACTGTGGGAATAAAATTCTATTGAATTTACCTAGTAGATCGGTATGTATTACGATAGAAAAAGCGATACCTCACTTGCTGTTTACGATGTTCGATAATCTTTGCATTATTTCTTGAACAGAACAGAAGCGGCGTGATGTAATATTTTACATAATATTATTATTAAGTTGATAGCACTTAAATGCTATGCACGTTACAGTGTTTTTGATAACACTCTGGGTGGAAGCGTGATGAGAAATAATTATACATGTGTAATAGATATTCAGTGGCTGTAAGTGCTAATCTGTGTTACCTTTAATCTCCTTAGGGATATAACAAAGTAATTTGATTTACTCGTAATACACAAAGACAATACAAATATGAGTAGGTATAAGTTGATACTAATACTTTACTATCGAGGTATAAATCCCAAAAATGCAAAAAAAATAAGAAAAACATTCATAACTCGAAAACTACAAAAAATCGCTGAACATACATGGGGGTTAAATCGATAGGTATTGAGGTCCTCTATCATTCTGCTTCGGTTGATCCACCGGTTGTGTTACACCGTGTATACCTACCTACTGCGTGTCCAAATGTGCATCACTTTTGCATGAAAATAAAAATGTTTGATTTTCCAACCTCAAAACATAAAAATTGATTTATCATAACTCATAACTTACTAAACTAGACATCAGTGGCGAAGGGTGGATTTCTGCAGAAGGGAAGCCGGGGCTACTATATCTTATTGGGTTACGTCAAATTAGACACTTGTATATGACTAGTATATCTATCATTTTATCCAAAAGGTAACTCAATGGAAATTGTGTTTTTAGGTAGCTTCGCGCCTGCTGGACATGAAATATATATGTGCACCTTCGATATTTTCAGCACCCTTAACTGAATAATAGCTAATAAGCAATGATTAATTGATGAAGGAGATATTCACAATAATAACTCTTGATTTTTGCTTCTTATTTCTCGTTTGCAATCAATTTCATTGATTTTTTTGTATAGTTAAGTAAACGTTTTCAACAACATTTGTCGCCATGATTAAATTCATATTCAGCAAATCAAAATACCCGAATGCCGACAATAGCTATGCGAGTGAAGATTGGCTAATGATGCAGATAATACACATAATTAGCGAATGAAATCCTTCCAGCGCAAGTGTGTTGGACACGAGTCGGTGTATGGGTTAGGGAATGCAATGTGGGGTTTTCAATTCCGGAACTGAGTTCCGTGGTATTGGAGACACAGTTTCAGAATTCCAGAATTTCCACAGTCGCCAGAGGTCGTTTATTTTTTGTAATTCCTTTTAAACGAGACTATAAGAAATAACGAATATAAGTTTTTTAATGTAATATGTGTCTTTCAATCAACTTGATCTGTATTTGAGCTTGTGGCCTCTTCCATTTGTTTCCATTTAGTATAGAGTATCCTACAATTCATAATTACGCAAAATTTTGGGTAATACAATCAAGGAATTCCGGTATTAGGGCCTCTTAATTCCGGAGTTGAAATACAATAAATTTTTTTCGAGATCCCGGAATTGAAATACTTGAAGATAAAAAAATGTTAATTCTTTGCGAAAGTTGCAAAATTTCAGAGTTCCGGAATGAATGCGGATGCTTCAGAGTTGCGAAATGTGTGCCCTAGTATGGATCCAATGTAAAAAAATCCATAATTTGAATAATGTGTCTGGTGTCCATAACAGTCTGGTTTGTATTTCCCAAGATAAAGTGTAGATGTTATATGAAGATATGTTATATGAAGATATGTTATATGAAGATATGTTATATGAAGATATGTTATATGAAGATATGTTATATGAAGATATGTTATATGAAGATATTGTTATATATTCTGCAGCCATATTTGGTATCATGATGCCGACATTACTTCACCTGTAAATCATAACGTATTGACCGTTGACCTCCGCCTCTGCAGGAATCTTATACAGAACTATAATAATATTTCAACATTTTCAAGTTTCTTTCAATGCCGAATTATTGATGATATTGTGTAGTTGTAGCTGTTGAAAATGGGAACATTATTAGTCGTATATTAGATCATACGAACTTGTATAAAATGATATGTTCCACAAACTATAAACGTGTTGAGAATTTTCTCAACGAAGGCGGCAGATATCAACATTCACATAATAACTTATGCAAACTCCCTTGGGGAGGGGAGCACGATGGATGTTCCGACGCTTACGAGTCGGCTTTGGCTGGCTTAAGTGATCACTTTATGCCCAGGGCAACGTTCACCTATTCCACCATATCCTACTGGCAGAGATGCAGACAAGAAAAACCAGTAATACCTAAATGATTTAGGTATCTCCCTCTTATAAACGTGTTTTTTAAAAAAATAATTTGCTCTTTTGCAAACCTAAATACTTTCCCGCACAGTAAGCTCTTGTCGTGATGTTCTGAACGCATCGTTAGCAGTTAGCACCTATTCAATCAGGAAAAGGTCCGCACGTCAACCAACTGCGCCAACATATTTAATTATATTTTCAGTAACACCTACGTAAAGAACATTCAATTTTATTGTCTGTATAAAAAAAATCAAAAGCATGACGGAATATTTTGACTTTGCCAGATTATACAAGCTTTACAAATTACTATGAAAGAACTACAACGCACGGATAATAACTTTGGTCGCAATCACATCCTTTAGAGGAAAAAGTTTAAAAATTGAACATTAGGTAAAGATTAATTTCACAAGCAAGCAATCTAAACGGTATAATACTAACCTGTATGTTGAAATATTTCTTTAAATAATGGATAACAATACAATTGTAATATATTTTTTTTAATTCTACGTATAGGTACTTTAGATAAAGTACTTTAAAGTAAACCAACTAAAGAAGACATCGAGAAAGGTACGTATTAGTAAAAATCAGAAGTAAAATATATATCAACCACGATTTTCGTGAAATTATCTATGCGGTGCAATAAAATACAATTATTTAAATTCAACGATTTGAAGATTTCTATTCTCATAGCAGAACAATAATAACACTGATTATATAGAATATATGGATCATATTTTTTTGATCAAATTTGAAAATGGTTTATGGCGATTGTCCAATATGAAAGGTTGTTGTGTTGTTGATCGACAAAATATTAGATAGATGCAATAAATCTATTGTATCTAGTTTGCCGTTGTATAATCTTACCATCAGGGTTTCGTTCGTTATGGATTGTTTTTCGCCGAGCGATTCGCTCGATTGTTTATGATTCTATATAGTTCTATATTTCTATAATCGATGTGAATCACATCGGTTTCAAACAAAGTGTTCTATATGGACGGTTGACTCGCTTAAAGATAGCGATTAACACCCAAAAAATTTGTGGTGAGATAATCGCTCGCCTCATATAAGAGAGAAGAAGTGTATTTTAACGCTGAGGCATGAGTTTTCCAACACACTTTTCAGTATAAATTTACATATAAACTCATCAGCCTAATACTGGGAAAAATTTACCTATCCAAATATCACGGATATCACAGGATTAGGCTCAGATGCGCGGGGCCTAAAATACAAGCATTGTGCCTTCGTATCAGTATTTAGAAATCGTTTAGCGGATTTAGATGGTTTATAGCATTATTATGGAATTATTTTGATGCCTAATGTTTTTTTAATACAATAATTGATATAATTCTATTAAATAAATAAAAAATCTAATAAAGCCGCGGGTATCGTACACAATTCCATTCATTTTATTTATTTATTAATTTAAACTTAAAGTAAACAACAAACACATATAAATATACAAAATGGACATAGTACAGATTATAAAACGTTGTTTACTAGGGCGAACTTATCGCAGAACTGCGATTTCTTCCAGTTAACCCCAGTTAAAAGAATACACATAGAAAAGACGTGATCGTATGAAAATCGTTTAAAGAAACGGTCGACGAAAAACAATATCCATGGAGAACGAAGCCCTGAATCAGAGAATTACAATATAATAAACAATATTGTTAATAAACCTCCGCATCATTCATCATATCTAATCATGGTTGAGGAGATGAACCAAGCTGAGAAGCTCCATCATTATATCTTGCTTTCACTTTCATTCTTCACATAATGAAGTTTATTATTATCTTTATATTTACGACTGAGAGATCAGGGTATCTCGCTCGAATTCCATAATTTTATTGAAATTAGTTTTTTATTCCTCACACCTAACAAGTTGTCGGCGAATTGTAACGAACCGATTTAGACGTGAATTACAGACAATTGAGAAAATGATTTAGTGTGGTATTAATTATTGTAGAGCATAAGGTGAAATTATTGGGAACAAGATCTAACGATTTTAGCTTAAGATTTTGGTTCCTTGTCCAGTAACAGTAAAGATTTGTATTTAAAAAAACTCTTAAGTAGTTCGCAATACTGTATTTTCTGTCATTTTTTAAAACAGTTATTTTAAAACTTTTTATAATATATCGGTGATTATTCTTGGTTTTCTAACCACTATTTTATGTTTGTCGAGAAATTTGGGTCTTATTTATTGCATTTTAAATATTTTAGTAGGTATCCTACAAAAGGGAGAAAAATGAAAATATCATCTTGTTAAAAGTTCAGCAATCGAGCCCATCACCCATTTGAATATCTCTATTTAGGGTGCAACGAGTTGTATATGGGCATACATGTGACATGATACATTTTCATCCATTTTTTGATATATCACTGACCACCCGTTTACCTGTCTCTGGTTGCACCGTGACGGAAAAAATCCTTGATCGTGTAGATAGATAGTTATCATCAGATATATAGATCATAAATATTTTTTTATACGAGGATGCAAGACTTGCACACGTCTCAGTATTATAAGCCAGAAGCGTATACATATTATCATTCACGATTCACATATATAAACTCATCAGCCTGGGAAAAATTCACCTATCTAGATATCACGGATATCACAGGATTAGGCTCAACGCGAGGCTTAAAATACAAGCATTGTACCTGAAATATCAGTATTTAGAAATCGTCTTACAATATTGCAAGTATTAATGATTACCTATTTTTCATTTTTATGTATAAATTTTCCGGTAAATCTAATTTTTAAAAATTATTTATTAGAGTTTTTGGCAATATACCTGTAACTGACAATACTAGTTGGATTTTGTGTGTGATGTCTAATATAATTAAGCAATTATACCAGTCGTAAGCCCTGGTCATTTAAATGCGAGCATGTACTCGTATGTACGAGTATGTATAGAAGATCTAGATACTCGTACATTTACACACAATTTTATTTTATGATGCTAATCAGTACTTGTCGATAGTTTATCTCTCTTTGCATCGTGAGATCCAAAGTCACAGAACCATTTAAATAATAAAGAGTCATCTTTGCATTGATATGAGAAAGTCACGACAGAATGAGCATAACTCGCTTTTGGCTCGAATAATTCATAGTCTTTGTGTACTTATACTTTTTCCCATTCGTAATGACAAGTAAAATACCTTCGTCACAAGGTAGTTAAGACATGAAATTAAGAAAATATAGAATCTATAGACAATTTAATTACCAATGAAATTTGATGGAAACACCAGAATACCTAAAGAGAAATGTGCGAGATCGAAGATGTCGTTAGGTGGGGGAGGCAACGGAAAAGACAATGGTATGCACATGTGAGGAGGATGGAGCCATCCAGACTCCCTCATATTGGACTGCACGGCCAACCCCAGGCAGACCACCAAAGAGATGGATTGACAGTTGGGAGTCGACATCGCAGGAGGCTAATCCATCTTCATGACATGCCACAAGGCCTATATTAAGAACAAGAAGAAGAAATTTAATGGAGTGAGTAATAATTTTGGAATGGAAGGTAGAGGATATGTTGAGAAAATGAACGATGAAACGTTAACAAAGAAAATATACCTACCTGGGGAAAAAGCAAAATTGTAAGGAAGCGCAGCTGTCCAAGAATCACGTGGCTCGACCATGTAGACCTGATTCTCGAGGACGGACGTGTTTTGAATAAAAGGAATCGTAGAGTATGTACGACGAATTGTATGAATGTGATGGAGACAAGAACTGTACTCCTGTAGGTAAGGATACGAAAGTCTGGCGATCTCTGCCTACCCCGCAAGGAATGCGGCGTGAGGGTATTGAATAGAATATAATGATAATTTTGGAATGCAAGATACAGAAGAATAATTAAAATATGTAAATCCTTTTTTCAAGGTATGAATATTCAAAGTTATTTCCATATTTTCCTCAAACGACACACTACATCTTGTTAGCACATTATAAGATCGTATTATTTACCGATTTCCCAATATTTCGTGACAAAATAGTCAAAAAGAATTAATTTCAAAAGCAGTTAACAATGAGGGTATTAAATTTTTAACAAAAGTCATATCTGCATATTGTCTCAACAAGGTCTGTTAATTTATTAGCAGTGTTGTTTGATTCAATAGGCTATTGATTATCTACAAATCACGCATCTATCTTCACCTATACCTATATTTCATGTGGGGTTATTAAAATGTTGTCATCCGTCATAAACACAACACAAAAAATGCTTTTAGCATAAAGATTAAACGCTTTAATAAGTATAGGTTTAAGAGGAGGCATATCGTAATTAAAAAAAGAGACTTTTCAGGCCTTCGATCTTGGCAAACTTACTGGGTAAAAAAATAGGATAAATACGAGTACACTGAATGTAGTAAACTAGTGAATTACCGTAACAGATCCTTCATGTATTGTAAAAGTTCCTCAAAAAAAAAGTGAAAAATGCCTCCGTTTTTTTTGGAAGACAGCAACTTGTTTCCCGTAGAAAATAATATGTTTCGTAGCGTTAAAATTTAGTGAACGATCGTAATTTTATTTAGTAATCAGAGATTTACCCAAAAAAAAAATTGATTATTCATGCGATTTTGAACCTTAACGCTAAGGAACCTGTATAAAGGTGGGAAGAACTATTGAACATTGAGCCCCTTCTATATCTATGAAAAATTTATGGTGGACGCCATTTTCATTGCGAACATATGATTGCGTGTCATGTTGGTTGTCCACAATTGCATGAACCCTGATGATATTACAGTGATTTTTGCGACTCATTAGTCATTATGTATAATCAGTGTGGAAATTATCTTTGGAATATAACCTTTGTAATCAAATGCTAAATTACCGTACTTTACATCGAGAAAAAATGGCGTATACCTAGCGGAAATGCGGTCAATTTTTGTCTATGGCTTTATCCGTTAGGACTTTCTACATTTATACAGGTTCCTTACTTAACGCTACGGGAAATGTTTTCGGGACACTCATCCTGTTAAAATATGTATATTATATCATATAGTTGAAAGGTAACACAATTCATAAGTTTAGCGGCCTTCTAATATACTAGTGTCACTCACTGAATAAAGCACTAATTGATAAAGAAATGCCGATGAAGAAGCTGAGTGTTGGTTCTCTAAATTAATTTATTGAATAGAAGAATTTCTCACAATTGTTTAGAATTAGAGTTCTAATATAAAGGGATACATACTTATATTAGGTACATGTAATTTTATTTCCTGTATTTCAAATCTAACGTCAGTTAGCAGGACATAATATTGTGAATGTTTTAAAAAATCATAATTCTGAAATGATAATTCGTAAATGATTTAAAAGTAAAGTAACATCAGGCAAGTTGCTAATTCCATAATTACTTTAATTTTTTTCTATTGATAAACGCATATGATTTCAAAGAATAATTTAATAATAATAAGTAATAACTGCAATCATACCCTAATATAGGCAGAACTTATTTTATTGCTATAAAATGAGTTGTTCCAGACTATGAAAAATCCAAGATTTTATTTTCAGTATTGTAAAACCTATGCAGTATTTGAGGGCTTACAGTTTTGTCAAGGGTCACCTTTGTACTCAACAACGAGAGTCATAATTTTTCAGCCCACTGAAGGGTATTAAAGATGATATTATTTTGTCTTTGAAATTATAGGGGGTACATTTTCTTAGCCATCGCATGGATTTTTGGCATCAAGGAACTACAAAATCTTGAATGAATTTATTGGTATCATATATTGTTATTAACAAATTAGGTTATAAAACTTGTATATAGGCATTGTATGAATATTGTTTACGTGTTAAAATCATTAATAATACAATAAGACACATTATATCTCCATTTATTAGGTATGATATTGTCTTAGGAATCCCAAGGATGAAAACAATAATAAATTAAATTATTGTATACAAGACAAGTTCGCTATTAATAATATATGAAATGTAGATTGTAGGCAGAAGTACCTATGTTTTGTTCTGGTCAACATTCCATCGATTCAGGATATAGCGTAGACTGAGACTGAACAGTGTCAAGTGTTGTGATATGAAATGTCGAAGGTCAAGATTAATTATTACTATTTATTATTGCACCTATATTCTTGAATTTAGTGGACAACAAATCAGGAATCAAGCTGCCGTACAGAATACAGTGAATGCCATTCATTAATATTCAAATTCCATCACGACAGTGTACATACATCTATATTATGATTATGATATGTGTTATTAAAAAAACTGGATTAATATGTTTGATGGATAGCTTCATATTTTAGTGTAGTTTAGCTGTGTTACCAAACTCAGTAAATCCATGATAATTCATGATTAAGCGAACATTACCGAAACCACTCGCAGACTGGCCTTAAATAGGCAACATTTTACGCCTTTAAAATCTGTGACTTTTTAGGTACGTTCTGAAAATTAAAAAAAGATTTGGGCTTGTGTTTATTAACCAAAAGACTTTCCTGTACACTTAACAATTAGCTATAAAAAGCTCGTATCTTAAAGTGCAGAACGCGTTGTCACTACAGAGTTTTCTGTTAAGGGGTAACAAAGAATCTTAAAATCCCATCTTCATTACGATATATTGATCTGGTTAGAGAGTTACCGATTCTCTGTTCAGATGTTGCCTAAGTTCTACGACGTAAAAAATCTAAGTGTTCCAATGCTCTAATATGAATTTGAGCAATGCCAACAGTAATAGTTGTTGACATAGCTGTTTGAAATGTTTTGGACAAGTTGTTGAGTATGAATATGAATCTTCGAGATGGCAGATATTTCCGCTGGTAGGTCGATATAATCTATCATCTTCATACAAGTAGATTGATCAACATCGCTGCAATCAAACGAGAAGGTGTTTGTTATAGGGTGTACTTATTAGAAATGAATAATTATTAGAACAGGTATCAGATATTCAGATATCAAACAAGAGAGTACGAGTATAATATCACTTTGCTATAATCATTAATCAAGTATGAACGTACACTCGTCAGTCTATCTGGTATTATAAATACCCAACAGATAGCTATGAACATTATTTAATTGTAAGTTGAATTGGTTGCGATTTGTAGATATTGATTGATATGGTTGAAACGTATTATGCAAATTACATAGGCTTAGCGTGACTCATTGAAAGTTTTACTACAGACTAAACAATATATTATAATACATCTACGTTGATATATGTTGATATTATAAGTAGTTTGTTTTACTAATGCAGTATTTTAACCTAATGTACGATCAGATATTCAATAAAAAAAGTTCAAAATAATTTGAAAATGAAAAAGAGTCTTGCAAATAACATGCCCTTTTTTCTCTCTCGTGAAATACGTGCAAAGGTGCAAATGTTAAATTTTATACCATACTTACTCTGCCTTCCTAAGAAAGAACCGCGCATACTCCAACTTGAAGTAATTTTAACCTTAGATTAATCTATTTATATTTCTATTATAAAAGCCCTGAGTTTTCATATACGCGACACCTATTTTTTAAGCCTCATGTTCCATGAAAATGTATGGAATTACGTGGACGATACTAAATCTTCATCTTTATGGATTATACGCAATTCTTGCTTAGGGCGGCAGTAGTACCCTTACATTATTATCTAACTTTTAGCGATGTATTGTGACAACTTGAAGATTGTAGATATCATGATACTCGTCGCATCAGATTAAGTAGGAAATATAGAATTTGACAGGGGATTGGAGGATGATATCGATTGATAAACAGGACCAGGAATTTTCCAATTATCATCAATCCTTAATAAAAGCTTGAACAGAACGTTGGAGCTGTGCTGCGACCAAATTTATGGTATTTTACTTTTCAAACATTACTTACAAAAATGATTCTTCTTCTTTGTCCTGCCCTTCTGTCCCGGTTCAACCAGGGTCGGGCCTCCTCGTACGTAGGCTCCAGGATCTCCTATCCTGGGTTGTCACTGTTGGGATTCTCTGCGCCGCCAGCTCTTTTTCAACATTGGACCACCATGTTGCCGGAGGTCTACCCCCGTCTTCACGGAATAACTCTCCTCTCTACGCATGACGTGTCCGTACCATCTTAGTCTGCCCTCCCTCAGCTTTTCTGTTCTCGGGGCCACCTTAAACGA
Source organism: Ceraclea dissimilis (assembly GCA_963576895.1). Classification (NCBI taxonomy): domain Eukaryota; kingdom Metazoa; phylum Arthropoda; class Insecta; order Trichoptera; family Leptoceridae; genus Ceraclea; species Ceraclea dissimilis. Next base: position 19,816,439 of record OY756358.1, on the reverse strand, counting down.
TCCTCTGACGTACTCATTGCGGGTTTTACTAACATAAATGATTCAAACTGATAAATTTCATTAAGAGGATGTTAATGTAAGCATCATGCAGTACTTGTGTAGTAAACTGAGTTACATAATGAAATCGCATTGCCTTTGCTGTATTGTTCCCCCTAAGTATTGATTGAAACATCACGACTTAAGGCACCTAACATTATTATGTAAACTAGACACGACAGGTGAATGTTGCTCACTGCGCAGATTGCACTTTATACTCGTACATAACTGATCGATTTTAATTCAACATTAAAAGATTTACTCATTCCCGTTAGTGTCTGCCATCACGGTGTGATATCCCAAAATGGGGTAAACAGTAAATGCTACTGTCCTCAAACCGGTGCCGGTCCGTGAGCCCTCAGTCGCCGGTCCACAAAGGGAGTCGCGAAATTGACAAAAAAATAAGAGTATTACGTGCACTTGAATTTTTTTTTTTTTTTATAATAAAAATTCCTCCAATAGCACTAATAATTTTAATAAAACTAAACGTGCTTATATTACGTCTTATAATTAGAACTTCTCTCTCTCTCTCTCTCTTTTTAGGCAAAGCACCCGGTTTCGAGTGATACATGCCTTCTATAGTATCTTTCATTCATAGAACACAATCTGCGAGCAAATACCATAAGTCACACACATCATATTCCTCAACAAATATCGCGATTGCAGTATAAAACTCATTATCCCAATACACACTATGAGAAAAAGAAAAAACTCCGATAAATAAACTGTTCCATATAACAATGTACTTATGTTTGCAAGCACAGACATGAACGATAGATTCTACTAAGTAAAATATACCTTATGCATTCAGAATTATTGTTGTAGAATTTAACACCGAATATGATTAGATATCAAAAATATGGTGACCTATTCTACGGATAAATACTTGAATTAAATTTTCACAAACCCCCCTGGTGATATAAGTAGTAGGAACAAAACTTAAAATAGATGTCTACTACACATACTCGTATCTACGATTTTTTCCAATTAATTACGATAAATTTGAATTTGAATGATATTATAATAACGAGTATTCATTAACATTTTATGAATTTTGAGAAAATAATTTTCATACGCCTGTAAGAGACACAATAATAGTTTACGAAACAGAGCAAAATAAAGCTACTTTTTACAGGGGTTTTTAAGTTTTTAATGTAATTCAATAGTAGGGAAATCTCATGAATTTTATACTCGTAGTTTGTTTGTATAATATCTACAGAGATATTTTATCAAAGTCTATGTTGTAACTTGTAAGCTTGTAACACATATCATAGTGTAAATAAATATTTAGTTTCATCTTCGAAGATGTAAATTACGATCTCGTAGACGCATTAATGTAGTATTGGTAATATTGATATTGATAACATTTCATCGATTGTGTTGCAGATCATAAATCAATAAGTGATACCAATCAAAATCTGACAAAGGATGGTTGGTAGGTAGGTATATAAAATTATCAAACATTAAATGAATGTTATTGTAACCTGCAAATGTCAAGTAATGTAGGCTAACATGATATTATTATTCACTCTACCGGATATAATATCATACGCAACACATTTCTCTACATAAAATAATGTAACCTAATTAATCTTCACTTTTTTAGAAATTTTAGTTAAAGGTACATATTTATATTTGTCTACGTTATAAAACCTTCAAACATACCTATAAGGTGGTCTGTAGCCTGGTTGGTAACACGCTCGACTGTTAATCCAGTGGGCGCGCGGGTTCAATCCCCGACTTACTCCACTTCACAACACAAGCTTTTAAGCTTTCTGTGAAATGTACAAAGATGTATTTGGGTTCATTTCTATAAACCCAGATTCATGGAAAAGAAACGGGTGCAAAATCTATTCCCCAATACAACCCTTTGTGGATCTCAGCTGACTCCAAAATTCGCCGCTATCCTTTCTTATCTAGAGCAGCAGTCATTCAGTTTACACCTAGACTTTTTGTTTACACGCAGGCGATTTTTTTTTGTGAAATATAGTGAAGAATGTCGTGATGTGGTTTGTTTATTTGAAAATGTATGTAATACTTCGCATAATATTATGAATGAAAATTACATTTTATAAAAAATAGTGCCGCAGGCAATTTTTTATGAAACTGATAATTACCAGCTACCTATTCCAATCTACAGGGGGGCATTTGCATCGCAGGATATACCTCTCAAATATGTGCTGCTTCTGTCAAATATGTAATGCTTTTTCATTTTGTATGTCCTTTTATAGTCTTATATGTTACTAAATCGTTGTTATAATTATGTAAGTATGTATTAAGTGGAAATAAAAGTAATTTATAGGTAGGTTTATGGTATAGTTAAACATCTACAGTTCCCAAGTTAAGCGGGGACTACTGCCTAATGTATGCAAATGCTGACGTAAACTTCTGATTCGTGTTTTGAAAAACAGTTAATTTCACTTGGTTGCGGCATGTTGAAGTACAACATAAACCTAAAGCAAGTAGTGTTTATACTCGTATTGTTATCTGTTATCACAAAGGCGGAACAAACTGTGTATAAAGCGATGGCGAAATAATAATAAAATAAAAACATATTATTATTGTTGTTTAGTTATAGTAAAGTACCCAGTAATGTTCTGGCTAAAGATACGAGTAATAATATTGTAGAGAATAGGGTACTGTAGAGTCGGTCCTTAATTGAAACAATCTACCTACCGTCCTTATTTGAAAGCACCCAACAATAACATTATGATATATGAAAATATAATACAAACATCGTGTATGAACGTGTTGCGGCTTGTTCTTTTGTATGCATAATACTATTATTATGATGGTTAGTTCCTAGGTGACCTTTTACATACTAAGATACTGTGACAAATTTCTCAGGAACCTGCTGGTGGAATAAAATTATTCAATTCTCTCGAAGTAATAAAATTTTCACAATTCCGTTTGAGATTTTTAAGCTTCAAATAAGCAATAGTTTTGGTAGCACGAATGCCTAGTTTCAATGATTAATATTTCTTTACATTCAATCGGTTTGAAATTTCAATTCTATTTGATGAAACTGTGTGGAAAATCTGGCCTGTCTTATATTCTTTTCTACCTATCTTCTCAAACAACGTCCCTTCGCCGATAAAATGTGTACTTTGATTTTCTAATAAAACACATTTAAAACGAAGGTCAATGTAGAAAACTTATCCCCAATTTGCAATCGCTTTCAATCGAGGACTCTACTGTGGACTGTCATAAATTATTGTGAATATAATATAATCGTATTTATTCTCGTTTAAGTGATACGTACATAATAATGTACAATGTTAATTAGAAATCAGAATGAGAAAAACATATTGTTAGATGTTTTACAATTACGAGAATTTACTCGCACACAGTTAGCAGAGCATTATATCCACAGGAAGTCCTATCCATATAATATTATAGAATAGTGTACAATCTACTCGAGTCAACTTCCAGCATCAGGAATAATATGTTGGCTCTTTAGTCGCGTGCTGAGATTTTATTTATAAACGCGGTTTGATAAGTCTGCAAGTCTGCAGGCGGTTATTCTTTGGTGTCAACGATGTATTGAACGTGTTTGTCTACCCAGATCTCTATACGGTTAGTACAGCGTGCAGAAGAGCTTAGATAGGTCTTTTAGAAAATACGCAATATTAGATTTTCTTCATTATAAGTCCTGTAATGGTTGACAAAAAGTAGTCCTTTTTACATCGGCAATGAAATAACGACGAACTGTGACATCACGTAAGTTTTTGAAAAATACCAGTTTTAGATAATTAATAAAAATAAGAGGGCACAAAACCTTTATGTTCCAGGTAGAAGATCCATAGGAAGACTCAAGCCCAGGTAGAGGGAAGTGGTGAGGCAGAACATGAGAGAGAGTGACGTTGTACTGGAGGATACGCAAGATAGAGCAAAGTGGCGGCGTAAGACCAGAAAAGCAGACCCCACCACCATGTGGGATTAAGAATTGCTAAGGAGAAGAAGAAAGAATACTTGGATGATGTGTAAGCCCAGTTTTCGCGAATCATCGCCTCAAGTGCGCTGAACTACTCTAAAGACTAAAGCATTATTATTAACTAACAATTATTGAGATGTCTGCGTGGAATAACATAATCTAAACAAGTGAGTCTTTAAGGCTACTTTAAACTTATGAAAATCATCTTGGTAACTTATTCCAAGCTGCAGGGCCGGCGAATGAGAAAGCCCGTAATAAATCGTTCATCATATGCCAAACTACATACCTACGTTTATTAGCACATAAAATTCAGCCATATTGACTTATATGCTAAATGATGTGAAAATGTAATATAAGTTACTATTACGTTAAATAACAGGAGCTTTTTAATGGTGTGAACAAAATTAAGTATATTTAAAATTATTACACAATTCAAATGGTGGGAAAATAAGAAAAGATTTACTAGGAGTCAGGCAATCAATCTCAGTACAATCTCTTTCATCGAATTTCATATAAGAATATTACTCTCTCAATGGTCTCTCTCAATAAAATAACAATGTTTCTTGAAAATTTTGTTGCAGACTTCACAATTATATAGTTTAAGTACAGTCAGTGTGCACTTGCATTCAAGGGCGTATGAAGGGCCCGGGGCCCCTCGCCCCCCCCGAAATGTAAAATAATTATGTAAAAAACATTATTTTTTAAAACATGAAAGTTACCCAGGCTCTATTATTTTTTGCATTTTTTGCACATAATTTTAATACCAACCAAAAAACGCGACTTTTTTTCACTCACCTTCACGAGAAAATTTAAAATATTTTTTTACTACACGTCTACGTCAAAAATTTTGTTACCTCTCCCACAGCTTCGCATAGCAAGCTACGCCCATGGTTCTGCCCGTTTCTATCGCAACCTTTGACAGGAGTTTTTTCTGTTTAGGAATGGTCAGGCTTAGTTTCCTTCCTCCCGCAATGTCAAATACTAGATCGCCCTCCCCGAAATGAAAACCTATATATGCCACTGCTTTAACAGTGTATGGTTTTACACTACATATTAACACTATCCTACAACAATGGATAAACACAGTATTGGATTCTTCCTTACGGTGGTGCTACCAATCATGATACATTGTTGTATTATAATATTACGAAGTGTTGAGTTGAAATTTACGAGTAGAAGGCTAAACAATATGGTGTCTCTACAAAATTACGAGGTTCCTTAGTTGGTTATACCCTCAGGAATATGCTCCCGCGCCTTCTATAATCCTGTAGGTGGAAAATTCTTTGACAGGAGATTCTCTATGAAAATAATGACCTCTCACATTATTCACATAAGACAACGATTTCAAACTAATCAAGTGTTTTTATAATCAACTGCTTGCTATTAGCTGAAGTTATTTACCTGAAATTTACCTACCCATGAAAGTTATATTCACATAAGACAACGATTTCAAACTAATCAAGTGTTTTTATAATCAACTGCTTGCTATTAGCTGAAGTTATTTACCTGAAATTTACCTACCCATGAAAGTTATATTCACATAAGACAACGATTTCAAACTAATCAAGTGTTTTTATAATCAACTGCTTGCTATTAGCTGAAGTTATTTACCTGAAATTTACCTACCCATGAAAGTTATAGGCGTCAACAGAAAATTGTGCTACGAGCAGTTTAAGTATTATTTTGTTCCACAAAATTATTGCTTAGCACTTTTTTTTAAATTATATTGTAGAGAGCACAACAAAATTCAAGTACAATATTAAAGGTATAGTGATACCATATAATTTAATATTTAGAATCTTTAATGTCAATGTCCCTTTGACCTGTTTGAAACCTAATTTAATTTTAGTATCGCTTGTGTATGAATTCACATGACTCTTGATATGGTGTATGTTTGTTTGTAAAGGATAAGTTCTCCTTAAACATCATCACGGATAATTTTAATATGAGACTTTGATAACAATTTGACATTGAGAATCCCGATAAAACATTATTGATTCGATGCACTTTAAAATGAAAAATGTTTATCTACCTGAAACTAGAACATCTATAAATCATTAAGTGGGTTTGAATCATATTTACATATGAAAATAAAGGATACTCTATTACTGAAATTGTATTTTAATAATAAAGAAAATAGAGAAAAACATCCATTCTATCCTTTTTTTAATCTGAGGTTTTTCAGTCTTGGGGGCACCAATTTTTCGTATTGATGTCGTCCAGCATAGTTGTTCAACGAACAATAATCCGCTTCTAACGATTTTCAGTTTTATCAAGTTCTAGGAGATGTGTCATCGTGGTCTTTTTAGTTAGTTGAAATTCTGTTTCTGCTTTCTCATCCTAAATTCCTATCCGGGATAATTAACTTTTTCAGATTTGTCTTGCCATATGTCTGAAAATTACAAAATGCTTTAAACAGCATTTTGTAGCAGACTCTTTTTGTCCAAGAGTTGTTAGTTTGCATCTGTGATATATCATTATCGGCCGGAAAATCTGGAACCGTTTGTAAGAATCACTTATATTTTCAAGTCAGGAATAAATATAATTAAGAAGTAGCTTCAAGAGTAGGGGAAATGAGAAATAATATCAAAGGGCTGCTTAATTAAAAAAAAATGGAAAAAGATTCAAAATCGCGAATACGAAGGAATTTTCTATGAGTCACATCTATAAGAAAGGATGGTTTGGAAATTTTAAATTTTAATTAGCGCATTGTATGAACGTTGTTGGTAGAGTATCATTTTAAGAATGTTTTCTATATTGAATGCACCGAGCCAACGCATACAGTACCATCAATTGATACCATTTCTATATAGTTTAGGTGTAGGTTGATATTGTATCATCTCGCATGACAAATATTGATTTAATGCAAATATTATTCTTGATTATGTATCACTGGAAGACGACGTATTGGTATTGTTATCATTTCTCTATGTAGATTCTATTATCATACAACTATTTATATGTTTATTTGATATGTCTCTAGTAAATATCATAAGTTTTTGATAATATTATACCAATTTATTTTGTTTTACATAGGAGCTTGCAAGTGATAATATAGTATATGATACATCAAAATTCATCTACATATCTATACTACTACATTATTCTTACCTTCACCATTTAGCACAGCAATTAACATGTCCTTTTTGAAAATGTTTGAGTACATTTAACTGAATTAAATTGTGGATAGCACGATTGGGATCGAGTTATCCAGTAAATGGGATGGTCTCGTGTTTAACTCCTTGTGCTGAATGTTCCACTTTATAATACAAGTTCATGAAAACCACCAAAAAGTTCATGACTTTGAATTGGCATCTTATCATGATTTCCACTTTAGATAGGCCTACATAGGTCAGGTTCGTCGGTGTGAATCTATTGTAAATCTATACTACGGGTATTATTTTTATTTGCTATGAAGATATTACTAAAGCTATCACGCCTTAATCAAACACATACAGAATAACAATACAGAATACCTACCCAAAATATAAATATTTACCAAGACATCATCATCAAGTGATGATGTTATCAAAGTTAAACTCGGAATATTATTAATTCAATAACATTCTTACATACAAATATCATTACAAATTAAATATTACATATATCAATGGCGTATAAAATGCATACAAATATTGGTTAAATAGATTGACATTTACATACATTTGGGAGTGAACGTGTCAATAGAATGAAAATGAATGAATGTAGAAGAAGAAAAAGAATGTATTTCCTGAAGAAGATTTATTTCCCACATAAACACATATAACAGTTGAACACAAATAGCATTAAGTACAAAGTAAGCAGATATAAAACAAAAAGATATATACCTAAGTCATAGTAGATTCAACTGACATTATGGTCAGGTACATGTAGAAGTCAGTCTGTGAATCTAAATATCCCTTGATTCTTTACAGATGCCGTAAATCAGGCAACAAACTGATCAAAAATTTTGAAATTAATATATGTGGTATTGTCTTTCAATAATAGTCGCCACTATCTCACCTATACAGATAGAATATCGATGTATAACTAAATGCAATCGCTAAATAAAATATAGTTTCGTCGCATTCATAAATTTTCATACGTTAGCCATCGATCTTAGATAATACGCCGTTACGCCAGCTCCATATCATTTTACCATAGGTTCACTGCGAAGGGTTAATGATATAGAGACTTGCACCCACACAAATTCCTACTGGTGTAACTAATGTTTGCATTGCTTCAAAATTTCAATGTGAGTTTCATATTTATTACTGTTGCTTACGTACTACATAAATCTGCATATTGTTGTGCATGAGGAGAATTCTTAATTTACATAGAATTTACTGAAATTCAGCGAAAAACTTCCAAGCAAAAAAGGGGAAATTATTTGGTAAATTTTATTCTTCTTCTTCTTCAGCCTACTCCCGTCCACTTCTGGACGAAGGCCTCCTACATCTACTTCCATACCGCTCTATACTGGGCTCTGGGATTATCTGGATCTTTTATTATTTAGCTCAAAATCATGTAATGAAACTTTACATCCGTGAGCACTCGTTTGTATATTTTGATTTTTGGTGCCTAATCAAAGTTGACTATTTTTCAACAAACTCATCTAATTTGTAGGATTATTTTCCTGCAGGTATAATATTAGGGATTGGTAATAGGAATACATAGTGATCAATTCATTGAATTTAATAAAAAGAGCCGTCGTACAGCATCCATTGTGTTTTGCAGGAATTCCGCACTTAATTATAACCTGTATTGTAGAAATGTTGAGAGAAACTAATAATTTAGTTTGCAGTAATATATTGAGATAGCAAGGTATGTTAATGGATAATATGGATCGCACGTGCATTAATAAATGAAAACCCACGTCAGGTAAAAGCAAGGAATTGAACTAAATAAATAAATAAGTAAGTATCTATACACAGTAGTAATAATTATTATGTAAGTATGGATTCAGTACCAGTGTGGTTTATCCGCGATATTTCCTCCGAGTGAGGTTTGCTTCCAATAGGAATAGGGAATACTCCCCGCGGAGCAGTGCTGGTGGGCCCTTTTGTTGTTCTTGACACTTTATATAAATATACATTAATAATGACGACATTTCAATGGATAGCCAAGTGCACAGTGACCGACAATGGCGATCGTTGTGGCGGTTTTCAACCGTTTGTGCGTCGCAATATTATTCCTGCATCATTATTGCTATTACTACTATCGCATATTATTATTTTCCGAACGAAGTCCACGGTACTATAATAATTGAAGAATAGCTGATTTATTTAGATATGAAACATTTAATAAACAGTTTTACTTAATGGCTAACTTCACGCCACATATATTTATTTATTAATATATTTTCTTTGTCATAATAATGTTCAGTGTGCCTAATATGCAATTTACTAAATCATGATTGTATCGAAGACATGAATGATATTATATTAGCATGTTTAACATTTTACTAAAACGATATTACGATTCCAATACTGTCACATATTTCATCAATGGGCATTGGGGCAACCAGAAAATGTGGTCTGTGTATAAATACACACACTTTATTCTCTTTGGGAAAACACTAGGTATATGACATTGAGAATGTGGGGTGAACTGAGGCAATGAGTTACCGAAAAATATGAAAAACTTCACTCATTTTCTTTGTAAGTCACCAGATTTTCTACAAGATTGTTGTCAAGAACCAATAAGAACTTACATTTTAAAAAAATACGACATACTTGAGCTGGACATGAGCTGGACCAAATTTGACGTTCAATCTAAATTTCCAATGCCCTTTCATACGACACATGACTACAAACAACTTTTTTTTTGTCCTGGAGAAGGCTGATCCAATGTGGTGCAAAATCGTAATGTTATCTATTAGTTTAGAGATTTATGAAAGTTTCAGAGCTCTAGCTAGTCTGGAAAAGAGTCAATATTGGATCGTAAGATTTGGAGACAACAACAGCAAAAGTAAAGTTGAATAGAAGCGTGTAAAAATAGAATCGAAGTCTGGCCTATTTTCAACTTTCCCTGTCTTAATTATTCATACTGATATAGGTTGATCTTGTTTGGGGATTCAGTAGTTATTATTTTATTACTAAACTTACAACGAATATTATTTTACAGAACAGGTTAATCGTGCGTTGTAGCTTTTGATCAAATCACGTATAAAGTTCGTTAAATGTTATAATGTCATGTTTAGTAACATTGCGAAAATATTAGGGGAAACTTGATGTATATCTGATATGTTTACTACACCTTACGTAAACGGTAAAGCTTGGCCATAGATTATTTTATTACACCATTAATAAATATATTGGCATGATATGTTTGATTTGTAATCAGATTGCAAAGTATATAGTAAGTATATATTTAACAGAGCACAATGATGTTCTCTATGTCTAGAGCATAAATTTTCAAAGTCGTCTATTGTCGAGTATTTACCACGATTCTATTTAGCTTCACATGGTGCTGTGATCTTCGTCTACATTTTCCTCTTCAAATTTTAATAACTTCCCAATGTCTTATCACCATCTCGTCATTTTAAACAGATATTTGTGAAATTGTAGTACCTACTGTTTTATTACCCGTGTCAATTGGTAGATTTTATTTTTATGTTATGATATCCGTATCAACCACGTAGACAAAAATGTAGTGACTTCGTTATATATTATATCGTATGGCGTTAAGAAGGCAGAGTCAGATTTTAAGATCGTGGGAGCCCAGATATTCAACAGCCTCAGGAGGCAGTTTGTGTATTTTCTCCACAAAGCCGCTGAACTTGGTGAGTGGACACTCTCTGGTGATATGGGTGACTATACCCCTCCACAGGGACAATATGGGTGCTCCCTTTTGTCCCATGTATGGAGGAGGAGACCGCACCTTCCATGCCCCGTTCTAATCCTGTTCAAATTACACCACAGACGGCGTGGCAAGTGGCTACCAGCTGGCATTGTCGAAGGATCCCCCACGAGTCCATCGGTGTCTTCATTAAAAGGGTTGAATAAAAATTATGACAGAAAACTAAGAACACATTTTTTGATAATTTTAGCATAGATATAGAAGTTACTCTAGTTCTACCTAGAGAACGAAAAATGTTTGAGGAGTTCTCATACAAACACAGTTTACGTGATGTGTTAATACGTATGATAGGAAAGTAATTAAATTGCAAATAATAATATAATAGCAAATTATAGTAGCAAATTAAAATACATTATTTTCACGATTTGCAATTAATTTGGTATTTAATTAATCAAGGCTGTATATATTGTACATCTATGCATTTTCAGCAATTAAATTTTAATATCTATTTGGATGTTTATTTACTAAAATCCCGCTAATTCGTTGGAATTGACATTACTTTTGCAATGTTTAATTAAAATCACGGATATTGTTCAATTTACACAATATAAAATAAAATCCATCGAATGAAGGTTGTACAATGTACAATGAATTTGTATAATGTTGTTAATTTAATGAAGAAGAAAATAAAATGTTAACAACAGTTATTCATGGGAACATGGCGAGACCCTAAGGCCTTGCCAGCCAGAGACATTTTGAATTTATCTCACGTCATATGAACTAATACTGTAAAGAAAATCTTACACTTGAAATAAAAAAAGTTGTGAATCCACAGCCATCGTAGGCAAAAATTATTTGGACAATTGGATCAACAGTGTGTCGTGTATGTATGTATATATTTTCTACTCCATATATTTTTATTCAATTTCTTTTTTTTCTGTTTTTTGTCTGGGGTTAACTGGAAGAAATCGCAGTTCTGCAATAAGTTCGCCCTAGTGAACAACTATTTATAATCTGTACTAGGTCCATTTTTATGTTTATATGTATTTCTTGTTCACTTAAAGATTGAATGAACAATTAAAATATGCATTGATATCGAGATTCTATCCGAATATATCAAATTTTAACATGTTATCATATTGCATTATAATTTGCTACTATTTTTTGACTTTACTAACGCATGACATTTTATTTAATTTATACAATGTTTTAAATTTCTTCGAACATATGTGCAATGCTGACAGGACAATATTTATAAGTTTAAAAATAATAAGATAGATAAGGCATAAACAATCAATTAATTGCAAGCAAGGTCTATTACACATGAGGAATATGATATTCAAAAAACTTTTGGGTAACATTATAATAATATTATCCTAGATTGAATGAAATATGAGTGTTCTTGAAATGGACAGAAGGCAAGGAGATTAACTTTAATGAAAAATAACAAGTTTGGGCGGATACTGTGGAGGCTCTAGGGTAAAATCATTAATCAATTAATAAATTCATCCGTTTAACCAAAATACAGTAAGCATTTAAATGATATAATATAAAGTATGTACCTACAATAATATGATATTAAACAGTCGTGAGTTGCATTGACAGCGTCTTGTGTTTGTGATTAATTATATTTAAATCTAAGGTGTGATTATTTATTACTCAATAAAGCGGTCAATTATACCTACAACTACATACGTGTATTATAATCTTAACAGTTTACAAACTTACTACGATAATATATTAACTTGTGTTATCTCCAAGCACTTTATCCAACGAACGCACAAGTTTTTTTTAGTTTTCTGACAAGTAGCAACTCACATTCCTAGAATAATAGCCACATTTATTCAACTAGATATTTTGCCCGGTGTAATCCATTAACTGTATAAATATTCTAATAAATAGAAAAATAAGTAAAACTTATCCACTAGATTATTGCCATACAACCATTGGAGGATAAATTTTATTTAATTTAACTTCTAGAACTATTTTTTTTTAAATACACTTGATCTCCCACAAAGGAAGAGGTACAATGAAAATAGGACCGCTCGCCAGCGAGCTGGCGAATTTTTTGTAAGGCACTCGATGTAAATGTTTTCCTGTTTTTGCGCTTTTTTAAATTGTTTCCTTGTGTTGCTTTTTTTCTGAAAATGGGACATTTTATCGCCTAGAGGTTGTGCATACGGAAAATTGGATAATTTGTTTAAAAACGAGATGGTTCCGCTCGAAACAAAACCAATTCATGCACGGCTGTCTCATACAAATAAATAAACTTACCTATGCTCTTTGAAATAAAAATACATTTGATTAAAATGACAGGTATTCGTAAAGTAGTAGCAACTTTAGGAAGTCTTAACAAGACAATAACAGATTCTGTAACCTATAGATACAACTACATACCACATGTAAGACAATATGATTACAATAGTAAAATATATTTAGTACTTGCCAACTCAAAATGTGTTTCATATTACGAATGTACCAATGTATTTATTTATAGATTGAGTTTAAATTATGAGGCGCCACGATACAAAACTTGTTGAAAATCATTACTGTGTTGAAGTTGAATGTATCATGGAATGATATTGTTATAGACTTGCACTATTGTTTGCATTTCGGGATCTACGAGTATTATACTATGCTAGACTTGGGAGACAGCATTTAGATTACTATGATGGAAATGTTTTTGATAAGTATAGGTTAGGTTAAAGGAGAGAAAATTTAATACATTATCTCTTAATAAGTTTTATCCTCAACAGAGACGAGAGGTATCTTCATTCACAAAATGCAGCGTTATGTAAACTCCCCTAGAGAGGAAGTAGGTTGGGTATTCCGACGCTTACGAGTCGACTTCGGCTGGCTTAAGTGATCACTTTACGCCCAAGGTAACGTTCACGCATTCCACCACATCCTGCTGTCAATCGTGTGTTTTTTAAAGTTGAATATATGCTACAGCTGGAAACGATTTCACAATTAACCCAATTTCCGATGCTAACGCCATTTGTTGAGGAGTGGACGCAACATTTGCCTTCACACAATAAATAATTTTGTGAAGCCTTTTGGAAGAGAGGCTTTCTGTTACTAATTTTGATGTTGCTTTAGCTATGTAGTTTTAGTTCAGTTTCTTTTTAGAGCAAAGTTTACTCATTTGCTTGTCAGCTCTGGTTAACAAAGTGACAACCTATATGCTAAATATCAAGTTATATGAAGCATTTTTTCTCGATTTACCTTTACAGTGTATGTGACTGAATATAGAGTCGCTTTTTCTGTATTGTCTTCAAAATTGTTGGTGGTTTATTGTAATCAATCATCTATAGCTCTATAAATCTTAACACTTGGACAAGTCAGCTAGAGTTATATAATATGGTATCAAAAAAATGTGAGCCACTACCATTTGAAAATCCATAAATACGTTGATATCGAAACCAGAAGTCTTACTAGAATATAGTTCTTTAAGTTTTTTGAGGATATTCACCGAGCTCTGAAAAACTTACAGATACCTACCAAAAAAACCCTGGTACAGATACCTACTTGAAATCACCTAGTATATACAGTAAAAAGAAGTGAAAGTAGTGTTCCAGGCAAAAGAAGTAGAGGTAGACCTTCTGCAAGGTGGTGCGACCAGATTAAGGAAATGACTGGGAGAGACTTGTGCTCGGTGATGCGGACTACGGAGAATAGAGAGGACTGGAGGCGTCTTGTTTTGTCCGTGGGTAGCTCCACAAATCACGACCCTCAGCAATGAGGAAACGATGAAAGAAGAAAATACACCTGTATCATCAGATAGTTTTGTAGCCTGTACCATCAGATAGCTCTTACACTATACAACACTACCTTTCACTACACTGCTCACGCTGCACAAGTAAATACTTCATACAACACATACACATCACAACGAAGAAGCTACTACATTAGTCTTGAAGATGGCCTCAGCAAGAAGGCCGAAAGCTCGACAACCTACACACGGTACACCCGAGAAGAATGGAGAAGAGACCTGTATCATCATTCTTAACCAGTACCTACATTTTTTTTACAGTAAGATTAGTTAGGCATATCATATATTATAAAGTTATATAGCATATAATAGCAAGTAGGTACATAAATTTTCAATTATTTAGATACATTGCGAGAATCATTGCATGGGCTGGGCTCCAGACATCAACCAGTGCGGCATCTAATCAAAACATTGATATAATATATGAAACTAGAATAAAAGCATCATAACTTGTATCAGATTGTTCTCAATACGCCCAAATATATTATTATGATTTGAAATGCACGGCGTTGCTTCAACTAACACAAAAATTGGTATGAAAAGATCAAGTTCTCTCCCGCAAACCTCACAGCGCAGTTAGCTTGCGATATGAAAAGCAGAATATAGTCCTATCCAGATTCGAACCTGATACCTGATACTTTCTGATTTGAGGATCTACGCTTTACTCGTGTGAGTCAACCTGCATAGCAATGAAGACAATGAATATAAATATTAATACGTTGACCAAAATAACATAAATGACGGTTTTTTTATGAAATTTCACTGCAATCTAAATGTAAGTTTGTATTTATTTATG
This sequence comes from Ceraclea dissimilis, assembly GCA_963576895.1. Taxonomy (NCBI): domain Eukaryota; kingdom Metazoa; phylum Arthropoda; class Insecta; order Trichoptera; family Leptoceridae; genus Ceraclea; species Ceraclea dissimilis. The sequence goes on along the minus strand of OY756358.1, from coordinate 19,801,121 downwards.
TACCTATCCACCCTATTGGTATGAAGAATTTTTTGACTAAAAATCTCCTAAAACAAGTTGACTGAAAGCTGGATTAAGAACGCGATCGATTATCTAGTCAGTGGAAGCCTGGTTCAATTCCCGATGATGGCTCTCTCGACTTTTGTGTGAGGTTTCCAATATGTGAGTGGTTACATGTTAGTTAGTTTTGATTAGCTGGCAATAATTAAAAATATTAGAAGAATAGTTTTTTTTTAATTAATCTGGGCTTGTATACACAAACCCAAATACTTTCCTGCACACCTTGCACTAGGCTAAAAGCTTGTATCGCAAAGTGTGGAATACATCGTCAGCGCCGGGGGTTGAACCTGGCACCTCCCGCTCGAGAGACCGCCGCCTCAACCAACTGCGCCAACCATGTACCCAATAGAAGAATAGTTTCTTCATCAAATTTATAAGAAGAGAACAGACACCCAAACCTATATTTTACGATTTGTTTAATTTTTTTGATTTATTGTATTTAGATCTGGTGTACAGCACAACCTGTAAATGTAGAAGTGTGCTTGTCAAATTGTTTTGCTAGATAATTTATTACGAAGTGGCGCGTGGCTGGTTTTGATATCAAACTTGTACTATTAAGAAAGCTTCCGGCGCACTTTGGAAATCACTACCTGAGTATATGTACTTAACAACTATGCATATTATACATACTTACATAATTGTTGTATGAAATGCTTGACCCTTGATACATATTTATCTCAAAATTCGATACCAAGATAAAATAGAGAATATGTAAATCACATGTATGCTAGTGTTTTATGTCTTCTAGGTCTGGGAAGACTCTTTTAGGTTATTTCTTGTTGTTTCGTGAACCGTTTGTAGATAAACTTGATCGACGTTTCGACACTCCTACTGGTGTCTTCCTCTGTGGATGTACGCCATTCCTTGATAATTGGTGGAGGAAAGGCGATGCATAATTTTGATGCCAACGAATAAATAAATAAATAAATAAAAACTTTATTGCACATAAATATACACACAAAGGGCGGATTTATCGCCTATTGGCGATTTCTGCCAATCAACCCAACTTTGACATAAGAAATGAAACATAAATTTAAATAAATAACATACCAATGTACTTAATATACCCGTTAATATAATAGATATAGATAAAAAAAAATATATAAAAAGCAATATATACGAATAATAAAATAATAAAAAATAAATACATACATGAATAGAGCCATCCGCACACAAGCATAGATACGCATACACACACCCTCACACACACATATACATATACACATACATACATACAAGGGAGAAAAAGGAGGGGAAAAAAATGAAATAGGAGGATTAAAGGAAGGGAAATCAGAAACGAATTGAACGAAGAAAACAGTTTCGGTTATTAGGAAAAGGCCCTTTGACTCCTTGAGTTTATTCTTGACTTATTTCAGAACAGTAATTCAAAATATTACGTTACTACGATGATACGTACATTCATTGAAGGACCCCCACGGGCTTAAGGCCTTCCGCATCCCCGCGTAGCGCAGGCGCATATAGCGTCCTCTTTACCCGCACTTCTTGGCAAAATATTTTTAGTAGGTGGGCTCAGGGTTAGCCAGAAGGGAGCCCCCGACAAACCCCACCCCTAACTTACATTCCTTCAGTGCCCTTATCTAAGGATGATACTACGTCGTACAAGTATACAATCCGACAAAGCTAGGGCGAACTTTTTATGCATATGGGGCGCTTAAATTAATAAAATATAAGAAAATTAAATTTTAATGAAATATTAATGAAATATAAGAAAACTACGCCGTACTAATAAGACAATAATGTTAAAGTGAGCTGTATGGTGTGTTGCTTTTTTGCTTCTACCTTTATCTTTATAAGTGTGTGGGTGTAGATTTGTATCTAGTAGGCTGTTGATTTCTCTTGGAATATTAATATTTTCATCCTGCAGTATTGATCGCTTATTACTTGTAGCTTACGATTTACATTACTGCTTGTTTTTATTATTTGGTATAAATAAACACTGCTGTCACTAGAATATTTTATTAGAATGTCAAGTTCAATATTATTTTATTACCTAAGATCCGACCGCCCAAAATATGACCCAAGTATCTGTTTTTTAATCAAAATGTGATATAAATGAAAGTTGAAACGTCGGGTCATACGTACACTACACATCGCTATTGGGTTGACTATTAATGGATATTCAACAAAACTATTTTTTTTGTATTCCAAATGAATTGTCCAATTTGATCGGCCATTGCGGGTAAACTGCAAGTCCTATGAAAAAATATAACGAACATTTTTTGAGAAAATTTAATAAGAATTATTTTTCTTTTTAACTCACACCATATTCCTAAAAAATGCGAAAATCGCGTAGGGGGACCTATTCGGCGGAGGGCAGAGGGAGTCGCGGCGAGATTTTAATAAGCAACTCTATGGCGATGTATGACTCTAAGTGTAAACTTTAGTTTAAAACACATTTCAATTAAAAAAACAGATAGGGAGAAGTAGAAGACGCTTCTGGAGGGACCATGTCGACCGAATGGATGACAGCAGACTTGCAAAGATAGTCAAAACGGAAAACCCCACTGGAAGAAGATTACCCGGAAGGCCACCCAAGAGACGGAAGGACTGCTGGACCTCCTCATCACAGGACAGCCCGCTATCACAAACAGGTCACCCGACCTAATACAAGAGGAAGAAGAAGAAGACAGTTTTTATTTCGAGCGGTCGGCTCTTACGGTTGATATTATTTATTGTTCTGGTCACTTGACAAATCCGGTCACCTACCTGTAATGAAATAATATTTCTAATGCCTTCATATGTGGTCTACAGTCTACAGTCTGCGCTGATAAGAACCAATAATGTAGTTATATGGGTGTTATGATTATTATAAAGGTGACTTATCTACTAAGAATATGTACCCACATAACCTGACAGGTGACAAATATAATTAATCACCTGCTCTTGTAGACCCAGGAGCATGGGCGTCGTCAGGGGGGGCAGGGGGGGCTGCCCCCCCTAGAGATTGGAATAGGCATATATTTTTACACACTAAATGATAAAACCTCACAAAAAATCACAATACTACCATACATTTTCTCATCATATCATAAATTTTCTAAAATTAGTACAAAAATCCATCAGTAACAAAAAAAATTGCCTGCGTCGATATTTTTTATTACTTTTTTATATAAAATATTTTTCATTCATATGATTGTCAAAAGTATTGTATACATTTTCAAATAAACAACCACATCACGACCTCCTTCACTATGGCTCACAAAAATTATTTCATTGATTTCATATTTTAATCTATTTTTTGCCCCTCCCCCCCTAGCTCCGAGGCTGGCGACGCCCATGCCTAGGAGTATTTCTTTAATGTTATTCACATGTGCTGTATTAAAATCAGAGTTAATCAACCTGCCCTTGAAAACATTAAGCAAAAAATGTGTGTTATCTGTGCACAGAATGAAATATCTTTAATTCCTATAATAACTTGTTTTTAGTGTAGGTACTTGCTTGTAAAATTATTTGTTGGTAGGTACTAGGTAGGTACGTTCTTTGTTACTGGGTTGGAATTTTTAATGGGTAGTTCCAAAGAGTTGCCGGGTCCAAATCTTGGCATTGACGTTCCTCTATTTAATATAATGTCCTATTCTGAACTTAACTACACAAGGTTTTGTTTATTGTGTAATGCGTATAGGAAAGTATTTGGTTTTGTGGATACTCGTATGAGCCTAGTTCCTTCTTTTACGAGAAAATTTTAAAGCAAATTTTCCACCAATCTCTAAGAAATCTATTCCCTTTTACAGAATACATGTGTTTACTGCTTACTCGTCCTTCAATTTCTCTCCTCTTTCCTTTCTTTCCTAACCTTTCTCTCTTCTCCACAACATTTTCCATTTATTTGGGGTTGGCGGCTCGGATCATCTCTCCCCATTTGCCCCAATCGAGGCAGCCTTCTGGAGTACGCTCCAGGTGTTCTATGTCCTCTCTGATGGTCAAATCCTTCCAAACAATGAGTAGCTGGATAAGGTTAGAAGTGGATAGAAGCTGCAAGAAATAGTGGCTTCTGACTAAGATGCGTCTGTTTGGGACAGTTATAGTTGCAAAGAAAGCTTTCAACATTTATTAAGACAGATATACACATAAAATATTTCGAGTTACATACAACAGGTGTTAAAACTATACCTAAAATGACATAAATTTTACGGTACATTCTGATATCGTTAGTAAAATATATTGTTCGTTTGTGAAATGTTCTATCGTAATATTATTATGCTATGATTTATATATTGGAGCACCTCTTCTAATTGTACCGGATACAAATGATATTTAATTTAATAAAGAAGAAATTCTAAACGCATCTGGTTATTATAAAAACTAGCATTATTTATATTCAAATGAATACTCGAGGAAATGAATCATATTTAAAATTTATCATAAAAACTCTTCCTTGTTTTTTCATTATTAGTACAATGTTTAATGTGACAATGAGAAAAAACTATGTGCTTTAGTCGTATGTAGATGTAGGGATATTTCATTGACCTGTTTGATTCATCATCTGGAAAATATTTCTATCCTTCAATTTCCGTTTCAATTATTCATCCTTACGACTCACCTAGTCACAATGTACTGATGCTTTCAGGATTTTTTTAGCCATGAATCAGAGTAATATGACAAAGATTTTGTATGTGTCATAAATGTCTAATGTACCTAATACCTATCTGCATACTTTTTAACGAACTATATGTACCTAATGTATTTTTTAAGAATATTTCAAGTAAAATTATTGTAAAAATAAAACACTGTTTTTTACTTCCACTATTTATTTTGAGTACATACACCAGAGATCTTTCAAAGCTAATGCTTCATCTTCAGTGGTTATCTATGTTCATAGATGTACTCAAAATAAATTCATCTTCAGTGGTTATCTATGTTCATAGATAACCATACTGAAGATGAAGCATTAGCTTTGAAAGATCTCTGGTGTATGTACTCAAAATAAATAGTGGAAGTAAAAAACAGTGTTTTATTTTTACAATAATTTTACAATGTCCTTCCATAAAGTTAATCTTCCATCAATCAATAAATTAATATTTCAAGTGTTCGGTGTAGGTATGTTTCGTTTCATTCACGAGGTTTTAGAATGTGGTTAGAAATAAACCAATTTTTCCCTAATTATGACAATTTTTTTTAAATGATTCTGAGTTTATCGTAATAAACCCAAATACATATTTCTACACTTCACAGAAAGCTTTAAAAGCCTGTGTTATGAAGTGGAGTAGGTCGGGAATTGAACCTGCGCCCACTGGATCAGCAGTCGAGCGCGTTACCAATCAGGCTACCGACCACCTCACTGATGAAATTGTTATGACCATCATTATGGTGTGTCGAATATTTAGCGTAATTTTTATCTAAGTCTCAGACAAGCAGGAAAACTCACCCTCTTAAATGATATAATAGTGATATGTTGGCCATACGATAAATAAATTTAGCAAAAAATTCCAATGTTTTACGTCATTGTGAAAATATGATAGTCAAAAAAACATTACCAAATTTTGAGAGCTTTGTCCATTCTTAAGGCCTTTTAAGTAAAAATATAGGCGACTGATTAAAACAATATCATATATCAAATCATTTATTGCTTGTTTGTATCGGGGTGAATCAAAACGAGTATGTAAATACTAACTACAGATAGTACAAACATACAATTTGCATGTATGTGTGTATTAAAAGTATGAATGTATGAATACATAGTATGAGTTCATTCATCAGTACTTTGAATATTTTATGTATCTACCTACGTCGTTCATTAATGAGTGCGGTATGGTGTATACGCTGTACGGTGATGTGAATAGGACACGTGTACAGGAAAGTCCCAAAAGCATCTGGCGGAAGAGCTTTCTGAATCTCGGCGGGAGCTTTAGACTCCCTATTATATATTAATATCAACAACATATTATGATTATTACAGTATGTATATCATTTCATTAAAGGGAACACAAAACAGGTGTCCGTGTTAGGAACTGATTTAACATCGGTTAATGAACTCAGTAATATACGACATCACCTCAATGTCATAAGACAACAGAGAACAAAGTTAACTTAAGCAATATAAGGATTACATACATAGATTCTGGAAGACAAAATATGCTACATGATTTTTGTTCTATATGTTAGAAACATTAAATTGATGGTTTTTGAATAATCGAAAAATAAATTTGTCTATGCAATTGAACAGCGAAAGTGGCTAAAATGATCTGCTTCCTTACGATGTTCCATAGTGAAATTATTAATATCAATAAAATTTCGTCGCCATCAACAATCAACATGTCTTTTAATTTAGCACCTGGAAAAACCATAAAATCTTTTACTTTTTTTTTATTTTAATGACGGCTTCCTTTTATTTAAAAAATGCTAAACTGTTCAATCCTAATAGTGGATGATTATTGTGTTGGCGATGTAAATTTAAAGGGTTTGCTCATAGAGAAATTAGTGATGAAAGAATGACGAAGAAAATGTGGAGAGCTGAAGGTGGAGGGTAACAGGACGAAACGTGACCTGACCCATGAAGAGTATTTTTTTCTGGTCTTGAGCAATATTACTGTGGGATATGGAGGCCTAAGAATGAATAAAAGAGGCGTAGGAAGACTATAAGAAAAGCTGGACAGAAAACACTGTCCAGTTTGCGGCTCATGGGTGACAACAGACACACAAGATAGAAGATATTGTTAGAATTTAGAAGAGGCCTATATCTAGCAGTGGAATGGTGCGATTATGTGGTAAGTAAGTATGTAATTATTGTAATAATAGCAATGTCAAAACCTTCATAAAATTAGCTCGTATAATTGCCCTTAGGTACGCAGATAAAATGTTTGGCAAAAATAAGAAACAGGTCTTGTTATTAAGATAATAAATGACTTATTAAAGTCCATGACTATTTTAGTCTCAAGGTTTAAAATTTGATTAAGCATGAGACAATAAGGCATGCATTAGGAATGAAATATTTTCATATGACATTTTTTAACTGATTAACCTTGGAATGCTCGGATTATGATTCATTACGGCACATATTACAGTGGGTTTATTATGAATTACTCAGAGCCGTGTGTAGTTACTAGTTAGTAGTTGTGGATATTTATGTAGGAACTAATTAGACATTTACTATAAAAGTACCTAAGGTAAATACAACTTTTACACCTCACGATGCTGAACACCTTGCTGTGGTAAGGAAATTTGATAAATAATATCCGGAGAAATGAGTGGCACATATCAGCATTATACATTATTATTGCTGTATATCTAGGTTTAAACAAGGCGTTAAAAATGCTTAGGTCTGCCTTGGTACGGGACTACGGGTTCACGATTAGATAGGCAGATCACATTATATGTTAGGTCTGGATCATCTATGATAGGTGATTTGAGCAGCTTCTATTCCAGGATACAGGCCTCGCTAGTGTCTCTCCATCTCTAGTTGGGTTTTGCCTAAGATATCAATTTACGATTACCACATTTAGTCTGTTTTGATCAATACAAATGCATCGATTTTGTAGCATTTTCTTGTTAATGATCAAAATAGGTGCGTATTATAAATTTTCACACAGATTTATCTTACTTTTCGTTTGGATTCTGGTGAATACACTTGCATCTTCACCCATCTGGGCTGAGTCAAAAAGGAAGCACTCGCTGGACCATCACAGCCTCGGGTCCAGTGCCGCCAACCAGTCCACTGCCTCCGGTGTCGCCTCATGGATGTCCTGGAGGCTTCCACTGAACTTCCTAATGGGGCACTCTTGCACCACGTGTCTCACTGTCTGCACCGCTCCACACTCACACTCACTAGATTTATCTGAAGAAAGAACACTGACAGCAGTGTCGAAACTTCGATCTAAAGTCTATATATTTAAAGACACTATTCGCCCGAAAACCAAGCAATGAGAATTCACGCATAAAAACCTTAAAAAATTACTAGGTGTATTAAAGTTTTTACGTCTATTTGTAATTAAATCTGGGTGGGTAGTTAAATAAATAAATATATAAATCTTTATTGGCCAAAACAAAAATGCATATTAATTACAAAAAATAAGACAATCGTAGTGTGCCAAAAGGCGGACTTATTGCTTACGCAATATCGTACAGTCAACCCGTTGTGGTGATATAATATTTTACTACTAGTATTAGTATTTTAGTACTAGTCGTTTGTAGAGTATTGGGTGAACGCTAACTCAACATGTCTTTTTCTTGGTAGGATGGAACTATAGGAACATGAAATGAAGTCTTATACTACAAAGTTCTGTAGGAGATAAAATTGATTATGTTCCATTAACAATGGCAGGTTGTGTAGTACTCGTATCATATTAGGTCTTATTATTATGGCTGTTGTGTGATAATATAATGTGGACTGCGTTGGTTGTTTGTAAATGTCAATCAAATAAAGACATTGCGAGTGTAATCATCACTCACTTCGTGGGACAGCCATTAGTAGAATACACATAGATAATAATATTACGTATTATATACTTTGTATTATTGTTAAGTTGTCGTGATTCAGGGTGATCCGGATACTATTTAAGTCATCCCGTTATGTTGGTAGTTTTATACTACCTACCTACCTACATTTCTCATGTTGTATTCAACTCTATTGTGAATTTACGTATTGTGATGATTATTTCCAATTTGATATTCAATTTTCCAATATTTGTTCAGGTCAAGTGAATGCCAAACAGTTATCATTATCAGACGATTTTGTGGATATTTTATCCAACAGACCTAAAACCCACCAAGCGTTTTAGTGCTACATGAAGAAAAAGAGTTAGATACTTATTGTATATTGCGATTATGTGAATACATAAAATACCTGACAAAACTATAACAGTTCTTCGTTTTTACTTCTTAAAAATGAACTTCCTTCACGTAATTTCGGTCGATAACCTTAAGGTTATATAGAATACCTATAGATTAATGATTAATTTTTCAGAACATCTGAAAATTCTGAAAATTAGCGAGGAATTACGGATTACGGGCTGATGCATTACGACAATAGAATAACTATACACGTATGTTGATTGCTGACAGCAGACAGTCGACAGTAAATGGTATAAAAATTTGTGAATAAAGTATCCATAAGCATCCGTGACAAATGATGGTAACGATATCCGAACAGTTATAAAAACAAATTTTTCGTGGTGATTAAAAAGCTTTATATCGTGATGAAGAAAATATAACTGATCAATAAATTCACATTGATACTATACTAATGTTATGATTAGTAACAGCAGCATGCCATAGAGTATAGATAATCGATGGCTAAATAATATATTTTCTATGGAATGATTATGAAAAGAAAATTTTGTTAAAAGATTTTATAGTTTATCCGTGGTCGTGCGTTGTGAATTTAAAATAAATATCATTTTCATATTTTTTTATGCCAAATTGATATCAATATTATTACTTACAGCATAAAATCTAATGTCTTTATTAAAAAATATATATGAATTGTATATTGGCTTGTTGTTAAATTTTCTGTACTTCTATAGTGTTTTTCTTTCCTTATGAACAATATTATAATTCTACTATTACTTCGCCCTTTACCTCTACTTATTTCGTCAGAGCACATTGCTTAATTATTTGGTTTTAGATGTCACAAACTTTTCGTGAAGTTCCCCAGTTTTTTCGATCATTTTTAGATTTACTCTTGAACTTAACGTGGGCATATTCTTGGGATTTTCGTTGTTTTTTCCGGTTACTTTCAAAAGGTTATTTATTTTCAAATCATTAAAAAAATTTGGTCTGTTCTTAGTTGTTTTTGGGGGCTTTTATTAGTTTTATATTCGGATCTTTCGTAGGGATATTTTTGGGGAGCATTGACTGAGCCCAATAGACCCAACCTGGTATCTTCACAAGACCCTTTACTCCAACTAACTGCACTAACGACTATTTACACTAATGTCTTATGCGATATACAAGGTGTGTACATATGTTTAAGCACTACTCCTGTGAGATACTACCAGTTATGTTCACCATGAGCTCTAATATGAACCTAAGAGAGGACATCAACTGAAGTTATAGACAACAACATTCACATCCAATACACCAAAAAACTTCCATAACCAATAGATCTGTCAGCTGTACCTACCATCTCCATACTATACATCAACTCCTTACGTACAAGAATACAAGGGAAAATTGCATATAAACACATACCTACTAACTGAGATTTGTATGAGATATATACGAGTAACTATGTCGTGAATTTAGTTCAAAACACAAACATTGTATTTGGTACATCCTGAGAAAGTCATCGTGTCCAGTGTTCTCCATTAATACGTGTACTTTCATACTTATGTATGAGAGTAATAATGATTTGCATAGCGGGAGGAATAATATATAATTGTTTTGAACAATGTGGAATGGTTTTTTAACTCTATACACCTGGTTCATGAGATGGTCAGGTCGTGACTATTGAGGAGTTGCACGATAGCCAATTTGTTTGTTGCACGACTGACGAATTGTCCCTTGTGACTTTTCATGACACTTGACATGAACAACACTAACCATTCAGTCTCCATTTTCCATCATGTCCATTAATCTTTACGCTCTCTCGAGTGATCGACTAACCTTTTCATGGATTTTTATTATTACAGTTAACGTTTATTCTTCTCGGGAAGTTTTGCTGATCACTGTAAGTAAGTATATTTATTTCCAAGAGTTACAAATAGTTTGTATGCAACTAAGTATTACTACTTTATATCGGTTAATACTCTTTCGCATTTCACTGCAGTAGGTCTGAAATAAATTTATGAGGATGTGGGTAACCGTATTGAATTCATTGGTATCTATGCAATTTTGTTTGCTTTGTAAGAAAATGCGATGCTTTAAGTAAGAAGGTATGGTTACTTACTACATAGTTACTACAGCGAGTATTAACTTCTTTATCATATTTAATGTTGCTACAAATATTTGAGAGTGTTTTAATTTCACTTCGAATTATGGATTTTCAGGGCTGCATTTAATTTAATTTTAACTAAGTAGGTACCTCCAAACACTACTACCAATCTCTCTTTACCCTTCGTACTCATACGTTCAATTTTCTCTCACACTTTTACAAGCTTTTTACGAAATAGTTTAAATACTTAACACAAAGATTTCTGATGTATGCAGTCGGTTAAGTAATTTATTCGACCTGAAAATGCATACACATTTTATCAATTTACGAAAATAAATAAGACATTAAGCAACAATGTACAAAGCATGTTTTATTAATATGTCGGGAGACTTTTTAACGGTTTCTGGTCGAACATTTCGGCAATCGCTGTGTTATGCGTGCCTCGAGAGATACGATATACTCGTACTACGTCCCCTTTCAATGGATATAAATTTCATTGTGAACTTGAAATGGTACGTGGATATATTGCATTAAATAATGTTGTGTGTTGTATGGTTAAGGCGGTGGTGTTGAGGTGTCGATAAAGAGTAATTACTTAACACGTTTCTTAACCGTTTTGCTTGCGAAGACAATGGCCGGTAAAAAGAATGGCGATAAGCTTTTGCCATAAAGAACAAAATACAGTTCACCGCTACCTGAAGCCGTATCATATTATTATTGTGCAGTATGCAATCAGTATGCTATAATATGTGGGTACCTCTACATAAATTAGTTACTATTGATTGTTAATGATAGAGCTGGATGTCCTCGTCACAAGACCAGGACCAACACCTGTTGACACAGATAATTTATTTTATTTATCGTTTGGCAACGTCGAAGTATTGTCACATCGCTCTGTCTGACATCCAGCGACTCCAGCCACTAAAGGAACTCAGGGGACAGGCTGACAGCACTGTCAATGGTACCGGGGTAAGCACGTATATGGGGGCAATCACGCAAGATGTGCTGCATGGTTTGCTTCGGGTGTCCACAGTCAGACTGTGGAGCATCCCTCATTCCCCACTTGTGGAGCATGTCACCGCAGCAACCATAACCCGTCCTAAGGCTATTGAGTGCGGTCCACTGCCTGCGAGGCAGGTGGAATATAATATAATAGATTCACCAAAAGAGGAAGACGAATATTGTTAATAAAGAGCTGCAAAAATATACTGAGAATCTAATATGAAAATAGTGTATTTAGATAAGATTGAGTTAGACGATAAAAGTAGGTTCCATTGGCACGGAATGATATTCCCATGATTATAATATGGTCCAGTTGTAGAGATTCAGTACCTGCTTACTTGTATATTGTATAACCTAAGTTTAATACATTTCTATACTATACCAGAACATTGTACCAGATTGTAATTGTGAAGATTCTATGAGATGATTATCCATGAACCACGCATCACAGTATCAATATCTACATACAAAAATACACCTCGTTTTGAAACATTTGCGAAGATAACCAACGAAGTTCAGAACATTTGGTACTCTAAACGTTTTACTATCCATTCACTGAGTCTCAATTTTTTTTTATTATCTAACATAGACTTTCTTATACGTTGTAATCGGATCATTATGCATGTAGTAATGTCAATAACACACTGAAAAAACTGCACATGATAAAATCTTATATAAAAAGAGCTCACATATGAAAATGCGCTTTTGAAAATACCTCAGAAAGAAATTATCTATTAAAAATGCATTTTTAAAATCTCATGTAGAAATTATCTAGTGAAAAAGTCTAAAAAATCTCGTATTAAAAAAACATGAGATAAAACTCGTTAAGTACAGAAATCAGCTCCATACGAAAAAAGCTCATGGTCTAATTAAATTCTACTAAGTATAGAAATATTTACGAATTCCTACTTTGATACAGTATATTAATTATTTATCGTATGGTCAAAAGAAGTATATCACATCCCTCAAAGGATAAAGTTTGAAGGTTGGACATTGGGAATGATAAATTGCGCAAGCAAACTTGGTCGACAAAAATTAAATTGAACGTTCTGTATATATTCAGTCGCTGGCTCATTCAGGTATAGGAAGTCATCAAAGCTCCCTTCATATGCTTGGAGGCCGCACTCAGTCACAATGTGGCTCACAGTCTGTATGGTCTACATATAGCATAGAATATAGAGTTTAAAGAAAATTCAAAGTTCTGAACCCCTACGTTTCTAATAACATGGACAATTCCAATATTACAATAGAAATCTATGCGGAACATTGAGGAACATCTCAGTGATACTATTATCCAATATATGTACAATTGTATACCATGGGAACAAGTGCGCGATGCTGTGCGCGTGATCTGTAACACAAAACACAATGTATCTCTTTGTACATATACTATAAAGATCTATATCATACATACATTACCAGTATTGTTATCTATCAAAGCAACATAGATGCTAGGTAACTATTTGGTTAGATTATTATAATACTAGTTATATTCCGTCCAAGATGACGAGTAAATCTTCAATAGGAATTCAAGATTCATAAATCTCTATGAAATAATTAACTTTGTTACATTTTTGTTTAATTAATTTGTATTAGTAATAAATTAACCGTTGCTTCAAAAACTGGATCCGGTATTACATATATTTTTAATTATTTTTTAGGATCTCTATAAGTAGTTAAAAAAAACACTAGTAACAGTCTATTATAAACCTACGTAGGTGTGTGTTTTTTTAAATATTTACCTACACATTTAAATTGGGTAGAGAAAAAAATTAACTACTTCGTGCGCTTTAAAAACTTTTATCAAAAAATATAAAATTCAATAGAATTTATCAAAATTTCGAAAAATGGTAGTTATAGCCAATATTGATTTATGAGGAATGGGATAATTTTCACTGGACACAAACAAACAAAATTTATGTACAGAAATTTAAGTTTATACTTCACTAAAATTATATTTGCAACACCATAGTGGAAAGTACGTACAACTATTTATTAAAAATACAGGCGAATCTTGATTTACGTCTTAATCGAATATCATTTGGACATGCTCACCTGTAATCTCTTGGGAGAATCTTATTAGAAGTCAACTAGATATGATTTCATGTATTTTAGTTGGAATATGGGCGTGGTGCGTGGTGTTTCAGATGTGTCCAATTAGACATTAATAAGATATATGTGTGAAAGATGTATCTATTCAGAATCTTTTTGTCTGTTCTGAATTATATCTGTCTTTTTGCTGTTTGTATTCTCTCGATTCGTAAAGTCGTTTCTTTTGAAAACATGACCAGTTGTAGATAATGTTGCTGCCCATGGGTGATATAATTTGAAGTTCTCCATTTGAGTGATGTTAATATTTTCACCACTATGTTAAAAAAGAAGTTCTCATTTCTACAGATACATAAACTCTTTTGTAAAGTTTCATAATCAACGTCATCTTCAACCTTCGTATATCCATTACTGTCTCCCATCTTCTTCTTCTCTGGGTGCCATGTCAGGTCCCCCCGACGTCGGCTATAACTCTGGCGTAGGCCTCCCTGTCCTGTGCTAGCCGGAACAGCTCCCCCGCCCTCTGTATTCCGGTCCATTGCCTAATATTTGTTAACCAGGACATTTGCCTTCTCCCCACGCCGCGACTTCCTTCAATTTTCCCCTCAATAATGATGTGAAGCAGATCATATTTTTAGTTGCGGAGAATGTGTCCCAAGTATGCCATTGCACTGTCTCCCATAGATCTCCACAATTCTCTATCTTGAGATAACCGCAGCCCAGCTCCATTTGTGACTGGAAACTCTGGGAATATCAAAGCTTAGATATTATGAGTCCTCCATTATTTTTGCTTACATGGCTTATGAGTGTTTTTCTGAAGCCAGTGGGAATGTTGTGGGAATAGGAATGGTATGACTTTTTGCAGCTGGTAGATAGGTACTTCGACTTGTTTCGTGGTTGAAGAAACCAAGTTCGTGCGCTGTGAAATTTTAACACACTTAAGTATTTGTGAAAGAAATTGTATTCTTCAAAGATTTTAATGTTTTTCCGTACATCGAACCAATCGGGTTTGCTTCAGTTGCATATCACGATTGTGTGACGCATGATACAAGTATTTTATTTGGATTCAACGATGATATTTCCTCGAAAATTAATATCGTGAATTTCTTTTTTACAATGAAGGCAATCGTGAACATAAAATTTAGCGTAAAAATGTACCTGTTGGGAGAATGTGGGTATTTAGAAAAGAATAGATTTTAAAATTACATATTTTGTAACCGTATTTTAACTTCAGTACTTATATAAGTACTTAGTAAAGTAAAAATAAAATACTCTTTACTGAACATACTCGTACATAAAAAAGGCGGGTTTAAGATGTCTTTATTACCCTCTGTATTATGCCTCATCCACATGCTGGCCGAGCTGTCACGTTTTTTGTGTGAATGAGTAAAAAGACGTGCGGACGGGGTGATTGTCTTGGATTGTATACGTAATCGACGGTTAAGGCCTTTTTACTCATTCACACAAAAAACGTGACAGCTCGGCCAGCATGTGGATGAGGCATTAAATTATCAATCGATGATTCTCATCCTTATCATCAGGCGATTATAAAATACCCACATTCGATTTAAAATCTTAACTTTATAGAAGTACCTAATATTTTTTTAATTACCCTGTCATCCAATTGTATAACAAGTCTACAATGAAAGTATTGTAATGATATCTCGTTAAGCTAGAATTGTTTCAAAAGTTAGACGTAACCTAAATAGTATTTTTATACGAGATTTTTATTGCATAACAATTATGAACATAATAAACTAATATGAATGTATTCAATATAAAAGTGCGTATCAATACTTAGAGAAACCGACAGTATTATAAGAGTAATCATTATTAGTAAGTACGAGTAGGTGCAATAGATACGGTCATTCATATGTGTAAATCATAATATATTTATTAGATATTCTTATTATGATTATAATAAAGGTAATGATAATAAAATTTATTGTGATTAGATGTATGCTAGTGTTGCAATCTATATGGCAGTTGTAAAAGTATAGTTAAATACTATAGACTCAGATATAGTTGGGGTCACAAGTCACGGTATCTTATAACCACTTTAAACTACTTGTAACTTTTGACTCGTACAGGTCTTGTATTTTTTTATGTTAGAGACCTGTCTCGACTCTTTGTACTCATTGTCATGACCCATATTTTTGATACTAAATAGAAAATACTCATTTATGTTTTATTTGTTTATCCAAAAATTTGAACATACCTATTAGATATGCACTATTACGTAGAATAAGAAGTACTGGATCCTATTGCTTCGTTAGGCGATGTCTGTTTTGGGAGCAGACAGGGACCTCTGGGAAGGATATGTAGGTGTATTCTTTGAGGCCCCACTCATTCAAGGATATAAGAAAAAGATGTGATGAATAAGTAAAAGGATTAAATCAAAAGAAAGTAATTAAAATGGACAATTTTGGAATCCCGTATACGGTAGCATGCGAGATTTATGATCTAAGATCCGGGACAGATACTCCAAGATGTGGAGAGACAATTGGATAGAATTTAACATGTCTGATGTCAGCCGAAAAGGCAGATCTAGTCGAAAAAGAATAAGAACTAATTAATCACAAGTAGATATGCACAGAGTCTATACACTACTCATATTTGAATAAGCATGAAGTTGCTATCACGAACACATAAGATAAAAATCAACTCCATACAATAACATAATTTTTACTAATTGATTTGTATATTTTTCCCCTGTTTCATAATATAGGTATCAAGTATACTGGAGTTTCATGTTGTTTTCTAATTAAATCGTTTCACTGAATATACACAAGTCTTACTTATTATACTTAGTAATGTTTGATCACGAATTACCTGTCTTTTAAGAATGCACCTAATGGACATATTAATAACATAATCATTTGTCTGGTTGCTGGGTAGACTGCAAAGTATAAAGTTACATTAAGTACTACAATTATATTATACTACATTAATAATGTTTTGTCTGTAATTATAATAAATTAATATGTTACAGTTTTATTTATTTTTTGTTGAAATATTAGATAATAATCTCGTTTGTCTTGTCATCTAATAGTTCTTGACAGTCCGTAGAATTGAATATAAATTAGAAGACACGAAACTCGCATAGCGAATCGCGTGAGTTTTCAGTCAAAGTGAATGTAATGAATAAAAAAAAAACGTTGAAGATAATTTAAGCTTTCATCAGAATGGATGAAATTTGACGATATTATCTTGATACGATTTTTAATCACTCAGATATTATCTAATTTAGATAAATGTTTTTTTTACTAAAATGACATTCTAATAGTCAGCCCAATTCATCCTCGGTTTGTCATCAGGGTATCTATATTTCCCCATCCAAATTTAGGTACGATTAGATTTTTCATTTACTGATGGTCATAATAAGGTGTAATTTTTATATATTGAAACACCTACAGACAAAAATATCCTTATCAAATGTACCATTATTTACCTGCTTATTTGATGTTTGTTTATAGGGGAGAAATAGATGTGGACACGGTCTTCCTTATACCAGTACCTAAGTATCATTCTTTTCTTATCAGCCTATTTCTTACTACTGCTGGTTATAGATCTATTCCAAATCTTTCCACGTCTCATTGTTGTATGATAGTATTAATTCATCTCCTTTGTGGTCCCTCCTATTTCATTTTACTTTCGTGGATGCTCTCCAATTTAGTCCACCTTCTTGTCTCGTCACTTTTGCCCACAGACATTACCTTACATACCTGTTATCAACACAGAGTAAAAATTACACAGGTGATCACTTGTATATTTACAACAATGATGCTATTCAGAATCAGTCGAAAACTTGCTCACAAAATGTACGTACGTGTGTATATATTTACATTCTTGTTTGCTCAGTAAATCTTCAATTAGATTTCGCTATCGATTAGAAGGAATTAGATACAGGAAACGGAAACGTCTCATTGTAGGTAAGTAAGTACCTGTGACGAATCATAATACATGTCTTGTATAATATTTGATTAGGTCCTCTGTAAATACAGGTTGTCCTGAGGATGTTCCTTCATGTTTACTTAAGGACGAAAATGTATCGGATAGATATAGGTGATATCCGAATGATTTATGGTGATTGAATATTCCCTTGCGGTCTAGAAACCCAAATACATAGCAGATATGGTCCTGCAAGGTGCTGTTTCATATTAATGTCAGATACATTTTATTGATGTACCTATTCGTATGTACCGAGGATTTTTCCATAGCTCCATAGAGTTCTCTAGTATACTAGAACCTTGTCATTTTATCGTAAATGTATGATTCCTGATTCTCCACAAATAATCACCAACCAGGTGATGGAGGTACAGGGATGGCCTTTGTAGAGGCAGTGTGTCGGGCGGAAGACAGACAGGGGTGGGCCAGACTGTTGAAAGATGTACAGTGTGAAGGTCATGATCCTTGGCATTTAGGGACTGATTCGGATGACGAAGAAGAATTATGTAATATCTCAAACATTAAATAAACAGTGAATTAATCATTTCTGAAGTTTAAGTTACCGTAGTTACCTGGTATGACAGAAACATCAAAACTATATTGTAATCACTTCTTCTTCATCATCTAGGACTGCGTCCTGTCATTGCTCGGAGCCTGTTCCTGGGACACAGATGTCCAACTGTCTCGCCATCTTTTATGTGGTCTTCCTGGGAGTCTGCTCCTGACGGCAGCTCGTTCGCTGCTACGCTCACCACTCTCTCAGAATAAGCTCTCTCCACGTGATCTCTCCAGTGGCGTCTTCTAGATCTTCCCCATCGGACAATATCCTCGACGTCGCAAGTCCTTCGTTTTTCAGAATTCCTCACTTGTAATTACAATTCTTCATAACATCATATTTTATGGTTGAAAATCCCATATGTCTACCTACATATTTCGTAATGCACATTAAAATTGTATCATCTGCCTTACCTATCAATAATTCCTTAGTAGGATAACACTTGTATGTGTGTTATACATTTGTACAGTTATCAGAACAGTTATATTATTGTTCATTGAGGGCCCCTTTTTACTATGTATTTTTAATATTGTTTGATTAGATCGAACACCTTTCAATACAGGTCATTGTTGTCCTTATAGCATAATGTGTTCAACTGTTCTCTTTCACCTGTACTTGAGTAAACAATCGATAATATCAATTCTGTATCTACCTGTAGTACATTTAAACGTGTATTATTTTTTTACACTTCCAGTATTCTATTTAAAAACGAGAGTCTTGTTAAATTTACCATAGCAAGATTCTGAACAATGCCTTCCTCTTGGGATGTGGAACACCAACTATCCTTCCACATTTTTGGCGGTCTTCCTGGCTGACGTTATCCCACGGGTATATTATGGGCGACAATGTGGGGTATTCTGCCTTCATCCATCCTGTCCACGTGGTCTCTCCAGTATCGTCGCCTTTTCCTAACCCATCTCACGATATCTTCCGTCTGACAGGTCTCTCTAATCTCTGTGTTCCTCACTCTGTCTCTGGGAGTTCTCCCTGTTATTGCTCTGAGTACTCTCATTTCAGACGTTCGTTGATTTTCTAAATTGGCTGCTGTGACTTTCATCGCTCTATCACATCGGCGAAGAGCCTCTTGATCTGCAAGGAGACAAATATTCTCTATAGTGTTTAGTTCTTTCTAGGCTGGCCATTTCGTGTCTTGACATATACCCGAAAAGACTAAGTACCAGGCATATTGTGAAGAGCAGAGTCTACGTGGAGTTCCAGTAGTATGTAGTTTCATATTATTTTCTTTAGGGATTTCATATCAGACTATAGTTGGAAATTCATCGATACACGACCCAATCGTGAGAAATTGATAATTTACATGTTCACTAGAAATATTTACATTGCTCCCCTTTTTACTTGAATAAAGTAAATAATATTAATACTCATAAATATAACAATGTGGTCCTTTAGCTCTCCCCTAATTCTATCAATAATAAAATTGGTTCTTATATCTATGTCCTCTATTCGTGGGTATGTTATTCCAATACGTACCTATTTACCTTTTTACTAACCTGTTAAAAAGGAAAATGATAATGTACCTGAATTGAAACGAAGTGAATTAAAATGTGTATTTCTCTGGAATAAAACTATGTAGTCACCTTCGAGATTTGAGACATACGAATTGGACGAAGCTAGCAAATCGTGATAGTTACGAGACAATCTGAACAACACAGATTAATAAATAATATATTTTAGAAGATGTGTAGAAATGATAAACTTTTTCATTGATCAACAATTATTAATAAATGAAGGCCTAAATGTAATTAACAGCCATCGATGTGGTAAATAGTCAATTTATCTGACATGATTAAGGTATGATTTAAATTTATAGTTATCAATTTGATTAATTTACTCTTGATTCAACAGCCAGGTAATACAAGGAACTGTATTAAGTCGATAATTATTACAATACTATCTAGATCGTTTATTTATATAAAGTAATTATAGGAATTAAATTTTAATTAAATAAAATCAAACATTGGTTAAAAATAATATTACTTGTACCAACTGCATATTACGTATTTCACACATAAATCATATTTTGTAAGGAGACATACCATTACAAAGACATTGGTTCTACGAATATTTGCGTACAGCCCACAGGAAATTAGAACTACGTCTAACATTTTATACTTCATGATTTAATAGAAGTACAAGAATAAACGGTTGTGTGAAAATATGTATGTACGCTATATTCGTGATTTTATACGTAGAATCTAAGTTGTAAAATCTAATTGATCATAATGTTAGGATTGTACTCGAGAGATTTGTAAGGTGATAGAAATTACAATAAGTATGATCTTTTTAATATCGGGTTGTAGAATTCAGCCCCAGAGAATCTATCTAATAAATTCGAGTGTCTTGTAAAAGTCTGGTATTAGAAAAACTCCCGCAAGATGTTTCAAATTCAAATTCAAAAAGTTGCGGAATTAGAATAAAAGTGATTTACTTAATTTCTATCTTTCCGTAGGATCCTCAGGCAATAGAAATGGACTCACTGTTTTTTTTTACATATTTTCGACTGTAAAAGTTAGGTATTTGCAAAACTCCTGTTAGATATTCGACATCTTTTTCTAGGTATATGACACCTCTGCAGTCATTCTAGGCTGATACAATCGTCGCAATACTTTTGTATGAAGACTCGTATGAAGCAAAGACATTACATTTTATTTGTTATGTAATAATTAACACTATACTTTCATTTAATTTGTCTATCAGTTTGAGAATGCCCGAGGAAGAATTATACTTTAATTCATTGGAATATTTTTCATAATTTAGCAACACGTAATTTTTTATAATATATTTTATTATATTGTTGACATGAAGAATGTTATCTGGTGTTAAATCTACTGTTTGTTGCCTTACACAAGTAATGTCAAACTGTATGGTAAAGTATTGGAGGCCAACACCTCTAAGTGCTACGTTTCATTGAAACAACAATTATTTAACATTTTAATAGACTGATTCATATTGATCGGAAAGATAAATCCTTCGATCAAACGATTTTACCGACCATTTTATTAATATTACCTGTCTTACAATAATATTAATTATGACAATAATTGGAATTGAAATGACATATCGCTCCTGTACGCTGATTGACTATAAAAAAGTAAAAGTATTTTGAGCTCGGACGAAAAATTTTGTAAAGGAACAAAGTTGTTGGTGTTTCTCAAACTAGGAAAGAATGATACCTACTAGTATCAGCCATAGTCAATAACTATTTTTTTCAAGGAATAATTAAGACACACAACTGACACGCTCTTTAGTAGAAAGTTTACATTTTTGGATTAACTGGAAAAATCGCTGGATTGCGATAATTTCACCCAAGTGGACATTTGTCATCATAATTATGTACCATTTTATCTAGTAATTAATCCTTGTTTAACCACTTTATTTTAGACAAGATGTCAACTAATTTCGAAAACTTTGTTTTCTTTATCAGTACTAAATATTATTCTATAGCTATAATATTTTTTTTGTAATTAGTCCTTATTCCTGATGAAGAAAACATAGTTTTCGAAAATAGTTGAGATCATGTCTAAAATAAGAAGTATTGTTGTTTTAATTTCTATTAACTGTGTCGTCACAAAGTAATAGTGTCTTAAAAATTAAAGAAATAATTATGTCGCTAGCACAACCTTAAGTGAAGCCCAAGTTTTCGAAAGGAACAGCAGGCTGGACTGCAAACACTGGAACTAATTCTGTAACTAATTAAGTGCGCACTAACTTGTATAAAAGAAGACGTTTTGTTATCAATAGTAAAGTAAATTTGAAACACACTAATTTTAGTCCGTGTATGATAGAAGTGGACCTAGTACCTACTGTCTTGTATTAATTTAATCATCCTTTATCAACGACCCCTTACAACATCTGAAACACGGAAGACAACACCCTACATTTTGTCTCCAATACCTAGTTGAGTATACTTATACACACTGTAGTTCAATTCTGTGTTAAGTTAGGTGATTATTGTAGATTACATACATTAGACTAGAGACTAGACTAAACCAAGTGTCCACCTCACCACACCACACCACCAGCACAGCTAACACAGCGGTCCCATTTAGTTAGGTAACTACCTACTAGATACAATAGTCGTGACTCGAACCAGCACACTTGTTGTGGTCACTAGCATACGAGTTACTGCCACAGATCCGGTAATGTTTCTTACCTTTTTCATTTTGTTTTATTATCTCAAACTAGCATAATAACACCAAGTACCCAGTAATGCTGAAGTTTCAAATGAATATTAGATTTACTAATATTTAACTTTTGTTTCATACAGAGATATAAAATAATATCCTCTCCTCCAACTGTTACGAGTAATTGTTATAATAACCGAGGATGACTAAATTTCAATCCGATAAAATACATGTATAGTACGCATATCTGTATACAATGGGTATACTTATTTCAAGTTTCGTATTACTTGATGCGCTACCAACCTATATGATGTTAACGTTGAAAACCTTACTGGAAGAAGATTACCCGGCAGATCTCCCTATAAACAGGTCATACGACTTGTATAGCATTTATAATTCTATGGTTTTATATCTAAAAAGTTTATACCTCTGTTCCGAAAAATCGCAGAAATAATTAACAAAATAAAATTAACATAATGATATGCCAAATTTTATATTCACAATAATTATGTTGGGTGTTATATAATTCGTAAGCAGCACGAAGAAAAGAAAACAGTGTTTTTTTAAATCACAAATAAACTTTGCATAGGTATTTTTAGCATTCCAACCAATGTTTTTCGTTGTCAAATCGTAATATGGGTACTCGTTGATGGTATATCAATATTTTATCATCGATTGTATATGAGTGAGTACGTAGTTAATTTTACGAACATTGCACGGTATGCAATGCCAAGTTAGTTAGGATGTCTAGGTTCGATATGTAGGTAGGTGCATGTGCATACCAATTGTGCTAAATTATATTGTATATCATTGAAACATTTCTCCGTGCAAATAGTAACGAGGTAGTAAATGGATTGGATCTAATTCCGTGGGTAGTCCCATAAACTAACACGCAGGAATATAAAATCGTTATCAATTGGTACGAGATCATGAACAGAAAATGGATCTTGATAAATAATAAGTAATACATGCAGTTCCAACTTGAATTTATTTATAAAATTATATTTACACATCGTAGCTGAGATTGCGATCTTCTAATAAATTGATATCAATAGTTATTTTATTGTAAAGTAAATATGTATTGTTCAAATGGTAAATTATAGCTCCCATTAAGAGTAAAATGTAGGCACACCCGTAGAAACTTTTCTCTATTCTTATTAGCTATTACACTTTTCTCGAATTACATACTAGGAAATGTCAAAAAACACTCAGCTTTATAAGAACAAAAATTTTCGTCTTCTGTTTCAATCTTGAAGACTTGTTGCCAACCAAGTCCTGCATCTTTTCTTCCACTCCGCTCGGCCTTCAGCGGCCCTCTCGAGATCCTAAATATTAGGGGGTAGAGTTCATATCTTGGCCTATTTGGTTCCGATATACTGTCGATGAGAAGTTTTTAATTTGTACGTGTTATTTAAAAATTAGGGTGTAAGAAAGCGCGGCCGTCCAAATCATGTCTCCGCTCATGGACCGTCTTGCCGAGAGTAAAATTAATCGTTGAGTTTAAATGACGAATTGCGAGAATGTGACGGAAGGAAGAAGTGTCTGTAAAGAGGTGAGTCTGGCGGTCGGTTCTTCTTGCATACTTCACAAGAGACAGGGTGTCAGGGAATAAAATAAAATAGAATAAGGTTTGGATATTTCATAGCCGAGTGTAGGTAATACTTTTGTTTGTCTAATTAGCGAAAAAATGTATGAATATGTTGCCTTGTACCAATATGTGAAAATCAGACTCCACACTTATGTTTAGAAATAATATATGAAGAAGTAGGCTTCAATGCTATTGTAATATAAGCCTGAAGTTAGAATTAATTCAATATTTTAATATTTGTCATTGTCTAATAAATAGCGGGTCAAACGTCTAGCCGGTTGAACTTTTTGTAAAAATTGTTTTTAAATTCAGTCAACAAGCAATGAAGATGATTCCATGGAGATTGCACATTTAAATTTTTGGCAAAATATAGGGTAAATATCATTGGAAAACAAAATCGGACCAAAAATAATACTATACTTCGCTAAAAGATATTAAATTTAACAGAATGGTTTTCATCCCCATGCTAGTTAGTAGAAATTTCTATTTACAATAAACCCGATTTACTAGAGGCCATCAAGAACAGAACGTAGTAGTGCGGGGATGTCCCAGATAGATGGTCAAATAATATCATCAAGGGGAAGGATTTAAGAGGTGATAAAGGGCAATATTGCAATACTGCACTTACGTAGTAGGTAAAATAAATTGTTTTATAGTATGTACGTTACAATTTGTGCCACTCCTTAATTAATTTATTGATTATTTAATGTAAGTACCTAATTTGGGTTGTCAGGATTAGAAGGAGAGTAACACTAGGTAGGTACACCATATGTTCTTAGTAAAATTTTAAGTAAGTATGTAAGAACGAGAGTTATGGTAATACGAACACAAGTTTTTCAATACATGAAGAGGAGCAATTAATCCATAGAAAGTTTCAAACTTTTCTGTTCAATAAATGAATAATCATAATACAGACTTGAAATTCTGAAGACCTAAATATTAAGAGCAGAGGAAGAAAAGATGCAGAGCTTTAGGATTTGTAGAACTTTATAGTTTAAACAAATACATAAGACTATTTTGTGGTTCCACTTTTATTTTGCTATTAGCAGTGACGCATATACTATACATAGGTTTATCAGGCCACTTTCCATAAAACACAAAATAGTATTTTGATTTTTACTTAAAATTAACAAAATACATTTATTTAGCCAGGATATTATATGATAGTAGTGTACTCGTAATGTACTCTTTATGGAAATGTTTAAACTGACTTATTTTGTATTGTATTAAAATTTTGTTGACACTATCTTCTTGTGTCGATAACTGATCTGAGTGATGTGTTGTATGCTGATATATACTGATGGTTACCCTTTGGAGATTGATTATGTGGCACCATGCATTTATTGGATGGTCGTTGATCGTCTAGCCGAAAAAAGTCTTATGCATTTCATTTGAAAGTCTAATGTAGCATCTCGACTCGTCTTCATGCATCTAGTTATAGGAGAAGAAGCGACACGTCGAATTATTTTTTCACTTGCATCAATATATTACTGTCGCATTTCAATTTGAAAGACATACACAACGTCTGTGAAACACAGAAATACATTTTGAATAGCAGCATAATGCGATCATTATAATACTACACAATGTTCTAATATACTTACCAGGTTACTTGAATTTATTTCATACCTTTGTCATGATGTTTGATTGACAGTAGATAATAATTTGTATGCGTTGTATTGATCATACTTAGATATTTAATGAAAGCAGTATTACCTATGACATATTATATACCTACTTACCAGGTTACTTGAATTTATTTTATACCTTATAATATACTTACCATTTATTTCATACCATATAATATACTTACCATTTATTTCATACCATATAATATACTTACCATTTATTTCATACCATATAATATACTTACCATTTATTTCATACCATATAATATACTTACCATTTATTTCATACCATATAATATAGGTACTTACCATTTATTTCATACCATATAATATACTTACCATTTATTTCATACCATATAATATAGGTACTTACCAGATGCCAGGTTACTTGAATTTATTTCATACCTTTGTCATGATGTTTGATTGACAGTAGATAATAATTTGTATGCGTTGTATTGATCATACTTAGATATTTAATGAAAGCAGTATTACCTATGACATATTATATACCTACTTACCAGGTTACTTGAATTTATTTTATACCTTATAATATACTTACCATTTATTTCATACCATATAATATACTTACCATTTATTTCATACCATATAATATACTTACCATTTATTTCATACCATATAATATACTTACCATTTATTTCATACCATATAATATACTTACCATTTATTTCATACCATATAATATACTTACCATTTATTTCATACCATATAATATAGGTACTTACCATTTATTTCATACCATATAATATACTTACCATTTATTTCATACCATATAATATACTTACCATTTATTTCATACCATATAATATACATACTTACTATTTATTTCATACCATATAATATAGGTACTTACCATTTATTTCATACCATATAATATACTTACCATTTATTTCATACCATATAATATAGGTACTTACCATTTATTTCATACCATATAATATACTAACCATTTATTTCATACCATATAATATACTTACCATTTATTTCATACCATATAATATAGGTACTTACCATTTATTTCATACCATATAATATACTTACCATTTATTTCATACCATATAATATAGGTACTTACCAGATGCCAGGTTACTTGAATTTATTTCATACCTTTGTCATGATGTTTGATTGACAGTAGATAATAATTTGTATGCGTTGTATTGATCATACTTAGATATTTAATGAAAGCAGTATTACCTATGACATATTATATACCTACTTACCAGGTTACTTGAATTTATTTTATACCTTATAATATACTTACCATTTATTTCATACCATATAATATACTTACCATTTATTTCATACCATATAATATAGGTACTTACCAGATGCCAGGTTACTTGAATTTATTTCATACCTTTGTCACGATGTTTGATTGACAGTAGATAATAATTTGTATGCGTTATGTTGATCATACTTAGGTACATGGGCGTCGGCAGGGGGAGCAGAGAGATCGGAATAGGTTTATATTTTTTCATACTGAATGATAAACCTCACAAAAAATCACATTATTACGACACATTTTCTCATCATGTCATACATTTTCTAAAATTTGTATAAAAAATCCTGCAAAATATAATTGTTGCGTAAAAAAATTGCCAGCGGCGGGTAATAGTGTGATTTTTTGTAAGGTTTTATTATTTAGTATGAAAAATCATATACCTATTCCAATCTCTAGGAAGGGCCAGCTGCCCCCCCTGATGACGCCCATGTACGTTATGTTACTATTTTTTCTTTACTTTTTATAAAAATCATATAACATACATATTATTGTGCAAAATATTATGTACATTTTCTTATAAACCAAACCATATTATCGCCATCTTCTTCACTATGTCTCACAAAAGCTCCGAGGCTGGCGACGCCCATACTTAGGTATTTGATGAAAGCAGTATTAGGTACCTATGACATATTATTTTCCACTTCGATCAACGTATTCCTAATTGTATATTTTGCTAACTCTATAATCGCGCTGAAAGGTCACACATTAGTCGACACCTGTCAATACAATGTCTTAACGTCTTTTACAGCTGATTAAGTGTTTTTTTTCGTATCTTAGGGAAAAAATAAGAAGTCGGAATATAAAGCGATTCCCAGAAATTTATTTACATTTTATTTTTGATCAATCAGTATCTATGCGAATTGATGGGCGATGAATTAATTTTGGTTAAAACAAAGACACGCTGTCTATGGCAACGCGATAATATGAACTCTCAGTCGTAGGAAATACTCGTGTTGTATAAGCAATTCTGATTTTTCGTTCTTTGGTGGAAGATTCTTAGACTGAGACTGAGACACAGATAACACTTTTTCCATTCATACTACGTAACGAAATACAGTGATCGTTGGTATTATAATTGAAGCAAATATACGTAGTAGATATACCTGTGAGTATTTACATAGAATGGTATGATCCTTCGGACTAACTGAACGGACAAATCCATCTTCATAAACCCTTCAATCATCTCTATCCTTGCAAATGAAGAGACAAGGTTAGTCCTAAGACTTACCTTGTACTAATGTAAAGTTTACGTATCATCAAGACCATATTAGGTAGCCACTTCTAGATTTCTACATATAAATAAGATTCTTGCAGAAAGAGCAAGCTATTGAAACTCTGTCATAGGGATGGTCATTAATATTCGAAAGTACTGTGTCTAGACGTTGTACAGCAAACGGCGACAACTTGTCACAAAATAAATGTTTAATCAATTAATACAAAGAGATAAACTATATAATTGATGCGTACCTTACCGACATACATAAAGGAAAGAGAAAGAGAAAGGAAAAAGGAAAGAAAGATGTGTATGAAATGAACATACAATTTTTTCGGAATTTGTTGAGAACAAAGAGACTCAAGAATCAAGCACCGTCGCGTACACCCCTTGTGTTCCCCATGTGATACATGAAACACATCTACGTTCTAACATAATATTAACATAACGTAATTTGCTAAGTGTCTTCGCTTACATCACATTCCCAAATTATACAAATGAATAATATCACTAGGTGATAGAAATCCTTGAGGTTTTGAAGGTTATTTTTTCATCACGGATTAAAACTTTAATCTTACGAGATGTATCTATGCAAAATTCATGTCTATAGAATATAGGAGTTGGATACGTTAATACATAAATATTTATTAAGAGCATCTTCTATGACATATGATCCGATCAGGAAATGGGCTATGGGTCAGAAATTGACTTTGTTGTATCCAGTGTTGCTAGTCACAAAACAATGGATTTTTTTCTTTTTAAAAAAAAGGTAATTTATACGAAGTCGGTCTCATATAATAAACAAGGGTCACTTTGTGGTGAAAAATCGATCAGTCAGTCTTTCAAAAATGAGATGGTTTTCGACAAGGGCGCTACGTGTAGCCTTTTGGCAACAATAGTGGCAACATATATATAATACCATTAATAAATGTCTGAAGTATGTGACACATAACTAATATAATTATAAATTTTACAGACAACAAGTAATTGGGGCACTTTGTATATTGTTTTGATGTTATGTAATATTATGTACTTATATGTATGTTATGTAGTGTACCTGTTTGTTGTTAATAAATTAAAAAAAAACACATGTAGAATTTCAATAGAAATACGTATATCGTATGGCATCCAAGAGACTAGAGCCAGAGATAAAGATCTTGGTATTGAAGTGCCTCAGTAGTCAAGTTGTGAATATCTTCTGTATTGTAGTTCCAACCTACGCTTACAAATAGGTGAAATTATTTTACCGCATACAAAATATGGACACCTACGAGGTATTCTGTAAGGCCGCGGTTCCAGATTTTTTCCCCAAATACCCATCAGTCAGTGCGAATTCATTTGGGAGATTCTAGTTTGGATTATAAAAAGAGAAGCTATATTTAATGGGAACGCTGTGAATGATTTCAACAGCTGATATATCCATTTTATTTGAATTTATTGAATTATTAAAAAGATCAGATTAACATCTGTATATGATTAAAATGTATAATTTTCTTATCTAGGTAGGATATCATGCGTGAGATTATGTATTAAAAAATTCTTACAGAATTTTAACTGGAAGAGGTAGAAGTCTGGACTTTTTCTGGAGAAATTAGTGGCTGATTAACATTATGTGTACGGGTATTTTTGGTATACGACCAACCAACTACAAGTGTTCTGAGGACATGGATTATGCGAAGCCTTTCTCTAAGTGATTGACTATCTGAGAGACCTGAAACACAAAAGAAAAGAAATATAATGAAATATGCGTGTCCTGTCTTGAAAATTTCCAGTGGATAGCGTTCCGGTATATGGGTTCCACATAAAAAAAAAAATATAAAAAATATCAGTTTTTTTAAAACACTTGAATATAATCCATGGATGTATTTTTGTCCCAACCGTCTGGTGAATCCGTGGAGAGAAAGAACGATGAAAGGATAACAAGGAAAATTTACCTGGGTGAAAGCAGAGGTGTAAGGAAACGCGACCGTCCAAGAACCATATGGCTGGATCATGTTGACCAGATCCTCAAGGACGGACGTGTTTTGAGTAAAATAAATCGTAGAATGTTTATGAGGGATTGTATGAATGTGACGGAAGCCCGAAGTGTGCGTAAGGATAGGAAAGTCTGGCGATCCGTTCTCTCTGCCTACCCCGCAATGGAGATGGTGTGAAAGTATAGTATAGTACTATTTTTTTTATTAACCATTCAATTAATCAGGTATGTTAGTTCAGTCACTTTAGGAAATCAATGTATGGGGAAGTTGGCAAAATTAATAACAGATGGGACTCTATGCAGTATGATACCTTAGGGTGAGGTGTTTCAGAATATCAGGCGTCCCCTCCGCCACACCTGACGCGTCACCCCCCTGGCCCCCCGAATAGGTCCCCCTACGTGGTTTTCCTCTATTTATCAAAAAACTGTAACAGATAGAAGGAAAATGTTAAGGACAAAAATAGTCCTTAATAAATTCTCTACAAAATAGGTAAAGCACATTTTTTGATAGGACTAGTAATTTACCCGCAATAGCCGGTGAAAGTATCGTAATTTTTTAATAAGAACCAAATTTTTTTTATTTTACTCAAATTGCTGAAAATTCATAAGAGCTACAAGAAAATGGTCAAAGAATGAATTAATTGCTATAGTTTTAGCTATAAAATGAGCTATTATTTATTTTTGCACGGCTCATAGTTTTTGAGTTATAACATAAAATTCCAATGACAGAAGTCTTAAAAATGGAACTTTTCATACAATTTGTATTGAAATGCTGTGATATTAAAATTTAGGTTAAGCCTGTTTTTCACAAGCATGTGAAAGATAAAAAATGTATTGGAGTATGATTGGGTCTTTTTAGTATTTCAAGATATAATCCTTTCGAAGTTGAATGCACTTTTGCCAGTCATGTTTCAAAGCCATTATCCCAGTTTTCCAGAAGGATTCCTCAAGGTTAGGATATGGGTCAAAAGCATTGGCACCCGGCGATTCGAGGGTTTGTACAAGTCCTGTTCTGAAGTTAAGATGAACACTACTGATTAAAATCAGATCACTGGAATCTCTGCTATCACCTAACTAATAATTCCGCGATCTTTGAAAAATTAATCCATGTCTTTATCGACGTTCTCCAGAACTACTGCATTTTATTGCTTTCCGCTTCAAGGGTTGTGTTTGACACCTTGCTGTGCCCATTCAAAATCTGGCACTTACTTTCTAATCATGGCATATGATGGAACAGACTCCATTAATGAACCCGATATTTCTTTTATGGTTCGTGTCGGTCTATGACCTTAGATAAAATAATATTTTATCACGGATCGCAGCTGACAATTTCACATTTTCACAAAAATGTCAAACACGTTGAAATAAAAATGGTGCCAAGAGTGCCAGCGTCGTCCTATCGATCTCAAATTTTGTAAATAGCCCTAATGAAGTTTAAATTATCTATATCAATAATGAACTTAAACTGGTCTGTACATTTTTTTCTCAGGGCTACGAAGTGTTCAGCCGAACCTCGTATCTTACACAGACATACACTAAATTTTCTTCTTTAATGATCTTGACGAATCCTTCTGCAAAACTGGGATACGGCTTTGAAATATGGCTGGCAAAAGTGTATTGAACTTCTAAAGAATTATACCTTAAAATACTTACAAAATCCAGTCATACTCCAATACATTTTTTATCTTTCACATACTTGTGAAAAACAGGCGTAACCTAAATTTTAATATCACAGCATTTCAATACAAATTGTATGAAAAGTTCCATTTTTAAGACTTCTGTCATTGGAATTTTATGTTATAACTCAAAAACTATGAGCCGTGCAAAAATAAATAATAGCTCATTTTATAGCTAAAACTATAGCAATTAATTCATTCTTTGACCATTTTCTTGTAGCTCTTATGAATTTTCAGCAATTTGAGTAAAATAAAAAATTTTTGGTTCTTATTAAAAAATTACGATATTTTCACCGGCTATTGCGGGTAAATTACTAGTCCTATCAAAAAATGTGCTTTACCTATTTTGTAGAGAATTTATTAAGGACTATTTTTGTCCTTAACATTTTCCTTCTATCTGTTACAATTTTTTGATAAATAGATGAAAACCACGTAGGGGGACCTATTCGGGGGGCCAGGGGGGTGACGCGTCAGGTGTGGCGGGGGGGACGCCTGATATTCTGAAACATCCCACCCTAAGGTATCATACTGCATAGAGTCCCATCTGTTATTAATTTTGCCGACTTCGTGCTGCAAAAGGACTGAGCTAATCTACACATTGTTGCAAATAATGATAACCTTTTTAACCGCAATGAAAAATGATAACTGAAATAACATTAAGTAGTATAAAAATTCATTGTTATAGGATAATAATATTTATGTAGATTTATAAAATTAGTCATAATCATCATCATAACGCGACAGCCCTGGGTGGGTTTTGACTGAATCCAGAAGTCCCTCCATCCTTATCTGTCTGTTGCCTTCGTCTTCCAATTCTGTATCTCCAGTGTGGATGTATCAGTGCTGACAGAGTCTATCCACCGCATTTTCGTCTTTCCTGGTCTTCTACGTCCCTATGGCGCAGTGAATGTAAGACGTTTTATAGATCCATTCCATTCTGATTACGTGACTAGCCCATCTTAGGCTTGATGAAGCTGATCGCATGATAAAATAAGTGCCTTCTATTTAATTTATTATTGAATGCGATTTTTGATAACTTAAGCAGAAATACATACTTAGCTCATTTATGGGTGAAATGTCGAATTATTAAAAAAAACTTCTAAATTAAATATTACAGGTAAGTATATGAACAAATTATAGCACCTGGTTATCTTTAAATACGTACCTCCATTTTTCAAAAAAAAAAGAATACAAAAAAAACATTCGCCCAACGTGGGGCTCGAACCCACGACCCTGAGATTAAGAGTCTCATGCTCTACCGACTGAGCTAGCCGGGCAGTTGGGAACGCCTCCACTATTATTGTATTTATAGTGCGTAGTGGCGGCATTACACGGCAACCATTTTCACAAATGTTTTCATTTTCAATATTTTTACATTAGTGACATTGTTGTTATTTACTAACTTAATTTGAATAACAGGCGTAATTCAATATGAAGCAAATTAATAACAAGAACAGATTCATACAATGCGAATGGCTAAAGTATTCCTAAGTGTGTAAATAAAAAGAGCCCTCTATATAACCGTTATTTAGGGTTGGGTTTGAACCTGTGCTAAGGGGTGAATCTTTTCTATAGAAAGATCTAGACATACGTCGTCTCCCATGCGTGTTTACTGCTTATTTCGATAGGTTGGCAAAATAAAATCATTATAATGAATAGAAACTAGAACCACTTGGTATATTAGCCATCACGGTTGACGGTATATCCCAAATCCCAATAATGGGGTAACCAGTGAATGTGTGTGAGTATAAAAACACTCAATATATTTTTTGCGCAAATATATTTGCGACATTCTTTAGTTTTACGAACACCCTACTCTTAGAGGACACTCGAAAAAAAAATGAGAAAAAATTGAGGCCGATTCTACAGTTGGGTATCCCACAAGGAACGGGGTACCTACAGGTTTACACCCATATTAAAAAAAAAACGCTTGCACCAAATGTAAAAAAATAATTTTAAATTGTACTTACATACTCTCCTATTTCGAAGAGGTAGATTCAAAACCGCCATTCCAGACGGATCTGGACCGATCATGTCGACCAAATGCTCTTCAACGATGGATGCGTTTTGAGTTAAAGAAATCGTAGGGCGTGTGCCAAAGGATTGGTCGGCCTGACGTTTTGTCCTCGCCGTCTACCCCTTAAGAAACATGGCCTGAGGGGATATATACATTCAAAGTTTGAAGGAAATACATTATATAAAACCTACGTACTTACTACAGGTAGGTGTTTGAAGGTACGTAAAAATTAAAATAGCTAATTTCTCAAAATGTATCAACAATAAATTAAAATAGCGCTCAACTATTGAGGCGTGACAGGTTTAAAATGTTGTTGAAAGAAATCATTGTAGATTTAATAGAATATTCCCAAAGTTCACACGGGATATAGTTTTTGCACCTGATCCTTTACTCCAAATACTAAAGAGAATATTGCTGCAGGTACACGACTATAGTGCATAGAACTTGTACATTATATTGTGAGTGTTTATTTCTATACATTATATTGAGAACACATGTGGGTACATTGTATTTTTGTATATTCAAACTAAAACACACATTACTGCATCCTCTCTCATCGGCGCGGCGATGTGAACTGTCTAAAAGTAAAACCATGAACGACGTTTTATTTAACAAAATCTTTTCCTGCGTACTTACTGTTAGAAGGTTGCTTGTTCGTGAGATAATTATATTCATTATTTATTATACCTAGTGGGTATGAAAATTTAAAAGCGATCGCCATTTTTAAAAATAAAATCTATACCAAAAAACTGGGATTTGAAGCGCGGTATTTTCTATATTCTGCAGATTGTCCCGGCAGTGACGTAGGAATTCTGCACTTCCGGACACAAATTTCTATGTAGTGTTAAGTTTACAGGAAAGCATAGTCTACCCTTTCTTTAAAAAATGGTCGTACGTAGGTGTTTGAGAGAAGAAGAAAAAAGCGCTCCGCAATTTAATTGGGATCGTGTTCGGCCGTTAGACTTTCATCGATCAGTTCAATACTCGATAATATCTCATTCCACATTCACATTACTTTTATTAGCCCAGAATAACAACAATTTAATCTAATAAGAAAAATATTAATAAGATCTATACAATCTGTACCTGCGAAGATTTTTTAACAGTAAATTTATTATACTCTAATTATTATTTATCATATACAATCCTAAAGATTTGTATTTTTGTTTTGGTAGATGATATTTTTTTAACGAAAATAATGTTTGTTACAGCGTTTTGTGTTTGAAGAGCATTAAGATGAGATGAGTTGAGATGCGTGTCTCCCACAAGCGCTGGTGTATCCTGCTACCTGTTCACTCTGCTTTATGATGAAAACATCTTGAGATTAATTACGTATCACTCTCATACGACGGGCACAACTTAAAATAAATTGTAGTTAAACAAAAACATCTTTCAACTCATATTCTCTGTATATCTTCCCTCCCCAGGAAAAAGTTACCAAATCAGGCTTTGGTCAAAAATGAGTAAAGTAGATATATAATACACAGACGATTTCTTCGATCATTGAAAAAATCACTAGCACAGTGCCTGGTGTGGTTTTCTTTAAAAACATTATTTCTCAATCTAGGCAAGTGCGATATGCATGTAGGTCTACCAGCAACCAATCACCAACCCACCTGTATTGTTTCTCATATGATT
This sequence comes from Ceraclea dissimilis, assembly GCA_963576895.1. Classification (NCBI taxonomy): domain Eukaryota; kingdom Metazoa; phylum Arthropoda; class Insecta; order Trichoptera; family Leptoceridae; genus Ceraclea; species Ceraclea dissimilis. Next base: position 19,765,498 of record OY756358.1, on the reverse strand, counting down.
TTTGAGGTTATGCATATCGTCCCTGCCCAGCAAAAAGTCAGCCAATTCTTTAAATGCAAACATCTCAATATGTTTTTGGTATTTGGTGACCTTTTGCTGGGGAGGGACGATTATGTATAATAAATTATCTATTGATTTCACATTATTTCAAGTAGCGTATAATAGAAGTTACATATAGACAAATGAAATTCACAACCTATTTGATGCCTTTACTAAAATGGTGTGATTGATAATTACATTATTTTGAATGCATTCAAAAATTTACTGACTTCAATCAGGATGTAAAGATTTCGACTGGCGTCTTGTCAGAAGATCAATGGCTTTGGTCACGTGACAACCTGTGTGAATGAATGAATGAAAGGTAACGACGTCTGAAAGTGTATTTTTATAGTTTAATGAAAAAATATGTATATATTGTATTCTGTAATTGTTAATATTAAGTTATAAATTTTGTATTTGTAACTTTATTAATAAATAAAATAAAATAAAATTACGTACAGGTGATAAAGTGATTCTGAGTTGTGTCGTTTCTCTGTTGGCGTTCAGGGTTCGATATCCTGTCTGGGATTGAATTTAGACAGGACATCCTGCCAACGTGCACTTGCCGCTTGTGAAATTTGAGATGAAACTATATTATAATATTATATCTTACATTTGTTTATTTATACATTTGTCTAGAGGTACATACCTACTTTATACAAAAGATCTTATTAGTCACATATATTATGTCAGTATCTCCACGGTCATCGAAAAAAAATGTCCTGATTTTAAAAACGTTTAACTTTGGTACCATTTAAGTTAAATTAGTGGTTATTTTACTGTGCGGTAACTGATTGATTTTGATGAACGACACAATGCGTTAGCGCATGCTTTTTGCTCATACTAGCTGCATAGTCGATGAGGCCAATGGGCGCTATAGCACAGTAAAAGAATAAATCATGATTGCAAAGGTGTACATTTTTTAAAATCGAGGCATTCTTTTTCGATGCTCCTGTATATGAAATAATTTTGATATAAAATAGTTATAACCTAACTCATAGGTTTCTGATTCGATTATCTACAGACCAATATGTACATTTTGTAGGTATACTAGGTAGTAATTATTGAAAATATATTCATTATTCGTATTTCGTAGCTATGTTTTTTATACATGATACGTTATAAGTAGGTATAACTACCTGCCTGTATAAGTATTTTATGTGCCAAACACGAAACGAAGATTATTCTGAGAAGAACATAGAGTAACGAACATAAATTTTACTACCCAATTACTTGGGATTTGAGATTAACTTGCTAAAATGATGGGAATCACCGTTAGAGTAATAATTTTATATCCTTTATAGACATGCTACTGTTTGTCTTAATAATGTTACGAAATTTATATTATTAAGCCACGGTTTTAGCCTCATTAATGACTAAACCAATTAGCTAGTAGTTAACAGGTTAAGTAAACGAAAGCTTACCGAAAAGAACAAAACTCCAGACTGACTTATCCTCACACACACTTCTTTATTCCGTCACATTTGTGCAATTCGTCATACATTGTCTACGTTTCATTTTACTCAAAACGTGTCTATCCTTGAGCACCTGGTCAACATAGTAGAGCCAAGTGGTTACTGGACGACCGCGTTTCTTTCACCCATGTAGGCATATTTTATTTGCTATCCTTTTATTGTTCATCGTCTCTACATGGTCTAGCCATATCAACATGTTCATTTTCATTCCAGCACATTTAAACATCCGTCTTAGCCTGGCCACACACGCACCCGAACTTCAGTTCCGGAATCGACCGTTTTGCAAAAAGGTTCCGACCAAAACCTCTCTCTGACTTCGGCGTCACCCCGATTTTAAATTCAGAAAGAGGTTTTGGTCGGAACCTTTTTGCAAAACGGTCGATTCCGGAACTAAACTTCGGGTGCGTGTGTGGCCAGGCTTACAGTCATTCATCCCTCTAACCACTTCTTTCCTTACCCTTTATCTGAACCTTTGTTCCACAGATTCTTCTTAAAAAGATATTTTAAGATTTTAATGGCTTCAATGATCCTCTATTTTTTAAAATAAAGGATCTGGGCTTGCATACACAAACCCAAACACTTTACTACACACTTTGCACTAAGCTAAAAGCCTGAATCGCAAAGTGTGGAATACTGGAAACATCGACAGCGCCGGGGTTTGAACCTGGCACCTTCCACTTGAGAGAAGAGACGAGATGTTAATACTATCAATTTGTCTTTAGATTAAATCATTATACACGTAGCACTTGTAGTAGGTAACATCCATAGAAAAATGGTTTAATTTTAATATCGTATAATAAAAAAAAATATAATGCTCATATCAAAAGACAGCTCCGTTACCTTTACAAACTAAACTATATACTAATCTTTATTATGAATGACTGCTGTAGGTTGAAAACTAGAAGATCTTACATACACCATATTATACCTACACACAATATATTGTGGTAATGTAAAAAAACAATACTAAAGGCACCGCGCGAAACAATATCTCTGTATTTCTGACATAAAGGTTTGATGGACAGTTTTTTACTTGAAATAAAAAACATCCATTGATGTCTTGCAGAGCAGTCGTCAGTGAATGGAAGTCTGATGAAGAAGTGATGGAGATACAAGCTCCAGATAGACGTGTCGTTGTTGATATCGTCTTTGTACTAAGTCCGTCACTCATTGTGTTCATAAATAACTTAATATTAAGTATTGTCTTATTTTTACTTGTCGTGGGCGAACTTCTTGTGTGTTTATTGTTTGGCATTATAAGAACAATGGTAGTGTTAATAACTTTTTTTAAGTAAAAATGTTCTATATAAATGAATAGCTTATGGTACATTACAAACCCGTACTTTCAACTTAACCTCTAGGAACACGGGGAAGACACAAAGCCCTCGTCACTTCACTCGACTCCATCTCCATAGGTACTTTAATACTCCATACGCTGGTGTCGTTTATCCTCATGACTGAGGGTCGCGACTCTCACTCCCACAGCTGACAATCCTCTGTCCATGGCCAGATGTGCGGCCTCGTGTAGAGTGGTATTTATTTATTTATTTTATTTATTTAAACTTAAAGTAAACAACAAACACATATAAATATAAAAAAATGGACATAGTACAGATTATAAATCGTTGTTCACTAGGGCGAACTTATCGCAGAACTGCGATTTCTTCCAGTTAACCCTAGAAAAAAAAAAACAGAAAAATAAAGAAAAAACGTATTTGTGGTTGCTCTCACTTGGTCGCTCCAACGCATCGGCGATCTGCCATACCATACTCCATATAGAAGCACGGATAATAAATATACTTACCTCCACTTCGTGCCTAATTTCAGTTGCATATTCTATTACAAGTCCGAAAGTTGCATCATCAAATTATTTTTAGCAAAAAATATTGCGCAAACAATAAGTCGGCGGATTACGTTTCACAGGACTTGACGGTTTTACTTACATAAACTTTTTTTAATTTCTCACGAATTCACGTTAGACATTTTAACACGATTGGTTTAACTTTTTATAATACATATACCTACATATAAAATTAATGAATACAATCAGAAGAATAATAATCTTCTGAATTCATCCCATCAAGTATCAAATTACAAACTTTTAACATCCACTTTATTATTTTGCTACTGTATTGACCATTTTTTCTCACTGTTTAATAAGACGAATATTGGCAGATATTATTTCAGGACCGCATTAAGCAGATCTTAATATTGAGGTAAAATTAAAAAAAAAATGAGTATCAAAAACATCTAATAAAATTAATAACAGGAACAACAGTACAACAGTAACAAATTATGATCTTAGCACTACCTTAGAACATAATTTTTAGCACCTTAGCGAAGCTCTGTAATTTTCCTAACGCATGTATGTTTTTTATCTATAAGCTTATGTTGGTTTTAAAGAAATACGTGTAAATATATTTATTACATTTCATACAATTATTAATTCTAATTGCATTTCTTTCAATATTCTATTTATTAAATCTTTAGTCGTTTCATTCGAACTATTCTTTGACTAATTAATTTCTTAATTTTGTTAACGCCTTCGTATTGTTTTGTTTTTTTTCATAGATTTTTCCAAGACGAACATTGAAGAATAAATTAATTGAATCTGAAAGTTTTATACTATAGCTACCTCACTTCGCTTATATAAAATCATGATTTTTTTGTTTTCTTTTTACGTATTAAAAGATCTGTTACACACGTACAAAATAAAATAAGATTATACACATTACCTAATAATCCAGAAGCGGCCCTGCAAGCACTATTTTTTCCTCACTTGCCCCATGCACCAGACAATGGTAGTTCCCAAGAGAACTATTATTTGTTTATGATTCCAGAGCATTCCCTACAATCTTCCTCCTTCTCCTCTCCTTTATCTTTTCATCTCTTCATTGTCAATGAATGGGAATCGGATCAGCAGGTAGAAGGATGTTGTGAAAGAAGAGATGACTCTTTTTTTATCATCATCTCCACATTTATTATATATCGTAGTATTTTACCTATTATATTATTCTATTTATATTTATTATAACACTTATCACATAATATCAAGATAGCATAATGAAAATAAAATGTTTTATTTGTGGTGGAATACGGTTTAAGTGGCCCTATTATTTTCATGTTATGTCATGTTTTTAATCGCTCAAATACTTTCTTAAATAATATTCAGGTATTGGTATAATATTAATGTACCTAGTAGATGTACCTATACCTATGTGTACATTGTTTTTCGATTGACAAAATAAAAGACACATACACGAGGCCGCACATCTGGCCATGGATAGAGACTCGTGGAGGAGGATCGTCAACTGCGGGAATGAGAGTCGCGACCCTCAGTCATGAGGATATACGACACCAGCAATATAGTTAGTACGTCAGGTGTACCTAGAAAAAAAACAGAAATAAAAAAAAAACATTCTGAGAGTCAAAATGACCATAAAATTGCGGCACCCAAAAAATAATAATATAAGCATGAGCACCATACACAAAATAGTAAAAAAAAAGTTTAAATTTTAAAATAACAAATAAGATGTGAATGAAACCCTCCTCCCCACCCTCCGAAAAAATCTGTTCACTCGATGAAGACTAGAGAAGAAAGATCGAAATCGCTAGCTGTGGTACCTAATCCATAATATGTTACATAGAGGAAAATTTACGAAGATAAAAGAAGAATAGCCACCCCATAGGAAATGTCTTCGGACATACACAATGTTTTTGGAAAATAATAGCGTGAGAGCTGAATTAAAAAACTCAATGAAGTCGAAGACAAATTCACATTGTTTTATAATTAAAGGGAGTTTCTAATTGTCATAATCACTGATCAATCAGTAAACTGGGAACAATACAAATAATTTCATTTTCAAAGTAGTTTTATACAAGTTCACTGATTTCTTACAATAGCGACAATTTGACATGAACCCTTCAATTTACGATTATAATGAGTTCAAAATTCTACATTGTAAAATACGACTTATTGTTATTGACGCGATGCATACAAATTTAAGTTAGATTTATGATTTCGTAAGGATCAAATCTGAATTTGTTTAAAATAATTGGTCATATCGCCAGAGACCAGTAGGTCCATCTTTTATAAAGCTACATATGTAATTGCATACGAATATCACATAACAGTATTGAAGTATCTAATACACAGAGGTACCTCGGATATTCGGGGTGTTTTGGTTCCAGAACTTATCGCGAACCAAAAGGAATCACGAAAATTTTATACATATCACTGAAAATTTTAGTTTCATGGGTTTGTTATGACAAATCACGCAGCAAATGCAAGTTATCAGTTAAAAGCAAACAAAATACCCTTGAAGCAAACGAATGTGGAAGCAAATCTATGAAGATGTTTTCCTTCGTTGTAGACGTTTATTATTGGGGTTAACTGGAAAAAATCGCAGCAGTGCGATAAGTTCGCCCTGGTGACCAATTCTGTATAATTTTGTACTTATGCTCAATTTAATTGTATGTAGGTAGATTTGAGGTGGTCGGTAGCCTGGTTGGTAACGCGCTTGACTGTTAATCCAGAGGGCGCGGGTTCAATCCCCGACCTACTCCACTTCACAACACAAGCTTTTAAGCTTTCTGTGAAGTGCACAAATATGTATTTGGGTTTACTTCGATAAACCCAGATTCATTTGAAATAAAAAAAAAGATACTTTGTTTATTTAAAAATAAATGAAATGGATACTTAAATACAAATGTATCAAAGTTAGAAGGGACGTGTTGTAAAAAATCGCGAATGTGCGAACCAGTGATCCCAGAATAACGCGAATAATGTAGATTGTGGCATAATTAAGAATAGTACTGGTGCGTTCTGAGACAATCAAATGAGCGGTGTAAATCATCAAGTGGAAAATGACACCACACCTTTAGGAAACTTGTCATGCGGTTAATATAATTTTTGATATGTCGTCATGGGACAATGAGTGCGATGATTTAAAATTATACTTGATGTGCTTAACGAAAGTTTTGTTATAGAAATAATGTCATATCAACGTTGATGTTCCAATCGACCGATCTTAAAATAGTGCAAGTAATGATAGAAAAGAGTCGGGGGCTGTCGATTGAAACCGAGTCGAGACGACCCAATCAAACAAAATTATCGAAGACTTTTACTTTGGGTTATTATCAGGCATAAACTAGTGTCCAGCTTACGGGTCGTAGATGGCAGCAGATAACCCAAGATAGAAGACAGTGGAAGAGTTTAGAAGAGGCCTATGTCCAGCAGTGGAACGCAAGTGGCTAGCAGTGAGTAAGTAAGTATAAACTAGTGAGAATATACAATTTGAGACTTCTTTTGGTGTAGCAATCTATCGCAGAGTTGGGAAATTTGTTGTATGGTCGTTCGCCAAATTGAAGAATAAAGCAGGCAGAAAGTTTGTTATAGATTTTGTTAGGAAGCAATGCAAGATAATAATAATGTGTATTCTTTGGCAAAGCAAGTTACAGTATAATGAATATCTGTCTTATGATATATTCATATCGCTATAAGTCACAGTATTCTCCGACTAATTAGAATGCGGTACACGATAAGTGTGCCCTCATATTCATACTCATATAATATGAAAGCACAAAAGCTCAATAAATAATTATGTCCAGTGGGATGTGTCGATTGTGAGTTGGGAACGTATGTATACTGAATACTTACACATGTTAATATCTTATTGTTGAGAGGATGTGGATAATGAATCATTATCGACAGCTAAATATATTTTACAAGTACTTAAGGTACACCCAATTTCTTGAACTTTCACCCACGCCATATTACCATCATGTACGAAGCAATTCCGTTTTGTTAATTGTCATGGATATTAAAAAAAAAAGATTACTACTACTTTGCCCTTTAAAGTTCACCAAAGGGATAGAGAAAGGTTGCAAGATTTCGTCACTCATCAGAGGGATTTTGTAACTCTTTCGATTTAGATTTTTCCGTAAACAGTATGAAATATTTATTAATCTTGGTTGCGTTGATTGTGGATTGTGTGCCTATTTTGTGCGAGCCATTATATATTTTCAATTACGGCAAAGAATCTATCTACATAAACAATCTAATTATATCAGAACATCTGAGATAACGTGTACTATGATGGTGTACCTAATATAGGAAGTTGTGTGTTATATAATAGAGGAGCGTTCGTTACCATATTTCCAAGGTGGCATTCATGTTGTAATGGATATAAGGATGCATTGTAACGCCTATGAGCAACATTGCTGGAGATTGCCGTACCAACATACTTCCTTCACCTGAACCGTGTTGTATTTAAATTGAGATGCAAATTTCTTAATTAAACACATTCTAAGTCTCAGCATTATTGCTCTATGGCATGACCTCTATAATTAATTACAAGTAATTAGAAGACCAAGTCCAGTAGTCGAGAGGGTGATTACGCATGCACATTATACAAATCCTTATTCTATATAACAATAATAGTATCCAACATTACAACGCACAGTTGTTAATAAGGTTTCATTACCTTTGTATCAGAATTGATACAAAACTAGTTTACTACATGTAGGGATCTGTTGTACCTATTGTTATTTCCACATTTCAAATAATGGTTTTGTTTTTACTCAATTTACTATTGTATTTTAATCTACATCTAATGTTAAGTATATTTGTGTTATTTGGATCAGTCCTTTTTAAGAACGATACCTACTAAAAATCTCTAGGGTTATCTTTTTTTTGCGAATGGGTCTTCCAGTTATTGATGCAAATTATAATGATCTCTCGATTCCTACTGATAGATCAGATTTATATATCATTGGATGTTTAATGAAAGAAATTGAGGTGGATTGGTCACATTCTTATACATACATCTTCTTCCCCGTCTATCCTTGGTTGGGTCGGGGGCCCAAAGCATCTGTATATAGTGTATATCTTCGCCAGAGGCCCCTGTCACTCGCAGCTTCCAGGACCTCTGGCCACTCCTCGCACAACTTTGTCACCACATTCTTTAAATGGAGGTAAAATTAATAATCAATGTCCCAAGACGAGTTGAAATCCCATCAAAAGGCGCTGGAGAGGTTATCGAAACACACAGAGGCTGACCAAGACTTTGGGCCAGAACAGAGACCAATGAAGATGATATGTGTTGGGTCCTAAGGATGAAAAATAATGAGAATTGAATAATATGTTGTATTATAAATTATAAGTACCTACTACAATCTACGGATGCTACCTTTCTCAGTAATAATTTGAAACAGGCAGGTTAGTCAGGGAAACAAAATCCCATTAAGAAAGTGAATCTTCAATTTGCATTTACGTTTATCTGTGATATCTCCTTCCATGTAATAGAATATTACTTGAAGTACAACTTTAATGTATTCTCTCCGTCAATGTTCGATACTTTCCTCAGCGCTGTATCTATAAGCATATAACCATCTGGGCGTAACTTGGGTTCGAGAAGTTCGAGTATAAATTATAACGATTGTGAAACTAAAATGAAAAAGCCATCCGACTTCGCCTCTCGACGCTGAGACAAACGTGATATGAAATCAGGTGAATTACCATATTCATCAGAGGTAGGGTTGCACAATACATATCTTTAAATTTCTAGCACTCAAAACTTTATCCCTGATATTGCCTTGGAAAACAATGTTCAGGAAAAGCAAGTCCTCACATATCTTGTAAATGGTATGCTGAACCCTTAATAGGATCCTAACTGGCCATGATGTGAACCACTACTCCATATACCCGGAGAAACACGGAGCATATCTTGATTCTTGTGCTTTTTACAATGGAACAATTTTTCCAAACATGGTGGAAATGAAGACGTACCTAATATTTTACCTGAAATCAAGGGCTCTGGTATTTTTCTTGTGTCTGTCTCTATTATGGATTATTTAGGGACGGACGCACTTGAGGTGACAACTTGTTGATGAAAACAGTTAATAATGAAAAAAGGCTAAATGTTTCTTGCGTGACAGCCCTAGTGCTGAATAAGGATTATATTACGATATGCCTAAGAAGTTCACAGTTATACCTACCTATTGTTAGTAAGAAACGAGACTTGGCGTTCTGATGTAACGTATGAAAGGTGTAATAAACAATTAGCGGCACCTTCCGCGTCTCATATAGCGCCATCTGTTAAGTCCTGCCTCCCGACTAATTTCACCTATTCAATTCGATGCAACGATATTTTAACTATACGTACGTTCGTGCAATTAGAATAAATGTTCGTCATAAACCACGAGATAAGAGGACGACGATAAGAGGAGACGAGAGTTCTTTTCATTTGTATTTTGCATTATCCTTCTTCGCGTGTTAGGTACATTCAACAGGGTAGGTAGTGCAATGCTATACGTGAATGTCGCTGATGAACACTTTTAGAACAGGAGTAATAAAATGTAATGAAAATCTACAGAAGTGGGGTGCCCTCTGGAACCTAATCAGAACACTTCCTGAGACTGTGTTGCTGTCCATTTGGGGTGTAACGCTGGATATTTATAACCCGGATCTGAAGGTGAAAAATGGCAATGTAATGGATGCTGTCTGGACACGGAAAAAATAAAGACATGTTACAAACTATAACAACATTGTTGGTACTTCATGAAAACATAGGAATGTCATCAGGATTCTCCTGGCATGGCGCATGATTATGTAAAGTTTGCATTAGGTACGATTCAAAAGACGACTAACATATCTATTAGGAACATCTTTTCCTCGATAACTTGAATGAAAACGTTGTTGTATTAAAATGAAATAAAATTATGCACTTTCAGTAATCAGAGATCTTTCACGTTCACCAAACATACAGATCGATCTACCTGAAGGAATGAAATTATAATATCGCTAGTCTGATTTTACAGCATTAACATAACGAATTCATATTGTTATAATCACTGTTTTATATCTCCGCTGAAAGTATCTCCTTATAGTAAACCACCTCTATTGTGCTTCTAGAGGAAAGTCGTAAGTGCGAGTATAAAATGTTACGAGTATGTAGCACGCTTTGTTCTCATTATTGTGCAATGGGATTCGTGGGTTTAAACAATTGTCAAATGTAGTCAGAGACAAAGACAGAAACATTTACAACACATGGAAGAACAATGTACTCGGAGTGTAATTATGTATCCTTAGTTGAACTCGTAGATTAAGTAGATACACACGGCAGCATATTCTCACTTCTTCCATGTTACTAGGAGTACTAGTGTTACTAGGGTCTTGAGTCCTGCGTTGAACAAATGCCACCAATTTAGAACTTCACGTCTCTATCCTTTAGCACCCATAAACATTAAACATCCCTATATCATCAGACTATGTCATGGCCTAAAACATCAGAACAAATATAGTAGATGAAAAATAATGGAATTGATTAGGTCATATTTCTTAGTTGTCGGATTGTTTCTTTACAAGTCTGGATTCTCTAAGTCTCCATCGATCTTTTCACCTCGGATGTATGCCTATATTGCCTATTTATCACCGGCTGTCTTCTTTGAACTGAAGATCAGGAATAGAATGCAGATGCCGAGCAGATCCAATGAAGTAGAAAATAAGCTAATGCTAGCTGAATCCCTCGAGTTACCCAGAGAGAGCTACTTAGTGGGATGACTAATTCAATTTTGTATTGTATGTTTTGTATTTAAGACATTTATGTTTTATTGAACACATCAATCCTATTTGTCATATTATACCTAATGTGATTATTGTTGCCATATACCTGCTCGTATTAACAAGTCGCCAAAGATGTATTTTATTGGTATACAAGGCAGTGTGGGAAAAAAATCTTGTCGATGTTTTTAAAACAAAAATATATACAATCAAAACATGTCGTAGTTTGTCATTCAATGTCGACAGAGAAACAATACTCTAATAATACGGAATACTGAATAGAAAACAAAATAAAACATACTTACCTAAAGCAAAAAATTTCAAGGTGAAACTAAAAGATTTACTAGTAGCTCTTTATAAATACTTGTACTCAAAAAATTATAATATGATTAAGAAAATTATTTGTGTGGGCGGTCAGGTTGGCTATAATGAGGTAGGTATGAATGTTTAGAGATATCAAAATATGATTATCATAATAACAAGAAGAATTAAATTATTATAATGAGACGAATATACTATTATGATTCTAATTTTATGCAAATATTTTTACCATTGTTTATTAGTGAGTATGTCTACCGTCTAATAAATTAATATAAATATTAAAACTATGCGTAGCCTATACATAAATAAAAATTCCAATGGTTTACTAATTAATTATATCTAAAAATGTTAACAATTATCATTGAGTTAACATCGCAACGATATTGAAAATGGGTCACTTTTGTCGTGTTTATTCTCATATTTTGAGTTTAAATATCATAGTAATCGGTATTTTCTCAAATTTTCCCTTCCTAGTCATGTGGCAAGGCAGAAGGACGGCAGATGGACCCCCAGAGTACTGAGCTGGAGACCCTACGAAAGTAAACGAAGTGTATGGAGACCACAAAGGAGATGGGCCGATGATATCATCGAGTCGGTGGGGCTTGGGTGGAGACAAGGCGACCAAAATAGAGAACTGTGGAAGACACAGGAAGAGGCCTATATCCAGCAATGGAGAGAAAGGGGCCGATTAAGAATAAGAAGTCATGTATGTACCTAGTATTTGCACATCGTGGAATGACGCTGGAAAAGAGTGCTTCTAAAATTATGTCCCAGTTGCATATCGCCATCCGATAATAACATGACTGGTTCTATAATGAAACAAAATTGTTTCAAAAATGAGATCAAAATTTGAAACACTCAAAATGATCTACAAAAGAGAGTGAACAATAGACATATAATTTCCATTAGAAAACTGCATCATTGTAACACTAAATGGGCTTTTCCAATAGGTGTTTCCTTTGTCTCTAGGAATCTACTTACACACATTCGAATAACAAGATGTAATTATTCATTACCAGAGGAGGTATGGTTTTACATAACATTAGTATTGTGACGGAATGCAGTAATATGAAGGTATTGAATATATGGTATGGGTATATATCCAGACAGACAATGTAACATGTATCGTTTTGATTTAAGAGTATGTATACCGACATTTCAAAAAAATCTAAAAACGGGAGACCTTATATCTCCACAACCGTTACTAAATATGCTTTGGAACAAAATAGGCTTGATGCATTGAACCTTTATCTAGGGAATAACCGTAAAAGATTTTTTATATCTTGCATAGATTTCTCAAAATAAATTTTGAAAAACACCTCTGATATTTTTTCCAAAAGACGGAAACTCGTTTCCCCAAAGTCGCGGAGTAAAATTCTTTTTTTGTACTGATCAAATCTAGGGAATGACCGTAAAAGATTTTCGATAGACGCAAAATTGAAAAAAAAAACGCCATTTTATCATGCGATTGTTCACGCGATTTTGAACCTAAATGCCGTGGGAAATTACTATGATGTCTTTCTTGGTGCCAAGCCCTTAATATACAATAAAATATTACTTGTCATCATTGATTGTGTCGTATAAATAGAATCCTATATTATCTATTCGTATATTATTGTCGTCTTAAAATAGAAACAATGCTTATAATATGTTACTAAGTTACCACACGTCATCGTACTCGTATATAGGGAAATATATATTAATAAATAATTAATACTAGGCGTTAACTTAGAGATTTTATTGTTACGCAATTTATACTCTGTATGTACGTCATAGCTTCAGCATCGTCTGAGATTTCTCTTTCGTATAGAATCAACATTCACAGATTTTCAAAGTCTGTCCTGTCCTAAGTAAAAGGAAACGACGGGACGAATTGCTTGAGAGGAGTGTATAGCATAGAGATAAAGAGGGTGGTGTGGCGTTCTGTCCTTGGCGAGAGGGACACGTAGATTGATAGATGAGTAAGTACCTACTCTTTCTACTACTGCTATACCGTAACGGTTATCCCAATAATTGGGTAATCAGTTAACGATGTTTGTGTATCAAACACAGACAATATTCGCTTATCGCACATTTGTATATGACATTTAGATTGGGTGACGAACCTCATTGCTGAATATATGTTAAATGTAAATTCGATCCATAACTGACTTCTATAGGACACGAGAATTTTTTTATTAACTAAAGGATCTGGGCTTGCATACACAAACCCAAATACTTTTCCTGCACACCTTGCACTAGGCTAAAAGCCTGTATCGCAAAGTGTGGAAACATCGCCAGGGCCGGGGTTTGAACCTGGCACCTCCCCTTTGAGAGACTGCTGCCTCAACCAACTGCGCCAACCATGTATCTACTCAATGTTGTGTAGGTACTTGTACTATTTTCCATGTCAACAGTTGCGTCTGGGTTAAATTTTCTCAAGATCCTTTATCGTTATTATCATATTGTTTTGATTTGATGGATAGTGTTGTATCCCACGCTAAGAATAGAAGTTTAGATATATACAATTATTTCAGAATAATCAGGCACCTGGTCACGCGGTATGACGTATCAAATAGAAGATGATTTAATAATATTATTTTAGTTTACACTTGCACAATAGATGCACTTCCATCCGATCCGGATACAGTACCTATAATATAGTAGCAATGTCAGATGTTCGAAACTATATGAACACGTCACTGTCGCATTTTATATGACGAAAATAAAAAATGTATAAATCGTTGGTCGTATTAAAAAATGCGAATTTGTAAAAGATTTTAGGTAGAGTTTGGAAGAAAGTTAACTGATGACCTTCCATTTTGACGGAAAACATCATAGTCTCTAATTGTAAAACTTCGTAATTGAGGACGTTAATTCAAATATTATACATCGCAATTCTGCGATAAGTTTGCCCTAGTGAACAATGCTTTATGCTGTTTTATATGCTCAATTTGTATTGTGCATTCTTTGTTCAGCTGCAGAATAAATAAAATTTAAAAAAATATTTTAACTCATAGGTTTTCTCCATTACACTAGTCAGGCGTATCTTCCACCAATATCAAAAGACAACCTTATTGCATACACCAACATCTTCTAAGAAATTAAACTAAACTCTTTGGAAATTGTGGACGAACATTTTTTTTTTAAATGAGGTAATATAAATCTTCATGAACATAACAATAAAAACAGTTTTTTATTCCTGGTTCAAACATTTCCCCACGATTTAATTCCTATGTTCATGATAGGGTGTCTATTTATTATTGTAGTAAATCTATTACTTTCTGTCCCCCATACATATACCCCTATGTGAAGGTGGTGATGGTGTATTATTGGACTTGTGACTATTTTCCCACACATCTCACCCAGATCTATCCAATATTAATAATGGATTTAATAGGGTGTCCGGACCCCGTACCATAACAGCCACCCGCTTCATACTCTATTGTTTGGCGACTGTGGGATCAGATTTGATTCACTCATGTAATAACATGTATTATGTACTACTAATAAGCTTGAATAATGAGAGTGTATGTGACATGAATTATCGTGAAAGTAAAAATGCAAGGGTTGATTATTAGAATGGGAAATTCATTTCCGTAGACTCATTTCGCAAAAACATGTTTTCTATCAGAGTTTACGTATACCTAACTAGGTACGTCTCTCTCACGTTCTCAGCCTCTTCCTTAAAATTCTCTCGTTTTTTAACTCTCCAATCTCCTGTCAGCTTTCATCCATTTTCCACCTTGAACCCACAACCTATATGATGTTGTCGGACCATCTAGTCTGGGACCACACTTCTGCGATATGTTGTCGTCTTTAAGTTCAATACATTTTTTGTCCTTCTTCTTCTTCATCAGCCTACCCTGTTCACTCCTGAACAAAGGCCTCCTCCATGTGCCTCCATGTTGTCCTGTCCTGTGCAGACTGCATCCAGGTTGTCTATTTTTTGTCCATGCCACCAAATATCCGAAATACGTGTTCCGTCCAGTTACTTTTGAGTTAGTTATTCTTTCGCTTAAACTTTTTACCTTTATCTTTTTTCTTACCCATTGTATTTATCATTTCATAGTTTAGAATTTTTGCTTTTTTAAGAATTTTGTTTACTTATTTTGTAGATAGTATTTTCATAGCATACATATATCACCTAAGCACGATACTCCGATTGATTTACTTGGTTTAATTATGGTTTAAATATATTATTGGATTCTGTAAACAACTTCATCTTAATCTCAGGATGTAGGTATTGAGTACATGGTTGGCGCAGTTGGTTGAGGCGGCAGTCTCTCGAGCGGGAGGTGCCAGGCTCGAACCCCGGCACTGGCGATGTATTCCACACTTTGCGATACAGGTTTTTAGCCTAGTGCAAGGTGTGCAGAAAAGTATTAAGCCCAAATCCTTTTTCTTTTTTTAAGGTATGCTATTTTAAAATTGTACCTAGGTATTTGTTTTAATTGTCCATAAGTACCATAATCTCAGTGACGCAATTGCAACATTTTAGTAGTTCCAATGAAGGGTAGCGGTTTATTTATTAAGCACCCCCTTTTTCAGAATGCAGTGCGATGATTTTGAATAGTGATCCGCTTCGATTACCAGAGGCGGTTGAAGTAAATTTTAATTATTGCTCCAACATTTCATTTCGTGTAACATAGAATCTTTTAAGCATGATCGATTTATCTCCATTGATAGTGTCTACAATTTGAGTTTTTTGGTAATATTTGGTGAATTCTTAAAAAAAAAGGTACTAGTGGTTATAATAAATTGTGAACCAGGAGCAATAGCTAGAATCCTAAGCAATTATCCACTAATTACAAGTAACTACAAGCTAACCAGTATGAACTTTCGCAAGAACCACATAGTTAAAGAGTAACTAAATATAAGAAAACAGAAGAAAATAATTCATAACCGATGTACAATTTCTCCAAGAGCATTTTGCAATATACTATGTATATTTGAATTTTTGGTTGACGAAACTTTAGTCACATTAATCTAGATTTTTTCTTTACGGCTTGAGCAACGTTTTATTTGCTAAAAATATACCTATACTTATTTCATCACTCGCGGACGGGTATATGACTTAATATTTCTTTTATTAAAAAAAAAACAGATCGAACAAAATCGTCCCTGTAATATAAAACTGCAGCTTCCCATTTGATCAGGAATAGCAATGATCGAGGGTAGGAAGTTAATAAAGGGGGTGACCGTGAGACTCGAAACCGGAACAATAGAGCCGTCACTGATCATCGTCCCAATCCCAATATGTTTCTCACACTCAGTGACCACTGCCTAATACATATTACAAAAAATAATACATAAACAATACTAAATAATCAACTAAACATAATTCTGGTGGATATCGGGTAACAATGTGACGCAGGGCCGTGGAAACTTTTGCAAGTTGTTCGAATATAGATACCTATACGGAATTTAAAACACCCAATCGTCTCAGTTATGGTCGAGAATTTCTCGGCTAATACTACATTTTTTTATATAATATTGAACCAACTTTGTTCACAACCTTGGTATTCATCATTGACATTATACGAGTCCACAAAATGTGTTGAGTAGTCAGCGATTTTTATCGAGCTCCTTTATACAAAATTTTCACAATTAGATTTGTAAATTAAATTGGTAAATATTGCAGTACAAGGCGTTAACGAAGTAGAATAGAAAATACCACGCTAAAAAATGCAAAAGGAATAAACGAACGATAACGTCTAAGGATGAAAATGTCCGGCGATCTCTTCTCTCTGCCTGTATTCCAACAACTCGATAAGTCGAGTATTATGAGCGCCGAAAGCTCACGGTGGGTCAGACCGCACAGCGTCCATTCTGTTATGCCATCTCATATGGCTAAATAAGACAATTCGAGATGGCTAAGACATCTCATATGGCTAAATAAGGAATATTTTGTCACACCTGGAGCATGGATGCTTCCTCTCTCTGCCTACCCTGCAAACAGCGTCATTTTTGACGGGGGACAGTACAGCTAGTATTAAATAATACTAAAGGTATATAGATAGTGCAATTGCAATATCCACGTTTTTTTGCAAACGAAGGGTGCAGCATTATTTCGTTGCACATCAAGTTAATCTAGTTTTTATTGTTATCAATCCGCACCCAGGAACAAGGAAGGTCTTATAATAATATGATGGGAAAATACAAGTAGACACCTGTTTTTATTTTGTAAAGTGTTTTTAAAACACTTAGGTATACGCAACTTTACTGGTGGGTATGAGATTTTTTCTACATATTATACCTGTGTACAAAATATCTACATATTATACCTGTGTACAGTGTCACCTATTTAGGAAACACTTATGATAAGTCTACCCAGTTACTTCTTGTGTGGTATGTGAACCACCATTGGAATGCCTACAAGAACAAGGGATCTGAGAATCAAAGTTCTGCATCAATTTTTCTAAAGTGTTGATTTTGGCGTAACCGCACGAATTTTCCACCGCGGTGAAGAATTATTTCCAGGTCAAAAGTCACAATTTTATTTTTATTGATTTATTAACACTTCAAGTGAACAATACATAATGTAACAATAATACATATAAGCATACACTCAAATAAATCTTAAAAAACTGTTCACTAGGGCGAACTTATCACAATGCTGCGATTTTCTCAGTTAGCAGTTAAGCACATAGCATGATGAATAAACACCTACATATTTGTTCTCCTCGTGGGATTATGAGTTGTAGAATTGACCTCCACTATTTTTTTACAATTTCTCGAATGTCCTGTAAAAATCAAACGTTCGTAAAACTCCCATAAAATATTTTACATTCTGAATCTCATAATATGAATGTTGGGTGTTTTTTCACACACTCACGGCAATCATTGGTTTCCCCATTATAGGGATATTATACCATGATGGTGCAGTAGTAGATAGTACATAGCGTGGACGTCGTCAAGGGAGGGGGGGCAGGGGCAACAGCCCTCCCCCTAGAGATTGGAATAGGTATATATTTTTTCACACTAAATTGTGAAACTTCACAAAAATCACCATACCATATAATATTTTCTCATCATATCATACATTTTCTAAAATTATTATTAAAACTCCATCAGTTTCTTAAAAAACTTTTTTATAAAAATCATTTTTCATACAAATAATTGTGCAAAGTATTATATACATTTACAAATAAAAAAAACCACAATACGACCTTCTTATTAAAATCTAAGTATATCATTTTTCAAAAATTTAATGCTCCCTTCCCTAGCTCCGAGGCCGGCGACTCCCTTGGTACATAGTATTTACTATTATATAACAACAAAAGTACCTACATACAAACATAGAGGAATCTGGATTAGATATAATTTATTATAAGCACAAGTCTTGAGAACTATGCAGGATACTGCCTACGAAGATAATTAAAGAGTATTAATTACATACAGATTCATTAATCGATATCCACGCTGATATGTAATTAGTATTTTTGCATTGTAGGCAGAGCTGAGCAGAAAAGCGTTAATCCGTTAATTAACGAAGTTAACATTTTGGATAACGATTTAACGCTTTTCTCACCTCCAAAAATTGTTAACGGATTATTTAACATCCGTTACATTTTACTTCCGTAAATTAAGTCCGTTAATATTTGATTGTTAGCATAGACATCATCCACTGGCGGCGCTGGCATTAGATAATCCAAGGGGGATGTGTGGGGTTATGTGTGGTATCGTATGTGGATTGGGAGTTGGAAAAGAAATCTCACTTTGTTGGGATACATCGCGATAGTGTAAATGTGATAGTAGCTCTATTTCATGCCATTTAACTGCGATTTTTTTACATTAAGGCTTTAACGGATTAACGTTAACTTCCGTTACATTTTTCAAACGTTAACGAAGTTAACTTTTTAGTTAACGGATTATCGATTAACGAAGTTAACATTTTGATTAACGGTGCCCACCTCTGATTGTAGGTACACTATAATATTATATCCACTATTATTAATCTTTACGCTTAAATGTGGAATTCCTCTGCAATATATTCTCCTCTAATGATATTATCAACATTACCAATATCTACCTACCTGTATAGGAATATAAATCTAATCGTAAACTATTAGGTTACTAGTACTTGGGTAATTCTATCATTCTGTGAAACATCTGGTGAACATCAGTGATCAGGGCTCACCTGAAACTAAAACCTTTGGAATTCCACTGTTTGTGAATGAACTACAATTAGATTCTAAAATGTTGTTAATTTTGTAACATATTCAAATAAAATTATTTTGCAAAAAATGTGTTCTGAAATGTATGAAATTTCTTTTAGTTCCAAACCTCAGGTAAGAAAGGGTATTTTTTTTAAGAATTTGGTCTCGTGTACGCAAACCGGAATACTTTTCCTGTAAACGTTTTCAAAGATGTAGATTGTTTTATTTTTTATTTATAAATCTAGATTTTTCAATAAAAAAAAAACTATTTCGATCCTGCCAGGATTCGAACCTGGAATCTTCTGATCCGTAGTCAGACGCGTTATCCGTTGCGCCACAGGACCGATGGGGCACACTGCCAAATACTGCGTATATGATATCACATGTGGTAGGTACATATATACACATTACGCGCACCTGTTTTTATATGTTTACCTGTGTAGGTACTAGGTATTCCCAAATAAAATTAATTTGAGAAAGAAATAAAATTACAAATTAAAAGTACCTACAACCTACAAGTGAAACCACATAAGAATTACATTCCCTATCGAAAATCTACATTTCCACTTTGTTATTCATTCAAAATAGGTAGGTATTAGGTAGATACCTATGTATGTTGATAACTTATTTTAGAAATGTAATACCTACATAGGTATCAGGGACGAAGAGTGGATTTCTGTAGCAGGGAAACTGGGGCAAACATTTTTATTCTTTCATCACCCTAAATCATAATGCGAACGGTAATTCTGGTATTCTGGTGTATCTACAAATACAAAAATATTTATCTAAAAATGTTAATTATCTACTATTATAATTATAACAACAGTTGTGTCAATAACTGACATATTATGTTTTTAGCAGTGAACTGATATGATTCGTTATTTCACAATTTATAATTACTTAACTAAATAATGACAATGTATAGATTTGCGCATCTTCTATAGTCTACCCGATTTACTGGGGTGGGGAAGTACCTAATTCAAAGTAAAATCTCCGTGTATGGTATACTTGGCTTATATTATAGACACTTACAAATAACTAAGGAGGTGTTCCATGGTACGGGCATGTCAGCAGAAGACCGCCAGAGTATGTTGGCAATAGGGCACAAACGCTTAATGTTCCCGGTAGGAGATCCAGAGGAAGACCCAAGCGCAGATGGAGGTAAGTGGTGAGGCAGGACATGAGAGAGAGTGATGTTCTATCGGAAGATGCGCAAGATAGTTAGGTGAAATGTAGAATCTTTGCTGGTTTATTTGTTGGTGATGTGTTTCTTCTATGTAAAATTTACTACCATAACTGTCTGATTCTGTTAATAAAATAAAATAAAATAAAATAAAATAAAATAAAATAAAATAAAATAAAATAAAAAATAAAATAGAGCAAAGTGGCGGCGAAACACAAGAAAAGTAGACCCCACCACCATGTGGGATTAATAATTGCTAAGGAGAAGACGAAGAAGAAGAAGACAAATAAGTAAGTAAAATAATTCTCAGAAAATTATGATTCACTTTAAATGTATTCAACATCTATAAGTATAGCGTTTCTAATATAATAGGTACTAATGTATAAAACGCTATTATATTCAATAGATCATAATTAATATGCAGTGTCAATATAAATTTTACTACCATTTGCATAATTTCACCAACCCACATCAACTCCGCATTGATAAGATCTAGTTTTATAGATCTTAAAACATAATCCTCGATCTATCTAAGCACTCGGTATGTATGTTATGATTCAATCAAACAGGTACACCGCAAAGTATCAAATTGTAATGATACATTGTACTAGATATTGTACAATACTGTATATTGTTGTGTGTGTGTATATGAATGAGGTTCATTGATAGTACTCCTTCCAATTTGCAATTAAACACCACAGCCTACTCAGTAATCAATACTCAATAATTAATAATCATACGTTTAGCTACAATAAGCCTTTGATAAAATTACAATACCCTCTAGGACTACGATGTATTTAAAACTTGTAGAAATGTGGATTGTGTATATCAAAGTTCACTGGTCACTGATGGTCAGCCAATGGTAGAAGTTAGCCAAATTGATTAGATTCATTTTTATTTTTTGTTTGTGACTATGTAGTGATTTAATCTATCATTTTTACTGTTTGTGACGCTCCTATATGATGATAAAAAGAAGTGTAAGGTGCCCTTGGGGCGATTTCATCGCCAAACGGGGCCCAAAATTGTCCAAATATAATTATTATTATTAAAGGGAAAATAATGTATTACCCAATGTATTTCGGGGATTAAGCAGCTGATTGAAAAGATGATGAGCGTGAATAGAAAGGACCAAAGTCTACTACTAATATAAAAGTATTTATTTATATCCTAATAATGGGGAAACCAGCAAATGTGTGTACAACAAAAATATGTAAACTGTAATCGATATTCCGGAATAGTAGTAAATCTTACAACTGAAAAAGCTGTAAAATGTGCACGTTTTATGGACATCTATATCTTACAATTGGAAATTATTTACCACTAAGTTCGTAAAGTGTCAGATCTAACGAATCATTAGACAAACAGGGTTTTAAATAGCGAAGCCCATTGACTTTTACGTTTGAAGAAAAAACTTTGAAAAATGAAGAAAGGGAGAGATTCTGGTCATAATAGGATCCTGGATGTTACAATATTGGCAAACTTATAGAAATACAGAATAGACCATCATAAATTGTCTATAAAGCATACATTTATCAGTATAGATGTTGAGGTTTCAAACTATTAATGAGTTTAAAACTATATATTAGATCATAGGAAGACTTCGGTTAAGCGATTACCATCTTATAGTACAGATTATTATTAATTTATTAATACCATGACAATTAAGTAGTACTCGAGTGTCGGCCTACTATTATATTTTAATAACAGAGTGTATTCCATACTGGAAGTATGCCTACACTTGTTCTAATCATGCCAAGGTTTTATAATGTCGATTCATTATATTATTATCTTGCATCACTCTGTGCAATATTTTTAATTATCATCCTTCTGATTACATTTGGAAATTACTTACATCTGCTCCTACCTTAAAATGACATTTTACAATTTTTTCTGCATCTCTCCTCCTCAATTTGATTTTGAAGAAGACTTTCTCTGTCATTTCTCTCCACAATTCCTTGAATAATAATATTGTGTTGTCCAAAAATTGGGTCGATCTGTGCTTCTTTGAGCTCCACGGATTTTCACGTGAGTACCTGATTTTGGCTAGATTGATATTGGAAAATGTTTTGCATACAATCTCACAAATGCTTTTTTAAAAACATCAAAAACAATATTTTAATTTTGTGAACTTTTCCGATTCTCGTAAATAAGTTAGGATAGGTTACATTTTTATTCTAATGTGTGTATGCCAATTTTGATGACCAATTGCATGAATGTGACGGAAGCAAGAAATGTGAGTAAGAATAGGAAATTCCGGCGATCTATTCTCTCTGCCTTGCGAAGGATGTGGCGTGATGGTATATAATAAAATAGAAGGAATAATTATTTAACAAAACGATGCACAACTAAATAATTTATAATTATTCGCAGTCACTAGTAATGTTTTATCGTATTGTTTAGATCTATGAAATTTCGGTTAAAAATGAATAAAGATAAAGTTGGTTGTAACATTTTGTAGAGCATCGGCACGTGACCAGCACCTGACCGGTCACCGTTCAGCGCTCCGACTTATCAGGTATCATCAAACCATCATCGTGCGGGTGCACCGTACGTACTGCTACATACTACATACAATAGTAATTAACATCTATTTAGAAGTACTTGTAGCGAAATATGTAAATACATATTGATACATGCAGGTATTTGAATGACATACTAATGATTCCGTTGTAACGACAATTCAAAAGTACAAACTTTTGAATTGTTTCACCTACACAATACAAATTGTGTAGGTGAAACGTAAAAAAGTCGCTGCTTCTTCATTACATGCACCCTCTAACTACCACTATCCCTGCTGGAGGACACGAAGATAAAATAAATAAAATCCATCTGAAGCAAATTTTCATCTTTAATTCATGGTAAACTTAATATAGAATGTTTATTGTCTATGACTAAATATGCTTTACCAGTAAATAACTACTAGTGTCCTCCGTGGAAGACATGGGGCTAAGTCCTAAACGGAAAAAGTTTTTTTTTTCTAAATTCATATAGATATTAAGTCCATGGTCAAAAAAATTCTATAACCCGGTAGTGTGAGGGTTAATTCTTTTTACGACTGTAAGTATTGACACCTAAGTAAGCTTTTCCGGCTAGACTGGCCTTTGCGGGTAAACCGATGTAATATTTTGGTAGAGAATTTAGCAAGGATTTTTTTGTCATTGACAATTTTCTCTTATGTATTACTATATTCTTAGAAAAAGCGAAAAACGCGCAGAGGGACCAATTCGGCGGGCCAGGTCCAGGGGAGTGAGGCGTCAAGATTTTGCTAGGCGACCGTGTGGCGACGTAGGTAAATCACCTTTCGAAAACTTATTAAAAAACAGAGGATCTTTGGCTATCGGGGGTTCAAATTTCATACTATCGTACTACAGTCGAGATGTGTCCAATGTTCATTTTTTGTCAAATCAAACTCTTTCAATTTATCATCTTCTTAATGCACGTCTTAATGTGTTTGGTCTACGAAGGAGGTTTGTGTTGTGTGTAGGTATGAGAGTACATATTATGTCCATTCTTAACAAAAAATGTGCATTATGTTTTACGGTCAATTACTATATTTATGGAATTTAAATGTCAGACCATATGGTTCAGTTCAGATAGGCATAAAATAGTTTAAGCGTAAAATTAATATGTGCTCGTATATAGATTTCATTTAAAATAATGTGTGTAGGTCTGTTGTTGGTATTAGATACTGTTGGTCAAAGTATGAACTAACCACAGTATTAAGTGGAATTATACAATTATACCGTAGTATGCTCGTAGATAGCACTCTGATATCTTTGCATTAGATCTATGCAACATGTGGTCGAAGAGGGGATTTCATGGGCTGGAACGACGCGTGAGGGATGATGAGACATTGAACAGTACTATCTGTATTAATATTACTAACACATTATGCTGGTGTTTTTAAAGCGTCCTGTCCAGCCAGGTGTATGTAAGTACAAGTATATTACCTACACACACCCAATAATACGTCAACGACAATTGACTACTAGCAAAGATCAGTCTATTGTATAATCGTGAAGCGGAATAAGTCGAAATAAGGGAACGGACCTGTGGTCACCTACCTGACAGTCCGAAGCTTTAGTAACCAGCTACCAACCACCTCCAATACTGGTCTAGATAGGCAAAAAAGCCATGTGAAATTCAGCAATTAAGTCCATTGCTAGCAATTCTGAATATCTGTATCGTATGAAATGGTTATTCACACATGCATGAAAAATTACGCCCCAAAAAGTCACTCGAAAGTGCTAGTTTTTTATGCAGTGTTTTGCTGTCTTTACTGTATACTGGACAGATGAAATTAAAAACTTGTTTCAAGAAGTGTGAAATACATTGGAAGCGCCAAAATTCTACCAACCTACTCAATTTTATAGGCATTTTGCTCATCATTAGAAACGCCTTTAGATTCCTCACAACAAGTGAATTTACATAAACATTGATATCAAGAATATAGATCAAATGCAACATGTGGTTAGGGGGTTAGGTGAGGTGGAACGGCGCGTGGGGATGATAGTACTGATATTGTTACTATAATATAATTATAACATTCAGGGGTTGATTCGTATAAATTGTTTCATTTGAATTCATTATGGAAATAATTAATTTATTCCGTATATTATGCAGACCCGTAGGTATGTTTTATTACTGTACAAATATGCAGGTAGCCTACGCCCATCCTGTCATATATGTAAGCAGTGGTTGATTGTGGCTTACAAGTCAGGCAAACCCGATCGATATTGTCAAGCTTGATTTTTTTAAATACATATGGCAAAAGACCTGGCAACTACAAATTTAGAGGTAAATCTCTTAGCCAATTGGCAGCGTCAGCAGTGACCTCGTGAATTTCATCGATGCATAAGGTCTGCGCATCTTCCGTGGCCTGTCCTGATTCTATTAAGCGAGTCAAGCTTGATGAAAATTAGGTTTTCCTTTTCACATACGTGTATTTCTACTTATTGATTTATAATTCTATTTAGTTCGTTTTCAGTTTTATTTTTAAACGGTCGGATTTTAGTCGGTTTTTGGCTTGCCCTAATGAAAGCACAAGGAAGGGGAGGTCGCATACTTGGATTCTGAACCACAAGACCGACCTATATAACATGTCCAAAAATCAGAAACACTTTTCATTCTTTATTGAACGGGCTACAAAGTTGTTCCTGATTTTCTAAAACGGTTGGGATAAGTTTACTTTTGAAGCGAATATGTTGTTATTTCTAGTGGGAATATGAGTTCCGGTATGAGTGCCGGTAAACCATCTATATGAGTGCCGGTAAACCAACACAGAGTTCACTTCAAAAGCCAACTTGTATTTCAAATGATTTACTTTTGGGCTTCTAAGTTCCAATAACTAATTTCGCTACATCTAAGATTAATGTAATTAATACGAGGTATCTTTCTACCTATAATGGTTTGTTCACGTATACCTACGCACCTATTTTGTATTCAAGGAGAAAAATGGTATAGATATAGCCAATGACAAGTTTCCCCATTATTTTTTTTTGCATCTTTTTGACTCATTTTCATAAAAAAATACATAAATGTATTTTTTCTGTGGATTACTTTTGACGATTTCTTTGCAAATGTTCTTCGACCTCAAAGTGATCATATAGAACACATTATAACGATGGTATTTTTTGAGGTATAAATGTTCGCACGCAAAATAACCATAAAATGAAATTGACAGTTTGATTTTCAATTAACCATCGAGTAAAATAATTATTGGAAATCACTTAGCAATTTCCACGTCACATTTGAACCATAAATAATTCATTAATATCCTTAGAGACACGTGAATGTTCAAATTAACAGAGTTTTAAGTATCGCACATTCATAAAGTTTATTCGTTAAAACCTACGAGGGATTTAAAGCGAGATATTATTTTGAATCTCATTAAAATATTGGACCCCTGTGTCATTTTTAACGAGTGTTGAAGAAGGAATTTATTAAAAAAGGATTTAGGAATGCAAAAAAAATAATAGTTCGGCATGAACTTCGCGACCTTGGTGAGCAATTAACATTTTTATATCTCCTTAATACATAATAAAAAGAAACTGGATAATTTCTTGCGCCTTGAACTTAAAAATTTATACACTAGCATCAAGCTTATATGTAATACCAAAACAAGATCAGGAGGAGAGGTCGCTTACTCTGATTAGGAGTGCAGGTTTAAAAATACATGTTTCGTCTCCTACCTACATGATGGGCATTATTTGAATAGACAAGTTTGCACAAATAAAAATAGTATTAGTAAAAATTAGTAATATAAGACATAAATAGCGAAGTATTTCCCACTGTAAGGTACGTGCTGATTGCTAAAACGAGAAACACATTCATACTTACTGCAGCCACCATCACAGAAGACCGCCTTTTGCCTAAAGATAATACAGCTTTTTGGCTCCTGGAGTTTATATAGTCATTGGCTCCATCAATCATTGACTTCATGCATCAAACCAAGTGGGAAGAAATTGTGAAGAAGAAGATAAGGGAAGGAATGAGTCTGTGATAGCCCTTTAAAGGTTTTCTTTAAAATATATTACGCAATTTCGCAGTCTTTTACATTTCGCACACACTTATTCCTAGTTTCTACACTTAATTTTGATGTTGCAATGAGTGCAATGACTTGAACACAATAAAGTAGATTTTACTTGCGCACCTACATAGTATCTACACATAATTTTAAATCAACGTAGTACACATCCTGAGGCGTAGATTGAAATAATTTCAGAAATAATCCGATCCATGCATTACGAGTATATATTCATAATCACTAATAAAATTACCTGTGTACCTACAACGGTGCTACGGAAATTGTATTAAATTAATAAAATTATATTTTGTACCTACTTTAGGTATATACCTAATAATAAATATTAAGTAGGTCTAGGTACTTATTCGAATCAAGAAACTTTGATGCGGAAAATTGCAAAGAACAATATGAGTAAATTATTGTATTATTATTGTAGTGACTTAACAATTATTATTTATTAATAATATATATTACAATAATAAAATAATGCTTATTCTATTATCTGACCTAATTTCTGTGTTATTGTCTTGGCGCCCGCACCTTTCATTTATTTTAACCCGCAACGTGAACCTAAGCAAACAATCAAATTATTTAAATTATATTAGGTTGTTAGATACTTAGCTTAAAAATGTTGAACCGCTTTAATTATTACCTACCATTGTCCTTAAAATCCGTTTGTCAGAGGAGATCAGACGCCGAACGAAAGCTACCGACAACGCAGAGAGAACAGCAAAGTCAGCAAAGCCAAAATTAGTCACCTATAGAATCCTAAAGGGGAAGCTTTGGGACAATAAGAGGAGTAGGAAGGCCACAGAAAAAGTGGACAGATGACATTGTTTTACGTACGCTTCGTAGATGGTAGCAGATAGCCCAAGATATATAAATAAATAAATCTTTTTTGGCCAGTAAATATATATAGTAACAAAAACAAGACAATGCAGTGTGCCAAAAGGCGGACTTATTGCAAAAGCAATATCTTACAGTCAACCCGATAATCAGTTGATTAAATGAGGCCTATGTCCAGGAGTAGAACGCAAGTAGCTAGCAGTGAGTAAGTATGTAGGTACCTGAGCAAGCAAAAACTTAGAGTAAAATTAAAATTGAAATTATTAATATTATAAATGATATTGTCGTACATAATGCACTATTAACATTATTGTGCAGGTGATATAATATACCTAATATGTTCGTATGATTAACTACAGGCTACAGGTAGTATGTCCGTATAAAATAATAACAATGTAAAATGCCGTTGTTGTGTGAGGTGAGGGTACGTACCTTAGTGTTATTCTTAGTATCAGGTGTTTTATAATATTACCCGTATTATGAAAAGGTCAAGCGGTCTTTCAAAGTATCCGCTTTGATTACGCGACGAAACTAAATCGATACCATGAAACCTGTTCCCGTAAGAGACTTATGAGTTCCGGAGAGAAACCCATAAGAATATTGCTAAACAAGAATAAATCCCAAAAAAGACGAAAGCCCTTCAGAAATATCCTCAACGGATAAACAAACTATCTAGTCGGATTCCAGTAGGTTAATTATTTATAAAACGTTGACTATTTTATTTTCTGTCCCATTTTAGATCCGGTTATTCATTTGTTTATTTTATAATCTACGGTAGTTTCTAACACACTGAAGAAATTGTTATTTTCAAATTCCAATTAGATTTGGGCTTTTGTCCCTTGAGCATATTTCCAAAGGGCTTTGATCTTTTTTGGGATTTATTCATGTTGAGCAATATTCTTATGGGTTTTTATCCGGTCACGGAATCTTAGGTATATTAGGAGTTATTAAGATAAATAATGCGAAATATTTTATGTTTATCTTAATACCAATTAATCAATTTTGTGCTGCTGATGAAATAAGATTAACAAATTCTCCATATTATTATTCCTAACGGGCCTTCTACAGAGGAGTCTCTAAGTGTATGCTCTTCTCTCTTTATAAATATCAGATTTTTTATTTTTTCAGCTGATATTGGTGTTAGATACATGTCAAAAAAAATATTCCCAAATACCCCTAAAAAATCTTAAAATATAGTTTTTCCGTTATCTCTTCTTCTTTTTGGGATGTCCCGAGTCCGAATCTCGGTGGTGACGATCTATTAACAGCACAATGCTTTTTCTTACTGTGAAATGTATTTGTGTTCCCGGTGGCGTATTTACGTTTCCATGTTCAATAGGAGGCAGTACTGCCTCGAAACCCATACGGGTTTGTAACGCTAAAACCCTTTCCAAATCCGTATTCAATTTGAGGCAAGCGTCCTCCAGTCGCGCTCGGGTTTGTTACGCAAACTGTTCTTCCAAACACGTGTTCAATTCGAGGCAATTGTAAATCGAGGTAAATTCGCGCGTAAACTTCGCCGCTCGCATCTCACTCAAATATTAATGATAATGAATTAATGAGCCTCCTGCCAAAAAACATTGACTTTGTATAATTACGTCATTATTATTTCAGAAATTTCGTAATTCTCTATCTATATCGATTTTTGCTATGTCTCCTACTAAAGTTAACATCAAATTATTATCTTATTCGTTCAATTATTGCTTATAAAATGATTTGATTATGTAGAATGATTTTTTTTGTGTGCATATTCATCCATAATTAGTCGCTTTAAATATAATTAATAGTATAAATAATAACAGTGTAAAGCTGAAAAGACTCTCATTTTTGGCAAGTCGCCTAGTGCTTTTCCCCATTTAAAGTGATGTTTCAACTATTTTTTCTTCAAAATGGTATATAAAAAATCCCCTCATTTAAATACTACGAGATTCTTCTAGCACATAATATGTATTAACGTTTTTTGTTACTATTTTGTGAATCCTAAAAAAAACTTTTGTCTCCGAAATCGGCCATAGTGGAAATTCCACTCACGAAACCGCTATTTTCAATAATTTAAAGTTTTAAATATCTCATTATTATAAGTTAATATTGTAAACATATCATCACTTAATGGTTTTAATATGTATATCAAAAAATTACGTTATTTATAATCTTAAAAAAACATGCATAAAAATGAACGTTGCTACGAGTGGAGGACGCTTGCCTCGAATTGAATACGGATTTGGAAGAACAGTTTGGTTTGAGTAACAAACCCGAGCGCGACTGGAGGACGCTTGCCTCGAATTGAATACGGATTTGGAAAGGGTTTTAGCGTTACAAACCCGTATGGGTTTCGAGGCAGTACTGCCTCCTATTGAACACGGAAACGTAAATACGCTTCCCGGTGCACAATTCCGGTGCCTTATTTATAATGTTTAGATACAAAGCTCCAACTTGGTGAAAATGACGTACATAGATTAGATTTTTCATATTCGATCCCTTTTTTCAGAAAAAGGTAATATAAGAAAACACATATTTTTTGCCCACTATTTCAAAATATTTAAAAATATTTAGTAGGGAAACTGGACCAGAATGAAACGTGTGGAGGAGCTGTTCCGGGTCGCACAAGACAGAGAAACCTTCGCCAGAGTGATTTCCAATGTCGGGGGGACCTGACAGGGCACATTAAGAAGAAGAAGAAGGGAAGTTCATCCATCTGATTTCCTAAATGTTTCATTTCACCACTTTCATCGTTAGTGCGTACTAGGATTCTTAAGCTGTTATTATTGATACTTCATTCGTATACTTAACTTAAACATGTTCTTTCACATAATATCTACCACGATGTGTTGCTAATTAATTAATGATATTAACGGTTAATAATTGTGGGATGTTATTTTTTCTAATTTTTCCTACTTCATATTTTGCTCCTAATAATTACCTGAGATAACTCTATTAGGTATACTTAGTACCTACCACATATATTTCTTTGTAATCATTCTTTTGAAATGATTAAAGACCGGATTATATGCATTTGCATATTTGCAATTTGTTTTTGAACTCATGATTTTGCATATTTCTACCAAAAT
Source organism: Ceraclea dissimilis (assembly GCA_963576895.1). NCBI lineage: Eukaryota > Metazoa > Arthropoda > Insecta > Trichoptera > Leptoceridae > Ceraclea > Ceraclea dissimilis. The sequence continues at coordinate 19,734,337 of OY756358.1, read as the reverse complement.
CTACTGATCGTGCATATTTAGGTACATTTTCTTAAATTTTAACTGTGTTTGTAAAATTTTAACGTTTTCGTAAACGAAAATGTTGGTGTCTATTTAAATCGTAGTAGGTAAATAAAGTAATATAATAAAAAATAGGTAATCTAATCATAATTTTATTTAAAAAAAACTGGTTTTATGACTTCGTATCCTAGAACTGTTTTTCGTGGTCTTCCAAACGATACCAAACATAAGTGAAATAAAAAATAAAGTTAAATAAAATCTCGTAATAGAGGTAATTTGTTGTATTTATTTAAATTTATGTTGCATATTTTGGTGATGTTGATGCATATTTGGAGCATTTATTATGCATGCATATTTCAACCATTTTAAGTTGCATAGAATCCGGTCTCTAGAAATGATAATACGACTCTACAATACCTAGTTTAATAATCACTGAAGATTTGAAATAATTAATGATATCATATTATATGATACCTATAAACATTGGTAGACAATTTATGTAGGTAAGTATATATTTTTATTACCCATATGATTACCTATTAATAAAAGTTTGGTATATATTCTTTGGTAGTTTAGATTGGAGTATAAAAATGTTTTCTTTAATTTTATTAACACAGATAAGCACGCGCTTGCTAAGTATAATAAATACCTCATTATAAATAATATTAACTACGATCTAAACAACGATACTTCAAAATGATCTTTAATTTATGTATGTTCTTTTTAAATTAATCTGATGTGTATTTCATTAATATCGTATTATAAAGACTTATTGCTTTTAAGAAGGCATTGATGCAATTTGATAGAGACATTAAACAAAAGATTTATATAAGCACTATGACGAAATGAATTTTCTTTTCTCAAGACCATTTCTGTATTATTTGCGGGGCGCCGTCCATTTTTTTGGATCCCGGTGCCTCCAGCTGCCCCTCTCAAAATCTCTTTTGGTTGCTTTTTGAACGACAAATTTTCACGGCTTCTTTTGAGAGCGGGAGCTGAAACGAGAATGTCACATCATCTTTACAGTTTCACATTATGTCATCATGACCTTACAAATTCTCTAGAATAACTATTCATTCCGTTCTGTATACTCTGCTCAATTGATTCGACTATGAAAAACTGAGTAAATGCGTTATTTCTTTTAAAGGATCTGTGTTTGCACAACAAACCCAAATAATTTTTCGCACATTTTACAGTAAGCCTCTGTCAATGTATTTAACTAATGATCTGGTGTTAGAGATTCTCCTTTTTATAGAAGAGTGAATATGAATTTGTTTCATGGAATCTGAAAATCTTAACTTCTTTAATCATTAAAAAATGAATGAACCGTGAGAAGGATCATCGCATATAGCATTGATTAATTACTTACAGAACAAGCTGAACAACCTCTCATAGTAATATTATATTCATATATTAATAATGCTTAATGATTGTCGTATTTCATTCATATCAACCTGATAATTAAACGTAACACTGTCAACATGTGTTTTGTAACGAGAATTATATTTACATGAACAAGAAGTAATGAATATTTATAATACATTGAGTAGAGTCAATAATTTTATATGCAAATGCATTGATCTATAGGTACATGTTCAATCAAATACTGAGTTAAATTATCTCTCATGTATGTGAGTCATAAAGTTAGTACTGTTATTATAAGTATTTACTATGTGAGTAGGTAATACTCGTATTTCTTTTGGTGATAAGGTGATTAATGAAACAATCAGAATTCTCTGGAAGCATATGGGTGTAATGAAGAATTGACAAACGTTTCCAGAGGGAACACATCAGGAAAAACTTATTAATTCGTGACCACAGATAGTTTCACTCCAAGTATTTTTTTCAATCGTTGTGGCAGTCAACAGTAGACTAGCAATTAATTGAATTGTATGAATGGAGCTTTTGAATTCTCAGTTGAGAGTTATAATCATACCATTTAACAATATATTACAATAGTTAATCGAATTATTAATTGATATTTTATGCATTAATTAATTATTATTGCAAACTTAATTAATGAATGGGTTGGTTGGTATGGTCTATATTGCACTCAACACGAATGCGGGCTTACCTACTAGCACTGTAATAATTAACATGCCTACTTTTAACTCGCATGCTTTTGACTAGAAATTCACTGTGCACCTTCTAATTTACTGTCTTCCGCATTCAAAGTAGGCTTTCTTTATTGTAACATATTAAATTTATGTACCTTCACTTCACACTGTCCTTAATACTACAAATTTATGATGTTTTCTTTCAATTTATAATCCAACATTAATCTTATTGATTGAATATTTTTTCATTCATGCGGTTTTTTCGATTATTTTTGTTAATAGACGCGGTGACAATAAAACATTTTAGTAAACAAAGTACAATGGAGTTACGCTGTCAATACTCATTAAGTAGATTTAATGTTGTCATCTTTGGCCGTTTATCGGTCAGCTGATGATTTATAAAATACGACAATTTATTTTTATCTAAATTCCCAAAATAGTAATGAAATTTCGCTTTGACTAGAAACAGCAATTTGTATGTTTTGTGAATTTAGTACGAGGACATGAACTGCGCCACATATGTCGAGCTGAAGAGAGCTGCAGGAGATAGAGAAGAGTGGAGAACAAGATGTAGGAATTTGCTGCAAACCAATCCGCAGAATTGACCTACAGACAAAGTAACATGACAAATATGCATGATAATAGGTATGTTAGGGGTTGGCTTTGGTTGTAAAACGCCCTTAAAGTATAATTTTATGAAACAGGACTACAGAAATTGTCATTGGTGATAGTGTTCACCAATTGACAATTTAAAAAATAGATAACAAAGACATTTGGAATCCAGATTCAGATAGATTTAATTTTAAAGGCAAATGAAATCAATGACACTTGCTTTCAAAGATTGACGTTCGGGGTGTAGATTTGTACAGATTCTATTGTAAACACTTAAGTTTTACATGTTTCTGTAAAAAATGACAACAGAATGAGTTACAATCCAAAACATGTTTATTTAATCTGCTAAATTTATGAAGGAAGGTACACGAGTAGTGAATTAACTCTGTGTATAAATTTATGCAAATATTATCACCATTTTATGTAAAAATGTTCGTCCTTTTTCGTGTATACATTGTAATGTGTAATGTCCATTAGGAAAATGCATGAACTGGCACGTGTGTGTGTAAAGTATCTAAGTATAAATCATCAGGGTGAAAGCATTTACGCAGGAAGTCGAGAGTACATGGAGGGCGCGTGGCTACACATACCGGAAGTGAAGACACATGACGCATATTGCTGAAGCTACATTATAACTATCACTTTAAATGTACAAGTATCAAAATTGTTTAGTATTTTGAATTTAGCTACCTATCATAAAATCGTCTACTTATTCACCCAGCAGCGTGCGTTACGGAAATAGGGGTAGTGCATCATGTCGTGTGTGCATCAGTTAAATTGTTCGAAAATTGTGCACTTTTTTACTTTAGTTTAATTGTTTGAAAAAAGTACACACATTATTGATTCGTATGGTTGGTCTGAGTAACACTTTGCTTGAAGGTATCAAATAGTTATTACTGTTGCATCTTTAAAACGCTCTTCGTTGGAACACAGTGAGGTAACGAAGCTTTGCTACTATTTTACGTTGCCAGTTCGGATGTTTGTTGTCGATGTATTTTTACATTCGTATGGTGTGCAGATCTATAGTCGAATATTTCTATAACAGTTGAGAGGTTTGTCAGAAATAATACCGTAATTTCTTTCATACTTTACTATCTTTCTGCATTTCTAATTTTTTGTTAGTTTATTCAATTTATTCTCCCAGCATTGATGTCTATTGTCGTTGCAGCACAATAATGTCTGCTATGTCAATGCTGCTGACGCATTTGGTTAGAGCACTGCTACAATGTAATAAAATGAGAGAGTTTCCCATTCTTAATATTTCTAATTCCCAGAAACATCGATACTGTTTAGTTTCCAGTATCCTTTGAGAGCTATATAATTTTAAGAAGCAAACTGTATCAAATACTTATAGTCGTTTCTTCTTTAATTCACCGTGTAATTTATTAACAGCAGTATAACGATTAAAGAGCTTGGTACTAAATTAGTACTAAATGATGTTTGATGTCAATGGGAGTTAATAAAAAAGCTTCTGGGTACGTACAGCAATAAGTTATAATTATGTGTGTAGTTTAAAAGGTAGTACATAAAATTTGTTAAGTCAATGGACGGCGGAGTGCGGACCCGTATCTATATAAATAATACTGCTTGTACATTCGTTACTTTTAGTTGTTGTGGCTAAACATTATTTAATAGCATGATTAAGGGGGTTTAATGAATAATTTATGGCGATACTTTACAGACAGGTCACTGTTTAATTGTACGGTTTCTAATCGATAGTATAATACTATTATCTACTAGTATAATTGTAAGTCATTTCAGTTATTCTCTCTACAAAATAAATCGATTAAAATACTCGTATATTGTTGATACGAATAAAAAGCGATAAGTATACAAGATCGATTTATGTAGTTAATTGTATCTTTGGTATGAGATTGTAACTAGAGTTTTGTAATGCAAAATAGATTGTCAATAATTCTACTCTCCAGGACACTAAAAATTTTGGAACAGGATGAAAGTGTTGTAATTTTAAAGTAAAACCAAGCGATGTTTCGTTGTACATTACACTTAGGTATAGTTCACAATATAGTTTTATTCTATAGTTTTGCATGACTTAATATGCTACTGTAACTTTGTCCACTAAAATTTCTCGTGAGAACAAATTGAGAAAATTGTGTTTTATAACTGGGAGCGGTTTTGTGTAGGACCTACGAATTACTTTGTATTGTCATTCCTAAAGCTCTGGCCCCTACTTGCAACTTGCAATCTTGTCGGTTGACTGTTGAGAAGGCTGTGGACTGAAAAAAAAACTGTTTTATTAATCAGCATATATCGGTTCTCAAAAGGTTATTCATCAGCCAAAACCGTCAGAAACTTTGTCTCTCTGGAATTATAAAGAAAACTGATTGTAAATGTGTCTAAATTACACCGTATCAGTAAAATAAGACAGCACACTGCTTGGTGTGAGTTTGATGTCGACGACATTTCTAATTTGAATCACTGGACTCTGTAAAAAAGTTCTCCACTAAGAAAAAACAAACAGTCTATATAGTTAACAGGTGGATAATTACTTACATAGTATAGATAATTTCCAATAATTTCTATCATAATGTGTTAGAGAAGATGTTTTGGATGTGTGGATACATTTTGTATGTAGGCGTGGTGGGTATTTATAATAATGTTCTATCACACGTTGTTAAAAATAAATCAGGTTCATCACAATAATAATATTTAAATGCCACGAAAGCAGGTTTAATGTATTTTTTATGGTTTGTGAGAACATTAAGTATCCGCTTCTTCACATTTCAACTTCTCGTACCCATAAGAAAAGAATTAACGGACATATTAAACAGATTATTTAGTACTTAATGTAATTTGCCAAACTACCCATTATAATAATATTATTGATGTAAAACAGGTAAGTGGACAATGATATAAACTTTTAGTGTTCGCTGTGTTTCAAAGCAATTTGACTTTAATACCACTCAACATAACAATTTTCATTATTTATTTCAAGTCAAAGAGCATTCACGGGTCGTAGGTCAGGATATTTACATATTTTTATTAGGTATGAAAATAAATTTATTCTTTTTTGCAAAAAAGTATAAAAAACTTATTGGCATTAGGGTATATAGATATTAGATAGTGTTTTAAAAACAAAAATGAAATTTAGATATGGGTATTAAAAACAAATTGCGATAAGTAAGTTCGCCTTTGTGAACAAATTAAGCAAGTTATTTCACTTCACGTCTGTTGACATATTTATGAATTTCAGAAATAGCTAAAAAATAAAAAAAATAGATATTCATAAACAAAGACTTGTAAAATTGCATGCAGATATCAACGTAATGGGCACAATAAAGGAATTTAAAGAAAGAATAAATATTTCTGGGAAAATAAATTGAGACTTTGAGAGCGTCAAAGATCGTTCATGATATTGACAGTCAAGAGAATTCAATAAATGATGAGAGTGAGTATCAAAAATGTTCAAATAATAATTGTGTTGTGAAATTTATTTGATTTTTTAAATTACTATAATGATTATAATCCGTGATATCTTTATTTCCATCATTAAGGTTAATCTTAATAATGGTATCTTTATGATTCTGTTGACTAGCCTAAAAACAGTGGGCGGAAAATTACCTTAGGAAAATATATAAAAACATCGATTATGGATTTTCTTAATAAACTTACTTTACTTGATACAATCACAATATACTCGTAATATACCTGTAAAAAATAGGTACTTACATATAATAGGATTCATGGTAAGTACGAGTACTCCTTGTTTCATATAACTTGACCACTGTGGCTACATAGTAATTCTATACAAAAAGTGTGACAAGACGGATGAAACGAAATGTACCTATGATTGTAGATGGCAATATTTGAAGAAAGATTATTTGACTTAGAGATAAAAAAATACTTCGCGATATTTGAAGAAAACACTTTGAAGAAGATTAGTTTAACAGAATCATAAAAATACGGAATACAATATGGTTAATTACTTAGAAAAAATAAGAACAATTTACTTACATATCCACGTCCGCTCGTCGTCACCCAGTTTTTCCGGGCTTTTCAGTCCTGGGCCAACTCTGTTGCCTGTTTACATATCATTCCTATACTCTGATACCTAGCAGACCTGAAGACCTTGTTAAAGACATAACAATTATTGCCTATGAATTATTTAGGATAATACTATTGTCTATGCTTGGCGGAAGTATTATTTTTATTTCCGCCCGAATATTATGAATAAGTTGCTAACTTGATTATAAATGTATAAATCTAAATGTAAGTACAATGTTTCTTTAGTATCGAATAAACCACCCTACACGTAAGATGTGTTTCATTTTAATGGCACCTGGGAACAACGACGACACCGACATGGAAGTGATAATAAAATAAGATTTGTTCAGACCTCATCAGCGATTTTTTTTTAATCCAGAATAAAGTATAGGAATTTTTATTTTAGGGGCTTTGGTTAGTTACCTTTTGAAAACATGAATATTCCAATCAAATAAGTATTTATCATTATACTTGCGTATACCTGCAAGAACTTGACACTGGCAAAAACACTCTCAGGGTGATTGCCAATGAAACATAAGAAGAATTAGACTATGTTGCGTATGCGCAGATATAAATAGAATTAATCTCACAAGTGACTTATTTTTTTATGGACTAATTTAGATAATACACTACCAACAGATTAATCAACAAAAAAATGTTAATGATTCTCATTAGCATTGGCATAATACTTGATGGATACTAATAATGAAACAAGATTAATCTAAGTCCTCGCAATAAATCATTCAATCAGTCGTTACCCTAGTATTATTTTGGACTGTTTTTTTTTAATCTCTATTGAGTGTATTGTTTTAATCTTAATATACCTACTTTGCAACAGGTATTACCCAACTTTAATTTGATTGAATAATAATATGAATAATGTACATAGGTGCGTATAGGCAGGAATATATTATGGATTCTAATGGATGTCCAGGAATATTTTTTTGGAATGACACAATTTATTTTGTGTCAAAACATCTGATTTTTTATACTTATGTCGTAGTTGATTAACAAGTGGGTTATCTTAACAGATCCGAGTATATACAGCGAAGGATGCGATACCAAACATATACCAACCCGATCTCAATATAGGTAGATAATTTATTCATGTTTCTTCTCGCCTTAGCCACTAGCCTTCATTGCACAGAGGTTAGAGTTTCGGTTGGAAGTTTGGGTTCGTTTCCCAGCTGGATGGACGGATGGATGGACTATTTAAGTGTAAAATGGTCACATTATACCAACTGACGATCAGCCACTAAGTCTGATTAAAAGTACTTCCTTCACTGATAATTGTCACTTATTTCTAAAAAACAAGTAGGTATAATACACCGTTCAGTCCTTCAGTAAGCGAGAGAAGGAATCTCGGAATCTTGACGTTACACTTCCTCGAGATGAAGTGCCATAGTGTATGTCACAATATTTCCTTCTTCTTTCAAACCTACGTGTTTTGATCGTCCATAAAAATAAGAGAAGACAATACACAATGAATGATGACAAGTGTGATGGGGTTACCTGTGAGATAAAGAATATAAAATATTACTCAACAACCTGAACAAAAGTATGAGCGACTTCTCTCATGTAAGGTACATCACTATAACAATTCCTTCTACCAAATTGTACCGTATGATTGTATGGTATGAATTACTATATAAGAATCTTGGAGAGTTGTAAAACATTTTCACCTCAATCCTGGGTTTTCGACATTGACAATGAATTGTTAATTTGACACATTGGTTTGTAAACATCTTCTGACGTAGATGCTACAGATTTATTTTCAATATATATCCACATCGTAAATAATATATTTATCGAACCACACAAAGTATAATATGAGTACTGTTACGCCAACAATCTATATTCTTCTTCTTTTACAGCCGTCTCTCCACTATCATATTCCAGGCCCACTTTCAAACGTTTTAATTCTTTCCTGTCACTCGGCCCCCTCACCCAATGTCCACCCGCTGCCGGGTTACTTCATCTGTACCCATCACTTCTGTGACCTCTCTGTTATTTACTTCTTCTTCTTGTTCTTAATATAGGCGTTGTGGCCTGTTATATGAAGGTGGATTAACCTCCTGCGATGTCGACTCCCAACTGTCAATCCATCTCTTTGGTGGTCTGCCCGGGAGTCGTCTGCCCTGAGGTTGGACGTGCAATGCAATGTGAGGGAGTCTGGATGGCTCCATTCTCCTCACATGTGCCTACCATTGTCTTCTCCGTTGCCTCCCCCGACTAACGACATCTTCGATCTACTATACTATCTATTTACTATATATTGGTATTTTATATTAACAAACTTACATAGGTAGACATACCATTAACGCTTCAATATCATATTATATGATTCATATATCTATTACAAGTTCGTAAACAATAAATATTACCGTCGTGAAAATAAAACAAAAATCATTGTGAAAGGCACTAATTAGCTATAAATAAATATTCTCAAATTGATTGCACTTCATTGTTTATTCGTAGATATTATATAACCGACAATAAGAGATGAAAACTTAGGTTTTATTGTACAACGATTTCGGCAGAACTTTTGAATTTCTCATGTCGTGACTGCACGATTTGATATTGTGATAGTTGATTTAAACAAAGTGCATTTCATCTCTCATAACGCAGTGTGGATATAGCCCCATACATATTGTATGAAGGCCTGATGGTGGATTATGTTATGTTGAATATTATATGACCGTACGACAATGTATCATCATATCATATTATGGAATATGAAGTACGTGAGAGACAACGTGAAAGAAGGTGTTGAAAAGGAATAATGTTGAAAAAAAAACCTACGTTAATTTTGGATACCTTGGATGGCTCCGGATACCTTGATGGACGGATATGGTCAGTAACACAACAGTTCTACAAAGAGCTAGAGCCAATAGAGACTTGCTGTCAAATATCAAAGTCCGGAAAGTATCATATTTGGGTCATGGGCTCAGGGCAGAAAAATATGAATTGCTCCACCTGATCATTATGGGCAAAATAGAGGGTCGTAGAGGGGTTGGAAGAAGGCAGATTTCTTGTCTCCGCAATATACGAGACTGGACTGGAATAAGGAGTGCTAAAGAGCTGTTTCGAGCTGCCTAGGACAGGAGCACATTCTCTCAGTGATAGTCACCCAAGAAACCATTTCGGTCGCAATTTGGTCGCCGTTCGCACACGTTCGCACACTACTGTGTGCACACTAATCGGAAATTCGGTCGCTGTTCGTATACAGTTCCGAAACCGCAACCAAAAGTGGGGAACATTTGTGACTAAATCTGGTCGCATTCAGTCACATTTTGGTTACAAATGCGACCAAATCCGGTCGCATTCGGACGCATTTGTAACCAAAATGTGACCACTTGAATGGCCCGCCGGTGCTGGCGCGTACATATTTGCGGTTTCCCGCAAAAATAAATATATATAGTTATAATTTTAACATGGATGCGCAACAAAATTCTTAACACCAAAATACTTTACAGCCATGATATAATATTAATGAAAATAAAAACGGACGGGTATAGCTAAATAATATCCGAATTTCATTGCGAAACAAAATTTATCGTGTAATTTAGTGAAGTAGGTGGCTTATTTTTTAAGCGCCTTTTTAATTATTAATTTTAACAACAAATAATAAATTAATGTGATAGTCATATTTATTTATATTAAATTCTATACAACTTCCAAAAAGTCCATTGTTTCGCAGAAACCTTAATTTTGACCTATTACGCTATAATCCAAACAAATTTCATCATGTAAAACGATTAAACATGCATTTTAATGAACATAATTATTAAAATTTCGTAGAATATGGAGTAGTCGCAAATGTGACCACTTATGACCACTTGTAACCAGTTGTGACCGCTTTGTGACCGAATGTAACCAAAAGCGGTCACAATACTTTTCATTAGCTAGCCGCCATAGTTCTTGATCTACTATTCTCAAACAGTTTCCGCTCCTCATGTCAGAACGTCTTCAGTCTATGTACAAAATGCCGTATACGCTCGTCGCAACAAAGGAAAATTCGGCAGTTGTGATTTCTGCTGTTCCTAGTGGTTGGGTGAAGGAGGGTCTTTTGTATTGGCCAAAATTTATACGGAAAACTATATTGGAAGAGGCCAGGAGAAACGAGGACAGTGTGCCCGAAAGTGGTTGGAAGCGCATAAAATGCCGAATAAAAGTTATAGATATTCCAACATATGAAAAAGCCATGGATTCTATTCGCTTCAACACTACAAACACGACTGAACAAGAAACAGATTGAGAACTACTTATAGCGTGGACTAATATATTTCGAACAATTTGAACCAAATTTGTTCGAACACATTCACCACACAGTGTGTACACTCTGTGACCAAATCTGGTCGCAAAGCGTACACGATGTGTGCGCTTTGTGACCAAGTTCTGTTCGGACACATTCACCACACAGTGTGTACACTCTGCGACCAAATCTGGTCGCAAAGCATACACAATGTGTGCGCTTTGTGACCAAGTTCTGTTCGGACACATTAACCACACAGTGTGTACACTCTACGACCAAATCTGGTCGCAAAGCATACACAATGTGTGCGCTTTGTGACCGAGTTCTGTTCGGACACATTCACCACACAGTGTGTACACTCTGCGACCAAATCTGGTCGCAAAGCGTACACAATGTGTGCGCTTTGTGACCGAGTTCTGTTCGGACACATTCACCACACAGTGTGTGTGTTTTGTGACCGGGTTTTTGTGTGCACACAGTGTCGACACGGCAACCACATGTGACCACTTGTGACCGATTTGCAAATTTCGCGACCGAATTTGGTTTCTTGGGCAACGTTGGGGGGACCTGACATGACACCAGAAGAAGAAGAAGTTAATTTTTTACACAATGTTGTTAGCTGTTTGATTTCCATGAATTACAATAATGACGGATGCAGACAATACGATTATATTGAAAGAAAATTCTTCTTCTTCTTCTTCCTCTTGTATTAGGTCGGGTGACCTGTTTGTGATGGCGGGCTGTCCTGGGATGAGGAGGTCCAGCTGTCCTTCCATCTCTTGGGTGGCCTTCCGGGTAATCTTCTATCAGTGGGGTTTTCCGTTTTGACTACCTTTGCCAGTCTGGTGTCATCCATTCGGTCGACATGGTCCCTCCAGAAGCGTCTTCTACTTCTCCCCCATCTTACTATATCTTCGACATCGCAGTCAGAGCGTATAGTCTAATTTCTGATTCTATCTCTAAGTGTTCTGCCCGCGATGGATCGTAGGGTTTTCATTTCGACTACTCTGAGAAGACTTATTAAAGAAAATTATTTCGCGTATTATTTTGTAAGAGATGTAGGCCCCTTAAATGATACCATTGCGAATTTAGAGCTTCCTAATATAGTATAATAAAAAAATGCTGATAAAACTATCGCCAAAGCTACTGTGATATTGACCTTCTATTATTTGATACTACCTACTTTACTTAATCGCTAATCGTGCAGTATTGTTATCACCGACTATTAAATACAGCTAGTATATTGTGAATGTGATCGACTTCTGGTAATAATGACAACCGTTACACACTATCATCCCAATCATTGTTTCCAAAAGTCATCATCACGCTTGTACATTTCTTTTGAATCAGGTTATTCCATAAATCAATCCGCAATACACTTAGATGAATAATCTCAAGACGATCTATATGGATCATGTCATTTTGCGGAGCTTCTTATGAAATGATAACAAACTCATCAAAATAATATTTTAGACAGTAGGTATAGATACGTATATTAAGTTGTATTCTGGTATTCAAAACGACAGTAAAGTTCTCTTTTTAAATTCTACAGAAATATCTGTACGAGAGAGTTCTCAGATATTGAAAGTATTCCTTTTAATTATGCTAATATGTGTTGCCGTGTGATCCTAGGTTTGAAACATTTGCACCACTCTTTAGTATGTTATTTTCTCTAGTATCCTATAAAAGTTAGGTGTTTGTAAAACTCCTATAGGCCATTTCACATCTTTCACACAAAACATTTACGTTATCCTACCTACTATTGGGAATTGGGATATACCGTGATGGTATAGCAGTATAGTATAGTATTCATACTCCATCGCCCGTTCCTGTTGGGGCAGGCAGGACGGAACCAGAAAGAAAACCTTTGTTAATGCAATAATTTTCCTGGACTTTGCCGAGTGGAAAACCTAGTCATAAATAGCATGTAAAAAAGATGCTTAAAATTAGAAGTATACCGTTAATCTATTTCATTTTGCATTAGATATATAATTTGTGAAAAGATTACGTGTAAATGTAGGTTTAGAGGTGGTCGGTAGCCTGGTTGGTAACGCGCTCGACTGTTAATCCAGTGGGCGCGGGTTCGATACCCAATGCCGACCTGCTCCACTTCACGACACACGCTTTTCAAGCTTACTGTGAAGTGTACAAAGGTGAATTTGGGTTTATTTCGATAAACCCAGATTCATTTTTATTAAAAAATAAAATTAAAATAAATAAATCTGCAATATATATTGGAGATATAGATAATATTCAAGGCTTTCCAGGGTAAACAACTTCGTAAAACTTACAAACGGACCACCTCAAAGAAACGAAAATATTATTACGAAACTGTATCGTCATTAAAAACGCAATAAAGCACAATTCGTTAATAAAATATATTTCATACCTACAGCGAGGCAGTGTTTGTCAGAGATAACCATAAATTAATATTTTTGCTTAGAAGGCTGGGTTTCGTTCTTCGTCGTTAATATTCGCGGTGCGTTTCGTCAGACGATTTCGGTACTACAACGCGATTAGGCGATCGCGCTAATTGGAATTGTCAAAAAGAGGTAAGTAGATATAATATTAGAATTCTAATAAGAGTACATAAGTTGATAGATACACATATAGATATGGGGTTAACTGGAAGAAATCGCAGTTCTGCGATAAGTTCGCCCTAGTGAACAGCGATTTATAATCTGTACTATGTCCATTTTTTATATTTATGTGTATTTGTTCTTCACTTAAAGATTAAATAAATAGATATAGCGATGTTTCCACCATTTTTCACTGGAAAAAAGGGATAGACAAAAGACATGCTACGTGTTAATAAGGCGTGAGTGAACAGCACTATTTGGTGTGATTATCAAATATATAGATAGAAAAAAATAATTTTATCACCATATTTGAGCGAGTTATACAATATGTGCTTCGGCAATAAGCCCGCCTTTTGTCACACCACCATTGTCTTGTTTTGTAACTCTTCATGATTTTTGGCCGATATAGTTTTTTTTTATTTATGTTGTTTGAAACAACCAGTTCGAATCACATCGTTCATAGAACGAAGAACAACAGAACCATAAACAATCGAGCGAATCTCTCGGCGAAAAACAATCCATATAGAACGTACCCCTATGGGTACTAAATGTTATAGTGTTGTGATGGAATTCGTAATAAAAACAAGACATGGATTATTACCCAAACATAATATGAGACTTAGCCGAAGAATTCCACGAGAGTATCTGAGTGTAAAAGCTAATAATAAATCAATATAATATTATTCACAATATCACTTAGCACCGTGAGCTGATGGACAGGTTCATCGGTAACTACTTTATGTTAGGTATATTATTCGTATGGTACCGAATAATAAAACTAACACATTTGTTTTTACGAGTGGTCAATATTATGACTTATGACCGTAAGGTTCATTTTGTAAGAGAATAAGTACAATCTACAATATAATACAGCACAACACATGTACAGCATTGGGGTTCTTCTTGTTCGTCAGTCTACTCCCGTCCACTCCTGGACGAAGGCCTCCTCCATCTGCTTCCACGCCACTCTATCCTGATGGGCTCTCTGGATCCAGTTAGTACTCACGTATTTTACTAGGTCGTCTCTCCATCGTAGTTGTGGTTTTCCTACACCCCTGGTAGTCGTTCTGTGTTTCCAAGTTAAAAGACCCTCTTCGACCACTTATCGTCTGGATCTCTAGCCATGTGCGATTGGGGATAGCTGATAGATATCGCAGCATTGAGATGAGCTCGCCCTATTTAACAAATGGCTCATAAAATATACTTGTAACGTTAATATAATGCTGTATTTTCTTCACGAAAAGTGTATATAAATAAATAAAATATTGAAAGCAATGCGAGCCTAGGATACAGACTAAATTACAATTTGTAGCAATTCCCAACTGATGTACATATTCTACATTTCAAAACACGACACAGGATTTTTAGCTTACTGTGAGGAATGAATAAATAAAATAGATCAAATATTAATAAGAAGAAGAAGAGCTATTTGATGGTGGCGAAGGTTGTATACCACTTGGTATCTTTTTACCACTGAGTGGTATATTGATCACTAAACGACAGTGGTGAATGGTGGTAAAAAATAGTGTATAAAATTACGTGAAAAATATTTTTATAATAGTAGTAGGTACTATACTTAGACATAATTGGCAAACCCAATATATGATTATTATAACCAGGTACTAGATTTTTTAATTAAAGCGAACAAGTTTTACACCACTTTCTTCATAACAGTTGCATGGATATTGTCATGGGAACTAAGCGAAGCATCTTCTCGATGAACTCTTGGGAAATACAACTTTGAAGAACTGAAATGTCACAAGACGAACTAAATTTGTATCTAATTAAATTTGGCACATTTTTTCCTTATTCAAATAATAGAGTCAATTACATTTGCTAGAGTGAATATTGGGTCCACTATCACAAGCTGTGGGAACCTATTACAAAATAATATTATCATTAAAGAATGTCATAGTACTGTTTGAGTTTGATACGAGAATAATGACTCAAACGATGTTCCCATACATTTAAAACTACTTTTTGAGACAAGTAACATTTGAAAAATAATCCGTTACACCGTTCGTTGTAATCGATTATCTTTGATCGGGTCAGTGTATGATGCGATGTATTCACCATACAAAAAGTGTTCACATTTACTACTGTTTCAATGTTACTTATGACGATGATATGGTGCATACAACAATGCTCTTGACATCCGTTTCTATACTGAGTTCTGTTATTATTTTATTGTCATATAATTTGTCATCTGTATTAGTTTTTTTTGTATAATCTCTAGCATTCTTGCCAGGCGTGGACTTGGTAATTCACAAAATCTCCAAGCAATCATTTTCTCATTGAATTACAGTGAATATTTCTGGAGAAGTACAGATTTAGGGATTGGGGAAAATGGAAAATATTTGACTAAATCTAAGTTTTCGTTGAAATCCGTATCTTATTAACCTTGTTTTACAAAACGCAGTATTTTTTTGGAAAATGTATTTCATAATGCTAAACCTTTTCGCCAGGAAAACTAAAAAAATGAGTTTCCGGGATAGCACATGTCAGTAGGTATATTGTAGTATTAAAATTTATGACTCTAACATAAAGTTCATATTGTGCTTGTCGTCCTTGGAATTGTTGTAATTAATTAACATTAAATTTAAATCTGCAGTTGTAATTAACATGTATCTAGACTCGATGAGTTTTCGGTATCATTTATCATCCATAGTGGACACACGATTTTTTTTGCATTAAATTGAAACTTCATTCCTTCGCAAAATAATAATAAATGCTTCCATTTAAACACACATTAACTTAATCAGATACGGGAAACATATCAATTTAACGTAGGCATCTGTCGACATGATTATTTGCATTAAATGCCAAACATGACGTTTGTACAATGTTGAATATTTTAAATGTAAAACATGACATATTAGGTATTCGTATTCACCATGAACACATAACAAACATCCATATTTCATTTCATTCCTTCGTCTGCCTCAAGAAAATACTGCAAGCATCAGATTCCTGCATACTTATTCATTTAAGTTATTGGCTGATGACAACGTTATCTGGCAACCTCTGTTCTTACTAACTATGAAAAATATTTGCGGCTATCAGCTAGCTTTAACTTAATTATAAATTACCTGGATTGTAGGTATCAAAAAGATTTTCCATTAATTGCGTTCTTTGTACCGTGGTCAGTTTTTCCAGGCTATTCTGACTTAGGGCAGTCAGTGTACGACTTCATTAGTAAAAGCCTTTTATAAGGAATTGGATTCTACATTCTACTATAACTATTGTTATATACCTAGTGTAAAAATGCTCAAAATAAAGAGTCAAAAACAATTGGCGAGATACTTTCTGATATCGCATTTTTCATTTTTCACAAATTTTCTTTGTCGAGTGTCTCGCCTAAAGACAGAGAAGCATTTCGTAGTTCATACTGTGTTTAGGACAAGACTCAAAAATCTGTAATTTTCAAGTTTAATTTAACGGTAGATAGGTAGACATTGTGTATTTATTAATATAGTACGATACCTTCCAGCATTTATATCCAGGAAACTACTCATATTCTGGAAGAGAATAATCAAATCACACCAGTACTCTACACAAGAAAAGTTTTCAATAACATAGGTATCAATGTGTTTCAAACAGGATTCCAACACGACTGGAATAAGATTGTATTAATAATCCTTATACGATGTGTAAATAGGATTAGCAATTACACTGTAACAAGCTATTCTCTGGAAGTCTTGGTAATATTGTAGTACAATACATTTGGTAAGCTGCAGTACTGGGAGAGTGTAATGTCTTTAGTGGACCCCGTGCTGGGTATAATCTTCTAATTAATTTGTTCAAAAACGTGTCTTCGCTTGTAAACGCAATATTGTAAGCATCATTATATTAATTTTGAAATATAGTAGGTAGCACTCGCACGTTTCATTATTTTAAATTGACTTTAAAGTTGTCTGCAATGTAATCTCGAAGGTAACAAACCTCAGGCCAGGGATGGTAGTTTGTAAGCTTTCTCACCCAAAACATGCAGATAAAAGTATGGAAAATGACCCTTACAGCGATATAAATAGTTTGCATTTTATCTGCGTGTTTCGGGTGAGAAAGATTAGAAAGTTACACCCCAGGACTGCAATGATCATCCAGAGATGATGATATGGGAACAGGCAATTGAGTTTACGAAGGAACAGCTTTGAAAATTTCAACCTTCGGAAACGCTGTATTTTAAAATCGTGAAGGAAAAGAAGCATCGACAGCAGGGCCATACTAGAAGGTTTTGTTCAAGTATGGCTCTGATCGTCAGGGACGTAAAAGGAGTAAAAATAAAATCACGGAAATAATATAAAAATTGACTTACTTACTTACTTACTGCTAGCCACTTGCGTTCCACTGCTGGACATAGGCCTCTTCTAAACTCTTCCACTGTCTTTTATCTTGGGCTATCTGCTGCCATCTACGAGCCCCAAGCTGGATAATGTCATCTATCTACCTTTTCTAGGGTCTTCCTACGCCTCTTTTGTTCTCCCAGGGCCTCCACTTCAGGATTTTAGGTTATAATTGACTTAGTTTAATTGATTAATATGTATTAGGTATCTATAGAATGTGCCTTTATAGTATACATCGAAAAATATATTACATTCGCTGTTCATCAACATTGTGAAACATGCATGCATGCTTACGATACTCTGCTCAACTCACATACGTAGAGATATTTTAGTGTCGTGTTGTCATACGAACTTTAAAAATATTCCAGTTGATTAATGATTTTTGTGTATTTTGTTTATTAATTTTACCTGTCTGATTGTCATATCATATGCGAGTATAATATACTTGTATACCGGATATAGATAGAGTGTCCCGATGAGAGATGCTTTCTTACGGAACGTATTGGATATTTTATAACAATTAGTGTCAATTACGGTGACCTCTCTTCCTACCTTCTTCTTTTCTTTCATCACGAATCTCTTAATATAATGCTGTCCTCATGTCATAATTCGTTTAACTCCTTGACTAAAATGACAATGTCGGGAAATTAATTTGCATCTTTATAAAACACATAAAAAATGTTTTTGAGTGCAGTATTTATGTATTCTACACTTCTGTGCTAACTTTGGAAGATTTAAACAAAGCCGTAAAATATACCTTAGTAAAAACGTTTTTTTTTAAGTTTAATTTAAATTTTTAATGAAGATGAGGCAACATTGCAAGAAGCTAAAATTTTCGGGGGGGGGCGGCCCCCCTCGAAATGTCAAACAATGATGTGCCATCTGCTATAGAAAGGTCCCACAGGTTCATCAATCACTCATTTTTCAAAAAAAAAATTCTTGCGTTTTGTTGCGTTTTTAACAAAACACTTATAATGCCAACCTAAAACAAACCCTTTCTCACTTACTTCACGAAAAAATTTTGCCTGTGGCGCTATTACTGATTTATTTATTACCTGTATGCTAGAATTTTAATTGCCTTCCCCAGGAGTTTTTTCGGCCCCCCCGAAATGAAAACCTATACGAGTATACGCCTCTGATATGGAATACCTACATATATTGGAAGTTATCCTGGTACAGATTAATCATAAAGGGTGGACAGCAAAATACTTACATCGAGAATGAAAATAATTAGACATTAGTTTTTATATAATCGAGTCGTTGGGTTTTATGTCACCGAGATGTAATTTATATTGGGCGACACTTTCTCTTGAAACATTCAATATTGTCACGATAAGTTTTAATGCGTAGCTATGAATTATTATGAAATTTATAATGCAGTTTTATTGAATTAATGCGGGGATTTAAATGTAGAATAAATACTCAACACCTTTTACTTGTAAATACGAAGATTAACCAAGCCTACTGCTGTAAAATATATTATGAACAACCCATTGCAAAATCAGATTCTAGTCAAGGAGTTATGTTTTAATCCCGGAATAATTATTATTGTACCTAAACTTCATTCCATTACGTATTGTAGAAAGTGAGAAAATATATATTTCTTATCAGTTACGCTTACCTGTAAGATATGTATAAAGGAGAATTAAATTGAAAGAAAAACTGCGCGATGTTCAAATTAGAAACTGGCATGATTCTAATAAATCATTTGTTTGATTTTGTGCGTGAACGAAGTAGGTACTTTTTTTTCTACATCTCTACATCTTCTTCTTCATATCTGCCCTTTTCCTTCCACTGCTGGATATAGGCCTCTTCCTGTTTCTTCCACAATTTTCTATTTTTGGCGCATTGTCTCCACCCATGCCCCACTGACTCGATGATATCATCGGCCCATCTCCTTTGTGGTCTCCCTACACTTCGTTTACTTTCGTAGGGTCTCCAGCTCAGTACTCTGGGGGTCCCTTTGTAATTTTTGTAAACAGCAATGTTGATATTTTCATATATTTTTAAAATTATGTTGTTGACTACACCAAAAAAAAGACTAAACCAAAATACTTTCCTACAAGCTTTACAGTAAGCTAAAAGTTTGTATCGTAAAATATAAACAAACATATTGGAAAATACATAAGACTGTTCATTCTTTGTACCCTATTTTCCTCAGCATTCGTAGTAAGGTAGGTAGCAAGTAGGTAGATACTTCTAAGCACTTTATAATGGTCCGTCATACTCATAAGTGATGATTGAATCTGTCAAGAGAATGTTTTTCTCTCGATGCACTCATGTTTCTATATTCCAAAGTGATGAATGTTTCTGTCAATATGTGATTCCTAAGGTGTACTGTGTTTAAAAAAAGATCCATAAGTATATGTACTCGTATTATGAAATATTAGTTAATATATTGAACTGAAGAATCATGAAAATCCCTGAAGACCAACAGGGCGAAATGTTTAATCTGGAACGATGAGAAAATTTCAATCATAAAACGTTTGACTTTTCATACACATACCCTACCTTCCAACTCTCTTATTATTCAACGCACCATGTACGGAATTATATGGATGGGTATTTAGATATTTTTCTGGATTTATATTAGTTTCAACTTTTTGTTTATGGGTGGTTCTTGCTTCGGTAAGATTTTTAGATCATAATTTTACGATTTCAAGGCCACAAAGTTACCTATATTCTTTCTCTAAATCTATTCATGTTTGCGCATGATAAATATTTAAAATCAATATTAATAATATTCCAGGGTTAAAAGGAGACATAAAATGAATAATTACATAAAAAATCAATTATGCGGAATTATTGAATGGTGGCTTTAAAATACAAAAAAATATATATCTTAAAATATCACTACATAAAAATAATTTAATGGTTAATAAAAGTTAATGATCGGATTAGAGCCATATCACTAAATAAAATATTTAAAGGTGTAATATCAGTATTGAACTCATCTTAAGTCTGAATTATATTTATTTTGTGATATTAAAGATTGAGCGTGCTACTGTAATCCGCTAAAGTAACTAATGTGTTAAATCCATTGCTTCATTAAAATGATACAAGTTTTTAAGTCGTAAACCAGAATAGTTAAGAAAAATAAAGGATTTGTCTAATAAAGACAAATATTGTTTTCATTAATTTGTAGATGAACATGTTATTCAACTCATTTTATATTATAATAATTTCGATACAACGTGCCGTCATCTGTGAATAACAAAGTTGTAACGAAACTATTTTTGAGGCAATCTTTGAGGGCCCATAATTATAAAAAAAATATACCTATAAAAAGTGATCACATTAAACCAAGCGACGACCAGTCATAAGACTGATGAAGAGTCCATCTTTTGTTGCATGTCTGTTGAGATAACTAGGGGTATTTTTTTGTGAATACCTACTCGTAATGTGACAATCTGTGGGTAAAGAATACTCTTTCTTTAATTTTTCTCTCCACAAACTCCAAACACTCCAAAAACTCTCTCCACTGCAAGATCTAGGTCTCTTCCATCACCTTCAACTTACATCCAGGTTCTTCCCGCTTGTTGGAAAGGGTGTCGTCAGACCATATTTTGAATAAGAAAGATAAAACCTCATTATTCTTTTTTCTCCTTTCTTATTATTCTCAACGTTTTGATCTTAGAACTTTGTTAATGTCGTGTTATTATAAGAGTTAAGAAATTCATAATACCAACTTATAATTAGTATCTACTTATATGTAGTTGATATACCAACAATCAACATACCTACCTCTAGTTCGTACCTACCTATTTTGGCGCACGTGTCGAATTAATAGGTATGTATTAATTTGATTAAAGATTGTTGGACGCGATGATTCTATGTATTAGAAATTTATTTGAGGGTGAAATATTTACATCGTAAAAGCAATTAATGTGAGAACATCGAGACTTAATAGTTGTTGCAGGTTTTCACGATGGTTCATATGTAGATTTGGTTTTAGTGATCAGGTGCCCCGACGTTTCGGCGAACCTACTGCCGCCTTGGTCGCTCACAATCCGTGACCAAGGTGGCAGTAGGTTCGCCGAAACGTCGGAGCACCTGATCACTACACGATTAACCCGAAAACCAAATCTACATCGAGACTTAGAGATAAGATTGCTAAAAATTAGAATAATCTTGCAGTTCTACAATAATATGGTAAGTTTTTATAGTGTGCATATATTTTGACGATATGTTGTTGTCCTATTAACAATAATCAAAGGATTTTACAATTTAGCAGACTAGATAATGGCACCTGTGCATATTTCTTGAGATTAACAAAATTAAACATCAGAAAGACCTCCCTGGTGTTCTGTATACCTATTCTTATTATGGCGCAATTCTTCACGCACATAACCTACGTATTCTTGTACATGATTGGCATGAACGATTATTCAACCAACACACATTACATGCTACAACAAAATAGTCTTTATGATATAATTGAATTAAGTGCCATATTCGTATGCAGAAATGCATCGTTTTGATTCCACTTTGTTGGCGGAGCTATTCCTATTGTATTGTGCACAATTATTGTACGCAATGTCTAAAAACAGCAGCTGTTTCTTTTGCTTTTGTCATGTCGTGATTTTGTTTACTTTTTTTTAAATATAAATCTGGTATTATTATTGTAGTTCTTAGCAATGCGCCAATGTCGTAAAATGCGAAGAATGGCATTCCAGTTGTGCACTTGTATACCTGATATCGTGTCCTTTATTGCAGTAGGTAGTAGGTATTGTATTAATCTCTGACATTTCATCGAGAATACTGTTCATGTTGTTATTCTTAATAAAATGGTCAAGCTGAATGTATGAAATTGATTTTAATAAAGTAATCGTACGAAACAAAAAGTGTTTCCTTATGATAAAACAGTATGGCAATTGTGCAATATTTCAAGGTGTTGGAATATTAGGAATTTTCAAAAAATGCAAGGAAAATGTAGGCGCAGGCGACAATAACAAAGGATAAAGTTAAATAAAGGCGTAATGTCTTAATACTCGTACTGATAAAATACGCATAAGTTGGAGACGAACCTGAGCCAAAAAACCTTCAGTAAGATGTGTGGGCAGAAAATTGTTTGGAAGACCAAGGCAACGATTGGTGGTCACCTAGATTTGGGCGCATTTTAAATGTCAGGGGTGACTTCTAGAGACAGCAAGGCGCGGAGATTCCTGGGGATGTTAAAACTCTCTAGCAATTGTAGATACAAGGTATGGTCTACCAAAGTAACAGAGTCTAATTGAAACCCAAACTAAAGGAATGCTCGGATGATGTGATGGTTTGCTTATGTAATAATCATTTGTATCGACTGTTTGATTCCATTTCAGTAATGATATCAAAGTACGTGGTAAGAACCAATACATAAACTGCTGCAGTGCCTGAGTTGCTGAACGTGGGGATCTCCTTACGTTCTTATGAGGATCGTAGTTAAAGGTCGTTATAGGTACATTTTAGTTTCACTATACCTACATACTATTATCGTTTCCGATGTCATATGGGAGTAGGAAGGAAGGATTAATCAAAACGATTAGCGGATTATAGGCAACGAACTATTATATCTTTCTGCATGATGTTTGCTCATCCTTCGATAAATAAGCGTTCAGTGGTTTCATTTCATAATTTGATCGCCCCAACTTTTTAAATAATAAATTGCCCAAGCGTGTTGACAGATGAAGGTGAATCGGTTACCGCCAAAGACACTATAAAAAAACCACCATACGTTTTCTAAAGAGAGAAGTTCTAAATTCCACTGATTTCATTAAATGTGACGAACATACCGTGAAAAAACACGTGTTGCGGAATACCGCTGATAAAAATGCACATAAAAATACTTTTTAACATTTTTAAAGCGCTTTACTAATGGTTGAAAGACTTTCATATAAATAAGAACCAATAAATATATAGAATTCTTATAGAACTACCCCAAAAGATTACTACAATATTTGCTTGTTAGAGTTTTACTTATGTCAGTCTATGTAGGTAGTAGGTGTACAGATGCAAAAAATGGTAGACACCTGAAACGCAAAAATGAATAGAACAGCTGATTTTATAGAAAAAATATGAGCACATGCTACAATGAGTGAGTAAAGAGACAAAAAACTTCACCTTTATACACACTGGTGCAATGTCCAATGATACTCAACTCGTATTCTCTAGGATCTTCCAGATGGCACTGAATGGAATGGTTTAATGAATCGGTACATATTTTGTAAAACTTAAACAATTTCTTATCACATACTGTGCATTATAATATGCTCGAATGACCGAGGGAATAATTTGAAGACGACGTCCTTAGGTAAGAGTATTTGGAGGGAGCAAACAATTCGAGAAATTAACTGAATTTCCTTACCTGAAGAGGATCATGGCATGCAGCCATGTAGGGCTTTGCGGTCTAGTGATAATTAATCTTCTCTTCATTCTTCAAGCATTCTGTTAAGTTCACTTCGCTTTCATCAAGAAGTCATTAAGTCATCAAGAAGGAGACATTTCAGCCTTTTCTTGTACTTTCTTCTGAATAGTTCCTTGTGCATATGACTTCAATAGTACGACATTACATATTATCTTATTTAGGCTGAAAAGTTCATTTACAAAATTGACGAATAATAAATCGAAATTTCAATTTGTACGGAATATTATATGAATTATTGGGTTAAATTCATTGTTTTCTATTACAGTCTATTGAAAGCACCTGACAGTATTATCTCGGTATGGATGTACATTGTACATGATTGTAGGTACGATCTAAATTACATAATAAGGGCTACCTGTAGAAGCATCCAACTGATCCAACACGCAGTGCCGCCGGCATTCATCATAGAATTAACTACATGATCCATAGATCACACAATGCAACATCTATCATCTATTTCTACTTATAGGACATCGTGATTTTATAGCAGAGTGAGATGAAAATATTGATTCACTCGAAAGAGTGACAGAGAGAGCCTTGTTGATTTATGCTGTTTTGGGAGCAGATGAAAAGTAAAAGCTTTTCGCGGAAGATCTACTATTGTTGTCGATGACGTATTTTGGCAGATGATAATATAGATCGATTGATCCAGTAAAAAAAGATTTATCGCAATTTACCTATATGTGCCTATTTACTAAAGGTTTCTTTTCAGCAAAGCAATTTCTTGCCAATATTTCATCGGGCAGAATTTTAGCAGACCCACCCACAACATTCCGGTACTTTTAAACATAAGGGACCATAAATTTAGAACCTAGGAAGATTTTGATTACTTCTTCTTCTTCGGTAGCTCTACAGCTCAAATCGAGCCTTGGCCTCCATCAGACTTCGCCTCCAACTCTGTCTGTCCTCCTCAGCGGATTTCCAGTCCCTCACTTGCAGTAGATTGGCAGCATACTTCTTTACTTCGTCCTACATCGGAGTCTCGGCCTGCCCACCCTTCTTCGGCCACTTGGATGTCCCTCTAAGATCCTCTTCGGTACCCGTGATGAAGGCATTCTCTGCACATGTCCAGCCCATCTCAGCCTGCTCAGTCTGGCATTCACAGAGAGCCTGGGAGCTTTTGATTACTATCAATGTTATCATGACGTATCATGACGAAAAAGTACCTACTACTAATTATTATTAAACAATTACCTATGCACCATGGGAGAAAAACCTTGGATCCCGGAATACAGAACAAAACGGAAGGGAGAACACTTGTATTGAAGGGAAAATTTATAAACTTCTGGATAAAAATAATAATAATATTAATACATCTTTAGAAGATTGTAAACCTTACGAAACAAATCAATAGTAGTAATTCTATTTATTTATTTATTTACGTTGATACAAACTGCGTAATATTGATGCAATATTGATAATATTGAATAATAAATAATTCATGTAGTTCATATAACATCTTACTGGTAAATAAATAAATATACATACATATTATATATACAGGTAATATCATTTATTACCTATGATTAAATGTTACGGTGATCGAAGTGAACACCTTGATGGAACTATAATATGATTGAAGTAAGTAAGGAGCATGTGTCCTTATAAAATCAATATTTACTTACAAAACACCAAGTGTATCGAAGAAGGAATGATGTGTTATAGTATTATTGTAACAAGTATCAAAGTGTTAACTCTTTAGACACCAATTTCATATGTTTTTTTAAACTTTCAGGTTTTAAATTTTAATCTCATAGTATTTTTCACACTATGGAGTACTTAATTTGGGACAGGTGTGCAATACTTGAGTGATGAATGTGTTCAACGAGCAATGGAAAGACATTGGAAAGACAAATGTTGGGCGTCAGTCTTCGAGATAAAATCAGAAACGAAGAGATCAGAAGTCGAACAAAAGTTAATGACATCACAGAAAGAACAGTAAAGCTAAAATGGCAGTGGGAGGGACATGTGGCAAAACATCTAAACGTTTTCAGACCGACATTTAGTAGGTATTTATAAACAAAATAATTGGCTTATTTTTTAATAATAATTGTGTCTAAAAAAAACTACGTACAATTCAAAGATTTTTTTGATATTTATAGCAGGAAAACATAATTATTGGTAAATATTTTTACAGCTAACATACCTATATGCATTCCTTAGTATTGAAAGTAAGTCAGCATTCCTGATTGAGTTAACAATATAAACACGCACGTGTTTCCTTGCCATAGTATCTAAGTACATCACACTTACTTTATTTATTTACTTACTTCATCTTTATCCATCTGCTAAAATATTATCTACGACGCACGTCCCTTCAATTCATGACAACACGTCAATGACAAAATCACACTTCGATAACAGATAGAAAGAAAACATCGTCACAAAATTGGATATCTGGAGTATGAACTCTTTGTTCTTGGTCTTTCAGCTTGAAATTTATTTATTTTGAACAATTAAAACATCACAAAAAAAAATAATGAAATTGTTCACTGAATGTTTCCATTTAGGGTGCCACCAGCCAGAGTAGTCTGGGCACATGCATCCTTTGATAAGATAACACGTTATTCCACACTTGTCGCTGGTTGCCCAACATGGAAAATTCGTGATAGTATGTCTACCCTCGTAGATACACATATATAGATCTTTAGGGCGTGCTATAGATAAGAATGTTAAATTGTACATAGAATCAAAGCAGGTACCTCTACATATAAGAATTTCAGTAGGTAGGCACACTTGGTACCTACTTTGTGTAGGTATTAGGGAAAAAACTAATAAAAACATTAATGCGCAATTGAATAGCATGAAGGATGAAGGTATTAACATATCCGCTGTGTGTAACATTTGCACGTGTGCTAAGTGGAGCATTCACCACGTGGTCAAATCAATGGTGTCCTTTGATTAACAGAATAAACATTAAACATTACATAAGCAAGCACCTATAGGTGGTATTGCGCAGTAGAGGAATTTCCTTCAATTCAATGAGAGGCGAGGCGGGTATATGAAAGAGAGGAAGGGTTTCAACAATTGACCTCTTCCCAGGTGGATTTTGTTTGAATGAATGATGAAATATTCAGGTTGATGATCCTCTAAAAGTACTTTGGTAAAATATTCACTGGGGGATATAATAAATAGGAGCAATAAAAAGAATCAAGTTGTAAGTACACAGTACCTACCTGTTTCAATTCAATGGAATAAAATACAAGTATGTAGGTACATTACCTATTCATACACTATACTTCAACTTCAGTACATAGATTCTGTCAGGTAAAGGGTACGCTCAATTAGATAATACTCGTAGAATAGCAAAAGCGTTAGTTTTTGTTGGTTGAGCTTCAGATTGAAATTTGTTATTCACAGATTATTATCATCGGGTTGATTCTGAGCTCGATTTCGAAAGCATCTGAAATATTTAGTCTTTAGAAGACAGAGACGTTATTTTAAAGTCCTGCTTGAGGTAGAAGTCGACCAGCGATAACAGAATGGAAGAAAATCGTCGTACGATATCGTGAAGATGGAAGACTGTTATGATGGTTGGTGAGGAATTTTGCAGGACGCCTTTGTTTTGGACTTGAGAAAAGCAGGTCAATAAATACCAGTATTTTCATATTTGTACATAAAATATAATAAAATAAATAAATAAATAAAATATAGTCTTTACTGAACAACTAGTATGACAAAAGGCGGGATTATTGCCTAATGGAAATCCAAAACAACGTCAACAGCTGTATATTGAAACCAATTAGATTTGTTGCAAGATGCAAATAGCAAATTCTAATGGGATTCCCACAGGCCTAGGGATTGAGTACAATAATAATAAATGTTGACATCATATGTATAGGTAATTACTTAATTAGTGATTATATCATTTTATTTGTAACTTAATTAATATCTAGTAACTATGCGCGGAATTAGTACCTAAATTGAATGGAATTGAATTGATTGAAAACATGGAGAGACAACGAAAGCTTATCCAATAACAATGTATGTATACTAGGTGTCTATTATGATAGCTTGTACGATGTCTATGTAGAATGAATTGCTAAAGTGCAACAGTATAATGAATGCCTGTAGATATAGATAATAATAATATGTTGTAAACTAATGTGTTTTAAAGTAGATAATCAGGTAATATTTTAACACTTTGGTTCAACTACTTAAAGCCACTCAATGATTAATGTTCATAAGTCTATCAGCGAAAGCCGCCGCCACGCCTGAGCGTTTGGTGATACTCGTACATACTTTGCAGCTATTAATATTAGAGAACTGATATTTATCCTGTATGGAAAAAGCTACGATCTAAGTTAGTACATATATTTCTATGACAATAACTACTTTTCTCTGCGAAATTGATTATTCCAGAAGATACTAATAGAGTTATTCTTCAAATCGACATATAAGTCCTATAGAACTCAGTAGGCATCTAGCTTTCTCTACCTGAATTGCATATTTCTATTATTGTTCTTATGAAATATCAGTGAAAACTTTTACTATAAAAAATCAGGAATAAATACCAACTGCGTCAGCCACGTACAACGTCAGGTACATAGCAGGCGCAAAGCTATCTAAGAACACGATTTGGATAAAGTAATAGGTTCAATAATGTCTAATCTGATGTAATCCAATAAGAAATGTTAGCCCCGACTTCCCTTCTGCAGAAATACACTCTTCGCCACTGTACATAGATAATTTTTAATGGTTTGATAGGAGTAGTAATATATTTGAAAATAATAGTAATTGATGATTAAATAAGGAATCAATAATTTGAAAATGATGGACGATTCTGTTGAAAAGATAACTAGGTACATTTTTAATCTTTTTGATCAGAACCGCAATGTTAACAAGTACTTATACCGAGCTTACTACTTGATGATTAACTCGTTAAGTGGATGTGAAGTGGCGCTAATTTTACAAGTTTTTTACGAAAAAACTTTACACCTACACAAGCCTTTAGTGGTAGGTACCTAATGAGACAACATCGAACATGTTTCTATTTAATTGCATTAAAATTTATTGTAATTAGTAATTATAACAGTAATAGAATCGTTGTGTATCAAGGTATAAGATATGTATTTCCTATTACCTAGTTTTTTCAATGTGATGTTGAATTTAACATTGTGGGTAAGTGCACCTATCTAGTTATAGGTACTATTGTGTTTAATAAAGTTCCATCTTGCACATCTGTCACAGGGCGCAGGTGACCGGGACGGTTGGCAACGTGCCCTATGGGACCCCAAAAGACCCTGAAAGGCCTTTCAACCCCGATTCAGGACTATGGGGTCGCGCTAATGCACGTTTGGGATATGGTCAGGAAGCAGCATCTCACTAAACAAAAAATACGTGGATTCCTTTTGTGTAATTTGCAAATGTGTTTTTTTTTCCTAAATATAATAGATACCTACTATATTTCGCAGGAAATATCTGCATTTTGTATGTGTTTTATGATACTTTATTGTACAAAAGCTACCTATGAACATAGAGATGAAAATTTATTGTAACGATCCAGCTTAGGTAGTAGGTATGTTAAAAATTCTTTTAATAATTTCGGATGAAGAATTGAAAAGGGGAAAAAAAACTTATTATATCTACTCAGTACTCATACATTCAAAAATGTAGTAGGTACATTAAAAATATACTTTCTTTTCAATAATAATATATCGTTTATGGGTTAATTATTGTACAATGAACATAAAATTATATATTTTTTCTGCAAAATAATTAATATATTTGACTGCGGAGAGCCATTGCAATCCATCCAGCACATTGTTGAAGATTGTCCTCCGAGAGCGTTTCCTGGACTAGACAAGTCACCTCACAAGAAATAATACAGATACCTGTAGAGTGTAGGTACATAATTTTAAAATGTTTTTTTTTATGATCATCTGTTTTAAAACAGTATTGACTTGAGTAATTGAGATGATGAAAATAAGTTTAGATACGAGAGTACTGTATGTATACCTACCTAGGTACTTACTTTATCCTGGAAGTTGATACTGAACCTGCCCTATCCAATTTGAATACACTCTGTTTTTTAGTCTCTCAGACGGCGTTCATTAAAATTTCAGCTGTCATAAGCTCCATTTTCATTACCAATAATTTATTTGTACAGTAAGCATCCGCGTATAAAAAACACTTCTTTCATTACTTTAGAACACATGCGTGGTTTGGAAAGGTGTGTCCGCGTTGTTTTGAAAGAGGGTGTATAGAGTACCTACCTTTACTAATGTTATAGTGGTAGGTAAGTGAAGTGATATTGTATGGAAGTGTAAGGATAATGCTAAGAGTATTGTACGTAGGTATGTTAATATGAGGGGGTTGTGCGCGTGCCGAACAGATGTTGAGATACACCCTTACTTTATAGATATTTGGGTAACTAACAATGTACTGAATCTCGCGCACCCGCTAAAATCTTACAGTCACCAACCGAAATCAGTAAGTACGTATTACGTATGTATGCCATCTTCTTCTCTAGTTGCAATCCTGCGGATTGGTTTTCAGCAAATTCCTACATTTTGTTCTCCACTCTTCTCTATTTCCCGCAGCTCTCTTCAGAATGAAATAAAATATCAATGTCTAAAGATGATGATGTTGGAGGCTACGAGGATATGAGAATTAAAACGTATTCGTAATATTAGGCAAAGTTGTAACTTATAAGAAACTAGTGAAATCATTAGAATAAAGTTTTGTGTAGGATTTTTTTTTAATTTTATTTATATATTGATTATGTATGTCCAGCAGGGTAAGTACTTAAAAGGACTCTATATAATATTTGAGATGACCAGTTGCCACACACACTGTGCTGTTATTACTATACGTGTTTTTTGCAGGAAAAATGATGTTGTATTTCACGTCATATTCTAATTATCTGTTTCAGCCTGTTTTTATATGTACCGAAAAAAATGACAAAAATAACAATAAAAATAGATAAGTAGGTCATTATGGAAACTTGTCTAAATTGGGGGACGTATAGATTCAATGCAAAATAAGTGGGCGTCGAATATTGATAAGAAAACGAGCTTAAAAATATTTATTGGCATATTGATATGGATAACGTAATTAATCCTCATACCTACATATAAGATCGTAAGAAGAAAGTACTTTGTAGGTAAACTTAAGAGAAAAATATTCCCTTACGATTTTAGGTAGGAACCTACGACAACCAGTAATACTGGAAATAGGTACTTATTGAGGGGGCCAGGGGAACTTATTTTTAAAACGACTGAAATTCCGGAACTAGGGGGAGTCCACCCCATTTTTATTCTGGTGACTATTTTTAATTATTCTCCTTCCAGAATCTTCTATGCACCTTCCCCCATACAATGTAGATGAAAGATGTGGATAATGTTTAGTAACCACATCTTGTCATGTAACTTTATTTCGTGGACTAAAATAATAAACAAGGATGATTGCGAGCAATTTATGTATTTAGTACATTATCATGAGTTCAATTTATTAGGCACCACATAATTAAACATGTGTGTGGAAGTATTGTCAGTTGGTGTCTGTGAACTGCACTTCTTCTGCAGTTTTTATTGTTTTATTTACTTAATTACTCATTTTACATTTAATAAGATCTGATTTGCCTAAGTATGAGCAATGCCAACCTAGTTAGCTGGGTCCTTTATAATTTATGTCTTAACATTTTTTTACATTTTTTACGCGGAGGCATGACTTTGCCAACATACTTCTCAGTATTATCAGCCAGAAAGTCTACATATTATCATTCACGATTCACATATAAACTCATCATCCTAATACTAGGAAAAATTCACCTATCCAGATATCACAGGATTAAGCTCAGATGCACGGGGCTTAAAATACAAGCATTGTGTCTGAAATATCAGTATTTAGAAATCGTCTTACAATATTGAAAGTATTAATAATTACCGATATGATTAATTCTATTACCGATTTAAGTAATTACAACTATGTAGATGTGTAAGTACCTAGCTGATGCAGCAGGTATTTAAAATAGTAAAAACTTTGTTGAATTCAATAAACCTAAGTACATATTTCACATAGATAGGCACATTTAGACACAAACCTACGGCATTTTTATCACAGAAGTACCAAATTTATTAAAGAAAAGACAGTTGAATTACCCTTCAAAAAGCGATGAACCTCGTAGTTTAGGGTGAAAACTAGATGTTTCATCACCACTTAATTTTTCTTATTGGGTTTTTTAAAATTTGTAATCTACTCAATTGAGGGTTACCTATTGTTCAATACTCCTTCGATACATTTAACTAATTTTCCTTGGTAAATTAAAACTTTATAGATATCCAATAATATTATTACAACTACTTGTGAGTAATCTAACCGAGTATTATTAGTTGTCCCATGAAATCAATTTTCAGTAATTCGTTTTACCTACGAGTATAATATTATGCAAGATCATAATTTCACATGATTTAAAGTTAGTAAACATGTTGAGTTTAGTCACAATCATTTCTTCAAACAAAACAAGTTATGCAAAGCGCATAAAACATAGTAACTTCTATAATAAATCAATGTTATTGAATAAATAATGATGGCATATTGATCCCTTTATGGGTTATGGATCACATTAACATTTGTTTGATAAATATTTCACCGTAAACCGGTCTAATTTTAATACAAAAATCAGTTCAAAATGCTTAAAATATTCGGGATCTCATTTCTATTGTTCATCTCTACTAGTTATTCAAATATTATGTACATTATCTATTTTAATTATGGGAATCAATATCCTTTTTTAATGTACATTTTTTTAATTAATTCAAAACGGTTTTAATATGTTAGTGTGCATGTGTTGTGTATTACGATACAATTGTAGAATAATGCGTTGTAAAGGTGATTCACGAAAACCGTTAAATACCTGACAAAATAAATAACGATAATAATAATAATAAGTGATAGATAAAAAAAAGACGGGATCTTCTATACAAACCCAGATCTTTATTACTTCTTCTTCTGACCTGGAAACAAGTTCACGGAATAGGAATTAGATTTGGTGGTAGATTTTTCTATTTCAGGAGTACGATACCATTGAAAAATCTGTTGTATAAGCTCACCATACAGTGATCTAATAATATTGGTAATCTTGAGCAGGTGCGTGTTTAAAAAATCCAAGAAATTTGTTTGATATAAAATATTATTATATTCGAAGACTTATTTAGTTATCGAATGACGTTGTTACAAGATAAGAAAAAGTATTTTCCGTCACCTTGGAGAGAAGCATTCAGGTCGTTTAGTCACATTTTTTTACAATATCCACAAAGAATGTACTGTTTTTTATAATTGTTAAAAAAATATAACAAATATAAGTAAAATACGTCTTATCGAATACATGCTTTTATTCGTCTTGGTTGATGAAAGAATTGGAATAATACGAGTAGACACCAACCTATTCGGACACACCTAATTTTAAAAATCAAATGTACAAGGAGGTAAGTAGGTACCTTACAGGGTATAAGGCGGATATTTGATTTGTGCCAAAACACGGAAATTATTTTTAAAATAAAATGTACGTAGACATATATTTGTAAGAATTATCTTCAAAATGTATTTATTTATTTATTTATAGTTTTGACGGCCACAAGGCCTCTGGAAAGTTACAATACAAAAAGTTAAAAATATCAATACAATAAAGGTACACAGCCAAATAATACACAGCAACAATAGACAAAAGAATCACAATTAAAACAGTATGTAAACACACAATGTTATTTTTAAGAATTAAAATAGTTTATGTACCGAGTAACCAAAGGTTGCTCTCTCCTCATGTCAGGGGTTGCACTTCCTACTTCACACGGTAGTAGGGGTAGGTACTGTGTGTACTATACACAATGTACATCAATATTAGGGTTCCCACGACCCAAACTATCACTTGCACCAGACTCAGGATACAACCTGACCCTGAGAAGACTATGAGAAAATATCACACAATTTTATCATCCTTACATAATATTTTGTAGGTGAACATTGAAATAAGAATAATTGTGTTTAGATTTCTTTATTCAGAGCGTATAATGTATGTAGTATGAATATAATTTTTTCTGTGGCAGAAAGTTCTTAATATCCTGGTTTTAGCATAATATCAAGATTTTTAGTAATATCAAATAATAGTAGTTTTATTTTATTTTAGTAATATTTTCATAATATGATAGATTCTTACAGAATAGGTAATTACTGACTTTGAAAATTCATGATTCTACACAGAAGTAAAATTTTACTTGTGTATTTGTTGATGATCATTGATCAACTATAGATAGATCTGAAAATCTATGTTCGATAAATTTATTTTTTTATTCATAAATGCCCATATAA
Organism: Ceraclea dissimilis; assembly: GCA_963576895.1. Taxonomy (NCBI): domain Eukaryota; kingdom Metazoa; phylum Arthropoda; class Insecta; order Trichoptera; family Leptoceridae; genus Ceraclea; species Ceraclea dissimilis. Next base: position 19,699,775 of record OY756358.1, on the reverse strand, counting down.
GCTTAAAATAATTTATTTAGAAGTAGATAATGATGTATACTATTGATGAAAAGCAATACATGCAAACTGCAAGCTCTTCACATGGAATATGGAATAGTAGAAACATCAGAAAATATACAAATCAGTGTGAAAACGTTTCATGGACAACTACATATAATAACATGTTTAAAACAAAATCACAAATTATTACTTTGGACAATGTTTTCATACAATACCTTTTATCTTATGCTTTAAGTTATGGAATACGAATAATAATATCAGATAGATAGCCCAACTCTGAATATATGGACTAAAACCTCGTGATGACTGGATAAGTACATCTAATTGATGCCACAATAGATTGAGATTTATTTGTTCAATGATTTACCTGGCTGGGATACCCTGGTGTAAAATAATTCACATTCTTGTTTTAGAAAGACGGACATCTCAAAGTATCACACATCCCCTTATGAAAGTTGTTATTGTATTCCTCCAATCAATACAACAGAAACATCCCTCGCTTTTGCAACAATAACTCGATTAATCTTACCCAATTTTTATACTCTAAATAACAATGAGATATTTTTGGAGATGCTCCGATTTCTCTTTTTTCCCATCGGAACTTTGGACCTTGGGAAAATTATTAGTGACATAATATTAAACTTATATATAAGTTATAAACACATATAGGTTACATGCATGATAAAATGGACATCTCAAATACAGAGCAATAATTTGCAGATTGCTTTATAATTTGCAAAAACCGTTATTTTTATAAAAAAAAAAGCTTAAAAGGTACACAGGGTACGTATATATTAATAATTGATAAGCTGTATAAATAATACAAGAAGCATTTTATTACACGTATGGTACAAGTATGTATTGTATTACATTTTAGGTAATTGTACATGTATGTAAATGGTTACTTCCTTTCTAAGAAACTACGATAAGGAAGGATGTACCAAATCTTTCAATTATGTATCACCTAACACCTGTCTGGCTAGGTGTGAACTATTGCTAAACATTATTTGATTGAGGATTAAAGTATAGATGTTTCAGCGTCTGTACCAGATAGTATATTGATCGGACCTACATTTAAACCTAACGCACCTATGTACTTTTTTTTACTTCAGGTACAGAGTCGGTCATTCAAGGAAGAGCCTTCAGGGTTGGGAATAGTTGAGTACGTGTAATCCGACTGTGGACAGGTGCAGGATACTAAGCACCTCCTGGAATGCTTCAATGGCTTCTGGGCAGTGTACAGATTGTGGCTTTCTGGGAGCGGATGGGAATATAGATGAGTGCGGATCGACACGAATAGAGGAAGACTTTATAGGTCGGTCACTTCATCGATATTCTGTTATTCTCGTGGGAGCATTAGATAGTGCGATCAATTTTTCATTCCCCACTCTTTTTTCATATTTTTTGCGTATCCTGTAGGAGTCAGGGTGTAGTATAAAACTTTTATTAGATATTCGATATTGATTGAGTAATATTAAATTTATTAAAGTGTCCATTGATTTACATTAAGTTATAATCTGGACCGTAGGGTCTGTTAAAAATATTTCACGGTTCCCATGATTCCTTCTCCCTTCATCAATACTGTGGCTGTCCACGACATGATTGTGTTCAATGCACATTAAAATGTATTATTATTTTCAATTGTGTATCATCCCGATTCAGAACAAGAAAGGGTATCGACTGATACGATATTTTTCGTCTCATAAAAGATAACCAATTTATGACAATAGTCTGTACGTACTTAAAAAATGATACCGGTTACAGCATAATCATGTTTCTCAAATAACTAACTAACTAACTACGCCCTTTATGTCTCCATTCGGGAGCACAGGGAGGCTACCAGGCGTCTCCATTCAGAGCGATTTTGTGCGAGTGATATTACCTCTCTCCACGTCATTCCTAACGCTCTGATCTCGTTGTCATAGGAACGGTGCACTGTGAAAGAGGGTCTTCCGGGGCGTCGGGACCCCTGTGGGTGGAAAAACAGCGCTCTCTTTGGCCAGTTGTCGTTGGGCATTCGCAAAACATGGCCCAGCCACGACCAACGTCTACCTGATGATAATTATTGTTGGACTGGTCTGAATTAAAAGTGCCAGCCATAAAAGTGGCTATAGCAGCTCGTTCGTAAACGTCAAAATCAATGGGAGCAGATAGCATACCAGTGTCTATTTCAAGCATTAGAGTATGCGTGATCGAAGTTTCAGCTAGCTTCCAGAGTCCTATCTTCTGTTTCTACTCCTTCTATTTTTACTTTATATATATGAGATTATGAGATATGCCAAAACACCATACAATCCCTCGTTCTAATTCTTTTGGATCACTTGTATATTGAATGTACGAGTGATCCAGAATATCACCAAAATACATTATAATGAAAATCAAGGGCAAGGTGATGTCTCAGACGAAAAACTGACCAAAGAGAAACTAACAATATTTTTCTTGTTTCTTTTTCTATTTTCTGCTTTCGATACTAAAATACTAAATAATGCATTCATTGAATTTGATATGAGTTAAAAAGAGTAATATTTTAATGGGAAACAATTTGAGGAACATGGGTTACTTATGAAACTGTTTGATACAGGTTCATACCTGAATCTTTTAATATTATAAGGATTAAGTACTTTATATTGTTGGTCCATATAAACTATACTGAATTATCCTTTCTATTGCATGAATCTCTCACAAATAATAATAACGGATCAAACTCTATACTTGATGCATTGAAGGCATTCAATATTCTCATCTCAAATAAGAGATGCATTTTGAATTAGCAGGTAACAACAGGTATAAAGAATATTGATTCGTTAAAATTTCTCATCGTTATAATTGCAATCTATTCATTAATAAGCGAAACCTTTGTCATGTTTTTTGTCAATGAATATTTTTATGTAACAACTTAACAAGTACAGTGTATTATATTACACAACAGTAACGACTTTCTCTTAGGACTATAATAAAAGGTTCCTACTGAAGACATGGTTTTCTATTTAGGTATCATGACATGGATTTTAGAAAACACAGAAGAACCAAAACTGTGCTGCAAATCGAATTCGTACCGAATCAGAACCAAAATATCTTCAACTAATTTGATTACAGGAAAAATAGCTGGACCTCCTCATCCCAGGACAGCCCGCCGTCACAAACAGGTCACCCGACCTAGGACAAGAGGAAGAAGAAGAAGAAGAAAAATAATTCTACTCATAGACATGACTACACGGTCTTCAAATGAAATGCTTCGCGAATAATTTTGGTTCGTGTATACAAGCCCAGATGCTTTGAAATAAGGGATGCTCTACCCACTAGATTTTTAGAATTCAAGTTCTTCTGGACGCTAAAACACTGTAACAATAAGATGGATTTTCCCTGATGGGATCCCGTAGCGATTCTTAATTTTTCTTATTAACACGAATCAAAATTATGTAAATTATTTCGCTCCCGGAAACAACTTCAGTGTATGCGTGTTTTTAGAACAGAACGATGACCTTTTTCCCTTTAAAAGCCGACGTAATAATAATACGAACAGACATATTTATAAAATAATATTGTGTAGAGTATATTAATTTATGGAAACAAAAAATGGATCCTTAAAAACAGGTAGCTCGTCGGAATTGAAAAAACTAACGGAAACAACTCAGATGTATTCATTGCAATACCTTATTTGAATAATTTGGGATGGGATGTTCAATGGTTTAACAACCAATGTCACATATAGTAATAATGTATATTTCGTGATAAACAGTGTCCTTCATTATTTAAATGCACAATTAAAGAAATCTGCTTGAATTTAATGCATTTTTAACAATAATTTTACTATTAAAGCGATTTATGTGCCTTCAAGTGTTCAAACTAGACTTTAGAATTTACAGTTTTTTTTGCAGGCTGTATAATAATTAGGCAGAGTAATAGATGACATGTGAGCAGGCGCAAGGAGAATGTATGATAGTAGCGGCGTTGCGGTGGTTTACTGACGTTGTAATTTTTGTGTTGACAGCTCGTATGTATTTACTTCCACTACAATATTGTCCACTGCGAGTATATTATAAGGTATTTTACAGAAAAGAAATGTGATTTGAATTTACAAGTTCGTGCCTCTTTTTTAATCACTCAGATATTTAAAAAAAAACTGATAAAATTAATAGGTATGTAACAAGTTTGACTTTGATTATTTTGGTATTGCAGCATAAATTTGATATTCCTAAAACAGAGTTAAAAACTTAATAGGCATCAGGTAGTTATGATTTTTATGAATGATTTGTTAGGTTTACAAAGATGACCTTTGAAAGGGGATTGCATAAAATATGCATGAAGGTAGAACAGAAAGGATGATGATGAGATGAGATCGGGATTCTATTCACACGATCCTATTCGGCAACAAAAAACTAAGACGTTGCATAAATTACTATTGTGCGAATAATATTATTCTGTGAGAAAATAGATCACGCAAGGTGTTAGAGGATGTTCGAAATGAATTAATGAGAAGAGATTAGATGCGAATTTTGCTACGAATAGGGATTCGGTCTCGTTTCGGCCCGAATTCGGGATACTTTTATGCCGAATATTCGACAGGCGCATGCTGTTTCACGAAGGGCACTAGTTTGTCTTCATTAGAAAGGAGAATGCTCATTTAGTATGGGAAAAAAACCCAGGCCCGGCGCAAACGAAATGTAACCCAAATGATAGGTAATAATTAGTAATTAAATACTGCATAGGGGGCATCATCGAAATCAATGGCTTAATGGGTAAAATACCTATTCGAAATCTTACATTGGTCACACGAATATATAAGAAAAGGAGCATTGAACAGTTACAATTGCGATTCAAAAGTATATAATATGATGAGTGTAAGGTAGCCTGTCTGATTTTTCTTCTTCTTCATCAGCCTTGATCCCTCCACTGCCGGATGTAGGCCTAAAGGTATATGCTCATGAATTATGTAAAAAATAAACATGTCCGGCGCAAACGCAACGTGACTCAAATAATAGGTGAAAATGAGTAATTAAATACTGCATAGGTGGCATCATCGAAATCAATGGCTAAATATGTGAAAAACCTATTCAAAGTTTTCCCTGTACAACTTCGAATAGGTATTTCACACATTTAGCCATCGATTTCGATGATTCCTCTTATGCAGTATTGAATTACTCATTTTTACCTATCATTTGAGTTAGGTTTCGTTTGCGCCGGACCTGATTTTTTTTTACATATTTTATGAGCATTTTCCTTTCGGCTTATATCCAGCTGTAGAGGGACCAAGGCTGATGAAGAAGAAGACGAAGAGGACGGGCTACCTTATACCCATCATATTATACCCTTTTAGACCGCAATTGTAACTGTCTAATGCTATTTTTTTTATATATTCGTGTGACCAATGTAAAACTTCGAATAGGTATTTCACCCATTAAGCCATTGATTTCGATGATGCCACCCATGCAGTATTTAATTACTTATTTTTACCTATCATTTGAGTTACATTTCGTTTGCGCCGGGCCTGGGTTTTTTTTGAGCATTCTCCTTTGCAAAATGTTTTGTTTATAAGTTTGAAAGTTTTAATATCCATTATGGCTGCTATACCCGGTGTTAAACTGAATTCAGAAGGACAGGAATTGCGTTTATGAAAGTGTGGTCGTGTTTTTTCTTACATAGAAAATTAACATTTTCAAAATTGTAAAATACCTACCTGTTTCCCCGTAGTGGACTACAGATCGAAACCTATTTCGAAACTCAATTCTTCTTTTACTACATAGAAGTGGGGAAGGGTGGATTTCTGCAAAAGGGATGCCGGGGCTTGCATTTCTTATGGGATTACGTCAGATTAGACACTATTATATGTATCTTTACTTTTTTCCAAAAGGTAACTCGATGGGAATCGTGTTCTTAGATAGCTTCGCTACATAGAGTTGTATCTTTTCGTTATTGGTCGTATTTTTGGATTCGAACATATTTGTCTGTGAAAATGTGGCCGAATAGGCCTAATAACACCGAATTCTGACTGAATATTCCTTGCAGCTTTAAAAGAGAGTTTACTAATGTTTAATGAATGTAAAAATGTATGTACTACTTATATAATTTGATACAGTTATTTGCTAGTAACAAAATCTACCTGTATCCATGAACATTCATTAGATGTGCGTGTTTCTAGACATAATTCTTCGTATGGACTTAGGTTCTTAGATTTTTGATTGTGGCTACAGTAATATTTTACCGTTTATTGCGTGTCATACTAATTTCATTAAGATTTGTGCTTTGGGCATTATGGAATAAATAAATTAACAAAATTGATACGAATTTCCTATTGTCTGACCTGCCGAGGCTGGTGAACTTTAAATTTTTGATTTATTGAAATTACAAGGTAGTCAGGTTCATTCAAATATTAATAGCACCTGACAGTAAAATACACCTAGACTTATTATATTGAACCGCTTGGCATCGCATCATAAATTTTCATTCCTTTTTGAAAACATCCTTGAGATAATTCTTTTTCTACTACACCGTTTCCCTTTTATTTGGGGTCAGCAACTTTGGTGATTCCTTCTTAACATTTAGACATCTTAAACAGGCACTTAGATACTAATTTTTCTAGAATGTCACTGTGAAATAAAAATAACGATAATATTTTTAGTTAGATATGATATAGAATGAATGACTTCTGCACAATTTATCGCTAGCCTCTTGACAAGAACTTTTCTCATCAACATATTTGAATTCATATTACTATGTCAAAAGCCACGCCATATACGGATTTCCAGTACGGCGAACCTTACCTAGTGATCGCTAGGCCCAGCGGAATACGTTTTCACTAAAAGAGCGAGCCTCATATCTCTTTTGAGGTTTATATGAAGTAGGAATCGCTCTGAGTGGCGACCTGTGCTCCCGAGGAGCGTTAGCGAAAAATAAGTAAGTAATTATATAACTAGGGACCTCTACTTTTTCTTTATAGGCATAATAAGATACCTAGTAATTAGTCTATATGAATGTTTCACAGTTGCGATCGTAAGAAACTTTAATGCTGGATTTCAGCAACTTCTTAGGTGAGGAATAGGTAAGATAGGAGATACCTAGCACAAATTTTGTATGAAAAATATAGACAAGTTGATCCTATCTTCACTATTCCTCACCTAAAAATATGAAATCCAGCATATAAGTGTTTTGGTTTGATACGAGTGTAGTAATATAGTAATAGTGGTATAGGTATGTAATAGGTAAGTATTGAATTCTTAGTGCGATACCTATTCACGAGCAGGTGTTCGGTTCCTTTCAGTAAACGGAGCCCTTCACTTTATACAAATATAGAATTGCGAGCAAAGGGGACGCGAGCCCCCGGAGCTGCTGGGGAGAGGAAACAAGCGGGGATTGAGGTGTCTCGGTCGCAAAATCTCAGTGGCAGGTGTTGTGAGTAACTTCCGAATTATAGAACATTCCAATAATAAAGGTGAGTTTATATCAGATCTTTTATAGCTGAAAGTATGTACAGGACTAGTATATAAATTGCACAATATTTTCATTGTTCAGTCACAGCAGAGCGATTAAAGTAGAAAACCTGAAATATTCCCGTACGTCGTATGAGGTGGTTGGTAGCATGGTTTGTAACGCACTCGACTGTTAATCCAGTGGGTGCGGGTTCAATCCCCGACTTACTCCACTTCACAACACAAGCTTTTAAGCTTTCTGTGAAGTGTACAAAGATGTATTTGGGTTTATTTCAATAAATCCAGATTCATTAAAAAAATGTAGAAAACCTGAAATATTCTTATGATGCGCGTACGTTCTACATATCTAAATTAATACAATTCTATCATAGTAGGTATATTCTGGATACCTGGGTGTTGCATCGAAATTGATCGATAAAGATTTCACACTTTCTTAATTCTGGTTCTATTTCTTCTTCTGCTTGAGTCCTGGCAATCTGGTAGCAATCCTTGCATCTGATTTACTTTAGCAGTTCTCTTCAAATATGTGCAAAAGATTCAGTTTTGGAATATTTGCTTCAGAAGTTCTCAGCAAGGACGTCCTCTGTCCTGACCCAACTGCCAGAGCTTTGTTGAAACTTCAGCAACGTGATTGCTATAAAATTATTATAGGAAAGTTTTTTAAAGAAATTCAAAGTTTCACAGCAAATAGTTGCCAGTGGTAGACGAAGCTTTACAGTATAGTCTTTTGATACTTGTATATAAATCTCTTCTATTAAGGTAGATACGTCTATTCTTTATTAAATATATTATTAGGTAAAGCTAGGTAGATACATACGTTTGATGATATTTTTTGTCATATTTCGTATTAAATAAAAGATGATGCAAAATATATCACCGACTTCTTTGATCCGTGTCTTTGAAGGTTGTAAAGAATAAATAATTATTTATTTTCCTTGGGCCCTATCAAACACGTGCTCCTAAGAAACCATTGTGTGCTGTTGAGATTTTACAATAGAATAATAGAATATCTCCCTATGGTAAAGAAGCAGCTGCGGAATCAAAATGATAGACGTTTTTCTAAGACGTTAACGTGCATTTGAGTAGAAAATCATAAAACTTGTTTATCATATTATTAATACCTACATATTAAGCAACAATATCTCTCCTTAGATTGGTATGAGTTCTACAGTTCTACACAAAGATATTTTTAGGTGTGTTCTTCCAAGGAGGGCTGTCATACAAGACAGAACGTTTTTGGTCTAATATTTTTTCTTGAGTGTAGAGTAGAGTGTAAGAATTCTTATTTTATTTCACCAGCCGTCGTCCTCAGCAGAATGAACCTTGAACTGTTCATATCAATGTATGTCTCTGAAAAAAATAAAAAATTCCAAAGACTCCCTAGTTTTTTAGTACTAGTATAGTACCTATAATAGTATTTTTGTTCAGTGCTCTCAAATGTCTCTTTACTAAGAGGTACAGAACATGCTGGCAACTGTAATCCCTGAAATCAACCCAGACACCAATAAGCCCATAAAATATATGAGTGAACAAACATGGAAGAGGAATATATCCAGTGGTGGAGAAATGACTTATTAAGAGGAAGAATAGGATACCTATTTTCTTATCACTTACTACGAAGACATATATATTCCTAACCTCCAATCAATTTAAGGATAATAAGAATTTTGGCTTACGCAGCACACAATAAGTTCTCAATTTCGAAGACGTCAATACTATACTTGTTTAATGTATAGTATATAATTCTATTGACGTCTGTGAAATTAAGATTTTTTATGTACAAGACATCAAATCTTGTAAACAATTTTAGACGATTGCATCGTAGAGTTGTTTATTCAAGATTCTTCTTCTCCTTCATCATTAGCTTTTTTCCCTCCACTGCTAGACATAGGCCTCTTCCATCTGTTTCCACTCGTCTCTGTTCTGACCCTTCCGCATCCAGGTTCCTCCAGCGATTTGAAAAATGTCATCGGTCCATCTCTTTGGTGGCGGTGGCCTTCCAAGGACAAGACTTATTCTTACAAGGAATTATTTGTTTAATCTATCTAATACTATATTATTTTATAAATTTAAAGCAAAGAAATTAAGACCATTGGGTTGATTGGCAGAAATCGCCAACAGGCGATAAATCCGCCCTTTGTGTATAAATTTATGTGCAATAAAGTTTTTATTTATTTATTTATAAGACCAAATTTTGTGTATTATATGCAATATTTTAGAGATACATACATATCGTAAGGATCTCACGAGATTCCAACTGGATCGGTATTATAAATGATATCAGGAGAACATAATATTATACTAGGAGAAGTATTAAATTCTGTCCATCCACAGTGATAGGATAATCGAATCAATATCGACAGATACTTTAGTAAAAGAACATAGAATCAAATTTTATCTAAAGCAAACAACTTATTATACTTATAAGTATACAAAATATTCGTATGATCCGAGCACGTAGAATAACTATGAAACTAAAAAAAAAAACATCTCGGTTATATTCGGCTCCCTTTGTGTTCCACGAATCCTTAACAAAAATATTTTTTCAGAGCAGATCGTAAAATAATAATGGTGATTCATTCACAAGCGGTATTTCATTGTTCGCTTGAATGAAACCAACAAAAGTGAAATATTACCCAAGTTAGACATCCTTTTCTTGACAGGTTCAATAGTGATGAGGAGAAGAGAGAAAGATATCTATGATTTTCGTGATTCGTTTATAAATAGCACCACAAATCACAACAAGTGTATTGCATGGATTTTTAAGATGTGTTCTTTAAATTTAATACAATGAGTGTTGGTTAAGACTTGAACATAAAAATGTTTTAGCGAATTCCTTTTTGAAAGTAAATCACGTCAGGTATAAGAATTTGCGATGGTTTTTAACTTACCTACCTACCAATCTGTATTTTTTATGTTCCTATTGTAAGTTCATAATAATTTGAAACTTTTTACGACGCGTTCTTAAACGAAGAAGAAATTAACGCTTTCCGAGAAACTTCGTATAAGTTTTTACTTAGAGATCTACATACGTATCTATACATAGAACTTTGTTTATATGACAAAAGATAAGTCGATGAACTGTGAATTTCCAATATTGTATTTTGCATTATTACTACTGCCATCTTTACTATGGTGCAATCTTGTGCAATATTTTAGAAGCGCAGAGGGCAAGTGGACTAAGAACCTCCTAATTGGAGACCTCGAGATGGGAATAGAAGCGTGGGACGGCCACAGTTGAGATGGAGAGACGACCTGGTCCGACATGTCGGTGCAACCTGGATGCACTATGCACAGGACAGGACAACATGGAGGCAGATGGAGGAGGCCTTAGTTCAGGAGTGGACGGAAATAGGCTGATGAAGAAGAAGAATATTTTAGTAACAGATAAAACTATACGTACAGTTTGTCGAGAAAGAGATGTTCTCGGATTTATTTTATTGAAATCCTACAAGTATTGCCACTGCCACTATAGTTGCCAAAAAGCTATATACATATAGCGCCTTCTCATCCAAAATCATTTCCTTCTATAGTATTTACGAGAAACTTGAGAATCTTTATAAATTATTAATATGGAACTGCTTGACTTGAGGGACACTCGTACTTCCATAATCTTATAATCTCTTTGTTTTACTGCGTGTCTTCTTTGGAAAATAAAAATTACTGACTAAATTTATTAACTAAATTAATCCACAATGTTCTATGCATAGATGTTTGCATATTTAGTTGTTACATTATTTTGTGTGAGATGTTATTCTAGATTATTCTAGAAGACCCTCGAATGGGGGCGTAAATTGAGATAAGATCTTATGCAGTACTGGAGATTGACGCACAGATTCGAGGGTTAAGATGTCAAGATGTACACACACGTGGGCAGACAGCACGCACTGAGGACGTGCACCTTTACTAGTAATCTGACACTCACGATGGGGGTGAAACTGCCTCAATTATATCCACGGTTTTTAAACTTCTTATATGATCATTATTAAAACGATATATCGAAACAAAGTTCCCGTGGAAGCTTTTGGTTTGATGGAGATAGCTTATGATTTTTTATAAGAAATACTATTTTTTAAAATGAAATAATCATCCAGAAACATTTGAAGTTAGCTGGCGGAGATTGCAACACTACAATAAGCTCGCCCTAGTGAACACATGCTTTAACGTCTATTACGTCTTACATACTGCTGTATTTTGTTATTTTAAAGTGGAAATAAATATTTTTCCTTCATCATTATCATTACCATTTCCAATTTTTTTATAGGATATAATATAAGCTTGCCCAACCTCAGACACTCCTAAATTGCTTCTTGGGTTTATAACAAACTAAAACCTTCTGTCTTAAAGCACAACTTGAAAAGATCGCTTACCAACTTTTGCGCCAACAATGTACACCAATCCCTTCTATATTTTTTATTTTATTTTTCTCACAATTTTCATACTTAAAGGTTACATTATCACAGTATATAATATGTAAAACAGATTTCTATAGGTAAAAGTAGATACCGATATGGAAGTATTTCAGTCATCAAAGAAAGATACGTTATCGAGGTATGTATTCATTGTTCGTTCATCCTCGAGTAGCTTTCGATTATTTATGCAAATCGATCGTAAATATTTAGAAATCACTGTTTAAATCAGTGGCTCGTGTCCCGGAAATGGTATTAAAGATGCAAAATACTTTCGGAAATGGAGCAGGGGCGACAACATAATGACACGAAAATAAAACGGAAACGGGGATTCATTGAACAGCCGTCTTTATATTATTATGGTCCTACTGATACGAATCATTGTTTTATTTTAGTGGATTCCTTTCATATGTGCACATTAAGAGGGTATCGACCTTAATATGGAGGATTGACATTTAGATTAAGTGAATTTAAAATGCTACGCTTCATTTTTCATTACGTGTCATAATATCATAACTGTTTTCAACAACATTTCTAATGACCCTTGCAGTGAATATCTCATCCATCGAAGATATTTATTTTCTGAAGGTGTTTATTTCCGTAGGACTCTTTTAGTGACGACCCAGGCTGGTCCAAATTACATAAAATCTGTATAATTATAACTGCACACTTATCACTTGTCACCCCACATAATGGAAAATGTTAAAATGGTTTGTATGGATAAATCAGAGGCAAATGGACAGATCAACAAGACAAATATAACTTTTTCTTTAGTAAGCTAAAAGATAAAGATTTTATTTATTTATATGAATTTCACTTTTTTCAGTTTCAAATCAAGGATAAGAAGTAGTTCTTGCAGTTCCTATCTAGGCACATTAATATTATTGTAGGTAAGCACTTCACTATCTACTTGCTTACTTAATCTTACTGCATTCGTAAGAGAACCGGTTGGTGAACAATAAGTTGGATAGTATCTGTGCAGATGTATGTAGGTATTAGGATTATTGTTATTACTATCATAATGTACCTATGTCCTATAGTATGGTATGATATTATTACCTAGGTACTATTTGTACTTGTGTATGGAGTAAGGTACTAAACTTACATCTAGAGTAGCGGAGCACGTGTGCTTCCGTAGCCCGCGCCTTGCACCAGTCCTGTATTTATAAAAATGCTTTTATAATGTTACCAAAATCGAAGTACATTATAAAGTATTTATTTATTTATCTATGGCGCAAATACAGTCACAACAGTACAATAAAACAGAAAAAGTATTCACAAACCTGAGCAATTACATTTGTACACAAATACAATAACATAAACTTAGATCTATACTATAGAGAAAACAACTTAACTAATATAATATATTATGGTTATACAATATATGAAAGAATAGGATGGAAATAGAATGAGGAGGAGGAGAGGGAGGGAAAGGAGCAGGAATTGGATTGTGAAGAAAATATCTCGTGCGGTACAATTCCATTATTAATTATAAAACAATCTAGTATTTACATACATATTTGTATAGTATACATTTCGGTTTGTTAGGCTATGACATTATGTAGTTAGAAAATGACAGAAAAACCGCAGCAAAAAAATAAATCGGAGTACCTAAAGTAGAGTTAAGTAGAGAAAAAGAGAAGAGTAAAAATTAGAACCTTACAAAACGCCTTATTTTTATAAACAAATTCACAACTCAATTCCGTAGGTAAAAATATACTTTTATAGTATATTTAAGTTCCACTGTTTTATTCAATACAAGGTATACAATCTATAATAAGCAGGAATGTAAATGACTAAATTTTTACGTAGGTATTAAAGTCAACAAAAATAGTCCTGGAAACTGTAAAACGTTGGGGCTCTGACGAAGATATTTTGATTCTTTGAGCCTCCGATCTTGGATGATTAGCTAGAACAAGGCTCCTTCTAGGTAATCAAAATATTATAAGAAAAAAAAATAGAAATTAGATATTAAATAATTTTGTAGGCTTCCGCAGCGCAATGAATCCATTTGTATTTTGTTGGTTCTTCGGGTTTCCTTACTGCGTGTAGAGTGGTTGAATAACCGAGCTTTCAGCAGCGATACTATAACTGCCTCAAGTTCACTCCACCCTGAAGATGGCTCTACACGCAGTAAGGGAACCCGAAGAACGAACAACATAGAAATAAATTAGATATTGTTTGTTGGCTTGAACCACCAAACGAGTAACATAAAATATAAATTTAATAGTGCATTGTGTTTATTGCCTATTAAGTCTAAGTGAGTACATTAACAATAATAGTTAGTAGTACTAATTACTTACTAAACTAGATGTACGTATAATCATCTACTGCTTATAGGAATAAAGCAAAACGAAACAGGACCTGCAATAATAGAGGAAGGAATAAAAATCTTTGTTAATATAATTACAGTTCTCAATCTTTCGTATTTTGCGCCACCTTTTTTTACTTTGGACAAATAGCCCAGGAAATTTAGCTTTGTAGCGTAGATAATTGTCGGAAAGCTGGAAACTATTTTAATCTCTTCATTAACAAGCAAAGAAGGTTTCCTGAAGTTTGCACCAATTTTACGCTTGTGCTAAGTACAGGGTGTCCCAAAAACAAAAAAAAAGTTGAACTTTTTTCAGTTTTTCATTAATAACTCCTAAAGGAAGCATTCTAGACAAATTGTGTTCTCCTGTGAATTAAAGTAAATGAAATTCTTCGTCTACTGAGCATAAATACTACTCTCTACTTTGAAAAATAACTGAGAAACAGCGATTTAAAATTGTAATGTTTTTCTCAACATATGACAATTTTCTTATTTTTCTTGAATCGTTGTCGAATATCTTCCAATCCAAGCTACTTACAGCAAATTTTAGTACATATGATTCAATTTCCGGTTAATTTTCTATAAACTCGCATTAAAATTTTACCTCTATATTAAATGGTTTAGGATGTAGAGGTATTTAAAGACAGACGAGTGAAATAGAGATTTTTTTTAAACGATAGATTTCGGTATGTGAAAGGTAAGATAGACTTAATTTTGCGGCTCTTTCTTAATAACGTACAATTTTTTTAGTTAAAAACCGAAATTTTGCTATTGATACGCCACTGTGTAACAACTTATATCGAAAAGACAATTTTTTTTACCTTCATAAGTTTTACTAATATAACTCCTGAACAGTTGATGTTAGGGAAAAGATATTTTACTCAAAATTTAACTAAAACTTATTTACTATAACTTAATTTCAAAATTAACTCTGTAACTTAAATAATACCTGAGTTACAGTGTTTGAAAAAAAGCATTACTAAAAAAATTAAATTGCCTCGGCTATTTTTGTTGAATAACTCCTGAACCGTGATATAGAGAAAAAGTTCAAGAGATTTAAATATAAGGTTAATAAATTTTCTATAACACAAGCGTAATAAAATAACTTTAAAAGTTGTAGTAAGAAAGTTATGGATGATCAAAGTCAATATTTTGTGTAACCATTCGACGTTTGCTTATGAATTATATTCAATTATATTTGCCTAGTAAGCACCTCCGAGCCGGTGTAGTATGAAAATAAAGTACCTGCTCGCCATATACTAGTATGAAATATATCTAAACAAGCGTCGAATGGCTACACAAAATATTGACTTTGATCATCCATAACTTTCTAACTATAACTTTTAAAGTTATTTTATTACGCTTGTGTTATAGAAAATTTATTTACCTCATATTTAAATCTCTTGAACTTTTTCTCTATATCACGGTTCAGGAGTTATTCTACAAAAATAGCCGAGGCAATTTAATTTTTTTAGTAATGCTTTTTTTCAAACACTGTAACTCAGTTATTATTTAAGTTACAGAGTTAATTTTGAAATCAAGTTATAGTAAATTAATTTTAGTTATATTTTGAGGAAAATATCTTTTCCCTAACATCAGCCGTTCAGGAGTTATATTAGTAAAACTGATGAAGGTAAAAAAAATAGTCTTTTCGATATAAGTTGTTACACAGTGGCGTATCAATAGCGAAATTTGGGTTTTTAACTAAAAAAAATATACGTTAATAAGACAGAGCCGCAAAATTAAGTCTTCCTTACCTTTCACATATTGTAATCCATCATTTAATAAATTTCTCTATTTCACTCGTCTCTCTTTAAATACCTCTACATCCTAAACAATTTAATATAGAGATAAAGTTTTAATGCCAGTTTATAGAGAATTAACCGGCCATTGAATCATATGAACTAAAATTTGCTGTAAGTAGCTTGGATTGGAAGATATTCGACAACGATTCAAGAAAAATAAGAAAATTGTCATATGTTGAGAAAAACATTACAATTTTAAATCGCTGTTTCTCAGTTATTTTTCAAAGTAGAGAGTAGTATTTATGCTCAGTAGACGAAGAATTTCATTTACTTTAATTCACAGGAGAACACAATTTGTCTAGAATGCTTCCTTTAGGAGTTATTAATGAAAAACTGAAAAAAGTTCAACTTTTTTTTTGTTTTTGGGACACCCTGTACTTAGCACAAGCGTAAAATTGGTGCAAACTTCAGGAAACCTTCTTTGCTTGTTAATGAAGAGATTAAAACAGTTTCCAGCTTTCCGACAATTATCTACGCTATACCCCCTTTTTTAACGTTAAAACACCGGTCTAAAACTGGTGCATCATTGGATCTTCGTGATACGGATACGCGTATAAAATACCTTCTTGTATTTATTTAAAAAATGCCTTAATTTTCTCAATACCTTATTTTGAAATGATCTTTCAAAAGCATCGTGACAAAATTTATTTGGAAACGGACGGGAATTTCTGTTTTTGCAATTTTTTTCTTTTTTTTTTGAGATTTTGAGAATTTGAGTTCGCTGTCCCAGGAGGCCCATGCGCAAGAAACAGATTGCCGGATTCCGATACCAGAACAGATACCAGATTCCAAGGGAAAGAAGAAGAAGGGAATTTGTCTAAAATTTACACAAGTTTAGATAAATCTAGAATCTAAATAAGAGATTATTGCACCGCGTATCGTAAAGTGCAGCACGGAGATTCGAACCTCTCACATCAGACGGCGCTCCAACTGCACATTCCATGCACTCATTGTATAGTAAATCACAGTAGTTTCTGTTGAGTAACATCGTCTTATATGACTCATTCATATTTCAATACAACAGAACAGAATAATACCAATCAGTATTAGACTACCAGCAGTACGATACTCAGTACACCGTCTGTTGGCTCCGTTTGTATAATAATAACAACCAGACGAAGGGTAACGAGTCGCATTATTCATGAATAAAACAAAACCAATTAATCAAAACGTAATGTATGTAAATTTCAACATTTTCAAGGCGCCATTAAACGCGTTACTTTGACAGAAATATTGACTGTTAATCTCTATACGAATACTCTAACTAAAGTATATCTATTATTAATGATCTCTATACAATGTTTTATCAAAACTAAATCATCGTTTAACTGCTTTTAAATTAACGTTTATATAAATAATTACTAATAATATAGAATCGATTGGGTGGTCGTTGTTTAAAAATGATGGATTTTGAGATCATTTATGTGACATTTTGAATATATCAAGGTTGTTACATAATAATATCGAATTATTTTTATATGAAATTGATTAGCAACCTAGTATTACTTACCGTATCGATTAGCCTAAGGTGTTTATAAATAATATGGGTATCAGACCAAACTATTGCAAGGTGTCAAACATTAGATAAGAGTAAATTAGTCTTACCTGCCTACTAACGATTTGTTCACTGATTTGCTTACTTGGAGATTCTATCAGCTGCATTACTCTAAACTGAATAACTTCGTGTATCAAAATGACGTCAAATGATCTACAAATTGACGACTTTTCATACACGAAGGCGTTGAGAATGTCAGCGATATTTTTTTTTGCATAAAATACTTCCTTCATATATAGTTTGTCGTAGTTAATTTTTGGAACGTTTAATTTAAAGAGAGGCATGATATGATTCAATAAATGAACACAATAATAGGTATCTCGCGTTGTTTCTGAAATTCACATAGAATTTTTGCCTATGCATTATGCAACCGTCAATCATTGAGTATCAGATGAATATGGGCACTCCAGTTTACTCTTGGACGACCTCCATTCCTAAGACCTTGTATTTAGTAACTATTATAAACACTTAAGATTTTTTGTAACACTGTCTGTTTGTTTTACAAATAAAAAAAATAATAAAAAAATAATCTCTAAAACACAAATTTTCTATTTTCATTCTATTTTTAGATATTCTCTCAACGTACTTAAACAATCTTCTACCGGTTTCACCTTATAGTCACAACACTTGTCTTGCGCTGTCTATCTGGATTATGTAAAAGTCTATTCCTGGATTTCACCAACTTTTTAGGTGAGGAATAGCGGAAATAGGAGTTACCTAGCACAACATTTGTATGAAAAATAATGATAAGTGTCTCCTATCTCCGCTATTTCTCATCTAAAAAGTTGGTGAAATCCAGCATGAGAGTACTAGACTCAATACCCGCAGTTGCTAAATCAAAAGATATGAATACGAAAATTATTGGTGATCAAATTGAGTTTGTTTAAAACCGTATATGGTTCCTACTTATATAACGAAACAATTCAAATCCGCGATACAATACAAAAATGCCTTTTAGAATTTAACCGTCACACCGGCTGTATGTAAAACTAAAAATAACATAATACCTCTTATATACAATATACCTACCCCTGCGCACCTACCCGCCAATAATGCACGAAGCCATGTAGCTGAACTAGTTAGTACCTACCCGCGAAAATTAAGCGATAATTTTATTTTTCAAGTTAACCCTTTGAAATTAAAAGACATCTGACGGCAAATGTGATTTTTTTACACAATCTACAGATTTTCCTCAAAAGATACAAAAGGTATCTCTGCATTCACATAATGCTACAGAGCAACGTTTCCCTGGGCATAGACTCGTAAGCGTCGGAATATCCATCCTGCTTTCTCCCCAAAGGAGTTCACATGATGCTACACCTCTCGCTTCTCTTGAGGAAAAACTATGATGTGTTTCCATCTGCGCAATGCAGATAAATTCAGTTCCAATTTCAAACCAGTGGCGTATATAGGATTTCATTTCGGGGGAGGGGAACCAATCTAAAATTTGACTTTGGGGAGGGGCCGGGCCCCCTCGGCCCCCCCTTTATACACCACTGCTTCAAACATTTTACACATTTGTTTTGCAATAAGTTACCGCCATTTTATGTACCTACTCAAATCGTCTAGACACACCACTTTTGAAAGTTTTACTCCGAAAAAATGTTCGTGTTCTGTTTTAAAAGTGAAACTTGTATGACACTTTGTAGCTAAACAAATTGTATGTAACTTGTACGAAACTTTGAAATTCTATAGAAAACGTAGACCAAAGCCAACAGACATTTGTGTTTTATAATAGTGGATGGATTTATTATAGTGTGAGTGGATCGAGTGTAATAATGTGTCGCGTGCCCTGCGCAGACGCAGCTATGTTATTGGCGGGTATAGAGGTATGCGCGATCGTAATGAATTCCATACTAATAGCAGTACGGCACAAGCGCTAAAATTAAATCAGAGTTCAAGGGGATGATGTAAGTGGTTTCCAAAGTGTTGCGCATCATTTTATATGTTTTTTTTTATGGGTTGGCTGGCAGAAATTGCCTTTTGGCAATAAGTCCGCCCATTGTACGATTATTTTTTTTAGTACAATAAAGATTATTTTATTTATTTATTTATTTATTTTTTAAAATATCATTT
Source organism: Ceraclea dissimilis (assembly GCA_963576895.1). NCBI lineage: Eukaryota > Metazoa > Arthropoda > Insecta > Trichoptera > Leptoceridae > Ceraclea > Ceraclea dissimilis. The sequence goes on along the minus strand of OY756358.1, from coordinate 19,680,192 downwards.
CAAGTTCTATATGTGCATTGATTATATTACCAAAAATCAGATCTATTGCAACACAGCGATGGATAAGGTAATAAAATAGAATAATGGTAACGGAAGAGGAAAATAGGTTTTTGTGAGAGTTTTTTAAAATAGCGTAGTTCGTCCAGTAAAGTGAACCTTTAAACCATTGTGTTTTTGATATTTTCCACAATCTAATAATTATTTTTCTTCTTCTTCTCTTTCACCTTGGCACAGTGGCGGATCCAGGATTTCATTTTGGGGGGGGCTGAAGATTAAAAGAAATTTTCTCGAGAATTTTTTTGTTGGCCTTTTTTTTTTTTTTGGTCCTCGCCTAAAATTTTGAGCCGTTCTTATGCGGCGGAAAGATCGCAGACGGGGGGGGAATCCTGCCGTAATCAACTGATACCTTTTTTTTTTTTTTTAGGTCGTCGTCTAAAATTTGTTGACCTTGACGCCTAAAATTTTGTCGAGCGGGGGGGGGGGGGTGAATTGCATTCACTATACTACATTTTCAGTTTAGTACTCAAGGCACTAAAAACGTCACTCAACATTTTGGGGGGGGCTAAGGGACTGAAATCCCTACATTTGTTCTATATATACTACTGTAATCCATGGTTTTGGGGGGGGCTTCAGCCCCCTAGCCCCCCCCCCTAAATCCGCTAGTGCCTTGGCATTAATCCAGTGCATTGACATGGGGTCGGCGCTCTTAGTCCTCATCCTCCAAGACTTTCGGACCTTCGGACCTCCGCATCCTCTGCCTTTTTAAAGTATTTTTTTATCGTCAACATCCAGGTGGTCTTGATTATCTCCTGGCTCCAACTTGTATGTCCAATACTCCGAGAAGTATAATGATTGTTTTTGATCGAATAAAAAAGTTTGATAAGAGTTGAATTAGTTGTACCTACCTACATATAGTATGCCCCTCAATAGCATAGCGATTGCTAGTGAATAGCACCACAGACATGTGCACTGGTAAAGAATAGGTCGCTAATACATACATACAAATACCTAATATGTATAAATATTTTAGTAAGTATGTATGTATGTAGGTATATAATAATTACGAGGATTTGAACCTGGCACAAAAATACACCGGTGCAAGTACAGTGCTTCAAAAGTGAAGCGCGCAACTATATTTTTTTATTTTATGGTCTACTATGTTTCATGAAAAAAAGAGCATACAATTTTTATTATATTTGTTTACATACCAATTTTTCCAGGAAAATTATTCAAGAATTTATTTAACAGCTACGAAATTAAATTTTAACGTAAAAATATTTTAACATTGATTGATGATGTCAACTGAAAATTTATTACAAAAAGAAGTCAACTCAAGGCTGGACCACAATGTGGAATTATGTTGTCATGTTTCTTCAAAATTTCAGTAGAGGTTCAATCAAACATTTTGCAGATTCGGGTTGACTGTAAGATATTGCTTTTGAAATAAGTCCACCTTTTGTCACACTACCGTTGTCTTGTTTTTGTAACTATGCATATTTTTCTTTGGCCAATAAAGATTTATTTATTTATCCTGTATGAATTCGTGTTTACCTTGATTATGAAAACTGTTGAATGTGAATTTGATTAAAATTTTTTTTTTCTAAAATACATACCAATCTAGTTTGCAGCCTTGATGTCACTCACTGTTATAAAAAAGTAACCATTAGGTTGACTGTACCCTTTTCAGCACCGTACCTACTACATGCAAGCAGATGCACAGATTTACTTTCATAAAATTAATATAACCGAGGTGATTTTTTTTGTAATTCATCAACAATAGATTCGGGCAACTTGCCTATTATATCAAAAGGTGTCTCTTTAGAATAAAAGGTGGTACGTCTGATGTATGATATAAATATAATAATAAATAATAATAATAATAAAGGTAGGTAAATAGAAACCTGCTCAATGCAACGGTATACGTGTTATTTAATTTATTATTTTGCTATTTTTTTTATTATAAGTTTGTCAGCTGTTATATATGAAATAGTTCGTTATAATCTCATTTTTTACCGGGTCCAGGTATATTATAGGTATGTTTTTAGAGAAAGTCTAATACTTTAAAAGATTTGCACAAAACACACAAAGTATTTTTTTTATTATTATTTTAAGTTTAGGTATCTTTATTTAAAATGTCATTCATTGCAAAAGAAAAGCAGGCAACATATGAAAAAGCATTTAAGAAAGAGTGATTTTGTAATCATATTTAGAGGTTGGGTTATCACTTTTTTATTTGTTTATTTATTTATTCTTAAAATGAATAAAGTAGGTATACACGTAAAAAGTGGGCACATAACAGATATTAAACCATTGTTCACTAAGGCGAGCTTATCTCAATGCTGCAAGGTGAAATTCATACAAATGACTCAGGTGAATTTTAGGTGTTCTCTGAAAGATGTTTGAAGAGATCTCAGATCATCAGACGATGGAGGATTTTCTTTGAAATCATCCACATATTTAGAGTACTTAGTGCATTTATTATCATCATATTTAAAATATAATATGCATTACTCTAACCTGATTCATAAAATAAATATGGAAATATTGCAACAAACTTTCTATTCAAATTCATATTTTTTCATAACGGACTCAGAATAAACACCTTGCATGAATTATTTATTTATTCTATTACACAATAATGTAAATTGTATATGTAATACATATTCATATGGTTGTACATCTGTATAATACCAAAAATAGTTTTGCATATTTTTAATAGTAAATACACTACAAAACACATGGGCATTAAAATTGTAGCATTTGAATATGTACGAGTAAGTCAATTTGTGCTCAATTATGAAGGAGATTCGTCTCCAGCGCGAGATCTGAGGCTGTCAAATAATGCCTATGGAGCAAATTATTAATTAATATTACTATTGGCAAATTATTGGGTCTAAGTGGTCTGGACATAGAAAGTAAGTATGTAAGTATTTGGGAAAAACTTTTGAGGATTATGTTTCGAATAGGTATATAAATTTATCTGTTATTTGGTACGTTAGTCAAATAATGCAGCACACATCGGAATGCGATTTAAAATACTAGGATAAGATATTATTACAAAAGTATAACACCTTTAACAATTACATTATACGGACGAAAATCACATATTTTGCATTAGAGAGGTCACATAGTATACTTGAACCTAACAAATAATTATGATATCAAACTAATTATTATGTCAATCTGTATATTCAACAGAACACAATGTTGTGGAATAATAAGTAGCTATGAGATTTTATAACAAATTAGAATCTATACAAGTTCTTACATGAAGCAGTTAGTGTGTAGTGCAATGTTATATTAGTTTAGTAGTAAGTACAGTACCTTTATAATGAGGTCGATGTTAAATGGAATAAGAAATAGTATGATAATCTTGTATGTAGACTGTAGAGCGACAACTACTAACAATAAGAATAAAAGGAATGAATACGAAACCAATATGGAGCCAAAAGTTTCTCCCTAATAACAATAAATGCAATAAAATTATTAATGTTTATTGTGATTTCATACTTACCTACAACCATTTCTTTGTATGATCCCTTAAGACGGTAAAGTATAATATTATCAACATATTCATAAACTAAACCGTTGGCCAAATATTTGATGTACATAAAACTTTTTTCTCCTCCCGGCATACAATCCTGCAGCAAGCACTCAATCCCTCCACCAGCCGAGGTTTTCATTTCTTGATAGCTGCCACAGCGCACATGCGTCACCTGGTCTATGTAGGACGGCCTCTATGATTAATATGCCTCAATCGTTCTCTCGACGATTGTATTTAAAGAGCAGGTCTGAGTGCCTATATGTTTTGACCTATCCTGTTGGATCATTGTTGGGCAACTCTATTTTTTTTAAACGCATATGGCAAAAGACCCGGCAATTACATATTTAGAGGTAGATCTCTTAGCCAATTGGCAGCGTCAGCAGTGACCTCGTGGATTTCAGTTAGACCGCGATCGAAACCAAAAATTGGACACTCAACTTTATGAACCATCGTCTGGCGACGACCACATTCACAGTCGGGGCTCGGGGAAAACTCCCATCGATGAATAAGGTTTGCGCATCTTCCACGGCGGCAACTCTGTTCAACTCGTTATCAAGCCGGCTTGTTTTTTTAATAGATGAATTAGTGAAATGAATCATTTCTGCTGAAAAAAATTGATAGTACGGGAAAGATTTCATTTAAGAAGACAATCAGAACAAATATACGCAACGAAATATTCTTGAAAGTTAATAGTTCATCCTGAAGATGTTGTCAGCACCGACACCGAAAGTTAGAGGAAATATATGAAGGAAAAATACGCTCTGTGATAAATCTCTAAAAAGCGTACAACCAATGAGAAAATATATGAAATCATAGTGAAAGTAAAACGCACTACACAAAACGGTTATGTTCCTTTAAAGGGCGAAGTACTAGAAAACAAAAAGTATCAATTGTTTACATTAATTATTCGTAATTTCTAATATTGCGGTTTTCTTTAAAATACCCATCCATATATGGCTGGTGCCTAATACATACATAAGAGTAACGAATTTATTAATAGAAACTATTGCAATGTAGTATATAAGCGCGTGCAGATGTATATTATGATAAGAAGGGTGAATTTACTAAATATATAAACCCAGTTCAAATACTATTTTTGTTCGAGTTTTCGCTTTACGAATAGTGAGCACAAATCAATTCAAATTATTTTATGGACTATTTAATTTTAACATATTTTGTTTTTAGTCACCATGTGCTGAATAATGTTCACAAATTTGTAGGTTAGATGGCGAAAATATTAACAAGTACACAGCAAAACCATTGCTTTAAGGAATCTGCTTGCAAACGCAATCCCAAATATTTATAGTATTGTATCGCGAAGTGTAGTTTATTAGGATTTGAACCCATAGCACCTCCCTTTTTCAGACCGCAATCCAGTTAACTGCGATAACCATTATCCATTCATGATTTTTTTTTATTGTTTTAACTTTTGGAAGAACTGCTTCTAAAGCAACGAAGGTGCCAATTCTTGAATTACGAGTCAGTTGGTTACAATTAGAAGTCTTAAGTTTGTTAAAATAATGCTGGATTTCACCAACTTCTTAGGTGAGGAATAGTGGAGCTAGGAGCCACTTAATTTTATTTTTGGACCAGGTCATGTGTTTAAAATTTATTTTACTACGAAGTAATTGAAAAAAAACAATCGATGTGAGTTAGTAGGTACGTAGTTGATTAGTTACAGAATTGAACCCAATGTTCTAAAAATTGATGGCTATACAATTAGAATTTTCGTGACGTATTTTTCAGTTGTTTGTACAATGATGATGAAAGGATAAATAAAAAATTACCTGGGTGAAAGAAGTGGTGTAAGAAAACACGGCCGTCCAAGAACTACATGGCTGAACCATATTAACCAGATCCTCAAGGACGGACGTGTTTTGAATAAAAGTAATCGTAGAATGTGTATGACGAATTGCATGAATGTGACGGAAGCTCGAAGTGTGTGCAAGGATAGGAAAGTCTGACCCTGCAAGGGAGGTGGCGTGATGGTATGGTATAGTATAATATAGTATAGCTTGATTCTGCGTTCGTTTGTGAGTTTGGTTGCATTACACTGTGTAGTGTGTAGGCAGTTAGAATTGTTTGCAGTGAAGGAATGAGAGGGTCATACCATATACCATCAGCTGGTGACAGTTTACTAACTTGCACCCCTGATTTATATCAAATAGTACGAGTAACTATATAAAGCTGTAGATTCGCGTGCAGTGAAGGCACGTGGTTTGAATCTAAATGAAAAAAATAAATATAATACATTATTAATTGATTGAATATTTATTTTGTAGAACTCCATTATTAATTTAGAGTGTTAGAGATAAAGCGATGTTTTGGGGTGAAAAAAGAGTGTTGTGATGGTATAGTTGTGGTGATGGTTTTTGAGAATGGCCTAACAAGCCGAAACATGTAAAACCATAACACAAATATGTAAGTAGAACTCAGACACGTACTATAGCGTTAACATTAAATTAAAATTAAAATAGTTTCTAAAATATTATATGTGTACACAACTCTATTGGATAGGAAATATTTGCAGGGATTCTGCTTGAAACTGTGTATATTTAGTTTCAAACTGTGCCATCTTAAATTTGCAGGTTTAATAAGACAGAACATCAGCAGCTTCACTCGTGATAGTCAATTTATCGAAATTACTTATAGATGACAACGGGAATACAGCGTTAAGATGGAGACAGAATTCAGGTCGGAAACATCTAATTACCTGTACTGTGCACACCATTACTTGAAACTTTTTGAAACAAAATTTGCATCTTATATTCATAATTCGAAACTTACATGAATGAACGAAGAAGAAACCAAATTTTTTGCGATAATAATATAGTTGAGAAATCGATAAATTTGTATCGTCGATTAATCTTCTTGACAATCGCCTCACCAAGTTTTATGATGGTGTTTTCAGTAGGCGGTACGAATTTGGATAATTCTTTCCTGACTCAAATGTATCAGAAAGATTCCTAGGACAATTGATCAAAAAACAAAATGTATTAAAGGTCACTCTCCGCCCTTGAACATTGCACATGTCCTGGCATCCCCAAATCAGAGATACCCTTACACACATTAGTATGACAATGAATAAAGCCGCATAGTTCCACGCGCGCTGTCTGCATTTTACCTTCCGTTACAGGGGGATGTATCAACAGCTATTATTACACAGGGGGATGATGGAGAAGATCATAATAATTTCTCTAGAAGCAAGGGAGGGTAGGTGCTCTATTGGTCTATAGTCTCTAGATCATCCCCCAGGATGCGTAGGCGCACCTGCCGGGCACGTGGCTTCGAATACAATCATTTTCTACAAACCGTAATTTAAATTTCATGTACTGCACTTAAATAATAATATAGAGTTTTGTGTACAAAAATAACCTTTAGTGTTCAGTACCAGATATGGTGACCTATTTTACGTAGAGTTATAAGAATGAAAGCTAGTTCATCATGCACAGGATTCTTGCGAAGAGGTGAAATTAAATCAATTGCACTTCAAGTATGCTTTAATTGACGATCCGGTAATTTCCCTAGCAAAAAAAGGAAGAGAGACTTATAGAAAAAAATACTGATATCTATACTCATATTAGGTACATAATCGGCAAAATTCAGACTATTTTATTGATAAATGATCCATTTTAGATCTTCCTGAGAAATTAAGCCGAAGAAAATTAATGGACTGTATCGGGAAATACTCCAGGAAACAGAGCTATCAATGTAGAAAGTTGGTTATGACTTCAGGTCTCATTCTGGAATGATTAGGAATACTTATTTTAAAAAGTCGTCCAAGTTTTCTTGAAAAAAAAAACGAAATAGGTATATCATATATGTCTAATTTTGAGGATTATGTTTCGAATAGGTATATAAATTTATCTGTTATTTGGTACGTTAGTCAAATAATGCAGCACACATCGGAATGCGATTTAAAATACTAGGATAAGATATTATTACAAAAGTATAACACCTTTAACAATTACATTATACGGACGAAAATCACATATTTTGCATTAGAGAGGTCACATAGTATACTTGAACCTAACAAATAATTATGATATCAAACTAATTATTATGTCAATCTGTATATTCAACAGAACACAATGTTGTGGAATAATAAGTAGCTATGAGATTTTATAACAAATTAGAATCTATACAAGTTCTTACATGAAGCAGTTAGTGTGTAGTGCAATGTTATATTAGTTTAGTAGTAAGTACAGTACCTTTATAATGAGGTCGATGTTAAATGGAATAAGAAATAGTATGATAATCTTGTATGTAGACTGTAGAGCGACAACTACTAACAATAAGAATAAAAGGAATGAATACGAAACCAATATGGAGCCAAAAGTTTCTCCCTAATAACAATAAATGCAATAAAATTATTAATGTTTATTGTGATTTCATACTTACCTACAACCATTTCTTTGTATGATCCCTTAAGACGGTAAAGTATAATATTATCAACATATTCATAAACTAAACCGTTGGCCAAATATTTGATGTACATAAAACTTTTTTCTCCTCCCGGCATACAATCCTGCAGCAAGCACTCAATCCCTCCACCAGCCGAGGTTTTCATTTCTTGATAGCTGCCACAGCGCACATGCGTCACCTGGTCTATGTAGGACGGCCTCTATGATTAATATGCCTCAATCGTTCTCTCGACGATTGTATTTAAAGAGCAGGTCTGAGTGCCTATATGTTTTGACCTATCCTGTTGGATCATTGTTGGGCAACTCTATTTTTTTTAAACGCATATGGCAAAAGACCCGGCAATTACATATTTAGAGGTAGATCTCTTAGCCAATTGGCAGCGTCAGCAGTGACCTCGTGGATTTCAGTTAGACCGCGATCGAAACCAAAAATTGGACACTCAACTTTATGAACCATCGTCTGGCGACGACCACATTCACAGTCGGGGCTCGGGGAAAACTCCCATCGATGAATAAGGTTTGCGCATCTTCCACGGCGGCAACTCTGTTCAACTCGTTATCAAGCCGGCTTGTTTTTTTAATAGATGAATTAGTGAAATGAATCATTTCTGCTGAAAAAAATTGATAGTACGGGAAAGATTTCATTTAAGAAGACAATCAGAACAAATATACGCAACGAAATATTCTTGAAAGTTAATAGTTCATCCTGAAGATGTTGTCAGCACCGACACCGAAAGTTAGAGGAAATATATGAAGGAAAAATACGCTCTGTGATAAATCTCTAAAAAGCGTACAACCAATGAGAAAATATATGAAATCATAGTGAAAGTAAAACGCACTACACAAAACGGTTATGTTCCTTTAAAGGGCGAAGTACTAGAAAACAAAAAGTATCAATTGTTTACATTAATTATTCGTAATTTCTAATATTGCGGTTTTCTTTAAAATACCCATCCATATATGGCTGGTGCCTAATACATACATAAGAGTAACGAATTTATTAATAGAAACTATTGCAATGTAGTATATAAGCGCGTGCAGATGTATATTATGATAAGAAGGGTGAATTTACTAAATATATAAACCCAGTTCAAATACTATTTTTGTTCGAGTTTTCGCTTTACGAATAGTGAGCACAAATCAATTCAAATTATTTTATGGACTATTTAATTTTAACATATTTTGTTTTTAGTCACCATGTGCTGAATAATGTTCACAAATTTGTAGGTTAGATGGCGAAAATATTAACAAGTACACAGCAAAACCATTGCTTTAAGGAATCTGCTTGCAAACGCAATCCCAAATATTTATAGTATTGTATCGCGAAGTGTAGTTTATTAGGATTTGAACCCATAGCACCTCCCTTTTTCAGACCGCAATCCAGTTAACTGCGATAACCATTATCCATTCATGATTTTTTTTTATTGTTTTAACTTTTGGAAGAACTGCTTCTAAAGCAACGAAGGTGCCAATTCTTGAATTACGAGTCAGTTGGTTACAATTAGAAGTCTTAAGTTTGTTAAAATAATGCTGGATTTCACCAACTTCTTAGGTGAGGAATAGTGGAGCTAGGAGCCACTTATTATTATTTTTGGACGGCCTCTATGATTAATATGCCTCAATCGTTCTCTCGACGATTGTATTTAAAGAGCAGGTCTGAGTGCCTATATGTTTTGACCTATCCTGTTGGATCATTGTTGGGCAACTCTATTTTTTTTAAACGCATATGGCAAAAGACCCGGCAATTACATATTTAGAGGTAGATCTCTTAGCCAATTGGCAGCGTCAGCAGTGACCTCGTGGATTTCAGTTAGACCGCGATCGAAACCAAAAATTGGACACTCAACTTTATGAACCATCGTCTGGCGACGACCACATTCACAGTCGGGGCTCGGGGAAAACTCCCATCGATGAATAAGGTTTGCGCATCTTCCACGGCGGCAACTCTGTTCAACTCGTTATCAAGCCGGCTTGTTTTTTTAATAGATGAATTAGTGAAATGAATCATTTCTGCTGAAAAAAATTGATAGTACGTACACATGATTTTAAAGAAAAGCGTTATCCGAACTTCTCTTGTAAGTGTTCCTTCCTACATGCCTTCAGCGTAGGCGCCCATTAAGAAAAATCAAAATAGTAACTAATGTTAACAGCTTTACGAACAAGTTGCATGAAGATATCGATTTAATTCCAATGAGAACAGTAGTACAGGTACGAGTATGTACAATGCAATGAATATGGTAAAACTTAGTGTAAATTTTATTGCATTGTTGTGCAATCGAATCTGCAATCTTTTAGAAAGGGGAACAATCGGTAACGTAGTTAAGTGCATAATAGGTAACCCAGTAATGATATTGAAAATAAAACATTCTGTACCGTATACGATACACAAGTAATTATTAGTATTATAATATGTATTACATATTCTAATGAACCCCTTTCTCTATTGTAAGGAGAGTACTTAACAATGTGCGTAACAATAAGAACATGTAATGAAATAAAACCAATATTTACCACTTGTAAATTATCGCTCAAGAATAAAAGTATGTAATGTAAGCATATAATTTGTCGCATATCAAACAATAAAATATATAAGATTCAATGAGAGGCAACCGTGTGAAATCGATATAACAATAAATTGTACAATAATTTTTGTATTATTATACCCGGTTAATAATTGAGGCAATTATAATAAGATGAAAGAAATTTAGTGGAGTTGTTGACGAAAAAGTAATAAGTTTCTCACGATTCGCGATACTTTTATAGCCTTTTAAATTCTTAGAAATAATTTAACGCAAACGACAGTTGTTAGTTCATTAGGATCTCATATTTCCATTATTAGGTACTTATATATTGTATGGTTTTTAAGAGATAATATGTCTTGTATTTATTTTTTCCTTCCTCAGCCTCTAAAATCCATTGTTAAATGTTGCCTCCCCTTTGGTCTTTCACAACTCCCTGTCCTGGGCACACTGGATCCATTTCCCTCCGGCAAATTTCCTGAAATCATCAAACCACCTTTGCTGGGGTCTACCGACGCTTCTTCAGCTTGTTCTTGGTCGCCATTCCACTATAGTTTTTGTCCATCGGGAGTCTTGGCATCTGGTACCATCTGTACCTAGATATTCGGACGTAAATGCGCAAATTAAGCATTTTGGATTCATGCGCATAAATTAAACATAACATTATGTTTGAATAATAATACGTGATATTACAAGGATCTTAGGGGAAATTCCTAAAATAGCACACATTATAAACATGAATAAACACATACAGATTTCTTAATATTATTTAGAACAGATTGTTTTATGAAGTCATAAAATGAGTTACTAAATATGTTGTACGTGCCCAATCCCGCACAGTCCAAATCAATGTGGATATTAGTTATTATTACTACAAGCTCAGCTGGGAAATCTGGTCGCATAGGGCACCCCCGATCTTTTTACGTTGCGATCCAGGTGCGTATGACCTGCTTGCCGCCGATGTATCACCTGGGTCTGGGAGAGAGAGAGAGAGAGTAGGTAGGCCCGCCCGTGCATGTGGTGTTCCCCAGGTGTACCGATCACTTAATTGTAAACAAAATGGTTTTTACCGTAAACAATTTTAACGCACCATAATATTATCAAAATAATTTATCACGACTGTGTACTACCAAATACCTTTTATATGAAACCGGCTGGGCTTATTGATTTCTTTTTTTTTAATCAAGTAAACGCTGCGCTTACTTGCATCAGGCTACTGTGTTTTAAATATGGCGTGTTGTATTGGAAATGTAAGAACATGGTAAGAACACACACTTTATAAAAATTAAATTTCATTTTATAATCTACTGAATTTCATCTGTCTCTAAACAATTTCTTGTCTGGAGATAGTATCTTTGTGTATTTATTAGAATAATTCACTTACATAAAGAAATGAATTTATTACGTAAGTGACATTAAGCATGATAGAAATATATCTTTATTAACTTGTACGTTATGTCACATAATCCTTAATTACAATATTGTGAAAATGTCACACAAACTATCATTATACGATATTGCGGCTATTCAATATAAAATCGATACATATCAATACGCAATAAATTAATCGGCAGATATTGTATCAGCTACTCTAATGCAATATACAGTGGTTGAGTTTCCTTAATCCTTGATAAAGAAAATATACAGTTTGTAGTCGTGCGTAGTTAGAAATCATATTTATTTTCATGTGGACATAATCTAGGTACTAATGTACAATCATAATACATACCAATAATGGGGTAACCAGAAAATGCTATATGTGTAAAAACATACAATATTCTCCTAGGCGAAGAAGGTGTGAAATTCCTTATGGGAGTTTTAGAAACACTTTATTCATACAGAACACTAAAAAAAATAAGTAAAAAAACAGTGGGGACCTATTGTATTTTTGACGAAATAGAATTCTGCATTTGTGTTAAAAAACAGAACAGCATATCTTCTTCTTCTCTGGGTGCCATGTCAGGTCCCCCCGACGTCGGCTATCACTCTGGCGTAGGCCTCCCTGTCCTGTGCTAGCCGGAACAGCTCCCCCACCCTCTGGATTCCGGTCCATTGCCTTATATTTCTTAACCAGGACATTTGCCTTCTCCCCACGCCGCGACTTCCTTCAATTTTCCCCTGCATATCTTAATTTTATTTATTCACAAATATTTACTTACAGAATAGACGTTAAAACTTCCTTGCTAAAAGAAATTTAAAATGTTTTGAGTTTTAAAAGGAAGACTCCCAAAAAATATAAAAAAGTATCAGTTCATTCTACAGTATGGACTATCACCGAAGAATTATGCCAACTTATTCATTAGAAATGGATACGTTGGTTCAAGATCCCGGTAGGAGATCCAGAGGAAGATCCAAGCGCAGAGTGACGTTGTACCGGGGGATGCGCTAGATAGAGCAAAGTGGCGGCGAAAGACCAGAAAAGCAGACACCACCATGTGGGATCAATAATTGCTAAGGAGAAGAAGAAGACGTTAGTCCAAGATTATTATCCTTATTTCTGTCTGTTTTCTTTACTTTTTTGTACTCGTGTATGTATCTGTAAATAATTGTAAATATGTTTCCAACCTTGGACAAGGAAACTGAAGGAATGTAAGTTAGGGGTGGAGTTGTCGGGGGGCTCCCTTCTGGCTAACCCTGAGCCCACCTCTTAAAAATATGTTGCCAAGAAGTGCAGGTAAAGAGGACGCTATTAATGCGCCTGAGCTACCCGGGGATGCGGAGGCCTTAAGCCCGTGGGAGTCTTTCAATAATATTATCCTTGTGTCCATATAACATTATACACTATACAGGTAAGGATAAAATATTTCGTAAAAAATATTTTGTCAAGAAGTGCGGGTAAAGAGGATGCCATATGCACCTGTGCTACCCGGGGATGCGGAGGGCCTTAAGCCCGTGGGAGTCCTTCAACGTATCCTTGTGTACATATAATATTATACAGGTAAGGATAATAGGTAATTATATTGGTAGCAATTATATAGGACTGTAAGGTATAGGTAATATGAGTATAATATAAAGTGGTAATTGGTTGTTCGTAGGTAATAATGTATGTAAGTAGGCAAAGTAATATGTAATGAGCTGCTTAGTTGTTACTACCGCAATTACAGGTGAATGAGTACTACAATATTATAATGCCATATTGAATGTAAGCACAATAATGTGCATTATGTTATTATATAATAAGTTCAATACTTAGTACTGAAATCAACACAGGATAATAATAGACCAACTAGGATATTAGTTTTCTATATTTCATTGAATTATAATTCATTCTCCTGCGTCTGTATGTTGTATTATATTAATTATAAAGTATGATTACTGGAAAAATATTTCTACAACATGGCAAGAAAAGTCTGCTATAATTTGTTAGGAAAGTATAAGAACTATGCGAGGATTGATTTGGGTTTGGGATATACCTAAATTATTTTAGATATAGAACCGGAATTTATCTGCATTTCACAGACGGAAATACATTACAGTTTTTTCCTCAACAGAGACGAGAGGCATCTTCATTCACATAATGTAGCGTTATGTGAACTCCCTTGGGGAGGAAGCAGGATGGGTGTTCCGACGTTTACGAGTATAGTATAAAGAAAATAGTATTCAGACTTACCTACTTGACTTACTTAGAATGAATCGTACAATTTCTTCTTAATAATTCTTCTTTCTTCTAATTTTCATTTCATATTAATGATTTGGACATGGTCTATCCACGTATTCTCTAAATTTAATGAAAAGCTCGCTGGATACCTGAAAAACTATTGGATATAAACAAGATAGCAGAATAATTAGTATTTTCAGTCTATAATTGACATTATGTTAGGAATTTCTTGGCGACTTCATATTACCAAATTATGAGAGAAATAGATATATGACACCTACATCATTATTTAACTAATCCCAGGATTGAAACAAAATGATGAAATTTTATCACAAGCTGTGGTGTATTTATTCTCGTAATAGCCAGTCATAAAATACGCGACAAGTTCAAATACTACAAAAGGAGACTGATGGCGAACTTACATATTCGTTTATAAAGTATGCAGTATAGTATTAAATCAATGTAGGTACTGATGGAGGGTTTTATTTTATAATCAAGTCAACCTTGGCCCCTTCGTTCACATATCCGTTAACGATCAAGGGAACATTATATTCGTATTGTTATAAATCCGTAGACTAACTCGATAATACAAAATATACAAGCAAGTGAGAACTATAGGTAATGTAAACATAATTACCTATATAATTTCATTGAAAATTATAGGCTATAAGTATATTATATGCAGTTGCACCTATTTCAAGTAAAAATACGAGCATTACTAACACCGCTAACAGCCAATACTATATTCATACTTTGTCTTTCAAGGTTCAAATTGACGGTTATACAAAACTATGGAGAAACCTCTCGCCCCTTTATCGGAGCATATTTGTTGGTTGAAACCGATTGCTATAAGAATTAACATTCTATTGACATACAACTCTTACTATAATGTTCCACATGATAACAAAAGGACGTTAGAACTCAGGAACTGACATGAGACATCGTTACTAATGCTGAATAATTTTCTTTTCAATTTTCTTCGTCGTCCTAGCTTTACACTATGATACTTACTATTTAGATCAAAAACGGCCTTTTTAGCTGTCAGCAACATAATCGTCTCCAAATGTTCTTAATCTCGGAGAGAACGACGATATGTTCCGAATGCTTCTATGCTTATATGGATTGTGTCTAAGCCTTGAATTACCAAAGACATCATATTGCTTCTCCACGGAAAAACATGGAGACTTTAAGATTTCCCTATTCTATATGGTACGGTGTACTTAGGCAGTCAATTCACTCCTAATGCTTTGATCGGATTGTTGTAGGAGAGTCACAGAAACTGATGGTTACGTTTGGAACGTATTATAAAACATTGGAAAAATAATTTCTTCAACAGGTTTACATGTAATTTAGAGTACCTACGCTTTAAAAACATTAACAAAAGTCAATTCTATTTACATTTGCGCATTGCGGTACAATAACGAGATCAAAGAGAGGATTGAAATGCACAACTAATATCAGATACAGGAGTTTTACTACGCAGTTACACAGGTACTGTAATAATAATTAATGATACAGATTAATTAACCGTCCCATTAATTAGATAACCGAGCGAATGTTCGCACTGAGATGTCTTATACAAATCAAAACCCACCCATAGATTATAGAGTGAGAATCAAATATCATAAATTTCTTTAAGCTCTCCGCGATAGAACGACTGATTTTAATTAACTGATGATATTCTCAATACAAAATAATAAAAAAAACATTACATACAGTAAGATAAAATAAATAAGTATTTTATTTTATTTACAGAATCAGACAGTTATATAAGTAAATTTTACATAGAAGAAACACATCACCAACAAATAAACCAGCAAAGATTCCACATTTCACCCAATTACAATACCATGAACGAAAAAACACACAAAGAAAATATATATACAAAAGCAAAAATAAAAACAAAAATACAGCCTGTGGTCATTCTCAGTATGAAAATAATTAAGATCTTTCTCAGTTCAGCAACATCAAGGGTAAATAATATTCAATAGGTACGTTATTAAAATTTCATGTAAAACGAAATCCCACTTGGTCGTTGTCTTTCGGGATGACCTCCTGAAAGATGGTGGGACAGTTGGAAGAGTGGAAAACTTTCTTCCAGAATGGGTCAACTAATCTAGGAGAAGAAGTTTATAAATGTGAATTTCACAACAGAATCTATCATTGCTATTTGCAAAACTGTTTCCTGGTTCGCTCATAATAGTGCTAGATATATGTATAAGGACTATAAACTAGGAAAGTTGTGAATAGTTTCTGTTGTTTCTGTTCACAATGTCTTGGAGAAATTTTAGGAAGAAATTTCTGCATTCATGTAAGTAGGTACTAAGATTGCTTCATTTACGGATTATTATTTATTAGGCATGTATAGCTTACTCTTGGTGTGTGTATTGATCGCAATGTGATATTTAGCGTGTCCATTTATTATAAAGCTATAGACTAAGTATAAATAGAAGTACGAAGCAAGTGATTCAGCTATAATTATAATATCTTCATGAACGCAGATTAATCGCCTGACATTCTGACACGGTAATGGGACGCGGTAATTGGCATATCACTAAGTGAGTTATCGCACAGTGCGCGCCGCTCCGAGCTTTATTTGAAGGCTGTTCAACAAATTGAAAAGTAACCATGAAAATTATTTTGCATTATCGTATAATGGAAATCACTTGTCATTTTGTCGTCCACGTTTGACTTTTATAGCAGTTTTATATACGACATATTGTGTCTATTATAAAAGTAATCGTAGACTGAAGTATTAGTCGTATTACCTTAGTAGTTTGTGGGGTATTTACTACGAGTATTACAGTCGTGCAATAATAATGCAATAATTCTCATTAATCGTGTTTCAGTCTTCTCATAAGTTTTCTTATAGGAAACAAGAGAATTTTTTCTCTTGAAATGAAATGGCATCTTTACCTTCTTTTATTTTTTCACAATAGCGCCAAGACAACAATTATCACAGGCTAGATAATAGTTTTGAAAAATACGCAGCCTCACTAAGTGTGAGTCTATTCTGGTCTGTGGTATTTATAATATTATCATTATTTTTAGATATTTACAGTCGAACTATATCAGATAATACGAGTACATACATTCCCGTTTTAGAACTCAATTTCCATTAAATAATTTGATCTGCAGCCTTTGTCAATATTTCCAGCAGTATCATTCGACTCAACTTCAACATTCGACTTGCAGATGCTTCGTTCCAGAACCTAAGACGGTTCTGTAGTATAGGTACGTTCATTCTATATAGGATACTGTCAGGTGATTCAACGCCAATTGAAAATCAAAATGTTTTTAGAAGTTGATCAACCTTACTTTTATAGGCAGTTTGCGATGTTTCCTTCCACTAAACGCGATTCTATCACATTTACTTGAGTACACTTGATATCAAGAGAACATTCATGTATTCCTATTTGGATTTCGAAGAGAAAACCTATAATTATTATTAATATTTAATACAGTAGCTTGCAATAAAATTATGTTATGAGTGAAATATAAATTATACGGTAGGACTTTATTATTGCATCGTGAGTCCCATCCACAAAGACCTGTAAGATACAAGAGAATATAAAGTGGTATGTGAAAACAGTTATTATATTAAGTATTTGATATGACACATAGCATTACAATACTCTCATTAGAGCTTAGAAATTATATGAATCCTTCATAAGAAAAGGTGAATGTCTGTTCGCTTTGGATTGCATTATTTTTATCGGGCTTATCAAATGAAAAAACATTTTAAACCCTTGTTTTACCAAGGTACCAACTATAGTTATAATAAATCGCAATATTGGAGCTGTCGTTTTTTTTTCTTCTATTTTTTCCCCAATTCGGATAAGAAATGATGACCCTCACCGAGTCGGTTAATAATTGTGAAAAAATGTCTTTTTTTATTAACTATACGATTTTCGATAGATAGCTGCAAAACTCTCTTTCTCTGCATTACGATTACGCGAGATTGGTACCATCAGAAAGTTAATAAGATCGACTTTGGAAGGATAATACACATTGTACAAAAACAATTTGAGTAACGAAACTTCGTGACCTTTCTCTGTTCCTTTTTAAGAAAGTAAAAGAACAAAACAGTAGTATACAAACAATGTAATTTAAAATACATTGTTGAAGACAAAACTTTGGTATCGACTTGTAGGTATGAGGGACGATTGCGTAGGTACATACTATTTGTAGGTATGTAGGACACTGAAATGGCAGTGGGCGGGTCATGTGGCAAGGCAGAAGGACGGCAGAGGGACCCCCAGAGTACTGAGCTGGAGACCTTACGAAAGTAAACGAAGTGTAGGTAGACCACAAAGGAGATGGGCCGATGATATCATCGAGTCGGCGGGGCATGGGTGGAGGCAAAGCGCCCAAAATAGGGAATTGTGGAAAACACAGAAAGAGGCCTATATCCATCATTATAGGGAAAGGGGCTGATAAGAAGAAGAAGAATGAGTGAGATTTGTAAGTAGGTTGTGCATCTTTAGTATGGAAGTTATGGAGGAGGTATACGATGATTTTGAAAAATTAACAAGGATAGGGTGTCTATATAGATATTGAACTAATATTATAACATGAGTCGTCTATTAACACAACACCTGCTCTTTGTATATAGTAACTAGCTGGTCAATCAGTAAATCACCTTTGTATTATTATTAATATGGTCTATCTATTATGAATCAAACCTCTCCCCATCATTACAAATTACCAGAGCTGGGCAGAAAAGCGTTAATCCGTTAATCGTTAATTAACGAAGTTAACATTTTGGTTAACGATTTAACGCTTTTCTCACCTCCAAAAATTGTTGACGGACTATTTAACTTCCGTTACATTTTACTTCCGTTAATTAAGTCCGTTAATATTTGATTATTTGCACAGACATTCATCCACTGGAGGCGCTGGCATTCGATAATCCAAAGGTTGTATGGAGTTATGTGTGGTTGTGTGGTATCGTATATGGGTTGGGAGTTGGAAAAGAAATTTCACTTTGTTGAGATACATCGCGATAGTGTAAATGCGATTGTAGTTATACTCATGTAGTTCTATATCATGCCATTTAACCGCGATTTTTTTACATTAACGCTTTAACGGATTGACGTTAACTTCCGTTACATTTTTCAAAATGTAACGCTTTAACGATTAACGAAGTTAACTTTTTAGTTAACGGATTATCGATTAACGAAGTTAACTTTTTGATTAACGGTGCCCACCTCTGCAAATTACGCATTTAGTATGTACCTAGATGCTTACCATGGTAAAACTTTGAATTCACTCAATAGATAATATAGGATGAAAACTTGGTGTTATACCATGAAATTAAATTGTTTTACCATAATACATCGTTATACCCTAAAAAGGTGAGAAAATGTTAAAAACCATTATCAATATTATATACAAGCGGTTCTCAATAAGGGAGGTATGCGAAGACCTTATGTGGGGCTTCATCAAGTATTATACCAGAGTACAGTAAGTGTGATTCCAACAAAAAGATTATGGGACTCAAATAAACAGCAGTGTCATTGTGGTATTGGTGACTTGTAATAGGAAGGAAAACCAGGAATATCACATGAGCTGAACTGTTGGCACAAATGAATTGCAGTTTCGAATCCTTGAATTCACAATTATTATTTTTTTTTCAAAAAGGATCTGGGCTTGCATACACAAACCCAAATACTTTCCTGCACACCTTGCACTAGGCTAAAAGCATGTATTGCAAAGTGTCGAATACCAGCCAGCGCCGAGGTTTGAACCTGGCACCTCTTGCTCGAGAGACTGCCGCCTCAACCAACTGCGCCAACCATGTACTCTTGATTGCACATATAATGACCCACATTCCTACATTCTGGACTCTTGGGATCGCCATTTTACGTAAGTGGTGCTATTGTTTTTATTACGTACAGATTCTCTTCATCTTGAAAACATAGAAATTCTTTTAAAAACAGTGGAAAATAAAACAATAAGTACGTCCCTTACAATTGAACTATCGTAACTTTGTATCATACACACTATCCCAAACACGACTACAGATTTGAAAACTAAACGATACTGGGTCCATATAACAAAACAGTTTTTATAAAATACCGAACAGTTTGAGAGCAGTTATTTTTGCCGTGGACTCGGAATATAATGACAGGGAGCAGAGCGCCCCACACTTAAGTAGGTAATATAATTACGATAATAAGCCCATCATTTTGCCTTCGGAGTTTATATGATAATAGCTACCTTAAAATAATATCTGGACCTGGGCCTGGACCTGTTTGAGCGCGTGCCCTTTCTTTATAAAACCGTCGAAAACCAATCAATTTGATAAACTTTTATTCATACGCTTATATTGATTATTTGAAAGTTTATGCGGATTGTTAATGAAATTAATTTGCGTTCTCTGTCACAGCAAGAATATCGTATATCATTCTTCCTGTAATCATGTATGAATTTCAGTTTCTATTGCTGCGGTTCATTGCATTTTTTTATTTTAGGTTTCGTGCTCAGAATCGCTTTACATCAAAATGTATGATCCAAAAATCAGCCTGAAATTTCTGAAGGAATGTAGATGATGTAGCCTTTTGATGGATATTGACGTGGAGGGAATGAGGAAGTGGCTACCGGCTGAAGAAAAAGTAGATCAAATTAATCTAGAGAAGATGTAGATTGTAGATACCTATACATTATTAACAAGCTACTAGCTAAGCTAGATAGGTATATTCAAAGCTAAATATTAAACATCAAAAATCATGACGCATCATTAAGGGTATATTGAAGATCAATACACTTTTGACTCATCCACATGCACACTGTACGAGTACGTAATACACCTATTTATCACCTGCTGATGCAAGGTAGGTGAGGGTATAATGTTATACAACATTTTAATAAATGATCTACCTTTTATGTAATTAAGGCGAGATTGTATTTAAATAATGAGATGATATGTATCATGATAATGATATGATACTTGTATGTCATGTTGTACCTATCCTTCATGCTTTACATTATAATTTTTGGAGTGGACTACAGTATCCTTGGAACCCTACGGGCAGACGGTGGTCAAATAGGTATCGGACATAGCGTATGTAATCATAAAAACAAGAGATATCGATCTCTCAAGATTTTGAATCAATTCAAAATAATAAAAAAATCTATTGAGATGGATATTAACAAGTCAAATTTTCTGGTAGTTGTTAGAAAATAGGTATAAACTACGCACTACTAACTACTTCGTCTTTCAACAAATTTTAGAGGGTATACTGGGGCCTCACAAAGAGTCGCCCCTCAGAGGGATTTTGTGAATACCACTTCTAACGTCATTGCCATAGAAGGGGCAGGTTTATAATTATTTTAGGTAGATTGCTATGCTGAAATATCTTCTTCTCCTACACGTATCATTTTAAGTGTCTCCAATTTTGATGCCCACTTGTGGAGGACGAGGGTATGTTATTTTCTTTTGGAAGTAGTAAATTACATTTATTATTTGACATTGAAATTGATATTTATTACTTATTATTGTTATTGTTTATTATTTGACATTATTTGATTTTAGATTTTGACTTAGTTTTTTTGCAATTTCTGACATTCTTTGTTCCACCTTGAAATTTGACTGTGTGTGTGTGTGTGTGTTTTTTTGTGCGTAAAAACTTTAATAAAATAAGATTTATAAAATAAATAAACTCTCTCACACTTCTCAATTTTAAAGCCATGCTTTTTTATGATAAACTGGTGTTCTGAAGGACACGGTATACTTTTCACCAATATGCATTTTGCAAAATATGAAATTTTTCTGAGCATCTATAATATTGGAGCATAGTTCTCTGTTGTATCCTTATAAGGTACTATTTTTGTAATACAACATACTTCACAATGACAATCGCGATAATTTTGTGTTGATCATGCTCTCGGGCTTTTACAATTATCAATTATAATTGAAGGTAATTAGTGTGTGCAATAAATGCATACAAAAGCTTGACACACAACGATGACAACAATAACAAACCGTAGGAAATAAATTATTGTATAACAATAACAAAGATTGGTTCATGTTATACCTCATATTTTTTTCTTCTTAGTTTACCAAGTGGTTCTTGTATGGCTAGTAGTATTGTTGATTGCTCAATAATTATTATGTTATAGGTAGGCACCTACATAGAACTGAGTAGGTACCTAGTGGGTCTGCTGAATCACCCCGACCCAGACGCGGGTTGATAAAGCTGTGATACATTTGCGATAACAATAAGTTTAAAATAAGTGCACATTATTACCTATAGGATGAAAGCATTGTAAAATAGAATAAATGCATTTTATGTTGTGTTGACCTTAGGTACCTACCTAATAATATAGGTGTGTTTCGAAAATAGTAGTACCTAGACCTAGTATCTATCCACGATTTTTTTCTTCACATGCGCCTGAAGAGAAAATGAAGTATTTTTTTTGGACTGCAAACATTTGATACTATAGCATAAACCCAGATTTGACTCCCATTTTTTATAAGACTCAGGTATTCCTAAGATATCCACGAGACGCTTTTTTATTCACCAATGAGGTTCGCCACCCATCTAATAAATGTCATAAATGTCATGTGTGTAGTAATAGGTAGTAATCAAATAAGTGAATTAACATAATGTCAATTACATCTAAAATATTGACTTTTACACATGTAACATAGTTTAACTAGCAACTACATGTAGACTACCTATTCGGTAACACTTACAGTGAGTGATACAATATAATAATAGGTAAAACATATATCATAATAAAAGCTAGTTTTGAGTACTTTGTCAAACTGCATGTAGATACATTGTTTATAACACACCAGGGGCGGTTCGTGACAAGTCTACTGTGCTAACTATTATAATATTATTACACAATTCACTTACATTTGAAAAATCATTAAGGAATAATTTTTTGAACATTGTCTCTTGATTGTTTTGCAATTGCTTTTGTATTTTTCTACTTATTTAATTTATGACACAGTGTCACGGTAGAGGTTTTCATCATTAACAACACAACGTAAGTTAATTTGTGTTGTTCTACTTCATGCGTTAATAAATCATTCACGTGGTGGTTTAATCGGTATATTAAGTAATAAGTTAAACACGCATTATGGAATAATTATTGTCAATAACGATATTATTACAATAATTGAATGTCTTGTCTTCTATCTTTGTGCATATTGATTAATTTGCGTAGATCGTATAAATAAATTATGTCAAATAGATCTTTATTTCTACAAAAGTATACAAAAAGTATTAACTCTACATAATGAAAAACGCTAAATATTAAAAAGATATAACTAAATATCTTGAAGAAAGGCATTGGAATTATTCTTTCTTGATGTGACATAAAGAGCTCTATCATGGGAGAATTTAAGTAGTAAAACTTAGCCTACGGGGAAAGAAATCCTGAAAGATGACAACGAGGTAGCCTTAGGCATGCTGTATCGAAGCCCACCATGTAGCCCAATAAGTTTATCAATAAGGTCGACATTGATACTGAGGCAGTGCTAGAAAGAAATGGAAGCTTTCTGAAGGGGGATAGATCCAGCAATGGTAAGACCGAATAATTCCACATTTTTAAATGGAGACGAAATCAGCGACTGCAGGACAATATCTGACAATGAACTCTTTTGCTAGAGACACGCGATAGAAAAGATCAGTCAACGAATTTCGCCAAACTGTGATATTTCTTCAATTATATAAATCAACAACTTATTAAAAGGAACATAAATAACCATCTGTTTGACATAAAGACTTTAATTTAATATCCAATCGATCGCAATACTTAATTTATTACTCATCTAGGTGTGAGGAAATTACGACTTAGTAATTTATTAAATTAAAATATCCGATCATTATGTAATCTTTATAAGCATTAATTAAAAACCTAATGAATTGCAATAAAAGTTTAATTGCTCTATAGCACCACTACATATTAACACAATTCTAATTATATAATTATTAATTCATATTGCATTATTAAATTGCTAATTATAAATGCATTTCTACTAAATGCGATTTTAAAAATGAACCCAGCAGGAGCATTTTGTTGGGCACGAAGTTATAATGGGTTATTCTAAAACACAAGGGGCGGGGATAAAATTTCTACACAGTAGCTTTAGTTGAAAAGTTTCATTAGAACACTGGGCAGCATTCGGAAATCTCTCATACATCCTGAAGTCCCCTAAATATTCGCATTATTTAAAAAAGAGGCTCTTTGATGCATGCATTCTCCCAGTACTCACCTACGGTTTAGAAACATCGGTCCTAACAAAGCGAATAATACATAAGCTGTTAGTGACACAGAGAGCTATGGAGAGGAAGATGCTGGGCATTTCTTTAAGGGACAGGGTACCAAATGTTCGTATCAGAGAGAAAACCAAAGTAACCGATGTGGCGGAAAGGGTCGCTAGCCTTAAATGGAGCTGGGCTGGTCATATTGCCAGATGCCAAGACTCCCGGTGGACCAAGAAGATAATAGAATGGCGGCCAAGAACAAGCCGAAGAAGCGTCGGGAGACCCCAGGCAAGGTGGTCTGATGATATTAGGAAATGTGCCGGTGGTGGATGGATGCAGTGTGCCCAAGACAGGAAGCTGTGGAGGACCAAAGGGGAGGCCTATGTCCAACAATGGACCTGAGGGGCTGCAGAAGAAGAAGAAGAAGATTAGAACACCTTCTCCTATTTATACCATTTCAATACTTGAAGAGCTCGACTGAAAAAATATCTAACTTTTGACTGAAAAAATATCTCATTATTAATGGAGAAGAATGAATACACTTTTAGCTTTTGCAAATCCCATTGAAAATGTGGATATGGGTGAATCAGATTTCTCTTAGCAAAGTACTAGAGGGCTGACTGTTTCTTTTTGCAATTGATATCTAAAAGTTTTATGCTAGATTTGACCAACATTTTAGGTGAAGTATAGCGGAGATATGAGTCACATTATTTTTCAAACAACATTTGTGCTAGGTGGCTCCTACCTCCGCTACGACACTTCTAAAATCCAGTAGGCGAAATCCAGTAGGTATACTCGTAATTCTTTTAGTAGAGTAGTTTTATGTCGAAGAAAAGATGAAAATTGTAAATAAACTAATGGATTAGTTTGTTGAAATCACAACAAATTCGTTAGTTATACCAATTCTAATTATTGTCTGTTTTAACCTGTTTTTCTGTTATAACGTGCAAATAACAATTATAATATGGTCAAATTCAACAAATTACCTATAGGTATAGGTACCTTGCAGTTTGTAAAGCTAAATTTTGTTACAAAATTCGAAGTAGGTATAATCGCCTATGTTTTCACTACGACGTGTTATTATAAAATATTTCTAATCATCTGGTATGTAGGACTTGGTATTTCTTTATAATATAAACATCCTAATAAAAGAACAAAAACTACTCAATATACTCGTACCACCAATAGAGCACCTGCGAAGATCGGGTGAAAAAAAAAGTCTACAGAATTTTAATCAAATTCTCTGTTTAATCTAAATTATGCCTTAAACGGTCTAAACGATGATATGAATAATAAATTGATGGATGTTTCATAAATTAGTGTAGTTTATTGATAATAAATCATATTCAGTTTTTTTTTCATTAGAGTTGCCGAAAAAAGACCTCCCCGTAAAAACTACTAGACGTTAATAAATACCAAAAGGATAAAAATATTTTAATATTTTCTAGCGGCGCATATATTAGAGGAGATAAAAAATGTTTTGTTTATGTTACATAACAATCTTATTATAACACCTTTTTATAGTCTTTTTAAGCTTATTCCATCTGTCTAATAAGTAGTTGATTTTTTTTATTTTATGTGCCTATACTATGTCAAGAATATTATTTTCGTCACAGACGAATAATTTACATAAGTCGTTAAATTTTTACACACTTGCGTGAAGATGTGTGGGGTTTTATTTTCGTTTCTTGCTGCAGATTTTGTATGTGCGTACCTACGTCGGTATCTATGTATATCTGAGTGTGTCCAAATTTGATTGCACGTATCCTGAATAACTATTAGACTGCAACAGCAATAAGTTTTTTTAGTTAACTTATATTTATATATAGGCCATTTCTAAATCATACATACATATACGGTGTTTTGACAGAAGCTTTATAACGAAAATTCAAACTCAAAAATGTTTTCAATATTTATTTCCATTCATAAACTACTGCATTTTAAAGAGTGCTTTTAATTTTATAGATTTTAAAAATAACTTTGAGCAGGGATATTCCCCGAAAAAAAAATCGTTTCCTACTTAAGATTTAAAAATATGAGTCATGCTAATGATTACATATTAATTAATTTTCCTTTATTCACCAGTGCCAGCAGAGTTGCTTCGAGAAGGGTACAAATACATCGTTAAAACGTCATGAATTGATCCCAGACGCCTCCCGATATTATGTGATCGACTGAATATAGAATCGATTAGAAGCAATTTTATCTATCGAATCAGTGAAACAAATCAATAATCATTTCTTTGTATAAGATTATCATAAGTAGGTATGTAGGTACATAAATCTAAAATAATATCAGAACGAATTTATGAGAGTAGAAGAGAATAATGTTACGTATATTATAGGTGGTCTGATTTCGTATATTTTACGATGTAATAGATATTTATTTTATAATGTACGATTGTATATCACAAGCGTGAAATAAAACAGTTTATATTAATTTAACGATTTACCTAATAGCGTTTATATTATATTATTATATTAAACTTACAGCCTGTCGGACTTGTTGCCATATCAATGTTAATATTATAAACTTTATATACGATTCTATTTTACTACTCGAGGAGTGATAAAATATGTTAAAATCTTTACTATCGCATTTAACAACTGGTTATGTCTCAATGGACATTGATAATTGTGATATTTTATCGTAAATTATACGGTTATTTTAATATTATGAAAATTATACTAATTCATGTCAGTTTTATATATCAGAAACAAATTACTGGATAAAACAAATAATAAAGATGAATATTATAATAATCATCTTCGCGTAGAGTATTATTATTGCTTTGGTAGAAATTTATCTCTAGAAATATTTTGATTCAACTGCGTTTATCTACAAGACACTTGACCTTATGGCAGAATTGAATGAAATAAATTATGATGAAGGAATTTGATTAACACACAGTAATTCAATAGGAAGTCATGAAGCTACGAAGGATAATTTTTTCAACCCTTAATATTACACTAGAACTTGAAACGTTATTTTTCGGATTGAGTCAACAATGTTTGGTTCTCTTACGAAAATCCTCATTTTTAGTTTGAAGGAAAGTAGGCACTACGATCACAGTATATGTACGATTTAATTATAGAAAATTCGTTATACAAAGCGAACTTATTAATATATTCTTGGTTCTCATCCAAATAAACCCACAATATAATTGTCTTATGCCCGATCCCACCAACTACCACCTAGGAAGCAGACCCCTAAGGAATTTCCATACAAAAACACAGATAATTTCAGTGATTTTATAATGATGGACAACAGAGGGAGCAATAAATCCATACAAAATAAAACATGTAGCTCTACTTAGTTAGGTGCCCAAATATCTCCGCCCAGAATCTCCCTCACTTAAGTAGCCACATGTTGTATTTTGTATGGATTAATTGCTCCCTCTGTTGTCCATCATTATAAAATCACTGAAATTATCTGTGTTTTTGTATGGAAATTCCTTAGGGGTCTGCTTCCTAGGTGGTAGTTGGTGGGATCGGGCATTAGTGCTTTCTACAGAGTTTGTGGATGTCATGAACTATCTACCGTGAGTCAAATTTGCCATGTCATCTTGACCTCGAACAAATCGTAAATGTGAAGCTCGGAGAATATTTTTGCATCAGGCTTACAAGATTTCAAACAATTTAAGTAAATAAATCTTATGGAATTTTACTGAGTTACTGACTACTCGTATATGGGAATATTTCCTCTTCCGTGGGAAATAAATTGGCAGTGCTACCTCTGTTTAGTAATTAATAATGGTGACTGGTGGCTTGTACCTGTACGGTTGCCTTAGCAATTAATTCAGGTGGGAATATTTTACTGCTGTGAAGGGTGGTTCAAAGTGAAATAATAAATAAATAAAATAAAATAATCTTTATTGTACATAGAAACAAACAAAGGGCGGGCTTATTGGCAAATGGCAATTTCTACCAGCCAACCCATAACAGAATCCACAATGAGACAAAACTAATTATAAACTTTGTACAGAAAGCGTACCAAATAAATACATACATATATTATAAATTCATAAATATATTATACATATATAAATATATACATAAGTGGGTATTGAGGACGATAGCTTTGTAGATTTTCACGGTCTTTGTTAATCTCTTCTGCATTCTTCTCGGAAGAATTAAGGAAGCTTCTACATTAGTCCTGAAGATGGCCTCAGCAAGTAGGCCGAAAGCTCGACAAAATCGACAACTTACACACGGCAACTTACAGGTCGGTTGTTTATAGAATAACATAGGAATATGTTGTTCATTCCCAAATCGTACTTTTCTAGAAATTACTTGTTTTCCGAATAACATCGGAACTTCGGAGGTGGAATGCTAAAATGAGAGCGTAGGCTAGCCCGGAATATGCTCACACTGTAGTAACATTATAATTTTATTTACGAAAAGAACATATTTTGAAAGAAATTGTCTCCATCAAATGGTAGATCCATCATGTTAAAAAAAATCGAATTAATCAATTAGTGCAATAGTAAAATTAACTCGCCTTTTAGGTAACATTCCTTGAGAGAAAACAGGGGACAAAATTAAGTAATCGAGATCATGTTACAATTTTTTTTGATTCATCTCTTTTTTCACCTATCTGGTATTTTTCATCGATAGTTTTCATTGTTCAAACTGACTAATTTCTTTTAAATAAATTGATGACGGTCCTAGTGTTTACTGTTGTTGTTTTTTTTTAACTTAACCCTTTTCCGTTAGTGACATCGTTATTTATACATATTATAATACATCGATAGAATATAACCTGCAATTAAAATACGATCGTTTAATTTTGATCACCCTTCGAAATAGTCCCTACACTGGCGTCGTGAATAAAGAGTTTAGTTACAATTATTCTGCATTTGTATAGAAGAAGTCAGGACTCAGGACTATTAGTAGGTAGGTACTGAACCAACCAATACCCAAGTACAGGTAATACTTACCTGCTGTTAACGAATAAATACAATACTTTCCATGTGAACCTGTTATTGAACTTGGACTTGTAACGTGAGTCCATGTTTATTGAATTTAAACAATGAATCTCCTCGAAAACCCATGGGAACTCAATATTTTTTCATCTTAATGAATGAGTGATTTATTGTACAATTTTTTTAGTATTTCTTTTCAAATAGTTTACATCGTTGACTGAGTTCTAATCAATGAATAGTGGATGCTGTAACGTATATCAAAGTATTAATATTTTTATGTTGTTATTTCTTTGATGAATTCGTTACCTACGTACTACTACTTTTCGAAAACTTTTCTTTATTATAAACGAAGTGCATTTCGCGAGTCGAACAGCCGAGTCATTGGAGCTGTTTTGTTTGTGTTTCAGTGTGATCCAAATTTAAGAGTATGCATACCGACATTTAAAAAAAAAAAAATAAAAACAGGAGACCTTATATCTCAACAACCGTTATTAAATATGCTTTGGAGCAAAATAGGGTAGATACATTTAACATTTATCTAGGGAATAACCGTAAAAGATTTTTTATATCTTGTATAGATTTCTCAAAAAAAAAATTTAATAAAGACCTCTGATCTTTTCTGAAAGACGGAAACTCGTTTTCCGAAAGTCGCGGAATATATTTTTTTTGTACTGATAAAATGCATTAAAATATAGGGAATGACCGTAAAAGTTTATTGATAGACTTAAAATTAACCCCAAAAAATGGAAAAAACGCTATTTTTACCATCTTTTCATGCGATTTTTCACGCAATTTTGAACCTTAATGCCGTGGGAAATGACTGTGACGTCATTCTTGGTACCAAGCCCTTAATATATATCGATGGATTACGGTTTATCTCGTAGATATCGAATTGCAAATTGTCTAAAGGGGATCAATTTAGAACACTGTAACGAATGGATAAAAGATGTTAACATGTGATTAGAAGTACTAATTCACCTAAATTTTGTTCAGCTGGGACGCCTACACAGTAGTCATTCACAATTATATTCCAAATTATTAGACGCATAAATAGCAATTTTTCACACCTCCATTGAAGGAAAATTTCCACGGTGAATTATTGTTACTAACATGCCGCAAGACGCCGCCCGTATAGATCCGTAAACTCATAAGATTAATTATATCGATAAATATCTATTAATTATTTCGAAATTTCTATGTATTTAAAGTTGCATGTAATCACAAATTTTCCTGCTAACTACGTATGTATATCTGTAAACCATATGAATGAGATCAATACTTTTTAGGATAGTGTGTACCGACTACCAAGATATAAAATAGTATTGTTTATCATGTATCTTCTTACTTAACCCCCGAAGGACTGATTTAGATTGTATACCTACTATCACCAATAATTTGATCCTTGTTAATTATCGTTGGTTATAGCTAAAAGCTGTAATAGTGAGATTGTCATACAAGTTATCAACGATTTTCTCGCCACAGTTTTTCTCATAGTATTTCCGAGGGTAGTATCATAATATTAAGTAAGTTTCAGGTCATTCAAACCCCAGGCAAGGTGGTCTGATGATATTAGGAAAAGTGCCGGTGGTGGATGGATGCAGTGTGCCCAAGACAGGAAGCTGTGGAGGACCAAAGAGGAGGCCTATGTCCAACAATGGACCTGAGGGGCTGCGGAAGAAGAAGAAGAAATCTATGTCAGCTGGCATCGTATATACATAAATATAGGTAAATGTCGTAATCCTAAGATTGATCTATACCAATCACTCCAATCATCTCTGTCTCCTCTTCATTTTTTGGTAGCTGTCACGCACATCATCACCGATTACCTGATCCGCGTAGCAATCTCTGGGGCGACTTTCATTTTTTCGATGCAGGCTCGAATCTCCGATGTTATGATCTATCCACGTGAATCGTTGTTGGGCAAGTCTGTTCGGGAATTGCGTATAAATAGGTAAATAATTATATCAGAGAAATACTATTCCATTTTGTCTCTAGAACTTATTCAATTCGATTATAGAATTGGGTAAGCAAACTAAAGTATCAACACTACATATTGACAATACCATTAGGTATATAGTAAAGACTTAGAACTAATTGGTCCAGTAAAATGTAGACATTATTGTGAATACATAGTTGCTCATAATAATATTACACAAATAATTAGAAATGTTGGCACGTGAAGTGTCGGCTCAATTCATGTTTCAACTAATAACTGATTTTAATATATTATAAGGTAAATTAGTGTTCATAGTTCTTATACAATTTCAGATTGCACAATTAGTATGTCTGTGTAAAATATCCCTCTACAAATCTTAGTACCTAATGACGACGCGAATTTCATACCTGATGACTCAGGCCATATTATATTTTCTGTGAAGCACGTCGATAAAATACTTCTCCTTCGTCTATTCTTAGATCTGGTTATCTGTTTGGCATTATTAACAGTGAGAGGTCTTGGAGATTGCAAGAGACAGAAGACACAAGCCTCTGGTGGAGGCTATACAGATGCTTTGAGCACCCGACGTAGTCAGGGATGAGGGGAAGAAGATGTACATATCTATGTGTTATTAACATGTCTCTTCGGAGACATGCATGATTAGTATGTAGTATGTAAAGTTAGATACGTAAGGTAGTTTGTAGTGTCTTAATAAATATGGGTCATATAATTGGAATAATCGTATACTTTTCAGATATGATTTCACAAACAATTACAAAAATCCCAAGCGGGATTAGGTTTTATTTTGTCTAATGTATTATGTTAATATTTTTTATAAAAATCAAAAGGAGTATACATGTCGAACTGTAGGTATTGTATTGTTAAGTTCTAGTCTAAGTACAATTTCAGAAGTTAATTGCAGCTCCATAATATAATCACAAATTCATGTATTACAACTGTTAGTAATATGTTGTATAGTATTTGGTACATCGACATGCAGAAATTTTGCGCAACAGTAAACAACAATACGCGACTTGCAGATTACATAGTGTGATTTGTTTTTATTGTCGATGGTTGTGACCTGGTCGAACAATTATTACCTGTTTTGTAAGATAAATCCCATTGTCAGATAAGTGTGCTGGTGACTTGGAGAGAGAGAGTAGCGCGCGCGTGTCGCTGTCTTGGACTTGACATGAATCATAAACAATATATCCGCGAGCCAATAATATTATATTACTTAACCTAACTAACACTAATCGAACACATTGTTTTCTATACATCAACTACAATAAACTTAGCCTTCACTTCATACATGTTACGAGTACTATGAACAGAAGGCTCACCTTAGGGTTGTCAAGGTATATACGAGTAGTCAAAGTTTCATTCGAAATCATTAATTAATTTATTTATTCAATGGCAGTTGTTTATTCAAGTACTCCACCTGATCATTATGGGTAAAATAGAGGGTCTTAGAAGGGTTGGAAGAAGTCAGATTTCTTGGCTCCGCAATATACGAGACTGGACTGGAATAAGGAGTGCTGAAGAGCTGTTTCGAGCTGCCCAGGACAGGAGCACTTTCTCTTGAGTGATAGTCAACGTTGGGGGGACCTAACACGGCACCGGAAGAAGAAGAATGGTTCTTAGAATGGAAGTTGATTGGAACGCGGATTTGCAATCAGGAAGTGCCAGGTTCAATCTCTGTGTTGACGATATGCTCTGACTTCACGACACAATAGCTTCAAGCTTAACTACTGTGAAGCGTGCAGGAAAATATCTGGGTTTGTGTATCATAATATCGCACACCTGTTGCTAGTGGCCTCCCAAATGGTTGATGAAATGTCGTGTTGGTGTGGATGGGTGGACGTCTGATTTCATCAAATTTTATATCTGCTGATCGCGGACAAGGACTTACGCATAAGTAAGCGTAACTTTTCTGCATCATAGTTTTTTTCCGGAATCTAGTCACTAATGTAAACAGTGACATGTCTGTTTATTAGTTATATTATATTTAAATTTAGCCATCACACAATTAATAATTTTCAATCTACGAGAAATCGCTTAAACATTATTGGTATCATATAACGCTACATTGCAATATTATTAAATTAATGCTGACAATGAGTTGTAATTCGCCCGAAGCTTTTACTTGTCCTGTCAGTGAGTAAAAGTTCAAGCATCCAAAGGTACACAAAGAAATATAACAATAAATATAAGCTCGTGAATGAAACATCCATGTCATATATGTAACCATACTCCATAACATCACGTATGTATGAAAATTGAAAATATATACAATATTCCTTTTCTTTAGATTTAACTTCGATTTGTTTGGTCAAAGCTTCAGAAGAAAAATATAAAAATTCAATGAAAATAAATAATAATTCAAATTCAGGGTCGTAGAGGGGTTGGAAGAAGACAAATTTCATGGCTCCGCAATATAGAGACTAGATTGGAATAAGGAATGCCGAAAAGGTGTTTCGAGCTGCCCAGGACAGGAGTACTTTCTCACGAGTGATAGTCAACCTGACACGAGACCGGAAGAAGAAGAAGGCTTCAGTCTCGTTCTTGTGATGAAGAGGTCCAGCTTTCTCTCTTATCTTTTCGGCGGGTGTTTTTCAGGATCTCTTGCATAACATGCTTAGGATTCTCGTATAGTCTATCAATTCGAAATGATCTTTCCACATATAGTTCTTACTGACAAATTAAGTATGGCTATACCCATTATAGTATGCTGGTGTAGTAGGAAAAGATAATTGTTTGTCATTTTCGGGATCAATTCCCGTTTCTATAATCGAAGCATTACAATGTTTTTTTTTTAAACACATTTTTACAATCCCTGAGCCCGTCATAGTATATGTATATTATTTAGATAAAAAAATGGATGACATAAGAAATAAGGTTTCCTTAGCGTTCAAGGGTCAGTAAGAAGCAGTAAACCTTGAAAAAATCAAATTTATTTTGTGAAACGGCGGATTTTTCACATACGATAGACGCGCCGTATCGCTTATAACTCGTAAGCCTAAAAACGGAAGTACATCTTTTGCTGTATGACTATAAAAATAATAAAGATTATTGAATTCTCAGAGCTGGATGAAGAAAGTTCTGATTGATTGGCAGAAATTAATTCACGGCGACAAAAGTGTAGTAAAAAAATATTAAATACGGTCCCCTGATTACAAATGCTATAAAATGTATGTCATCATTACACATAATTTAGAATATAGTAGGTGTTATACATTCTCTCATTATTAACTTAAAAAATCAGATTATTAAAATTTATACATGCAAAAACCTTAAAAAAATACAATAAAATCAATGTAAATGTGTATTAGTGGGAGTGAAATGTCACATTTTATCTAATCTCTTCTTGAAAATATGGGTTTTTTAATCAACCGATGGATATCCTATTAAACGAACCTAGATACTGGTTGTAAATTCAAGTAACTTATAATATGTATCTATCTATTTATAGACAACATGCTTGCATATGTGGTTGTGATGTGTAATATACTAATACGTACCAAAGTAATACAATACAAACACATGTACAAGAGGCAGTGTGGTCACAAAATCGTAAATCTGAAGGCACGTGGTTTGACATATTATCGCAATGATAATCTCCTGATGTAGAATAATATTCTCGATATCAAACTTACTTAGGAGGAGAAGAAAATAACAGTCACAATCAGTATATATTTTTAGAATCTTCCTCAATTAGTAAATGTTGAAGGTTTTCACGGCGTGCAATTGTCATTTTTTCTTGATTTTTCGGGTGAACCGTGTGTATATAAACTTGATCGACGTTTCGGCACTCCTACTGGTGTCTTTCTCTGTGGACTGGACTGTGGTTTGTGGACACCGGTAGGAGTGTCGAAACGTTGATCAAGTTCACCCGAAAAATCAAAAAACAATGTCTTCCTCCATTACACTATAAGACCTTGATACTGGCAAACACTAAAGATTTGACCTTTCTTTCTGCTAGATGTCAGAAGAACTTCTCAACTCTTGTGATGATGATTGTTTACCTCAAATATTATAGAGCCAAACATTTTTCGTATTTTCTCCTCTAATGCGCTTGTAAAAATTATTATGACAATCAAACTTCTAAATATAAGGGAGATTTGATTGTTTATACTGATATGTGAAAATGATTGCAAAAAAAACAGGCTGAAAAGATGGGCCAATGGTAAAATTCATGTCAGAGGCAAAGTACGAGTATGGGCAAAAAAGCACTAAAAAGAAGAGAGTAAAAACAGATGGAAGAGGTCCAGAGATCCAGCAGTAGAGAAATGAAAAAAAGATTCTATGTTATGAGATTCAGATTCCTGAAGCTGAATTAATCTTACCAACTGGTATGATAAGCTGTAAATTCACTGTTATTTTTCACAAGCATCCTTTAGTAGTTATTTTCATATGTTATGATCTTTCTTTAGACCATTTGCGAGTAAAATTTTACCGAACTGGTCTGAGTCATTGACAGATTTAAATCACAGCACAATATTATTATTGTTGTTATCCAAACTAGTGTTTACTCTAAAGTGTTTGTGAAATATCTCTGCGGTTGCAATATAATCATAGATCGACAAAGATTGATGTGTTTAGTGTCCGTTAGATGGCACATGCTTATTATTGGATTATTGTCATTGTCCATATATGTTAAAAACAATGGTTGAGACAACACGATGACAATATCGTGTGTTACAAGTTGCATATATATTATTTGATACCTAGCATTTAAATTGTGTGGAAATATTCAAGTTGTCAGATCTCACAATCAAAACGTTTTGAAAGAAACAAATTGCATATAATAATATATCAATATTTACATTAACTCAATACAGTCCTTAATATTAGCTTTTAGAATGATACAATCATGCTCTAAAATATAATTTATGTAATTTGACATATAGCAGAATGAAAAAGCACAGAACTCGCCTAGATAAAACAGAGAAAAGATGACAACACAGGGAGGTGGATGGGACGAATTTCATTTCCGATGATGAGGGAGATGTGTTCGGCAACCGGCGCTTGAGGTTGACGAATGCCAAACGAATGAGAGTGGCTAATTATTGTGTGGATTTGGTCTAATTATGCCATTTAAACTACGATAGTAGGAGTGTCTAAGCACTATGAGAATTTCTAGGTAGGTAGCTAATTATTAAAAAATCTTTAAAGATTGCATTATTTGATATCATTTTCCGCCAGGATAATATCAGTACTCATAGTAATCGCATTATTGTAAACTGTATTTAATAGATTATTGTAAAACGATTTGTTGTTATTGGGTGTTACCATTTTATTAGCATTATTATTAAACTAGGTCAGTTATCCACAGCGACCGAAACAATCATGTTTACATTTCGGAAAACTGACTTGTCATATTGTTGTGACGCAAATAGGTCTAGTTAAATCAAAGTTAAAAACCTTACCTGCTGCAGAACTGGCTGCAGGACTGATCACTAATAGTGCTCTTGCCGAAAGATTTTCCTCGTACCTTAAAAAAAGGAAGGGAAAGTTTTTTCCTAGAAAACTATAACTAGGTTTTGAAAAAATATTGGAGTAGTAAAAGCGTAGTTAGTATCTAATTTTTCATGTGAAAATACTTGAATGTAGAACGTGAACTAGATCTAGTTAGAAGAGTTCGATGAAATCGTAGATATGTAATGAAAATACCTATGTAAATATACTATTCAATTAAAATCCAATTCAAAAGTCTCAGTCAGTTAACGTGGAGTTGTTGGTAGAAATCGCGATGAACTCGTTCACTGAATGTTATATCTTGTAATTGTCTGCCTTTAAAAGATGTTTTTTTATTCTAATGTGCAAAACAGTATTAAATTAATTTGGAGCTGTTACCTGTTGTAAGTTAAAGGGTCGGAAGAATATTTTCTAAACGTGCGTCTTGCCTTTCGGGAAAAGCTGCAAGAACTGAGGACTATTCAAATTCTTGTTAACGATTTTTGCCTTTTTATAATATTTCTGAATTGACCGACATGATCGAAATAATCGATTCATTATCTAAATTAATCCTCAAGCAAGATTATGTGGTACTTAAATATAAATATGAAAACAATCTCAGTTACGAATACCTGCCCAGATTCATAATATGATAATTAACCAGTGTTTATTAACAGCATGTCTATGAGTCACGGAGTATTTGACAAATATGTATGTTGAGTTAGCATTGCCTGTCCACAGAATTTCTGATTAATATCAAATTTGAAAACTTGATTGTACATCTAAGCGGCGCGCACAGACTCAACTGTTAATGGGCGCCGCCGTCTATCTAATAATAGATACTCTTAAGACTTGTAATAAAATCAATAACCGGATATTATAAGGTGCGAATATTTCAAATTATCTACAAAGTATTTAATTCCTAATAGTGATTAATTACGGATTTTTCTCAACAAGTAGAAATCAGGTTCAAGACATTAAAGAAAATTTAGACAAATTGTCACAATGGATAAATTCTTTTGTGAAATTATCGACACAAATGGAATTTGTCACAGCGCATATAATTACGTATTTATCTATTCCGTTTGATAAATGTGTTTCATATTTTAACATTATTATTCATACGATGTAAAATATTGATCCTCTTGGTGAGGAAATGTGTCAGCATAAGGCATTATTAGGAAAGGCGGAGACAATAATTTATTAACAAAACATTAAATTTATACTCGCTTGATGTCTCAACTGGAGGTAGAAAATGAATACCTGTTTTATTGGCTGATAAATTATATTTTAATACGAGATGGGCATTTATAGGAAGCTGGCGGTGGGAGGTTTGATTTAATTCAAGTAGAAATGCAGAACAATAGAAAATACACTAAAGATAATCCATTTGAATCATTGGTCGGAGTCATAAATCTTTGTAGAAATCGCAACCAAACCAAGTAGATTACGCGTAATAATTGATGAATAAATCAAAATTTTAAGCATAGATAATAATCGATTATAATTTGATTAGAATTCAGTTCATCTAATAATTCAATTATCTTCAGAATATGGTATTTATTTTACTGGAATAAATCTACTGAGCGAGCTGAAAATCGTATGTAATATGAAATACAATATTTAGACTACTATAGCTATAGTTTTTTTTAGAATTTCAATCATTTGGCACTCATTTTCAGCAAAATACCCAATTGTTGTTCATAAAAGATGAAAAAATCTAATAATATTTTGTGAAATTTAAAACCAATAATATTAATGGCTCCAAATACAACAACATTTAAAAGACACAATACAAACGGCGGGCTCATTGCAAAGGCAATATCTTCCAGCCGACCGTGAGTTTAAGATTATATAATCATATGTACTTACAAAGTACATAGTTTATTGTTTAAGGTGGATGTTTTGTGATAATTTGTTATCGAAGGTTTAAAAATAAGAGAAAATACTATTAGTTACATAGTATATGCGATATATTATAGGCACAATACTCGTAAGTGTACTCGTAACTACGATGTTGACCAATAAATCTATCATACGATTGTGCGTTATCAATCTAGTATAGAATTTTTAATGATCAATGTTAATCTCCTATTAAAATGATTAATATAATTCTTGATGATGTGAGCTAATTGATACAAGATATAAATATTCAAATGAGCTACCTCTACTACTTATTACACGCATAGCTAATGAATAATCCAGTTAATGATATCCAGATCTGATATCTCATTAATTATATTATAAACGTAAAACTTATCTTATGTACCTATAGAGGTATTAATTATTCAGTTACTACAATTCCTATTGTGGATTGGTAAGAGTATACGGAGGATGAAGAATAAATAACGGTATATTTCATAAGGCTTTAAAGACATTAAAACACTTTCCGATACATCTGAATTTTACATGCATCGCAGCATGTAACCAAAACCTATTTTTTGAGTTGAATCACATGGGTATAAAAGCTTTCAGAAGAAAAAGGCTTTTCTGAATAAAAAGATACAAGCTATATTGTCAGGCTGATCGTGCGTAGATTTATTTTTATCGACTTTCGACTCTTTTGCTAATTTTATTTTTATTTATTTATACTTTTGGTGAACAAGATGCAGACATATGTAAACATTAAAATAAAATTATAACATTTGTTTACTAGGGCGAGTTTATCGCAGTACTGCGATCTTTCCAGCTAACCCCAATATCTTTTAGTTCAGAAAAGTTTATTTCTTCTGTTTATTTCTTCAGTAGTAGAAAGTTGATTTTAATCACTTTTTAGTACACATCTTAATACACACGATTCATAAAAAAATCAGAAGTTTTCATGTCAAATGATAGATGCTATAGTATTCCGTTAGAATATCTATTGAATGATTTTATTAAACTCTTTGATTTACAACCCGCAGTTTGTAACCAACAATTAGCCAAAGATTAATGAATTAACAGTGTAATACAAAAGTCATTAAATCCATAATAATATAATAATAATGGATATATCTCTATAGAGTTTATGTAACAGTGAGAGAGAGTCAGGCCTACAAGTACGACAATAGATAATAATTGTTATTGTACTCGGTGCATTACGACGTATGACAAACGCACATAATAATCAATAACAGATAAAATATAGTTTATATTATAATATGACATTAAATTGTCAATTGAAGTATAATATCTCTGTTTATCATCGATGAATTAATGTACTGGGTGGCCAAGTAGAGGCACTGGCAGACACACACATGCGTAGCCTGGAACTGTAATTAATAATTATTTTATAGCGCGTTTTAAAATCGATTGTGAAATTTGTAAATATATTTTGTACACCTCAGTGAAATGGTAATTTGACAGGGAAATTATTTGTTTCTGATAATACTGAAATCTAATTTGAAATTGCTGGTTTTATTCAATTACGCTATCGTAAGTTAAAAATATCTAATTCAACACCCTCAAAAATATAAAGGGCGATGTAGTAAAACTTCAATACTTTTTTTACAGAATTTTCCGTTATATCTCACGTACTATTTGTGCTACATTTTTTTTTTAAAGTACACCTATTAAATTTTCATCATCAGTCTCTCTACAGAATGCACACACAAGTAGAAATCTCTCAATTATGTTTGAATTTATTTCACCAAAATAATTATGTACATAAGTTATGATCCTGAAAATTATGAAATGATAGAACATTGCTAATTAACGCCAATCTGGAATAAGAAATCATTGAAAGTCTGACTATCATTTCAATGCAATTTGATTAATTTCTTTGATAAATTTTTCAACATTTACAATTGCATGTAGTTCAAACATCATAACATAGCATAGCATCGAAACATTTTTTCTTATACATAGAGTTCAATGTTTTTGCCTACATACACACACCAACACGATCAAAACACATCAGGTAGCCACAATCCACCACTGGCGCTGTATAAAATAAGTGCATAATATAATAAACATATTACTGCCATTACTTTGTTCATTGTACGTATTACACGATTTACTTTGAATAACTGCAGTCATTTTTTGTCCACAGGCAACTCACTGTTCTTATGACTTTATTGCGAAATCAATTCGATGACAATAAAATATTTGTGTATCTTTATAAACGGACGTACACTTATAACAATAAGTTTACATTAAGTTACCGTGCGTTCATGTCGTTTCCATATATTCTAAATTAGTATTGTTTCACTTTCAGTCATGTGGCGCTTCACTCTATGATAAACCAATTATGATTACAAGTCCATTTGATATTGCTGGTAAATAAAAACGATATTATAATAAACGTAAACCCAAAGATTTTTCAGCAGTTTGAGATAATGAGTTGCAATGTAAAGAGAAAATTTGTGTAAAGGTAGAGGCATACTCGTATATTTAATCATCTATTTATTCCTTCAGTAAAAAATGCTTATGACAAGTATTGAGGAAAATTGAGTCGAATCTATTGCCACATCACAATGTCTTCCAGATAACTACGATGCTATTATAGTTTTCTTATCATTATTTTTTTTATTTAATTTTAAATTACTTCCTCCAGGATATTCAACTATATAGCATTAAATTTCCATCCTTTTTGATGAAACTTTTCAGAAAGACTTTTTCTACTAAATCCTTTCTTGCTTCAATTCTGGAATTGGATGGCGATAAGACCCTGCATCTCATCCTTCATTCCTCCCAACCCATTTGAAATTTTGCGTCAACGAATTGATCCCTCGATCATTCGTTCCAATATAGTTCACGCATTAAATTCGATCGAGTCATTCTTTGATTGCGATACTTGGTCATGATAATATGACAACAACAGCTGCTTTCAGAACATTATTTCCATCATTGATTGTCATAAAGCTCTATGTTAAACTCATGTTATATTCCTCAGTACTTGTCTGCGAGATATTTCAATGATTTGTTCTGTGGCGCCACTCTATTATATTATCACGTATTGCTTACAAACACTAGCGGATCCAGGAGGGAGGCACGGGGCACATTCTACCCCCCCCCCCCATCATTCCCTGACGGCCGGGATATCTTTACTATATATATCGTATGGCGTTGGAGAGACCAGAGTCAGAGATTAAGTTCGTGAGAGCTCAGGTATTGAAGTGCTTCAGGAGACAAGTTATGGATGTCTTCCATTGTGCCGCTGAACCTAGTGAACTGACATTCTTCGACGATGTGGTTAACG
The DNA here is from genome assembly GCA_963576895.1 of Ceraclea dissimilis. Taxonomy (NCBI): domain Eukaryota; kingdom Metazoa; phylum Arthropoda; class Insecta; order Trichoptera; family Leptoceridae; genus Ceraclea; species Ceraclea dissimilis. The sequence goes on along the minus strand of OY756358.1, from coordinate 19,638,388 downwards.
GACTTCACCCCACCACAAGAGCAGTTGGGGTTGTCCCACTTGCCCTATCTGTGGAGGAGAAGGCCGCACCTTCCATGTCCGGTTCTGATTCTGATACTATATTATTCATATAAATTAAAACCCTATTCAACGTTGGTTTAATATTTAATATTTTATTTGTACCCACACTTCTTATGAAAATTGTACTATTACAACAGTGACGTATAAAATATTTCGCCTACGGCACTACTCCAGCATGATTAAAAATAAAGTCTTTGTCTAAACCAGGCGGGTGGGGTCTTGAAATTTTGAAAATTCACAGTCTTTCAAAGATAATAATATATCCAGATAAGACAACATAGATCGTAACTGCAGGTTTTTATTTACGAAAAAAATATGAGCGTGAGCATTGTGAAATCCACCCCTAGTGACTCCTCTGAAGAAACACCTGGAGCCGCCACTGCTTGCGATAATGCATATTCTGTAGGCACTGTAGGCAGATACTCGTACTACGAACTCGTATACTTACAATTAGATATAAGTGCGTGAGTTTCCTTCGATATATTCTCGAGAATAATATACTAACGCAATTTGGTTATACATACACCACTCCTTGGAATAGAAATATTTACTTGATCTTATTGAAAATGCATTAAAATGTTTTTGAATTTATTTCAAACGTGGGTTGATACATGGGTTTTGAATGATCTCGTTGCAAACAATAAAATATCTATTATTATACCTAGTGTTATAAATTTATATTCAGTTTGAAATCATTTTATTGAATTATGCTGGAGAAAGCTTAACGTCTTTAAGACAGACGATCCTTAGTTTAATCTACATTTTGTAGGGGAAAATGAACAAGGATTACTAAACTTTACATAAGATAAAAAATGCTAAGTAAATGTAGTTTTCATTTATAATAATCCACAATCGAGGACTGTAGATTATTTGATATAATTAAATGCATTTATATAATAATTAACAGATTATTATTAGTCTTTTATAACATTAAATTATAAAATTTCTCAATGCGGCTGCCACAATAGAAAACAATACAATATAACAGTAGTACATATTATTGAAAACAACTTACTATATTAATACTACTACATTTCTTAGTGATAATATTGTAGAATTGTATAAATAGTAAGCAGTTGATTTACCCTTGAATGTAACATTTCTACATTTGAGTTAGCACGTGAATAATACAGTATCGAGTAGGTATAATAGTATATTACAATGCGGGTTGCGCAATTTCATATTACAAACAATAATCATAATAATACAAAAGTCCGCCCGGGGCCGATGGCATAGGCCAAGCAAGACAATAAGATCTCCAACAGATAATTATATAATGCACTGAGTACATTTCATTATTATAATATTTGTCCAATACTACAGCTGCTGTTGTTGATCTCACAAGTCCGACACTTGATGTAATGATTTATAATACAAATATTTAATATTGCTGATAACGTTTTGCTTTATCAAACATTTCATAAGCTTCATGACGTCTTAGTCTGTGATGCTTTCATTTCAAGTACTTATTTGCAGTTTTCTCTAAACGTTTTCAACTTCTAGGCTAGGCTCAACTACATAGATATAGGGCAGGTATAGAGCTTTTGTTTTGTTGGTCCAAATATCTGGAATTCACTTCTCAGAGACCCCGTATCACTATAATTCTAAGCCTGCTTTTCGAAACAATTTTCCTATACAAAAGACAAACATGATTCCAGCGCCTTTGATACGTACCCTTATACGAGTAATATGTAAGTACTTATTCGCTGTTGACACACCCAAAGATTTCTGTTATCTCGTCGACTAGATTCTATCGATGTTTTCAACTGCTTACAAGGAACTCCGCCTATCACTTTCCTCATAGGAACACAGAAAAAACACAAAAGCCACTCAGAAAGCGCTTTTATTATATATAGGTACATTTTCACCTCATTCAGCTAAGTGATATATACAGTAAGTCATCTCCGTTGTATTCCCGAATTGAAGAAAAAGCCTCCATTCTTTTTTCATATTTTTTAGAATATCCTATAAGAATCAGGTATTCCATAAGATATTTTCCAGAAATGAGTTTGACTCATTATTCTGAATGTCGTGTGTCTTGACACATAAGTATTGACTCTCGTTCACTGGTTGCCCCATTTTAGGGATATACTAATAGTAGTAGGTGGGTACTAAGATAATGAATAGGATCATAGACTATTCAAAAATATTCAAAGAATTTGATATGACGTGTCGGTATTGAATTATGTTTTAGGAGTTGCGTTAATTAATTTCTTGTTGTTTGATCGACAAAATCATAGAGCATGCCGACAAGATGTCGGTATTGTGTTGGAGGTCTTATAGCGTAATTTATTTAGAACAATCGATAGCCTAACCAGTTTTTAATTAATGTGTTGTAATCTACGTAACTACTATGGTCATAATTTTATTATATCGTAAAAGAATAGAAAGATTCCTTGTACTGTCAGATTCAATAATTGTTTATTTCATTTGGTTATAAAAATGTGCATGGAATAATAGCATAGTTATTGTTAAGAGTCGCCGTTAGGGAAATAAGAATCAGTTGTTTAAAATGCATCGCCTCTAGGTAAACATTCGAATAAATTACTCAACGAGTTAATTCTAACTTCTAAGCAATGAAATGTAAAATTTACTTTGTTACCTCGTACTATACAATGTAATTTTATTTGTGAAGTAAATAGTACTTAAAATATTGCAAAAAAAGGTCAGGTGTCAATTTAGGTCAACTTTAATATGGACTTATAAGTACGTACCATATTTTCTGAAATTAAAAATGAATAATTTACGATGGTGTATTAGGAGTTAAGTTTGTTTTTGTAGATATCATCGGTTGATTTTTTTAGGGATTTTTCACAGCGTGTATTTTTCCCTCATTTTCTTAGCCTTCAGTGTTGGTGCTGATGCCATCTTCGAGAAGAAATGAAGCCAGAAAAAATCGAAGGTAGCGATAAAAAGATACGTTACGCTTCGAAAGCTTACAAGAATATTCTTCTATATATTTAGTCCATAATTATCTGGTGCATTTAATATAATGAACATTCATCTTCGTGGTGTTTCAAATACTTAAGCCATTAACGAAGAAAATTGAACAGATAGTCATTGATTGTGATAAGATCGGAAATACGTTTAAAGACAGCTACCAAAATAGGTGCTTGGATCAAGATAGGATACTGCCCAGCAGGTATCATGGCTACTGTGTGTCGTGATGGCTTATAGGAGAACAGATGATAGAGAGAAGTAATTAATAGCGACTTCATTACATCAGTAGGTGGTCAGTCTAGTATATTAAATTGGTACTATTACATATAACAATATTTGATAGTACATCCAGGAATATTTTGTGTAATTTACTGGAAATGTATGAATTAAACAAAATACTTTCACGGGAGTGCTTTAACGTATACTATCAGTGCCACCTAGACAATCCTTATATACTATGCATTTGTACTTTGACTGGTAGAAATAATTTCATAGTAGGTACCTACATTACCTACCTAAAAATATAAGCCCAAAAGCCGGGATTATCCACAAAAAAAGATTTATATAAAACATAAAAATAGTCGGCATAGTATGATTTTTGTAGTTCTTCTAATCAGCCAGTTTCTCTTCGCTTCTGGATATAGGCCTCTTCCCTATTCTTCCATATCTTTCCGTCCTTGATGGTACTTTGATATACGAGGTGATATTTCACATGAGCTTTCAGACATCCAAATACATAATTCATACTCTGATACCATCAGATATTTGTGTCAAAAAAATAAATTTTAAAATTGTTGAAGTCTTTAATAAATTAACATCAATCAATGCGGCAACATTTTATTTAAATTTCACAACTGCATATGGAAGCTAACAAAATATGTTTTGGTGTCGATATAACCTGTCACTTATTGATGGAATTACAACCTAGCAATGGTAGTACATAATTTCTTTTCATAATAATATGATAGGTCACGATATTCATACATGTTCTTGTATTAAGTAATACCGGCTCACTGGTAGTATTTGTTTTTGTTAACTTTGAATTGAACACAATAGCGCTTCTGAAAAAACAAGCTGCTTCCACTTTTAATGAGTATGCATACCGACATTTCACAAATTTCTAAAAACGGGAGACCTTATATCTCGACAACCGTTACTAAATATGCTTTGGAACAAAATAGGGTAGATGCATTGAACATATATCTTGGAAATAACCTTAAAAGATTTTTATATCTTGTATAGATTTCTCAAAAAAAAAAGTAAAACACCTCTGATTTTTTTCCGAAAGACGGAAACTCGTTTTCCGAAAGTAGCGGAGTATTTTTTTTGTATTGATAATATGCATTAAAATCTATGGAATAACCGTAAAAGTTTTTTGATAGACGCAAAATTAACCCCAAAAAATGGGAAAAACGCTATTTTTACCGTTTTGTCATGCGATTGTTCACGCGATTCTGAACCTTAATGCAGTGGAAAATGACTATGACGTCATTCTTGGTACCAAGCTCTTAAGAAATGTTGTTTTATTAACGTGAATAACAAAATGATTGCAATGCTGTTTTACTTTTTACATAAGTCCGGATATTTAAATACCAACAAATTTCGTGTTAGATCATTCGTATGTGGCACAAATTAAGAAAGTGAATTTGCTCTAAAAAGTTTTGTTCTGATCTATATATTCTGATTTTTGTAAGTGTTCGCATAAATCCCGCATTTTATGATGGATTGCTGTGAAGATTTAAAATAACATTTGTGATAATATAGGCTGTGTCCTAACGTCGCCGGTTTTTGGAGAAAAAGCTTTTCCTAGGTAATTCTATGATGATGAGGGGATCCAAGGGTTGTGTGGGTTCGAGTGTGATATCGTATGAAAGGGCGTTTGAAAAGAAATTCAGATCTTAAGTCACATTTTGTCCAGTTCAAGCCTATAAAGTATGACGGGTTGATTTGTTAAATTTGCCGTTGCGAAGCACGGGTAACTCAACTAGTGGTAAATAAATTAACAACTACCATAATAAAATAATTATGACGTTTAAGGTGTATCACCTCTCAATTCTAGCGGTTCACCTCACGTGGTGACCTTACGAACCTCATGCTTCTATATTATTTCAATAGCCTTTATATTAGGTACAATATAAGACTGATTGACATCAGAACGCTTTAGATCCATTCATTCACAACACACTTAGGGTACACACTAGGTGGGTGAATCACTACTTCACTAATTACTTTGATCATAACAGTACAGAATAGATACTCACCTATTTTCTATTGCTGTACAATTCAGCCTAGAAAAGTGAGCTTTTATGAAAAACGTCTTTGTCTGCTAAGACTTTTCTAGCTGCAACGAGTCACTCTCATACTCGTAGTGTGTGGCGTGTCTGTTTCCCGACGTCTGTTCCCTGTGCAATTCCTTCCCCTTATTTTCCTCTGTCCAACTCTTCTTTCCTTTCCATTTTTTCGTGTTTCTATCGTTTGCTTGCGTCCATTATTGCCTGTTTTATTATTTCCTTGGCTTTTAAAAGGACTTGCTCTACGCAGGTTAAGTAAATTTACCTCTGTCTTTTTTATATAGTATCTGCATATATTAATAAATGCATCTCAACAGACATTCCTACAAGCAGTGCAAACAAATGTATTTCGAAGCCGAAAACAACGTCTCACTACAATCTAATCTGTTCTGTACCGAGACGGAACTGTAATAGTAATGAACACATGCAATATGCTTAGAGGTATAAAGGAAAAGTGAAAGATGTGTGCAGGGCCGTCTTTAACCTATTGGGGGCCCTGGGCACTTTACTCTGATGGGGCCCCTATGCAGGGCCGGATTACAAAAACTAAAAAACTGTTGACCTCGGGCAAGAAGTCGACGGGGGGGGGGGTGAAATATGACATTGTGTTACATAAAATGTGAATAGCGCCGCAGGCGACTTTTTTTAGGAAACGTGTGAAATAATGAACCTGCTTGTCTTTCAATAGCAGCAGGCCGGACAAACTTTTTGGATCAAGGGGCTTTGAAATTATAAATGAGCGACGGGCCGCAAGTAAAACAAAATTTTAGATTATTCAGTAGGGTTGGAATAATGCGCCGCAGGCGAAATTTTTTCAGAAAAATGGACAAAGCGATATGAAACTCACAATAAATTATGTAAAAAAATCAGTGAAGTGATAATACAAACGCAACATTGGCGCCGCAGGCGAATTTTTTTTACCGAGCTGATAAGTAATATCATCAGATCGTGATCTAGGCAGGAATTAGGGGGCCCCGTGGATCGTAATGAGAAAAACAGGCATTGTTTGTTGGGGCCCCTGTTCATTAGAATACCAAAAAATCTGATGAGTAATATCATCAATTCGTGATCTAGCAGGAACTAGGGGGCCCCGTGGATAAGGAAGACAGGCATTGTGTATTGGGGCCCCTGTTCATTAGAGTTCCAAAAAATCTGATGAATAATATCATCAAATCGTGATCTAGCGGGAATTAGGGGGCCCCGTGGTAGGTATATCGTAATGAGGAAGACAGGCATTGTTTGTTGGGGCCCCTGTTCATTAGAATACCAAAAAGTCTGATTAGAATTATAGTTTATACTCAGTAATACTTGTTAGACTTTCGTAAAATAATACAATATACTAGCTTGGGGGCCCCTTGGATCGCGGGGCCCTGGGCAAGTGCCCACCGTGGCTAATGGGAGAGACGGCCCTGGATGTGTGTTGTTATGAATAGGTCACCTGTTGGAGATAATCCAATAACACTACATTATAATAAGTCTACAATATTGTAGTATAAGGTAATAAGGTACACGAAGCGTGCAGTGCAATACTCCATACAATATCTATATGCCTTATTGACACCTTGTTATGGTCATATCTAACTTGTATAAGAAGTTATTATCTAACATTATAAATTAGACTTATTGTATTACGTTGCACCGTAAGACACAATTCTAATAAATTAATACGTATGAATATTCCATTTTAATAATAATAACGAACTTCTATAACAGGAAAGTTTACGCGTGGTTTTTATATTAGTAGAGTGTGTTACGTGCAGAACTTGTGCCTTAAATTTCGGAGAAAGTCCCTAACTCTAAAATAATGATTTCGCAAATTGAAATATGTGTTTTACAAGTTAAACATTAGTCGAAATATAAAAATGGCAAACATTTATGTAGAGAAAGTAAATATACAATACATTTCAAAACATATTTTACAAGAATTTATCGTAGAATAATTGTTGGTAATTAATATTATAGGTAAGACATATTTTAAAGTAAATTAATTTCATTATTATACGAAGTATTATCTTATAAATAGCCGCGAGCATCAGCTTACTATCAATAATGATAAAAATCTAATTAAAAAGTGGAATATTGTACTATCTATCTCTGATTTGTTGATGTCTTTAAGTTAAGATCGTGACAAAAAGTAAACGGGCGCCACAAAGAATGCAACTATAATAAGTTTCCTTGTGATGAATATTGATCAATATTTCTGCACGACCTGCCCTCGAAGCAACATTACATCCGAATTAACTTAATCGGTACTTAAATTATTGAGTAAACTAATCAAATACCGACTTACTTAACGGTAATTATGAGGAAGGCATTCAGTCTACCTGAACAACACATTTTCCATGTTGCAATCAATTTGCAGATTGATACGAATCTGCATATTATTATCGGAGCACTTTATGACAAAACAATGTAGGAACCTTTTCCATCTAAGCATTACGTATACCTATACGAACATTGAGATTTTATTTGATGTTTACCTACATTGTGTAAGTATGTATTGAGATTTATAACGTTTGTAATTTGTTCACATTGTATCAACACGACAATAACATATTATAATATGGTTTTATAAGATTAAATACTAGTTTTATTAATAATAAGCAACGTCATTCATTGATTGAAAGCGAAGCGACTAATCATTGATAGCGTCTATAAGTAATATTATGTTCATAAATCAGCCGAGACTCGGTAGTAATCTGTATCAATAGCCCATTGAGCAATGGAATAAATAATCTATTAAGCTCGAGTAGTTGGAATCATGGTATAGTTGGTGATAGTTATCTGCTGCCGTTTATCCGTGCATTCCTTCACTTAATGGTGTTCCCGCTGATTTTGTGATCAATCGTCGAATGCATTCTGTTAGCGTGTCGTTGGCCATTTGTATGCGGGATTCTGTTATGTGATTTTCATGTATGGAAAAGCCTTGTACAGCAAGTGTTCTTGCATAATAATAATATGCTGTTCTGAATAAAGACCATTATCTTTTTAATATCTAACATGCTCAATTCATGATTTATTCGCAGTACAGGGGTGCACTCTTCAAATGGAATACAATGCTATTCCGCGAGAACATGATTTCATTAAACTGTTTACTTGTACTAAAGATTTGAAAACTAACACTATAACCAAAAGTAAAAATGAAAGACTATTAGGTATATAGTTTAAAATCCACGTAGGTACTGAAAACTTTAATTAATTGTTAAAAATCTTTATTGTCAAACACCTGATGATAAGGATGAGAATCCTCGAATACTATAACAAAAGGATTTTAAACTGTATACTGGTCTTTCATTTTTACCTTTAAAAATGGACTTCCACCATCTACTGTTGGTCGAAATTCTTAATATTCCCACTACAACTATTTGCAGATTTTCTACAAAATCTTTAATAATTTTACATAGAAAAATAATTAAATTATATCACAAATCATAAGGAGAATTATTTGAAGGTCTTAAACGTCATATTATGGGCGATAAAAGGTTTATAGAATAAAATTAAAATGTACTTAATTATTTTGCATAGTTCTCACTCTGTGCAGTGTGCATTGAAGTATTACTTAAGTTAAGTGCGTAATTTAACTTGTATGCGATTTTAATAATACAGGTACAATGTGTATTGATTCTGTGTAAACGTATTACAGGTATATTATTTTATTATCAAGTGTATGATGGTGGGAAGGTAAGTTAGATTTATACTGGTCAACTACAAGTAATTAAATGTCGTAGACATCGTAATAAAATATGAGAAGATCGCTCTGATAGAGTGAGTACCTCTCTACAGTGCTCTGTGTATGCAAACTCCTAACACTTGTAAATATTTCTGTTTATGTTAACTCACTAAATATAACTTTATTATATCTCTCACCTGTAAACTTAAACTGTCACTTTGGACGGGCTAAAAATATTTTACATTGAAGTCAATACAATAAACCGCTTTAAAGCTTTTGTAATGAGATCCGCCGTATAATGATTAGAATATCTTGTACATACATGGTAACAAACACATAAATACTACGTAGAGAAAATACTAATAGACATGTGTTGAACACTATCAACCTCAGTAAAACATCATATTTTCGCCATGTAATCAGAGTAGATGTGAAGTATTCTAGTTCATCATGAAAGATAAGATAGAGGGTCAAAGAGAGGTCGGAAGGAAGCAGCTTTCCTGGCTTCGAATCATTCGAGAGTGGACCGGAGACAAAACTGTGAAGAAGCTGTTGCTCAATCCCACGATAGGAAAGCTTTCTCCGAGAGGACACGTGAAGAAGAAAAATCATCATTGCACACAAGATGTGGATCAATGCGTACAAATTAACGTACAGAAGCAGAAAAGAATCATTATATTTTCATCGGTCGTATTTTCTAGTTACTATATTTCTAGTTACTATATTTACGCGCTACTATATTTCTAGTTACTATATTTACGCGCTACTATATTTCTAGTTACTACATTTACGCGTTCATAAACCAATGTGTTAATGACGGAAATACTGGGAGATGCGAATCATTCATTCCAACATTGTATTTGAAGATTGTTGTTCCGATAGAACTTAATAAAGTCTTATTGCATACCAATGTTAATAAAATATAATTAATAAGTCAATTTCATTGACATTCTAAGAATTATTTCAATGCCAAGTATATTAGTTTACAATTTACCTGCAATTTTGCTATGCGAATTTTCTTTTTACTTCGCATGCTATAACAATTTGGATGAATAAACTATTATATCTAATTTCAATGCAGAAGCAATGGGTATGCCTATAGTAAAAAAATAGTAAGGATTTAGATTTTGCAAGACGAGGTTAAATGCTCAATGAAATTAGACGAAAAAGGGTTCAGAACGCGAAAAACGTCTGCTTTTTTCGAACAAGCATCCATTGTATAGAATTGAGAAATGCAGGCAGACTCTTATTTCTTATTCGAAAATATTTATTAGATGCGGGTACTAGGTTAGCTGGCAGAGATCGCAGCACTGCGAGAAGCTCACCCTAGTGAACAAATGTTATGCTTTATATTCGAAATGTTGACATATCCCGGTATTTTGTTCACCAAAAGTGTAAATAAATAAATAATGAATAAATGGGTAAAAAAAACGCATGACTACATGGAAACGTCCCGTATTGGGGAAAGACCTCACTAGCACATAATCAATTTTATTAGCCATATTATAAACAGAAAAATATAATCTATACATATTTTCGTTAAGCTATTTGGTACTTACTGAAGCTTCCAGTCATACGTACTTAAAAGTCTGAGAAGTTATAAAATCCTATATCGCTTATGGTTCTGTACAAAAATTGCAAAAGTATGAAAGTAACGTAAAACTTTCATCATTGGTTATATTATTTATTGTTGATTGTACAATGTAGGAAAAGAGTAAATAATACATAAATTATTAAGTTATTACGGCACTACGTGTATTATCAATGTTCTTAATAACATCTGGATATTGGTTATTGATAAAATTAATGGATCGATATAAAATAAACTTGTCACCATGGGTTGTTACAGGGAAGGGAATATACCAGTAATATACACGTTGGCACGCCACACCAAGCCACGGCGATTGACATCGCGAATACGTTGTGAAAGTACTAATTTTATGATAATTTCAACTACAAGTGCAGATAATATGATAAGAAAATACATTGCGTACATTAATTAAAATATATTTCATTATTATAATTATATTATCTTGTTATTCGTTTTATTATCCACTACATTTCCATATAGTCATAATTCATATTATAAGTACTGTAATGTAGGTCTCTATTATTTATTTTTTCTCGTTTTCACATGTCATACGAGTATGTCCTGTTCTTTTAAAAATTTATGCAATGAATTAATAAGTTGAGGTTTCAATGCATACGCGAAAAGCTTATTCGTTCAAAATTTGTGATTGCGACGACGATTACGAGTGGGGATGAAAATTACACGAACTTACATATAAAGCGAGAGATTTCGTACCCACATAGCAGGCAGAAGACCAGTGGGTCGCTCCAGAAATAGCTGACAGAAACAGGTGGCAAATGTGTTTGACTGTGGTTGTACCTAGTGGCCATCAGAGGTGGTAGAATCTGTATCAAGAGACAGGGACCTCTGACAAAGATTCCTCGATGCTCTGAATGCTGGACCTAGTCAAGCCCCAGGGAATTGTACATGTATTATGATATATCAGAAATTATACAAATTTCTACAGATATTTTGCAATGAATAGCATTTAGTAAAATTCACTTAATTATAAATATGGACAATACAAAATATAATACATTCATAGATACCTAGATACAACAACTTAAATACTGACTATCACAATATATCTTTTATACCCAAATACTACCTTCTATAATAATCATGTTTGATTGCATAAAAGCTCTCTGTTTTCTAAGTAAGAGAACAAAAAGGAAATTTATTCGATCACTTGTATTCCGCTTTGTATACATATCTGTATAGAAGTTTATACTGATTCATATTGTAACTGTAGGTAGATTATTGTTATATTTTTGATGGACCACTTCTTGACATCACGACTTTAAGACTGGAAGAGGTCAAATCACGTTCATAGAGAATGAAGTACCTCTTATCTGTTATTATTATTATACATATTATCTATTCGTATTGTTATTTTCTATTCTCTATGACATGTTATAAAAGATAGAGGATTGTTATAATATATCGACCTTTCTTCTGTGTTGCCTGTTTAATAATAAATAACAGGGCCTATTTTTTTATGTATGATGGTTACACTTTTTTTTTTAAATAAAATAATAAAAAAAAAGATATCGACCTCTGCGATAGGTTCAGCCTTTTTGATACATAACATTGTTTTCAATAACCAAATATTTCGGTACATAATTCGCTAACGTCGAATTTAATTCAGGAGATTGTAGAATTGCGTTTAATTTCTCAATACAATACAATTAACCTTAATGGTTTGTTGATTTTCGTTGTTCTCGTGTACTTATGATGTTTAAGATTGTATACAAACCTTCTTATTAATTCAAAATTCCCTTGGAAAACAACTGAAAATTTAAATTATGTATCGTACATTCTTCCACCTTACTTCTTATTTGGCACGAATCGCCGAACATGGAATAAACAATTTTTATTTAAACAGGATAGGCGAAAATTTTATTGCACAACTTAGTAGTATCCGTCATGAGACATGAAAAATTACCACAAAGAAAAGAGAGGGTAATTCTAGATTAAGAAAAGAAAATAATTAACCTTTGACAATCGCTTCGTGAAGTGAATAAATGGATCGCCGAGCGGTTCGTCTTTTGTACCAACAACGTCTAACATCAGTCGTGTTTTCTACCAAAATTATAATGACATATATGTCTTTATTTGACTCTTAGTATTTGACAATGTTGAAATTTTTAACAAACAAACAAACGTTTAATTATTGCATTATTTGATGATCTGCCCACCTGAGTTGACTAAAAGTTGATACATAAAAATTAAGGACGAATATAGCGTCAAATTGGAGACTACAATAGTATAGGCAAATCTTATTTCGCATTCTTATTCCAATACCTTTTCGACCCTCAGTTTTGTCTTTGATAACCAGGTGGGGCAATTCGCATTTTCTACTACTAACCCAAATACGATACTTCCCGGATTTTGATACAAGTCAGCACATCTCTATTGACTCTGGTTCTTTGAAGAACTCTTGTGTTGCTGAGCATATCCGTTCAGGGTATTCGGAGCATTATCCGATGTATCCAAACATCTCGAATGCCTCCAGACAGTTTGTAGTGTTCACAATGAATGAATAATGATGAAATAAATAAAAAGTCATATAAAATAAAATCAGTATTAAATGGTGCCCCTAAATGAGACTGTAGACCGCTGCTCTAAGGTCAAAAAATAATATCGACACATTGAATAGGTAATATCACGATAAGTGTATCGACGCGGCACAGCCTCTGTAGGCTACTGTTTCTAGTCGACGATCATACAATACAATAGAGTACTAAGATACTTACTACTATATTTAAACAATACAATGGATCGATACAATAGTAATTTCATCATCACCATATTGTTCTAACAGATCGTATTGTTATAGACATATTATTGTACTTACTAAATTTTCGATATCGACAGCACTATAACATTCACAATTAAAAGCCCAAAACTAATGACGGGTTTGGGTAATGGAATGGTGATCAGCTCCATCAAGGTGGGGCGCCTGAGATGGGCTGGTCACGTAATCAGAATAGATGGCGACAACCTTACAACGCCTTAAATATATCTATAAAACGCCTTACATTCACTGCGCCACAGGGACGTAGAAGACCAGGAAGCCCGAAAATGCGGTGGATAGACTCTGTCAGCACTGATACATCCACACTGCAGATACAGAACTGGAAGACGGAGGGAACAGACAGACAAGGGTGGAAGAGACTCCTGGATTCAGCTAAGGCCCACCCAGGGCTGTCGAGCTCATGACGATGATGATGTTAGGTAATGGAAGTAATTCAAGTTTACTGCCAAAATAAGATTTTCTAAAATAAGATTTTCTACTATTTTTATTTCATCTGTGAGCAACAACAAGGATATTGCACAAAAATTAAAAATATATTTTCGTACATTTCAAAGGAAATTACATAAATTTTGCCAGCATATAGATTGGTAAAAAAGATTTTTTTTTTTTTTTAATAATTTTTTTTTATTAGGCATAAAATATATACAAATTAAAACAATCAAGTCACGCCAAACCTGACAAGTTTGTCTTAAACAATAATCTTAATAGGTATGTATCAATACTATCCTAATTGAATGTCAATATATTGTAAATGCACTAAATTTCATTGAAGAATGAAGTATTTTCAAGCCAAGCTTCTGTACCAAGATATGAATTATTTTTTTACCTGAAAAACAACACAAAAAAATATTAGCCGCGTTACAATTTTCTACGTTTTTTTGTCATTTTATAAGTTCCTATTCTATGTACACACTCTCAGAAATTACATTGATTTTTGGTAATAGGCATCCTCTGCTGTGAAAACGGATAAACAATAAAGTAAAAAAATCATGAACCTATATTTTTAATACAGACACAGAGACTGATTAATTATGAACCTGGTAAACAGTAGACAATATTAAATGGGTAGACAAGTATAGAGATATATGAAATAATACAATAAATTAAGCATATTACTAGGCTTCATTGTGCAACCAAAAGATTACTCTCAACTCTTACTATCAATGCATGTCGATCAAATTTATATTATTGACATGCCTTCTTGTATTGTAACAATATGTTATAATATTTTAAACTTTTGCTTTCACAATTTACTTTCCGTCGTTCAATAATAATGACGTCATCATTGAAGGTAGGTAGGTATGTTGTATCATAATATAAATTAATTATTATGATTTTATGCAACATGTTTGTGATATATTACGTCTAAAGGTACGTAGAGACAAATACTTAAATTATTTCAATTGAATTTGTACCAAATAATCTTGTGGATAGCAAGTTGGAATACTGAATGATTGATTCTGAACGATTCAGGCATATTTGTGGTAATGTTGCTGATGTTTTCTAAAATCTTGTCGTAAATCGGTTGTATGCAATGTATCATAATATTAATAGTGGTAACATATGAGAGATATCAAACCTCTCCGCTCTGTTACCATTTTCATAACGGAAAACAGTAAAATGAAGTCTTTCAGGCCGTATGGAAAAGCATGTGGGTTAAAAAATGCACTTTTCTTGACCAACTATCGAGAGGCATACTGAAAATATGCCCCTTATGTACCTTGGTGTATAAATATCTCACTACCTCAAATTTATTAAACAAAAAAGCGAAAGTTGGAGACAGTTCTTCGTCATATTTTTACAAAATAAAAAAGCAATAATTTTAGACATTTTCATAAGTTAGACAACCCCAAAGTAGGCGACCCCCAGGCGACCCCCAGCTGGGAGTCGACCTCGCAGGAGGCTAACCGTTCTTAAATAACAGGTCATCAGGCCTACATTACGATTAAGAAGAAGAAGTTTCATAATAATCTGCGAGTATGAACATAAATTTTCACAGTAACCTTTATTCGTCTAGTAATTATTAAGA
This sequence comes from Ceraclea dissimilis, assembly GCA_963576895.1. Classification (NCBI taxonomy): domain Eukaryota; kingdom Metazoa; phylum Arthropoda; class Insecta; order Trichoptera; family Leptoceridae; genus Ceraclea; species Ceraclea dissimilis. The sequence goes on along the minus strand of OY756358.1, from coordinate 19,623,010 downwards.
AAAAAAGGTATTTGTTTACATATTTTGGTAAGTATGTTAGAGTGTATAAACAATTTAGGCGAATAATTCATTATCATTCACAATGTTCCAATATAAATCGTGTCTTGCCAACAGCAATCATTCTTCCAATTTCATTTATATGTAGAGTACGAATGGATATCTGCAGTACTTTTTGAAGCAACAATATAATATATCATTTGGCATGAAGATGCGACCGGTTGCATAAGGGAAACACACTCTCAATAAATTAGAGCAGGAATAGCCCTCATGGACAGTTTCACACAGTACCCGGGATTATTTATTAGCCTCGAGGCACTCACTGCCGGGTTATTACTGTATCACGAAAACCTATTTGCTAACATTATACTATTCCTCTGTAAGGATACCGTGCACGAGGATAAACTACAACCAGATATAGATTATTATAATTCATGCATGAATATGTATATTTAGTATGGAAACCTACAACTGCTGCAGGTACATCATACAACACTTGTATTATTATCTCTTTTATTGTCTTTAATTTGATGATGCTAAAGTTGAACAGTCGAAGCTATACATGTATTGAATCAATATACTAAAATATAAAGGGAGTTTATAGGTATGCCCTTAAGTCTGATCTGAGGTCTAGTCTGTCGAACCGATTATAAATTAGATGTACTAATTCCGTATCTATGCCTCATCTCTTGCACACTCTTTTGAAAATAAGAGCTGAATATAAAAAATGGAGATTTGTTGTTAACACGCTTTTCTTGAACTTAAAACATTATAATATTTTCCAAGTTGGAGCTACTTATTTTTTTAGGATTATAAGGGTTTTGTGTGGTTTTTTTTTATCAAAATGATTCACGTTTTTGGCAGATATAGGCCCTAAATTATATTCCTATTAATCAATGCCTTTGATTTTAAGATATCACCCCCAATAATCTACTAAAAATATGTATGGTGCAGTATCAATTACCCGATACTCCAAATGTAATCACATTTCATATTGAAATTAATACTATTATAATTTCATTAAATTGTGAAAATTTACGATGTCAAAATGATTTGAATAATATAATTGTCGGTAGTGTACACACTACACTGCTCAGTATAAACACATAAATTATACAATTAATTTTAACATCAAGAACACACAACACCGAATAAGACATTCAGTCTCTTTATTGCATATTACCAACTGTTAATTAAACCATTTTCTTGCGAGATAATTTAGGTACATTGCCGATAAAGGAAAATATAAACCAGTGCTGAATTGTCTTGGTTTAACATATTTCAGTATTCATAACAATTCACAGTATTCGCACTCTTGTAGCTACAGAAAATCAACATCAACGTAAAATGTTAATACGAGCTGTAGAATGTCCAATTGTAGGTAATATCGAACAATGGATTCGTCTAGCTACGAAAGCTTTCTAACTTCAAAGTTGAAAGTGATGGAGGCGTACATCTCTTTGAAAAATTCTGAAGGTATCTGGAATGGGCATTGGATAATGGGTATGTGAGACGGAGATCACCAAAAGACGTGGGAAATTAGGCCCTCCACAGCTTAATTTCTCGGCCAATAGAAAATATAGGAAAACTTGTCATTTGGAAAGAGTTGAACGGACTAAAAAATAGCGCAATGTGAATCTGCAGAATGCACTGGACCATGATGGCGTGTGGTGAAGGAAATCAAAGAATGTTAAATCCACAATCATGTAGGATAATAGCTAAGTGGCCAAGATGAATATGGAAAAAGATAGGTGTTTCGAAAACTATGATTACACCTTTTTGGTATTAGTTACCTTCTACCTACAAATTATACTTACTTTTCTCAGGTGCATTCGATGCGAACCTCTGAATTTTTTACTAGTTTTGTTAATAATCGAATGTTATTTTACAAGTCATATTGTTATAAGCTGATATTCGAATACTAGGTAATGATTTCTTATATCAGGTATTATAGCTTTATAGTTTATAATAAACCATCAATACTTTGAATTGCAGTAATCCACATCTGTGAAGAGAATTAGTGAGGCTTGAAGCAATAACTCGACACGTGACTCTCTTCCGCCCACAACAAGTAGAGTAGAGTTACTTGGCTATGCAATACTTATAACTTAATAATAAGTAATATAAAATGCAACTGATGGCGTTATGTAAGCAATTTCCTTAGAACTCTATCGACACTCTATTAAATCCATTCCATAATCTATGGATTATCTCTGTGCGTGCAATGTGCAATGCTCTCCTTTAATATTCGCGATAGTTTTGTTCGACACCTAACATAAAAGCTTTGCATCTATTTATTGCTTCGGTATCATTTAACACTGAGAAATTATTGTAATTTACGGCATGCAATTAAGCCTTTTAGGTAGTCGAAGAATACGCAATACAGAATCTTATTAACATGTGTGAATTATGACAAAGCAAAATATGAATTCTTACACCCAATAACAATCCATATACTTACAATAAGAATAACCACAATAAAAGTAACATAGGTATTTGAATCCTATCTATCTCCTAACACCACGTTCGATTCAGGCTCGGCATAAAGTGGACAGAATGTCAGATTGTTCTATCTCACATGCTCTACATGCTTATCTTGCTTCTGTCACAGTCGTCACCCTAATGCAATGTGTCGTACATACAATGTATTATACTCTCCAATTTCTTTTACGATTACGTACAATAATTTGAAATTACATATAATCATTTTTATACTATATTAGTTAATTTTCTTTCGTAAACAGCTATTGGTTTTCTTAGATATTACCGTTTTTTATTTTAAAAATGTACGTTACTAAGGTCTTATTTTGATACAGCGGAGATTTACAACGACTTATTTAACTTACAACTGAAGACATAATAATCGTCGATATTAAATTTCTGCAGAGCTTTGCGGCTTCGTCGGATTTGTGTGAAGTACTCGAGAAATATAACATTGTATGAAGTTATTTGAAATCGATATAAAATTAACATAACGCAATCAATAAAATCTATTAGTCAGATAGCATGTCCAATGGACATAAAACAAAACATTATCACAAATCTCTACAAGATGGATATAGTAGTATTCAATAATACACAATATTTATTATGTTAATACTTAATACAAGGCAGATCTAGATTTGTAGCAATACGGACGCATTGGTACAATATTGACTTTTGCGATGTTACGTCCTCGTAATAATAATGTATTCAAGAAAAATATTACCGAACATTATAAGCTCTATCCTGTAGCATTATTTATATTAATTTATAATTTTAATTACCAAACCTGACATTAATTAGTAAAACAAACTTGAATTTTGATGTTTCTATTTGTACATGTGTTTGAGAAATATGTTTCCCTATACAAAAGTCTCTAGGTATATTTTATGTTATTTTTGTTTGTTTTAATATTTACAATATCGTCACCCGAAAATAAGAAAACTTCCATCTGTCAAGACCAATATTGATCACCTTAGGGTAAAAATTCAAAATTTTGTTAAAACTAGATTTGTTTTTATTCTCAGGTGACGTCCATGATGGTTATGTTCGACGCTAGATGAAAACGCAAAAACTTGAGATGATTTTGCAAGTTGTCGAAGTTCCCGGAAGTGGGCTCTTTTTTATGGATATTAGCGAAAAATCGGCTTTGGCCAAAGATACCTAATTTCTTCATTTTTGTTCAATAGCTTCTTCTTCCTCTTGATGTGCCCTGTCAGGTCCCCCCGACGTTGGCAATCACTCTGACGAAAGCTTCTATGTCTTGTGCGACCCGAAACAGCTCCTCCAAACGTTTCATTCTGGTCCAGTCCCTTACCAGCCAAGGGGATTGCCTTCTACCTGGACCACGCTGTCCCTCGATCTCCCCCATGAGTATTAGTTGGAGTACAGTGTACTTATACAATAAATATAGTGTACTCCACCAATAATATATTTTAAAACAAAGTGCATATCTTAGGCTCGGAATAACGCTATCAAAAACAAATTGAAACATTAAATGAACGGTAACAATGTCTACATTTTTACAACTGTGAAAAATATTATTATTTTATTATCTGACAAGCGTTGTGTACTGTATAGTGTATAGTGTATCTAGTGTCAGAATCACTTTTATAACAACAATATTATTGTTGACTTCTCAGTAAGAGATATTTAGTAGTCGATATACGCATAATGTACACTGGATGTCTTTATTTGTATAATAATAATAATATTTAAGTAAAGTATCCAGTGGCGGATCTAGGATTAAATTTGGGGGGGGGGCTGAAGATTTTCACATGCAAATATGACCTTGTGGTATTGAAAATGTGAATAGCGCCGCAGGCGACTTTTTTTGAGACTGAGTGAAAAGCGTCATGATACCAATACCTATCGTTTGATTTACTATCTTTAAATAAAAAATATCTAAAAATAGCACCGCAGGCGATTTTTTATACCAAACAATATAGTATTTAAGAAAATTCATGACGTGATGAGAAAACTATGTGGTAATAATGTGATTTTTCGGAAACTAGTTGTATATAAAGTACTGTCACTCATGGTTTGGGGGGAGGGCTTCAGCCCCCTAGCACCCCCCTGGATCCGCTAGTGAAAGTATCTCAAGTTATATTATATTATAGGTGCTGATAAAATATTAGTGGCGTACAATAAGGTTTAAGTTGTGCTCCATAACATCTGTTGAGGACCTAATAAGGAATCTGGTATATAATATAATTTACTTGCCGTCCAACTTGCTAGATATAATCTCTACTTTATTGCCATTTCACATTGTAAAATTATTTTATTGGGTAAATTTGTTCAATTTGGCACTCGGGTGATATTATTTTGTATCGATTTGTATCGCATAACGAAATTGTTTGAAACTAAACTGAAATAGATTTGTAAACTAAACTTGTAATGTGCATAATAACGTAACCAATGTTAACCAAGCTGGTACGTAATTATTGTACATACGTAAAAGCTCTTACAGAAAATGTATTTCTGAGTGAATCATAAATCTTTAAATAAATTTTAAGTAATACTATTTTTCATTCTAAGTAATATTTATTTAATTTTGGAATCATAATTTTATATTTTTGTGAGACCATCGGAATTTTCTACATGTCGTAGTTGAATATAACAAGAATACCGGCTTGTCAAGTTGAAGGTCTGGGTTCGATTCCCGGCCGCAGCAGATGGATGAACTGGAATTGGTGAATGTAACTTAAGTATAAAGTGATCACATTAAGCCAGCCGACGATCGGTCGTAGACCTGATGGAGGGTCCATCCTTTGCTGTGTATCTGTTGAGATATAACTACTATTTTACTTATTTTTCATATAAGTACTTTATTTTAAATTTGAAAATATTTTATTTGTTTCTCTTTTCATGTAATTTAATTTAATTTTCGATTTATGTTCGATCCTCCTCCCTCGAACACGAGTTCTCAATTTTCGAGAGAGTAACAACGTAAAGATATTTTGAATATATGTAATAGGTGAAAATAATATACCTCAAATTTACGTAAAATGATTGCACAGTTAGGGAACAAATTTCTGGCAGGACGTTAGGTTTCAGTTTCGTTGACGTATTCTTTACTTCACATTCGATAAGGGAATTATGGCTGTGTAGGTGAGCTTCAATTTATAGATAACCACATTTTTTATAAATATACAAAACCTGCACCTTGGTTATGAATTAGGTGCGAATATTTCGTTAATTAATTTATTATATGGCTTAAGTTTATTATATTTCCTATCAATCTTTGTAAATTGGTGTCTACACAATATTGTATAAGAATAATTATTACCTATTTATATTAAGATTATGATATTACCGGCACGAGCCAGAAGTTTCGACACTTCATCTTATCAATACAAATAATAGGTAAATAAAATATATATTGATACGTACTTACGTACACTTCATTTAAGTATATTTATAAGTAGGATATCAATATCACAGTACGATATATCTACTTAGTCTTTGCTAAGTGATAATTTAATAGTAGAGTACTGAAATAAGTAATATAGGTATACCTCTACGAATTGCGCCAAAACTGTCAACTCGAAAATTATCGCATTCATTAATGTACATAAGTCAGTAAAGCAGTCTTTTTGTAGAGGGGTTTTTTTTTTTTTTTTTTTACTTACTTATAACTTAATACATTTCATAATATTAGTCATTGTTAGGTACAATATGGGTAATGGGTATTCATAAACTTAATATAAGAGCAAAATTTAACTCGTTTAGATACTGTTTAATTGATGTGTCTATTTACATTGTCTCCATTGAAAACCTATTATATTTATATCGTTATTCAATGCGGATGTAATGCACACCAATCATAATATTGCCGTGCAAATTATATTTTGATTAAATAATTATTAGACAATGCATTTAATGCAGTCTTACTGATTCTTATCAAAGTTTTTTTTATTGCATTTGGTTCTGCTGATCACGGATACAATACATAATGCATTATTTTAATCGAAGTAACATATAATTATGTCAAGCCCGCCGTGTCAACAATATCATTCATATCAACACGTTTTATTCGATGATTGATAGGCAATATGTTTTTTATTACGTTTCAAATAAAGGTGATATGAATGCCAAACCATGAAAAGCAAGTGTGGCAGTGGCAGCCAAATGCATGTTTTCATAATCCTTGATGGGGCAGAACGTAAAAAAAGGTTTTCTTCCAATATATTGCAGTTCAAACTTTCAGTGACATATTTTTGTGTTTATAAATATTTGTATTACAGTGTGAGAAATATTGTGATAGAAAGTATCGGAAAAGTTTAGCTAAGCTTACAACTTCTTTTCGAATAAGTACCTTAAATCTAAATCTGTCAAAAAATACTTTATATTAATAACACTTTGCATTTTCTAAATTCCAAAAAGTTTACAATTCTTTATGTCACGCTTGTTAATGGTATCCAGTGTATTTAGCTAATACTAATTCGATTTAGCTAATTCGACTAATAAATACCAGTTTGAAACTAATAGAAAATTCAACTATATAATAATAGCTACGACTAAAATAAATTTGACTAATAACCAATTCTTCTTCTTCTTCTGCTTCATCTAGGACTGCGTCCTGTCATTGCTCGGAGCCTGCTCCTGGGACACAGATGTCCAACTATCTCGCCATCTTTTATGTGGCCTTCCTGGGAGTCTGGTACCTAAGGGTAGCTCGTTCGCTGCTACGCTCACCACTCTCTCAGGACATGCTCTCTCCGCGTGATCTCTCCAGTTACCAATAACCAATTCGACTTTTATAAATTTTATATCATACGTCTACAAACAAAAGGTCCCTTAATAGTAAAAGGGAATGAAGAAAAGTTTATAGCTTTCAATACGTCGGTCGGGTCAGTCCCCATAATGGTAGTACCAAAATAAATCGGCACAATATTGTTTCAAATGCAGAAATAATATTAACAATATAACGTTTCAACCAAACATACAACACTAGCTTTGTATTTTGGTATCTTGACTTGTAGTCAAGTGTAGGTATGAATGTGTAGTGACATTCAAGATAGTTCATAATCTATCTGATTGAGATAATAATCAAAATATTTTCAAATATGAGATCTCCAACAAGATTGTATGGCAGGTTATTGTGTTTGGCAAGACAGGTAGCTGCCGCGAAATGTCATACTACAGGAGATCATAATAATATTATTATACGCGACATCATGAGATGGCATCACCTCACCTCGCTGACACTCCCTGGTCTTAAAGTCTCGAGGATCGATGGGAATATTTTATACCTACTAGATATGAGTGATATGACTATCAGTGGAATGCCGCTTTTATAATCGTGCGTCATCTTAACTGTATGAATTATCCACATGGTTGTAGAGATATCTAACTGGAAAATAAAAATTATAACTTGAAATAGTTCCGCTATATATTTTCACATTTTTTTTTAAATATATTAGTACCATACCAACATGGGCTGTCTGACGCTCTGTCCTCTCTGCCTACCCTGTAAGGGACGCGACGTGAGGTGAGGGTATAGATAGATACAGATCCACACTAGAAGGTACCTTCTAGGATGGCCCTGAGATAGACAGATAGAAGCATTTCCTCGCACAAAATCATTAACAGAAACCCCACATTGTATCGTAGTCCTTTTCCTTTTCAGCTTTTCCCTGCCTCTGTCATATGAGGACATTATACATGCGAGTTAGCTGGCAGAGATCGCAGCATTGCAATAAGCTCGCCCTAGTGAAAAAATGTTATGATTTATATATACCTATTTGTAATGTTAACATATCTCTGTACTTACATATCTTGTTCGCACCAAAAGTGTAAATACTAAATGAATATTTAGGCGTGAATTTCTCTGTTTTTCGTCTTTTATCCTTACAGCTTCTCCTGGCTTCTGTCACATTCGTGCAATTTGTCAAACATAGAGCGCTCAGGACACTCAGGAAAGACCACAACTAAGATCATTTCAATAAAGAAGTCACTAATGTAACCTAGTCGCAATTTCTTCCAGTTAACCCCAGTGTTTGTATTGTGTTGTCACTTGAAGAGTGTATAAAATAAATAAGTATAAATATGAATAAATAGTTTATAAATAATCCTATCCATTATATTTCAAACTGTGACCGATATTCTCTTCATTTCTGAACCAACATCAATTTTATCAAATTATCTGCTATTCAACAAACAATAAAGAATCACCTATGTTCTATGTATGTATGTACCTAATATAAATTTCTCTATCCAAATTTAGGTAGTTCACAAATAACTTTATTTTATGTGCCATCATCACAATATGCATATATATATATAAAATAAAGTCGCTTTTTTTGTAAGTGTTTCCATAACTCCCGTATTTACCGACGGATTACAATGAAAATTTAGAACAACATTTGCGATAATATACTCTGTGCTTTAACGTTGCTGGTTTTTGGAGAAAAAGCTTTTCCTATGAGATCCCATAATGATGAAGGGATCCAAGGTTTATGTGGGGTCGAGTGTGGTATCGTGTGAAAGGGTGTTGGAATTTTGGAAAAGAAATTCAGATCAGAAAGTTACATTTTGTCCAGCTCAAGCCTATAAAGTATGCCGAGTTGGTTTGTTAAATGTGCCGTTGCGATGCACGGGTAAATCAGCTAGTATTGTATAAAGTATGTAATATAATGCATTCTTGTTAACAACGAGAAGAATCGAGTTAATTCCTTTAATGTGATTTCTTTTAAGACAGCGTACAATGTTCGTAATTATGTTTGAATCTGGGAGCAGGTGGTAATACTACGGTACTTTGTATTGTGGGAGGATGAGGCTTCACCCACGTCAAACTAAATTCGTACAATCGATCGTATGAAAAAGTATCGGTATCTGTATTAAAAGAAACTCCACTATACATCTATATCATAAAACGAATATCGTCTGTGTGTCCTGTCGTAAAAAATATAATATCCAAGAATGCTATTTCCATCAAGCTATACATATTGGTATACATTCATACTCGTACATACATATCCACGTCCGCTCCCTATGTGGAGCAAGTGGTCGTCACACAGTTTTTCCAGGCTTTTCTGTCCTGGGACAACTTCGTTGCCTGTTCCCATGTCATTCCAGCCTGGCGCACCTCTGATGTGTACAGCCTCTGGATGGATATTGATATAGGATAACGTTTAATGTGACATACTCCAATTAAAAATATAAGGTTCGGCTTCCGTACTACAGAAATCCACTCGCCATTACTGATGGTGATTAGCTAGGTAACGTTTTCCAAATTTTGATACAAAAATTATTATATCTGCCTACATAAACTAGGAGTGTTAGTCTAATCCAAGGTATTTAGGTATTTAAAAGAATTTCTGAAGAAAATCGAGGATGGATTGGAAGTTTTCAATGCAGGAAAAAAGGATTTTTCAATTTAGGTAAGTACTATATTTAAAATCTCTCGATATATTTTTTCCTTAAGAGCCCTGATTATAAAAAATCTCGAAAGAAAATAAAAAATTGAAATGACTATTATACGCTTATATTGTCGCCTGCTTCAGCTGGTCTTTAAATACTAGTCAACAATGAGGCTTATTTTCCATTATTATGAATATAGTACGAAGTTATTGCTTTCCTTATAAAGCCTCCAAAAGAAATATATTCTTTATTGACGGCTGGATGGAAAGATTTCACTTTGCTAAGTATCTTCACTTGTCTTGGTGTCGATACTTTGTCGACATACGATTGTAATAACTAATTTTTTATACATCATCAATTGAAAAAGATTTCCATCGACATAAATATAGAACCATCATTTATCATGTCGTTCATTTCACAAACATTCGTCACTTGTAAATATAACAATAAGAAAAATTTGTGAAGGTATATTCGTGTACGTATCTACGGCAGAGGCGTCGGCAGTGGGGAGGGCAAGGGACAGCCCCCTTTAGAGATAAATTAATAAGTTTTTACATTTATCTACAAAACCTCATAAAAATTACATTGCTGCCTGTACATGGTTTTTCGTCATGCAGCACGGATTTTGAAAAATTGTTGTTAAAATACATTATATCACAATTGTTTCAATATTTTTTCGCCAGCGCGCAGCGGCGCAAATTACGTCTGTCATAGTGTTGAGTAGGTAGTCTTTTCTCTATCTACTAGTCTACTCCAATTGATTGTCAAGGGCAAAATAAAAGGACACTGAGAAATCGTAAAATGATATTTTGAAACATTCGTTAGTGGACTGACAACAGAAATGTCAACAAAATGTTACGGACAGCTTTGCTTTGGATGCTTTTCCCATATAGTGATCGCCAATGGCCTGATATGGCACGTACAGATTAAGAAGTCTTTACAATCAGATTTTTCACGACCACCTTCACCTCTCAAAATCCCCTCAGTGCTATTTACGCAATTTTTATGACGTAAGAGTTTAAACATTTTAGTTGCCCTCCGTTGCGGTGAAGCTGGGGACGCCCCTGATCTGCGGTATTATGAATGAGTAAGGAGATTTGAACATATCGACATATTTCATATTGTATCGATATATCTTGATGAATGTGAAGATAATGTAGGTGGGTATTGCATTACTACACTTGTTTTATAAACTAAAATAACTGTTGTGGTATCGATGATCGATACATCTAATAAAAAGTGTACCTAATAATACCTTACCTACCTACATATACTGAATAATATAACATTAGTTAGAACTATTAAAAGGTACGTAAAATTTAGAAAAACGAAATAATAAATTGTGTTACACACTATTTTTTTTTGAATGAAACTGGGCTCATCGAAATAAACCCAAATACATCTTTGTACACTTCACAGAAAGCTGAAAAGCTTGTGTTGTGAAGTGGAGTAAGTCGGGGATTGAACCCCCGCCCACCGGATTAACAGTCGAGTGCGTTACGAACCAGGCTACCGACCACCTCGAATATAACAAACAACGCTTCTGCATGGTTACGAAAAATCTACAACAATATTTCTAATAAGTACAACTTACTTAATAATTAAGTACTAATTTTCCCAATTTGTCAGCCTATCATATTTCTTGAATAAAAACATAAATAGTATGAATGTTATTTACGGCATTACGTGAACCAAACTAGGAGAAAGTATAAATTAAATTTGAAATTTGAGAATATAAGTCGAAGCGCCCCGTCGCGAAAATCCAATTTAGCGCATATCAATGCAGCAGGCAACTACACTTTTTTATGTAAATCCGCATGCAAAAATGTTAAACTTTAATATTTATTGTTATTGTTTTCTGTTTTTGGGTCGTTATCTCAATACGTATCTGATATTTTTATTTGGAAGGTGAAAATACCTGCAGAAACATAACGGAAATATACGTGCTGTATAAGAAATAAATACGATTTAAGGGCATGGCACCAGGAATGACGTCACAGACATTTCCCACGGCATTAAGGTTCAAAATCGCGTGACAATCGCATGATAAAATAGTAAAAATAGCGTTTTTTCCATTTTTTGGGGTTAATTTTGCGTCTATCAAAAAAGTTTTACAGTTATTCCCTAGATTTTGATGCATATTATCAGTACAAAAAAAAATTTTACTCCGCGACTTTCGGGAAACGAGTTTCCGTCTTTCGGAAAAAAGTACAGAGGTGTTTTTAAATTATTTTTTTGAAAAATCTATACAAGATAAAAAAAATCTTTTACGGTTATTCCCTAGATAAAGGTTCAATGCATCTACCTTATTTTGTTCCAAATCATATTTAGTAACGGTTGTCGAGATAGAAGGTCTCCCGTTTTTAGAAATTTTTGAAATGTCGGTATGCACACTCTTAAGTGGGTACCTCTATATGTATCTATATCAAATATATTGCCTCTATTATTAAAATATGTATCTCAAATAATATCACTATAAAAGATACGGTTATCATTTTTTTACGTATACTTACAACATCCAAAGGAGACAAGAATGTAGTGAACGAAAGCAAACTTCTTCCTATGACCACGAGCACTTCCTTAACTTGGGGTTAGTAATCCCACATTGTGCTCATCACTTGCAAGAATTACTGTGTGTTTACTGATTCATCTTGGTCCAAAAACTGAGCTGTTACACTGAATCAAATGCTATACCTCATGCAATGGATTGAAATCAATGAGACTCACGAATCTATATTGATTCTGTATTTTTATATTAAAGTTTTTTTACTGCTGTAATTCATCTAAATGAAATAAAGACATTCAAGGTAGAATCCGTAGACTTTATGGATTGTACGCCAAAGTTGAAACAGTATTGGGCAGGACCTTTGTAGTAGGTGGACACCCAGAATTAATAAATATACCTGGACAATATGTGTGAAAAAAACAGGTAACGTAAAGTCAAAGAGGATATGGGTCGATGATGTTACCTCATTAGTGAGTGGACTGTGGGTGAGACAGTTCAGTGACAAAAAGGAGTGAAAATGTTTTGAAGATGTCTCTATCTAGCTGCGAGCAGCGGAGAGTAACGCTGTAGAAAAACAAATCAAAAGATTATTTACGGATACAAATTACGTAAAGCATTCTTGTTACACAACAGTTTAAACAATATATTAAAAGACAATATATTAAACTTATATTTATTATTGTACAAGTGATGCAACGATAAAATAAAAGTGGTCCAAATTGACATTTCCCCAAAATGATCGATAACATTAGATGACTATATTTGCGGGTGGCATTATATTTTACCTGCACTCAATTTGTAAGTTATTACCGTCGCTTTAGCATTAATCATAGTAATTATATCCGATGTGCCTTAGGAGATTGTGGGGAAATTAATATGACAAATGCTTTTGTCTTTATTTGATCGTGTCTGTTCAATAGAAATAAAAAAATACCAATCGTTGAAATAATTGATGGCAGTAACTTGTGTTCAATAAAATAATATCTATATTAATGACATTATAATATCTTGATATTGTTTTGTATTGTGAATGCTCTGGTCGCATTGTTAAACTAGCCAAGTGTATCCTTCACGAACTTATATCGGAAGAAGTAAAAGGTTATATATTTATTCGTTTTTATTAATTGCTTTTGTTCCAAACTGATCGTTAAAAGAAAAGTATTGAATGAATCGTTACAACAATAGTTAAATCTATATTGTTTCTCATAGATTTTCAAATAATCATTAATTATTTATTTTATTATGACTTTGCGAATAAAATCACGATAAGGTGCCCTGCATCCAGGTCCCAGATACATACATGTACTATACCGTTTGGATATCTATAATTCCGTAGTAAAGATATCAACGCACGATATCATGTTCAAAAAACTAAAACTGTGGAATTTACTTATTACAGAAAATTTTATGACAGAGGGCATAGAGGTCTTCTTGGAGGCAACTTTCTAGATGTTCTACATTTCTCATTCAGGCCCATTCTTGAATATTCGAAAGCCACAATCAGTAATTCTGTTTGCCTCCTGTAGGAATTTCTACGATCTTCGATCCTTTGTTTAGAAGCTGGGAGTCAGTAGGCGTATTTTTATAGTAAACGTACGTTGCTAAAATGTAAAATTTTACCGGGATTATAATACACATTAAATAACTTCGTTAGTAGACGATCAGGTAAAAAACTATATCACTTATATACTGTGCATGCATACTCAATTAAACAAAATATAAATACAGCACAATACAGTGAAGAGTTTGACAGATAGTATAGGTATAACCAAGTATTAGACACGAGTGCTTCTCGAGTATACTTAATTCATTATTATATTAAAACACAGAACAGTCATCTGTATAACACAATCGATTCATCTGTGAATTAAACAAAAAGATCTGAATGATGATCACTCGGAATACAATAGCATAGTAACCTTACATACTATAAACCGTATAATTTATATTAACACTAATTACATTAAAACATTGCTATACTTTATAATAACATTATAGTCTTTACTCTTTAGTTAGATTTGTTCGTATTATACAAATGATTGGTGATCTATGGCATATAAGTCATAAATAAGCACCTGTAATATTTTATCTAAACATTGCACTCGTGTTTGTTATGATCTTAATTATACGAATTTTTACAGCAAAGTTTATACGATTGTTTTGTATTGCGCAAGAGATTAAGACAATCTAGTGTACTCGTATATAAAAACTCATTAATGCTTAATATATCAAACATAACCTTAATAATATATTACTATAACTTTTAACAAAAACATTTAGTAATTAAACTATGTTGAATAATATGATAAAATGTATTAATAATTATAAAGACCGTTACTGAGACTGATACTAAATGCCAAGGATAGTGAAACAGTATGAATATTTTTACATTGTCCCGTTGGCATTAGTCGTTATTGGACGTCCTCATTTGTTTAATTTTCTTCAATTAATTTCATTTACAAGTGCCGCATTCTATATCAAAAGTTCAATTACTATGTAGAAACTTCTCTGTAATCGGGTTTCATTTAAATAAAAATTATATAAATCAACTTACCGTTTTTCCCATACCAATCTTTAGTTAATGATTGTTAGTTCTTATAAACTCTGGAATCGACTGCTTTTGTTGATGATGCATTCTGCACATCGCAATAATATTTTTTTTAATAAAGGATCTGGGCTTGCGTACACAAACCCAAATACTTTCCTGCACACCTTGCACTAGGCTAAAAGCCTGTATCGCAAAGTGTTGAATACATCGCCAGCGTCGGGGTTTGAACCTGGCACCTCCCATTTATCACCTACAATTTTGATTCAAGCGTCCATGGTTTGTGTACGCAGGCGTAAATTATCCACCAATTGGCTTCTTACAGGCATGCTGCCAATTATGATATAGTCCGTCTAGGATTCCATGCAAGGCTCTCCTGAGACAGTTTAACATGCACCTCCTCCTGAATCTCCCTCTCATAGAAAAATTGTTCGCCCTATTGAATAAAAAGAGTGCACATGTAACATACATGTATCGGGTTGACTGTAAGATATTGCTTTTGCAATAAGTCCGCCTTTTGGCACACTGTATTATCTTGTTTTGTTTTTGTTGTTACATATATTTTCTGGCCAATAAAGTTTTATTTATTTATTTATTTATTTATCTGTAAAAAAAAATAGGTAAGTATCTAAGTAATACATACAACTCGATACGGTCAAGACTTATTAAAAGAAGATTTCATTTCGTAAGATATCGAAAGTTCGGCGGAAAAATCATCGTGAATTATTGTAAGTATTCTTTTAAACTGAAACTTGTCTAGCACTTTTGTATAAAGAAAATAATAGTAAAGTTCTTTGTCCGGTTCTGATAACAGTACTTACTTAACAAGTAATTTTATTTGTGCAAACTCTTTATGTAGTTAGAAATAACTAAATACTGATATACTTAAGGTAGGTACTAATTTAAAATATCAAGAAATTACTTGATCGATATAAACCTGACTATCAAATTAATATTTAGAGTAGGTACGTTACTATATTAATGATTTAATTAAAGTTTTTTATGAGAAAATTCCATAATCGTTATCAAGGCTGGAGTATTGACAGTCGATGTGGCGGGTATAATGTCGTATTAGAAACATGAGCAACCATGAAATGAGACGATACGCAATTTATTAAGAGATGGAGAGAAAACATTTTAATTTGATATTCAATGAGAATATTGATTACAATTTGTGTATTCGTGTACCAATATTTGGTATATTGAACAAGATGGTACAAAAATGTACCTAGATTGTACATAGTACTGAATCAAAATAGGTACTTCCTACCTAAATTAAATTACAATAATAATGACTACACCATTTGGATAATTAAACAACTTTGTTTTTAAAATGTGCTCAGATGAACTTAATTTTTCTCTAGAATTTTCAAAATTAAAATAATACGATTCCAAAATTTCAGTACTGAAATCAGTAGGTATATAAAACACGCTACAATTACGGATGTAGAGGGTATCGTTCATCTATCTCAACATTTTCAATGTTAGAAGTAAATATGCGAATTTTGGTTTTTGATTGTTTTTTTTTTTATTTCGAAAAATTTCGTTTCAGAGGCTGCAAACTAATTTCAGTCTGGATGAGTTTGGAACTACAAGAAATTCTACAAGTGCTGTCACTATGGTTGCCAAAAAGTTACAAGTAGCCCCCCTTATCAAAACCCATATCTTTCAAGACAGACTGTATGACTAAACACAAAATTTTATAGAGGTTTCTGCATACAATGTTAAAAATGTTTTGAATTCAATTAACTAAAAATATCCCACTCTCAATTTTGCCAATAAATGTTTGAATTAATGATAGTACGTCAAAGTATTAAATACGAAATCAAAGAACACCTGTGCTTAATTAAGACAGGTCGTGGGTGTTTTAGACTCTTGTAGATCCAAAAGAAGAAAAAAGGTACGTACGTAGAATCATATTAATATTAATTGTATTTATTTCAAAACCACCTTGAGTCGAATTATTGTTGTAAAAAGAGAATAGAACTAAGAGGCAAAGCTCTCCGTATTCGCGGGGGATAAGTTCTGGATTATAGATTTCGTGAATACAGAGAGGTAAAAACATAGAATTATAATGGTAAAAATATATGGAACTACCCATATGGGATAAGTTGCAAGACATGTAGAGACTTTTCGAACAATTTTAATATGAAGTTTGGATTATTGCCATACTTTTGTCCCAAAGTTCTGAATGTACCGGAAAAAGAACAAAAACGTTCAGAAATAATAAGTACGACAAATAAAAGTTCGAACTTTCAAGTTCTAATTTCTAGTTGGATTCCAGTAGATAAATGAATTAAAAAATTGGACTGTGTCAGTATAGGTATTTCAATAAATTACCTTTAGAAGGTAGATTAATTATTAAAAGATTTTTGTTGAATGTTATGTTGCAGCTATGGATTTCCTATTTTTTGTTTTACGGATTTCTTTATAGAGATTTTAGGATCTTATTTCACAAAGTTTAAAAGGTTGGTAGGAATATTTTTGCAAGAGCCCCTGACAAAAAATGCACGAACGGCGAATAATGAAAACGCTCTCGTAAATTTTATTCGCGAAAAACGAAACCGCGTATAGTGAAACTTTGTCTATAATAAAATAATAGAACAATACAACATCTGGGGTGGTATATTATATTGATAAGATTTACTAATCATTAGTTATCATTTCTTGTAGTTCGGCAACTTTTTATACCTTGCCTGATATGATTAATCGTTTTAAAATATATGTTGACAGTCTGTTAATCATTGTTTGTCCATACACCTGATTGATATAAAATTAAAGCACTACTTAGTGTACTTTTTATTAATGAATCCAAATGATTGATATGAATCATGTTGCTTAAACAAATAACCTATATAATTCCTATATAATTGTTAGTATTGTGTGTTACGTAAATTTCTACATGAAGCAATGTATTGTCTTCTAAAAGATGAATAATACAAACATAGATTCATATAAATATTGCATTATACTCGTACTAATATACAATTATGTATTCAAAGTTACCTTCTATTGTTTTCTTTTATATTTATTTATTTATTTAAACTTTAAGTGAACAACAAATACATATAAATATAAAAAATGGACATAGTACAGATAATAAATCGTTGTTCACTAGGGCGAACTTATCGCAGAACTGCGATTTCTTCCAGTTAACCCCTGGAAAATTTGTATATCAAGAAATTTATGCATTAGGTACACACCTACGATTTTTTTGTTGACTTTTGCAGTTTCTGCATAATAAGACCAAAGCGAGGCAGTTGTGTGCATGTGTAGAAACAAAAATGACGTCTATTATCCCCGAAAATGTTGTGTTATGGACAATACCGTTTATGGATATGTTTAAGTGCCAAAATAATAAAAAAAAACTGCAAAAGAAAGTAAAGGTACATCAGGTACACTTGAGTGTAAATGTTGCAATTGATTTTCACAGTTAGGATATAGTGAAAATAAATTCCTGATAAACCGTAATAATCCGAAATGAAGTCATAAATCCTTAACTACAGAGTATGGAGTAATAATATCATGTCGGTGCTTTCTCTGATTGAGTGGCATTGCATGAAGCAATATGATTGTTAATTAGTATTAGTCTTGATACTGGAGGCCACCGGGCGCGAACAGCGGGAGACTCGGACCTGGCCCTATATATTATTAGCCACAGCCACATCACAAACTGACCCATGCAACTCAATAACAAAATATTGCAAAACCTAACATAATAAAACGCTTATCTCTTTCTATCTAATGGAGCATATCACAAGTATGAAAGGGATGAAAATATTTAAAAAATACATTTCTCGAAACAAAAAATGATTAATATTTTGTCTTACTTCTAATTAATTAATAGAATTAATCTGCAGACCGAAGTAAGACATAATTATTATCCGACAATGTTATGTCTTGAGTAAAAATACAACCTCCATGGGGTGTATATTTAGTAGTCACTATTATGAACAGTTAGTTAACAAAATTTACTGTCCATGAAGTTAATGAACAGGTTTGTCGCACTAAATTGTTTCTGATTGTAACACATGATTTAATTTTGACTCTTTAAGAATACAACATGATATTATGTAGACCATAACCCACAAAATCGAGTGATGAATGAGTCTATAACGTATACAACTGTGTAAGTATTTGAATCTTGTACATAATTTGATATGAACTCAAATATAAGACATTTATTTCACATTAGCATTCAATTTATTGAAACGTTCATTGAATTTTAGCACGCTTTCATTACATGTAGAGAATATAGGTGCAGTCTTGTACTACATAAATCAATACTAATGAATTTACTTACATTGTAAAAATTCGGAAAAAATGTTGTAAGTTTTTCCGTTTCTATTTTATGTAAATGTTTACGTGGTGAAGAAAAGTCTAATGAAATAGTTTACATTTACTGAATTCAGATTTTTTTTCAGAGATATCAAGAGAAACTCATTCTTATGCATAAAAACTACTCTAACAAGTCAGGAAGATGCCAAGTCTTTCAGCCTGTAAGTTCAAAGTTGACTCCAGTAAGTGTCTCGAAAGCTTAAAGCTTGACAACGAGAAAATTTGCACGTATTACCTGAAAATGCTTACGTATGAAGAAATCAGTATATATTACAGGAGATCATCCCTTATATGTAACTCCTCTTTCTGGATTCTGTGCCAGTCTGATTAAAGTTGGTGAATCGATGTTCAAAATCTGAAATTCTTAAATCTCTATGCACTTCTACGCCTTCAGCCTGCTTATCCAAATCTAGAAAATATGATTATTTCACTTCTATATATTATACCTTTCCTTTCAAATTATTGCTATTCGTCTTAGGACTACAAAGCGTTCATTGGTTGTATCGAACATATAGTTGGTTGTACACGAGATAAAGCAAAAATCGTTCAAAAGCATCACCAGACTTGTATTTTTTACATGACGATGTAAGGTACTATTGAATTCTATTGATTCCTACGGCACTTATCTCAGGTATTGTTTGTGTATTAGATCATGTACCTATCAGTTAAAATCTTTAATGATATTCATCTACATGTAATATACTCCATATTAATTGCACAAGACTGGTATGGGGACACCCCGCTGTGAGGAGATAATTAATTGAGAATACTTACAAAAATATCTCAACAACAGCCATACGTTAATGTTATTGTTGTTCTTGCAAAATATTACAATTAATTGTTAATGTTTTTGTTTTAGAAGATTCGCAATTTCATTGAATAACATGTCGAGAGAAAAGCCCACACACATGAATAGTTAAAGAAATACCTTGTACTATATTAGAATTATGACTGGTGAATTCGATTTATGTAGGAATGTAAACATTTATGTATACAAAATGTAACTATGATAGTCAGTCCGTCTTCATTCACCTCTTTCTTTCCCTGCCATCCTCTTCCATCTGAGGACAGCAATACTTATTATGTCGTCATCTACTAATGTGGCTGTCTAATAGTCCGAGAGCCCGCTGCTTAATTTATGACGTATCTGTTTTTTGATCGAAATGTGGTATAAACGATAGCTTACCAATAGGGTATTACATCGCACTAGGGTTGCCTATCAAAATCTTGCCGCAACCCCCCCTGCGCCCCCCAAAAAGGTCACTCTTCGCTGTTTTTCGCATTTTATAGGAATATGATAAGAGATAGGAGAAAGTAGTCAATGACAAAAATAATTGTTGCTAAATTCTCTACAAAAAACGCAAAGTCAATTTTTTCATAGGACTAGTAGTTTACCCGTAATGGCCGGTCAAAAAACAGGATATTTTTTGAAAAAATAAAAAAAAAAGTTTGATTTTTTTTCTTTCACATTCTTCCACCCATTATTACTAACATTTTATGGAAAAAAAATTTGGCCTGCGGCGCTATATCACTGGTTATTTTATGAAAAACTAAGTTTAAAGAATTTTCGTCACTGAGTTTTATTGTAATAACTCCGAAATTATTAGATGTATGAACATAAGTTATAGCTCATTTTGTAGCTAAGACTATGGTAATTAATTCGTTCTCTGACTATTTTCCTGTAGCTCTTATCAATTTTCAACCAATTTAGTTTAAATACATTTTTTTTGTATTTTAAATGAATTTCGGTTTTGGACCGGCCATTGCGGGTAAACTGCTAGTTCTACGAAAAAATTGACTTAACATTTTTTGTAGATAATTTAGCAAGGATTATTTTTGTCATTGACTACTTTCTCCTATCTCTTACCATATTCCTATAAAATGCGAAAAACCGCAGAGAGAGACCTTTTCGGGGGGGGGCAGGGGGGGTTGCGGCAAGATTTTGATAGGCAACCCTAGTGCGATGTAATACCCTATTGGTAAGCTATCATTTATACCACATTTCGATCAAAAAACAGATACGTTATAAATTAAGCAGCGGGCTCTTGGACTATAACCTATCAGCACGCCTTTTCCCAATTCTTAGATTCAGTTCGAAATTCCCCTACTCCATTTACTGTAGTCTTTACGATATATTTTGTAACCAGCTAACTGCTTCTTGAGTTTCATGATTCGGTTGTGCTCATTCTCGAGCTGTTACCTTCTGATCTCCATTATTTCTCTCCAATTTCTCAGAAGCCCTACTCAAATCACACGCTTCTAAAATTTTCAGTAAGAGGATAGTTAATTTCTGATGTATCCTTACAACCTTTCAATATGACCAACCGTCTCGGGTTCCCACAATAACAAAGAATAAGCTCTGTTTTATCTCATTTCATGGAACAAGAGACTGAAACTTCTATGATTTCGGAGTGTGAAAGGGATTCTCAGATATTTCGATAAACGCAATAGCATACCAGTCTAAAAACAGTTCAGTATACCTAATATCTAACATTTACGCAATTCGTAAGTAAAATTTCACGATTCCGCGAATCCTAATTTCGTGACATGATTACATCATAAAACTACAGTCCCTTTCTAGTCTAAGACCTAGAATGTGACATAGTTTGTTAGGACAGTGATTTTTACTTGGTTTATGTTCTTATTGCAGTGAATTCACTTGCTTCATAGTCTTTGGTAAGTCATCGCTCATGTTGAGATAACATCTGCGCGCGTGACACTCCAGCAGTGCGACGACTGTGCGTGCGTATCACGGAGAAAGGTATGGTTTCTCTACAACAAGTTTTCAATAACATGACAAGATCAAACAAGGCACACTGAAACATATAGATCTACCTAATTTGGAATAACATCTGTGTGCATCCCTTATTAATTTATCGTACATACATCATTGAATACCATTTTACCTGATTTGTTATTTTTGTCTATACATACATATAATATTTCTTTACTTATAACTAGTTTCTTAAATTTAATTTGTTTTAACTTAGAAATGTTTTTCTGGTAAAATTGACGGGCCTTCACTGGTTTGCTTTCTGTTTTTGTTTAATTGTTGATATGTGCTGTTATAACTGTTTGTGCCTATGTGATTAAATAAATAAATAAATAACGTATCGAGGATGGTATGGTAGGATGGGAAATGTACATCTGGAAAACTGATAGATTTTCCTTGTGATTCATTAAACTGAAGGTCTGTGTAATTTGGTTGTGGATTCATTAAAGGTAAGAATTATTTATTTTAGAAATCACAATATCTTTGTGAGGTCAACGGAATTTTCCTACATGTTTATAGTTGAATTTTTAACAAGTAGTTATATCTCAACTGATGTACAGCAGAGGATGGACCTTTCATCAGGCTTATGACTGATCGTCGGCCGGCTTAATGTGATCACTTTCACAGAATACCGGTTTGTTAGGTTGGAGGTCTGGGTTCGATTCCCGACCGCGACAGATGGATGGACTGGAATTGGCGAATGTTACTTAAGTAAAGTGATCACATTAAGCCGGCAGACGATCAGTCATAAGCCTGATGGAAGGTCCATCCTCTGCTGTATATCAGTTGAGCTATATCTACTTGTTAAAAATTCTTTGATTTATTTTAGAACGTGGATGAAATAATGATACTTTATCTGAATGGAACGAAAGTATCATTATGGTATTAGTTCTTATTAAACCGTACCTTAAGTTGCCTTAAGTGCGGGTGCGGCCACAATAATCTACGACCCAGGCAGTCGGATCCGATTTCAATTAACATGTTGGTACGGCTTAATAAAATGTAAGCAGTGTGCTTAACGTTAAATATTAGTGCAATAAAATACTTTGAATTGAAATGAAACTAATAAGAAATGTCAACGGCAGTGGTGTAACAAAAATATGAATACAATATAATAAATAAATAGGTTCGCTTCCTCTTTTAACAAAATATATTTAAATTCGTTGCTCTCTACATTCTGTTTGCTGCTGTCGATGTTCCTCATGACTGGGGGTTGCGACTTTCACTCCCTTGAGCTTCTGTCAATGGACAGATGTGCGGCCTTGTGTAGAGTTGTATTGGTGGCTGCTCTCACTTGGTCGCTCCAATATTCTGTTTACGTAGGAACAAACTTTTATTTTTATTTTTCTTAAGCGAACATTATAATTAAAATCGTCAGTTTACCAATTTGTCTGAGGTCTGCCACAACTTCTCTTCTCCACAACATTTTTATATCCATTGTAAGACAATGAAGACGTATTCATTTTTAAAAATATATTTAGTTGCCTACTTATTTTATGATCTAGCAATTATTATAGGGTTGCTAGTATCTGTTTTTTTAATCATGATTAACAATAATCCCATCATTCAATGTTTGTTTTAGAACGATATTCATCGAGATTCGAACTCGATCCCATATAAATAAACAATTGAATTTCAATTATAAAGTTAATCGAACGTACAACTCCGCAATTGTATTTCAATTGTACTTACCTACTAGACCGGACGATTAAGGAATGAATCATTATTGAAAAAGTGGTAATGTTGATTCATTCCTTAATCGTCCGGTCTAGTAGGTAAGTACAATTGAAATACAATTGCGGAGTTGTACGTTCGATTAACTTTATAATTGAAATTCAATTGTTTATTTATATGGGATCGAGTTCGAATCTCGATGAATATCGTTCTAAAACAAACATTGAATGATGGGATTATTGTTAATCATGATTAAAAAAACAGATACTAGCAACCCTATAATAATTGCTAGATCATAAAATAAGTAGGCAACTAAATATATTTTTAAAAATGAATACGTCTTCATTGTCTTACAATGGATATAAAAATGTTGTGGAGAAGAGAAGTTGTGGCAGACCTCAGACAAATTGGTAAACTGACGATTTTCATTTTACTGTTCACTTAAAAAAATGAATGTTTGCTCCTACGTAAACAGAATATTGGAGCGACCAAGTGAGAGCAGCCACCAATACAACTCTACACAAGACCGCACATCTGGCCATGGACAGAAGCTCATGCTCATATGAAGAAGGATGATCAACTGCGGGAGTGAAAGTCGCGAGGAACATCGACAGCAGCAAACAGAATATAGAGACTAGAGAGCAACGAATTTAAATATATTTTGTTAAAAGAGGAAGCTTTCCTATTTATTTATTATATTGTATTCATAATATTTTTGTTACACCACTGCCGTTGACATTTCTTATTAGTTTCATTTCAATTCAAAGTATTTTATTGCACTAATATTTAACGTTAAGCACACTGCTTACATTTTATTAAGCCGTACCAACATGTTAATTGAAATCGGATCCGACTGCCCGGGTAGTAGATTATTGTGGCCGCACCCGCACTTAAGGCAACTTAAGGTACGGATTATTAAGAACTAATACCATAATGATACTTTCCTTCCATTCAGATAAAGTATCATTCTTTCATCCACGTTCTAAAATAAATCAAAGAATTTTTACCTTTAATGAATCCACAACCTAATTTCACAGATCTTCAGTTTAATGAATCACAAAGAAAACTGATCGGTTTCCTAGATGTACATTTCCCATCCTACCATACCATCTTCGATACGTTATTCCAGATTAGGTAGATCTCTATGTTTCATGAGTATCTCTATGATATTCATCGAGATTCGAACTCGATCCCATATAAATAAACAATTGAATTTCAATTATAAAGTTAATCGAACGTACAACTCCGCAATTGTATTTCAATTGTACTTACCTACTAGACCGGACGATTAAGGAATGAATCATTATTGAAAAAGTGGTAATGTTGATTCAGTTACGCCACTGTAACAACTTCATCATTTAATATCTTCATGTTAAATCTTAATTGTCTGTAAAACAGGTGGTCGTTAACGGAGCAACCTGAGTTACTCTCAAGTCTCCAGTACTCGGTACAGACCAACCGACCATTCTAAACAATTATATTGGAGCTTGTAAATTCCTTCGTGGACGTTGGCGCTTTATGAATGGAAGTAACGAAATAAAAAAAATAATATCAAATAAATAATTAAATCTATATTGAAAAATATTTCCAAATGGCGGGGTTATTGCCGTAATCAATACCTTCCAACCAACCACTTGCGAAGTTGATGGCTAAAAATACGTATATGTCGACACAAATACTTAGTAGGTTCTTACCTGAACATGCGAAAAATAGCTCCGGAAAAAAAAAGATTAAGTAAGTACCTACTCAGCCAATACTAAAGACACCATCCTAAGGATAAATGAAAATATGTTTTAGTGATTGAGGTCTTTAGAAATTAGATTTTTATAAATATTCTTGACAAAAAAACAATGAGTGAGACGGAGGCTAGGAGCATATGTAAGGATAGGGCTGTCTGGCGCTCTGTTCTCTCTGCCTACCCTACAAGGGACGTGGCGTGAGTATATAGATAGATAGGAAAAAAAATCTAAAATCACCTCCTATAAATTTGACTGAAACTTGTAAATATTCCAGTAATTTATACGATATTATGATGCTGTAATTTGGTTGGAGCTTGTTATTTTATATGAACAAAATGATATTCAAACATCTACTCGTAATTATTTTTAGGTAAAAATTTGCAGCTGTGAGGTGAAAACTTTCTCTCAACAACTTAAATAATAATATATTCAAAAATCAGAAAAAAAAACTTTTATACCTAGAACTCAGAATCTATTATAAGAATCCTCGTCTAGTAGGTATTGCATACTATCAGTACCTACAAAAAAAAAAATTACTCCGCGACTTTCGGGAAACGAGTTTCCGTCTTTCGGAAAAAACATCAGAGGTGTTTTTCAAAATTATTTTTGAGAAATCTATACAAGTAATAAAAAAATATTTTATGGTTATTTCCTAGATAAAGGTTCAATGCATCTACCCTATTTTTCCAAGGCATATTTAGTAATGGTTGTCGAGATAGAAGGTCTCCCGTTTTTAGGAATTTTTTAAATGTCAGTATGCATACTCTTAATATAAAACCCACATTTATATTCCATATGAACCTTTTTGTAGAGACAAATATTAGGTAGAGTACTTAGAATATTGGTAAAGAACGGATATCCTTGATATACACAAGTATCCTTACTATATGTAGGTTGATATTTTTTACTCACATTGGAAGAAGTGATGAACTCTGTGATGCTACTGCACATTGTACGTAGGTACTTGCTTCATATGTAAATTGTAGAGACATATTAGGTATATTATCAGCCGTATCCGG
This sequence comes from Ceraclea dissimilis, assembly GCA_963576895.1. Lineage (NCBI taxonomy): Eukaryota > Metazoa > Arthropoda > Insecta > Trichoptera > Leptoceridae > Ceraclea > Ceraclea dissimilis. The sequence goes on along the minus strand of OY756358.1, from coordinate 19,596,573 downwards.
TGATCTTGTTTGCATCCATGAATTCATTGAGGACTTTGAACTTGTGATAGGTGTTTTTAAAACGAATGTGACATTTACGTTAGGTGTGTGATTAAATCAATGCACAAGTTGTATGCATGCATGCATGCATGGGCGTCATCAGGAGGGCAGCTGCCCCCTATAGATTGGAATAGGTATATATTTTTTCATACTAAAATCTCACAAAAAATCACATTATTTCTACACATTTTCTCATCATGTCATAAATTTTCTAAAATTAGTATATAAAAAATCCATCAAAATATAACTGTTTCACAAAAAATTGCCTGCAGCGCAATTTTTTTTATTACTTGTTACAGAAAACATTTATTAAAAAAAATTAAAAAAAAATCGCCTGCGGCGCTATTTACGCGTTTTTCATCCTACATAAATTTTGTAAATTTGTGTTACCCTAGCTCCGGGGCTGGCGACGCCCATCGTACGAAAAAATCACGCCGAAATTCACTTCTTGTCAAACTACAGAAAATCGTATTTAAAAATGGTTTAAACGCACGCACGGTTGAAAATCCGTATTCAACAATTCCTATACATTATCAAGTCTTTTTCTACATAGTATAATACTAAAAATAATAGCGCCACAGACGAAAATATGTTAGAGAAAGAAAGCAAGTAGGCTAAAAGTATCGTTTTAGAGGAAAAGCAGGCGAACTTTTTATATCAAAGAACTGAAAAAAAAATGCATTTGTTTTCCATACACAACTTTGCATTCTACTTTTAAAATTTTATACAATCTTAAAGCCATTCCTAAACGCCTTGCCACCGCCTAATACCTACATGATAAAAAAGGCCCTGTGTATTCGGTACGATTTTAACCCAAAGTACTATAAACGGCGTGGAAAAAAGGAACGAAAATGCTTGGTACTCGTGTGAGTTAGTTAGTACTTAGTAATCAGATTATCAATTGTTAGATATATGACAAATTTCATGTTTGAATAACTAGTAATATAATAAAATAAACTGAACCTTTCTAAAGGTCAGTTATACTCGTAGTATACCAAGGATCATATTGTGTGTTTAATGTTCTCAGTGTCACAACCTTTTACATTATCTACAGTTTAGAATCTAGATCAAAAGGAAATGCACGAAAGGAATCCATACATTATTATCCAGTTAAAAAGCCAAAATATGTTGTATTCTGTGTGGCTCTGAGGTAATTTGAATCTCAATGGACCTTCAAACAATCAATCTTTATGATTTATAACAAAAAGCACAGAATACCGAGATAGATTATCAATGATGGACAATGACTCCTCGGGTATGAATGAATGTATGTAATGATTATCACAAACACTTTGTTATTCAAATTTTATATGTTTGTAAAAATATTGTTCAAAGTGCATTGCATTCGAGACTATGAATGCAGTAGTGAAAAAACAGAACATGTCCAAAATAACACATAAATATATTAACTACGCTTTTCTGAAACATTTTTATTTTCATATTATACCTACTTACCCTCTGAGTGCTAAGCTCACCACCAATTTTGGTAATTTTTTAAAAAAGTTTTTCGTGCTTATGATTAATTTTGCACCCTTCTCTCGTCCTAGATCTTACTGTTTAATTATTGGAGTTTCATGACGACGATTAAATGCTGTGTCTATACCAGTCACAATATCAACTGATTAACTTTGCTATTACGCGTGGTCACATAGAAAAGTCCTCAAACTCGTCATTCAGAGCAGATTTGTGCATTGACCAACGCATTGATTTCATTGAAAGTGACATTCGACGTAGATAATAATATTATTGTCTTCTATTTTAAGAATTTAAAATGCAATAAAAAAATCTGAGAAAAGGTCGATGTGGGCTTATTGCAACATTTTTACAAATTTCAAAATTCTAACATCAGTCCATTTCTAATTCAGCTACTGAATTGTTGATATTGTTTGTTCTTGCGATGACTCACATGATTACGGCTCAAAGAGCCACCTACTATAGAGACGTGACCCTACACAAAGCGAGGTGACTTAGGATAGGAAGGAATGTCATTTGATATCTTATAGATGATACACACACGGGTCGCAGTAGAATCAACTTGGATAACATTAAGAGAATTGTCACACGTATTTATATGCATAACAATAATGATAAAATCAATGGATAATTCGTTCAAGATTAATCTAATGTTTTTTATTAAAGAATGGTGTCCGTAATACTTCTATACTTCTCCTTATCAACCCGTTTTTCTCCACATCCAAATTCTAACACGTCTTGTGCTTGGGGCTCTGTTGCCGTCAAGACTAGACGAAAAAGTGTGGATTTCTTCACGTCTTTAAAGAAAGCGAAAGTCATGGAGAGGAGTAGGAGTAAGAAGCTTCGGAAATGGCTACCCTTCCGCTCCGCTGTAACTTCTGCGTAGGTCTTGCTGTATAGAAATCTTTTAAATATTTTTTGGTGATCTTTCGCGTCATCCTCAGAACTTTCTGAATCGTGGTATTCTCCTGCTTGTTGATCGCCCTTCTAGATCCGTATTTTATGATATGTCGATTAGTTGATGACAATATTATAAAATGTATATGGAGCTACTACATTCGGTATCGGGGATCGGACTAGCGTCCATGCGACCAGCATGTCAAGACGTTGCTACAATCTACATTCTACATACTTCTTCATCAGCCTATCCCCGTCCACTCCTGAACAAAGGCCTCCTACATCTGCCTCCATGTTGTCCTATCCTGTGCAGACTGCATCCAGGTTGCACCGACCTGTCGGACAAGGTCGTCTCTCCATCTCAGCTGTGGCCATTCCACGCTTCTATTCCCATCTCGAACACAAACCTTACACGAAACATATTGCATGAGTGTGACTTCGAAAACGTCAACCAAGATTCGAATCTGAAACCCTATCTGAAATTTCGCACGGTGCAAGAACTCTACGAGTACATATCCCATGGAGTAATTAGGTACAATCATTGCTAATGATGATAATAAGAAATAAAATATAGTATGATACTAAAGGCACAATACAAGGTGCAACTTGCTTGCTAGAATAAGATAAAGCACGTCTTGCCTTACTCATATCAAATCAATTGTATTACACGTGTTTGTACATGAAAATAAACAGTGTCTTGATGATATTACTAAGACAATATAATTCTTATTGCCCAGTAGGTGTAGACCTATTGTTACATATCTATTATTCATAGTGCATTGTACAAGTACTTATTCATACTAATCTTATGTGTTACATTTACATATGATTACTAATAGGTAGGTATTCCATATCATTACCAACACACTTCTCAGTATTATCAGCCAGAAGAGTCTACATATTATCAATCATGATTCACATATAAACTCATCAGCCTAATACTGGGAAAAATTCACCTATCCATATCACGGATATCACAGGATTAGGCTCAGATGTGCGGGGCCTAAAATACAAGCATTGTGCATAAAATATCAGTATTCAGAAATCGTCTTACAATATTGCAAGCATTAATAATTACCTATCTATGCAATGTTTAATAATGAATTGATATTATCAATGGCTTCTAACAAATTTACTTTCTATTATAAATTAATGAATTTTATTGTTCAGCCCAAATGCAGTAAACAAAATTTAAAGAAAATAAGACGATTAATCAAATATAGTGTTCAAGTATGTTGCTAATTGTGCGTACTAACTAAAATAATACGTCCTTTCGTAGTGAAGTCTTATTTTAGTTCTGATAGTTACAAAATTGAACCTTTTTAACTGATTTTATTAGAAGTTGTACAACGCCAAAAGTAGGCAGGTAAATGAACTGAAATATTATCGCCGTATTTTTCTCAATCTAAGCTACAAATTTCAATACAAAAAATCGTAAACGTTTTGTATAACGCATCTGAGATATCTTGATAGAGAATAGGTTGAATAAAAACCTATAAAATCATTGACCGTGGACGAAAATACATTAAAACCAACAACGATAACAAAAAAATGATCCATCAGTATAATAAGCGATATCCAGTGGTCAGATGTTTAGCAAAGTGATTGTCTATTGCTATATAATGTCGGACATTTTTTGCAAGAGCAGTTGTTGGTCACCTGTCTTTTGAAACCATTCAGAATATTAGATAGGTAGGTACTAAGTACAATATAGGGTCATCTTTACACGGGGGTGGTTTTTGAGAAATGATCGCATCTCAAGTGTTGGAGGGTGAATAGAAATAATACGGCACGAGTCTTATATTATTATCATTGTTTGTATTATAGTTTACCTATCTCAATATGCGAGGGGATGATTTTGATAGCAGATGTTCCTTTTCAAAGATTTGTTTGAACCGTGGATAATTTATTATGATTCTAACAGATGATTGTACCGGAATTTAGCAGTGTGCACTGCACATATTATTATTTGTTTAAAATACCAAATCTATATATGATACCTTTGTTCATTTCATCACGGTTACCTATCTTCAAAATGGAGGAACCAATTTCTGTACCATCCTTTTAGTGAGTATTTTGGAAATTTCTACCATCTTTCAGTAACCTGCAATGAGAAAATGTATAGAAATACACAGTTATGTAAGACCAAAAATGATTTGAGTATAATTAATACCTATATATTAAAAATAAACATGTAATTAAAAAGAGATTAAGTATTGTAAGTAGGTAATTAATAACTGTAAAATAATGTGTAAACTGTTTCCATTGTACTTATACCTTTATCGAGTCTTAGGAATGACGTAGGAAGAGGAAGAGACGTATTCCTCCTTTATTAAGACCATGCTATACTACATGGACTATTTCTTAAAAGAAATGATCTTCTTGTGAGATTCCCAACTGTATGCGAAGATGAATCCTATGAGGCCACCAGTGCAGCATAATACATTGCTATAACAAAGCATGGCTATTTATGTAAAAAGCAAAATGAAAATTTACTGGTCAGCCAATGACGGGAGTTAGCCAAAACTAATAAGATTTATTTTTATTATTTTGTTTGTGACGATCCTATGTGGTAATTTAATCTATAATTTTTACTGCTTTAGACGATCTTATATAGTGATTTATACTCGGAAAAATGTAAGGTGCCCTTGGCTTGCTCTTGGGTCGATTTTATAGCTTAACGGCGCCAATAAGTGGCCCGATTATTAATGCATGTGGAGGCCTATTCATGGTAACGGACAAAATAACAAGAGATCGAATGAGGATCAGTATAATACAGGAGAGACATGTGAGGCTGAAGACATTGTTCGACAGAAATATTGATTATCGTTAATTAATTGTTAAGAAAAACAAGTCCATGTGTAATAATTGAGTAGGTAGGTATTCTTATATCTGTGAGTCGAAACCGGCACGTGCCAATGAGCAATTATTACTTACGGTGCAAATGTAGAAATTATTTGAAATCAGCTGGATTCGATAACAGGAACCAGATTTCAATTACATTGTTATTATTAGTATTTCTCTGCACGATTTTATATTATTACAAAACTAAACAAAACAAGAGTTGTTTCATACAACTGTATTAAATATTAAATAATTACAACTCATTATGTCGAGGTTTGCAATACGCCTCTTTGGCGCCTGCGCTAAAGACAACATTTATCTTTTTTTTTCGTTTTAATTTGTTATGTAAAGTAAGTGAATTCTTCATACACTCGACACCTTGATGACTTTGATGTATGCTGATTTGGCAATAATATCAATCGTTTGTCATAGGGCAAACAGTTCTGATAGATGGTTAACAAAGTTTGTCTTTTTTATTTAAACGAATCTGGGTTTATCGAAATAAACCCTAATACATATTTGTACACTTCACAGAAAGCTTAGAAGCTTGCGTTGTGAAGTGGAGTAAGTCGAGGATTGAACCCGCGCTCACTGGATTAACAGTCGAGTGCGTTACCAACCAGGCTGCCGACCACCTCATTTATATTCAGCTTCTTTGGTATACTGACTGATTTATATTTCGTCATTTATTGATTAGATTGAAAGAGAGGACAATCGTACCTGATATCTTATGTAGAATAAGACAATCTGGCAATATTTTTAACTTACCCTGTATAGGTTCGTAAGATATAGATTTGCATTTGAAGCAAGATTCCATTTCAAGCTAAAAGAAAAAAATAATTAAAAAGAAATACGAGATTCTTAGATTAGAAAATACGACTTCTCAGGTGTCATTAAAATATTTCCATGCTGGTTCCAAGAATCATCGAATACAGAAAGAAATAATAATTCTAGTGAAATCAGTTCTGATTGATCAGTGTGAAGGATCAGCTGAGTATTCTGTTCTATCTGTGACAAGATAAGATCCATGTTCAGCGACCAGATTCATCACCTGTCCCAATGCGTTTCTTGTACAATAAACAAACTCATGTTTGCACGCCTTTTGTCTGTACAAAAAGGAAACGTAGGTACCAGTCCAACAAAAAATCTAGAATAGATTATTATACCTAATAATTCAGAGACTGTAAACCATTTTATATTGTAGTACCTCTATCATGTAATCCAGTCAAAAATATTTCTTTTCCATTAAGTCAGACATCAGACCTTCTGTGATTTTTCATCACTTTTTGTGTAAATTTAAGTCATACTCATAGACAGTTTTTTTTTCTTTTTCGGGGTCGACTGTAAGATGTTGCTTTTGCGATAAGTCCTTCCTTTAGCACACTACTATTGTCTTGTATTGTAAATCTTCATAGTTTTTTGCTACTAGAGATATATGTATTTGTAGTGTAACTCCAAATTAAACATACCAAAAAATAATTGATTACCTATCGATTAAAAAAATCATTTTGATTTACCTAGAATTTTCACTAAATTGACCCAGCAAAATATATTATGTTGATAACAGCATTCTAGGTAGTAACTTATTTTGAACATAACTGATTATTATTGAAAGCATGCTAAATAAATATGTACACGCACCTACTATTATTACCTATTGTAAAATGGGCACATAATCAATCTATATTAAAAATTATCTAAAATTCTATACAATTCATACTATCGTATAAAACTAAAAGCTAGTATATTGTGTGGTGAAGTATACCGAAAATATTCAATTCATAAAGCGATCTGTAGAAATTTCGAATTCTTGTTTTATACTTAACATTACGAATTCCTACCGTTGCTGATTTATGACACAATTGATTCAAGATCACCTAGACAATTCACAAATACAATACCAAACACAGTATATTATGAATTGATAGACAAGAGGAATATGTAAGCACCTGCATTGTAGAGAAACAAATAAACTAAATACTAATATTGATGCAGGTACGCTGATGTGGTTTCATCAGCTTCGTAACTCGAGATGTCTTCAATCCAATCACAGTGTAATCTACATAACAATAATGCAATGAATTAAAACTTTCCAAAATCTCTTTGTCCTGATTTTTGTGTAAGATTTCTATCATAGATCTATGAGTACGTTGAACGAATCAAAATTTAAAAATATATTCATATCCAAGAAGAGGCTTTCACGAAATTTCCTGCAATTTGGGGTAACCAGGAACATGGATGCGTAAGTAGATAACATTTTTCAAAGAATGTTCGATACGGCATGTTTCTGCCTTCAGTTACTTACAGTAATTGCTAAACATATGTATAGTTTAGTTACTGAAAGTTTAATAAGGTGGTATTTTCGATTTCCCGGCTTTTATGATATACTCTAATACGAGTACAATATTAATTAAAAACAGTGGAGTGAAAAAAAACTATTCTAAAATGTTCTCAATAGGTACGATCTGAAGTTGACAGCTGACCTCAAATGGACGTTCGAGGCTAAATCCAGAGAGAGATGGAGACGGATGAGGGAGGCCTTTACCCAGAAATGGAAGCTCCAGGGCTTGTGAAGAAGAAGAAGAGGAAAGAATGTATGTTAAAATTTTAACAATACAAAATTTCGATAACTTTCGATATTAGTGCAATCTAGGTATTTCACTATGTAAACCGACCTAATAAAGATTTATCATTATTAGGGTTCAATTTAGTAGGTATGTGTTTTCATACATTACAGTATTATACCAACACCAAGGTATATGAAAAACCACTAAGAACCTTCTACACGCTCTAGCAAAAATACTTTGGTCCAAAATCTCTAAGAATAAGCGGGGAATCCGATATCCCAACGTTCAATACAAATAATCGAAAGGCCCGCATTATACTCGTAATACTTCACAATGAAAGGAGTATATGGACAGGTGCAATCGGATCGGCTTATTTCAACTGTGGAAGGAATGTGTCCCACTGTACGAATGTATTGTATTATATTATGTCATTGTATTTTGCATACTTTGCCAATACAATAACTTGTATGGTAGGTAGAGGTAGACATTATAGAATCATTCAACATAGCTTTGGAATTCACTTGCTCAAAAATTTCATCTTATTGTCATAGTCATACGTCATGTTTATTTCTTACGTTTTATACTAATTTCTCCTTGGAGAATTTTATAAAATTATGTCTATCTCTGTATTGAATTTATTTTGGTTCACCTACCTATTACATAGTGCAATACACAAAGATTTTACGATTTCATCTGTAAGTTTTACGATATATTATACATACCCGCTCTTATACGTATAGAAAGAAGAAAGTTAAACAATATCAGGTTCAGAAATATCTTTGCGAGCTATCTAGACTATATTTCTAGACCAATCATAAGGAGCAGACTGCCAGAGGACCTTCAAAAAGACCAGTAGGTCATCACTGGAAACTGCTCATTTCAAAATTAGTTTCCCGAAAACCCATGAGATGGAAAACCTTGTTAAACCGTAAGCAATAATAATCTCAAGGCAATCATACCATGATAATGTATACCACTAATAATAACTGATTATTCGACGTACCTAAAGAATGTGTCTACATCGTTATTAAAGGCGAATTTATCGATTATGTTTTCAGGACAATACAAACAGATATTGGACTGAAAATTGAACAGATAGCCTGAAATAATATTGATTATAGTTCAAGAAAATTATAGGTAGTAGCATTGAGTAGCTAGTGACAGGACAGTATGAAGATCCAAACCATGACTATCTCAGATACTCTCAAATATAAAGCACATATTCCGTGGCAAGATTTCAGTGTAGAATGAATATTAAATTCAATTGATGGAGTATATTTTCCTACCTGTCATGATATATTTGGCAAATATTGCATCGTGAGATTTCCATAATATTCGTATGTACAGACATGCATGCATATCGATTTACAAATTGTCTGCTGGCAAAATGTCATACGGCCAGACAAAATGCATTATTAAAAGTGTGACCCAGACTGGAATAACTTACTAACTAACTGCCTAATGCTTTATTGTATTTTTGACACACATAAAAAACACTAGCAGAGGAAATGTTCAATGAACTTGCATTCAGCTGAATAGTCAATGAGAAAATTTATCAGAGGCGAAATATATTCAAGGTCAATGCAGGGACCTAGTTGCACTTTATTTTACAAAACAAGTAAAACTAAAATAAAAATTTGATTAGAAATCCTGGTAAATGTCACAACATAAATATGTAAACCTGATGATTCTGAAAGGTACGTGAAAATATTCCGAATTTGAGCAAAAATTAAGTGCAACAAATATGCAAGGGAGTACTTAAGTACTCATAGTAGTACCTAATTATACTAAGCTTCTATTCAAATTCTTCCACTTCAATCCTAGGATTTGTGTGCAGGGAATCCTGCACCCTTTCTTCCACTGTACACTGGGTCTTCAACAGTTCTCTTAAAATCTTCACCCTCTATATTTACTACAGATACTTTCGCCATTCGATTTCTTTGTTCTTTACTCCAATACAGGAGATTTTATGTCCCCGTATATGACACTTTGCTCGCTTTTCCGACATGATGGTAGACATGCGCTGGCTCTTGAATCCTATGACATAAAAATAATTCATGAAGCATTGGAACGTTGTTTGAACATCGTATTGGAAGAGAATGTGAAAGAAATTAAAGATTTAGATGAAAGATAGAATAGAGTATCAAGGAAATGAAAGTAGATATGACGATAAAATTTTAATATTTTTTTTAATTGCTCGTCAGCTAAATAAAATAGCAAAAATAGTCACTGAAACCACCGCAATGTTTTATGCAAAACTAAGACATTTGATATTTTTTGTATGTAAGTTATTCCACAATGCCTGCTACACTACTGCATTCGAGGACATCGATCTGTCAAAATGTTCTGCATAGATATTTAATTCAATTGTCTGGTGCAGCTTATTAGTAAAACACGGAAAATCGACTATTCCGATTTTATCGGAACACTTATAATATTCACGACACTGTTTGTAGGTAGTATATTTGAAATCTGTAATGTAAAATGCACATTTCTGATACTATGAATCAATGTTGTATTCAAATTTCTGTTAAAAACATCTACACAAGTGTAAGTTAAAAGTTCTCTGGAGTCATTAAACAATTGACCCCAAATCGCATAAAAGATTCAGCTTGTTTATTACCCTTTCAATCTGTTGGGTGAACGGTTAATGTAGTTACAAAATTCTCACACCATAATGTGCAAAAACTTGCACATAGTTAATAGGCAATCTCAGCAAGAATTAGAAGTACAGTGAATGTAATTTGATAGGTAATTCGGCGTCTTCCCTAGCTGTCTAATACATATGTACAATAGGTTAAATCTCTTAATGAATCACTGAGAATTTAACGAGACAAGATAATAATATTATATTGAAGCTATCAATACAAAGTTCATGTGATATTGTACTTGTAAAGTTATTAACACTTGTTCCCTAGATTCTAATAAATATGCCGGTATAAGAATTTACTACGCAGGTATAATGATACTTACAAAGATTATTAAACATTGAAATGAGCACGTAGGTATTATATCTTAGAAATATGAGACTCTGTGAGCAGTGTAGCTTCGTGCTATATCTCTATATTCATTAACAAAACAATCATACAATGTTATCATAGACAAACATTATCTGTCAATCGGTCAATACACAGTACTAATAGACAATTATATTGAAAATATGCATGATAAATAATTACTCATATTAATATGTATTTAGATACGACCTTTGAAACTTATTCATTCAGTTCTTACAAGTTCAATATCACGATGTAAATAAATAACAACATATTCTTGGAATAATTCGGATATCATATTTACAATAAGATACATACTTTAATTATTTTCATATGTAAATAATTAGTCTGTTTGTGTATGTTCGTATGAATATAAACACAATCAAGGTCTCCCAAATTGATACAAATGTACCTTACGCTAAATCAACACAGGGTGGTCAGTCATCAAATCATATGAAGTGAATAATATGACAAAAATAATTATTTTATTTCATGGCAGTCACTTGAAGTAAATGCTAACTCAAATTTTCTTATCTCCTTTTCTTGTTCATGCTATGGAAGGAGTATACAAGATTTTCCTATCTGAGATGTGTATATTGAACGTGTATCGATACCGAATATCTATATACAGAAATAAGAAGGTTATTCGTTTATCGTGAGAATTCTGAACGACAGTATAATTTGAATACCTACTGCGTGTATCATAAAGCCATGAAAAAAACGTGTAGTTTCTACTGTAAAAGAAGTACACAGTATATTACAGAGATAGCGAACATCCACAAGTTTCACTCAGTAATATCCACATTAAAAAGACTCATCTTTGAAAGTGAGAAATTGTATCTAAAAATATTTCGTAGGTATATTATTATTAAATGCGATCCATTCATCATTTTTATTTGAATCGTTACCTTTTTTGACAGATTCAATCATTTCATTGAAATTCGGCATATAATAAATTCTCAATTCATAAAAAAAGAAAGTATTCTCCATAACAAAGACATTTATATTAAAATTGAATAAGATATTCCATCGGGATTTTATAAACTCGTCAGGTGTGTCTCGAGGACGAAGATTTGTATGATATTTTACATTTCATTAAATTTGGCTTACGTTATTTAGGAAATTCATTCCAAATTTTCATCAAAGGTTGTTTAGAATCAGTGTCCCTTTTCAGTAAGATAGAGAAACGTTTACTAATAGGAACTGAGCGAATTAAATGTTAAATTGGTATATAACAATTGTTCTTAAGGGCTTGGCACTCAATACTCAATACTCTGGGCCTAAACACTGTTTTACTTTATTTTTTGCTATCTACTAGCGATTCGAGTCCTCCACGCTTACCTTTACAAGTACTGAAAGATCTAGAAAACCTTTTGAAGACATAACAATTTCATACACACTGAGAGAATTTATACAGACAAGATCGTCACCAGCTGTTGTCTACTCGTATAAAATGTATATAAATTCGCTACGTGCTTCAAAATTTCAGATTCATCCAAAGAAATTGGGACATACATACTAAAATATTTGAAATTGCAACATTCTTCAAATTGACCATAAAAGATTGTTGAAATGAAAGAGGAGGACGAAAACCGTCAGTCTCATTAAAAATTTGTTTGCCCTTTACTTTTACTTCACTTGTGACGACTCTGTCTGATGCATAAGGACATCATCTATGGATGACCACACACATAGAGCAGTTATTGTAAAATTATTACAAGAGTTTAATATTTGACAAAAAAATCAAAAGTAATCTTTTGCGTGGAAATTCTTTGCAAATGATGAGAAAGTATGTGAGTAGATTGTATGGAAATTTAACTACCTGATGATTACTACAATGATATAATAGGTCACACATGACAATAACGTTATTATACGTTTATGAAGTTAACTTAGTTCCCACGACAAAATATTTCTACGAGAGCAGGTAAAGTGTTTACGTGCGAGGTTTTGAATGCAATGTGAATTAATAATTATTTTGTCACATACTTGTCGTATGAAAGATTCATCTACCATTATATATAGAGACCGGATTATATGCAGCTTAAAATGGTTAAAATATGCATGCAAATGTGCATCATTAATGCTAAAAATATGCAACAAAACTACCAAAAAGTACCAAAATATAACATGAATTTAAATAAATATGTACAAGAAATTAACGATACTACAAGATTTTCTATAACTTAATTTTTATTTAATTTATGTTTGGTATCGTTTGCAAGACCGCGAAAAACAGTTCTACGATTTGAAGTCATATATATATTTTTTTTTAATTACACTTTCGCAATTATTTTTTTATTAAACTGGGTACTATTTATCTACTACATTTTCAACTAGACACCAAACATTTTTGTTTTTGAAACGTTTAAATTTTACAAATACTTACAGTAAAAAATTTAAGAAAATATGCATAATCAGGACTTTTTGGTCGAGATATGCAAAATCTTAAATAAATTGCGGAAATATGCAAATGCACATAATTTTATTTGCACATTACAAGACATTTCTCTCACTCTGACCTGCGTTATGATCTTTTTGCCCTTAATGTTTTGCATTGTTTTTTATACGTGATGTGAAAAAAGTTCATGACGAGGTGGAAACAGGAAATTAAATTGTTTCTAGAAATAAAGTGAAATTTTTGATATGCACGTAGCTGGTTAGTATGTCACGATACTGATTGCAAACCTGATAATACAATACACCATTAGGTACATATTTGGAAGAGACAATATTTTTTAAGTAGATTGAAGTGGATTGGCTGGAAGAACGGACTTAAATAAAAAATCCACCCCCTTAAATGTTACTTGTGTTTTATCGTGTTGATGTTTTTCCAACCGAAAAAGATTTTTAGATTTTAATTTAGAAGCCGTGAGTACCTACGTATATCTGAGTTAAAAAAGAAACAGAAAGAGGTGGAGCGATGATCGGAGATATACATATATCTAGACAGGCACGGAAGCTGCTGGATTCGTGAGATTCTAAAAGATGAATCTATTGAAGACATAAGACCTTATAAACCGTTGTATTCAGACCGATTAAATATGTTTTTTTGTTAATTATAACAGGTAGCCTTAATCGATCCCTGGAGCTCTTGAGGATGTTTCAGGAGCTTCAGCTCCTATTTCATCCAGTCTTTTACGCAAATAAGTTTTTTTTCACAGGAGGGCTGATTTTTTGCCGGAAGGGCTCCCCTCCCCCTCCCGAAACTACCCTTATGCTGGATTTCACCAACTTCTTAGGCGACGAATAGCGGAGATTGGAGCCACTTATCATTATTTTTCATATAAAATTTGTGCTAGGTGGCTCATATCTCCGCTATTCCTCACCTAAAAAGTTGGTGAAATCCAGCATTGATGTTCTTGAAGGTGACTCTTTATGTAAAGATTTACACCACTACATTTTTTGGAACAATATACATTTAACAACAAAAATTGTCTATTACCTACCCGTGTACTGCATAAGAAATTAGAAAATATACCATCAGCTACATAGTCTTGTCATATGACATAGCTGTGAAATACTCGTATTATATATTTGATACACCTTAGAAGCAATACACCTAATGCCTACAACAGGTAAGTATCTACTTGATAGGCAATATCATTGTCTTCCCTATAACGATTCAGTATAGATTGTAATTAGTATTTCAGCTGCCTGTTGATACAATATAAATAAGGTGGGATCGCCCTAATAACAATTTGTAGGAAATATGTATTGAAACGTCGTAACGTAATATCGTTCATGCTTGATCTAGCAGATCACCTATGTATACGCTCAAGTGATCTTAGAAGACATATTGTGTTTGTGTAACTACTTGTCATTACCTAATGTATTATAATACCCCTTTTTGATAAAACTAATTTAAATTTATATGTAAGACTACTTGTTGTAAGTAATCTGTTTGATATTTCTTTCCTTTGTGTATAGGAAAGGAGTATACAGAACGAATTTATTTTCTTGATCATTAATTTTACTCAATTTATTATAAAATTGACAATAGAAGGCGGAAGTTCCGAGGATATTGAACTAATAAGGTGAAAAGTATTGTATGTACGAGTATATATCCTCCATTACAATTAAAGTACGTAAAATGCCCATTCGGTTTGTTACCTGTTTCCTATGTAGAATACACCTACAGGACGAGAACATGATATTTTTATTAGTGCGCTAGAACAGATTTGGGTAATCTGCCGATAAATAAATGTTCCATTAACAATCAAAATTAGAAAGCTTCGAATTTACTAATTCTGTTTTTGATATTTTGGCACCTAGAATTTTCTGTTGGGGACCCTGGACGAAAAACAGCAGTATTAAAAGACCCAAATAAAGGGTAGTGTAACGACATAGTCCAACAAGCCGGCAGAACCTATTGGAAGTGGTTGGAAGAGGCGTAAATCCAGCAGTGGCAGGAGGAGGGTTGATGAAGAAGAAGATACTGAAACTAAAAAACTACTTTGACAAGAGACGGATATATCTTAGAGGAATTCTTCTATGGAGTCTGTGGCATATATCCATAACAAATACAAAATAATATATTGGCAAGAGGATACTCGTAAGTAGGTATACTCTGAAATGTAGAAGATACTTTGTGTTCGGAGTAGTAAAGAATGAAAAAAATAAATACTCCCATAAAATGTTTGGAGTACATCTTCAATATCCGACAAGTATAATTACATTATTATGATGAGTTCGTATTGTTATTATGTTGTATGTTCCTTTCGACTTGTCTTCGACACAATACAAGTTTTGATGTCAGTGTAAGGTGGGGCCTCGGCGAACCGGGACTAAGGATATGTGACCTCAATCCGTGAACAATCATAATACGAATACCTACTACATACTTATCAGGAATAAAAATTGTTATTACTAACATCAATACTTTTTATGCGCGATCATGAACAAGATACTCGATGCCTATTTGATCACAATATCATATCCTATAGATGCGGATGTCCTCAGTTTCTTTTAGAAAGCATATCCCTGTCTGATCTATACTTGTATTATACCTGGATGTTTCCATTGATGCACAGTAATTTCTCTGCTTTGGTAATAAAATATATACCAATCTACATTTTCAATCTTATTTTTAATTCACGGTTGGTACATGGTAATTTTCATGCATTTCATGGTACCATTTAGGAATTGCGTTCAATGCCTAGGAATTAAATATATTTCATATGAAATGTATGTGTATGCTTACTAAAAAAAATTCGGACATATTATTGTTATGTACAGATTTACGTACTAAATTGGCTCAGCATTGTACCAGTACTTACCTACCTGGGAAATGTATAGGTACAATTCGTAGGTTTCATACATTTCTATTCTAGTAACATTTATGTAGATATCTATGGTACCTACTGCAGTCCTTTAAAAGTGTCCAGTGTCCTTTAAAAAAATACAAATTCACCATCTTTTGAATCGAATTTAATCTTTTTGCGAGGAACATTCCTACAGGTAAAATTATAAAGAGATATATGAACTCATCACATCACCATACAAAGTACTCTTATGGCTATATCCCACGGAAGGTGAATCCTGCTTCGTCCGTAGATTCGCATGCCGTGGGAAGGAGTGAGTCCGTGAATCTACAGACTTTTTCATAGCGATTTGTATGGCGGTACGTGATATCGCAGACGTGCACGGATCGTGGGAAATAGGTTGCCTGTGAATCCGCGGACACGCCTTGATGAATCCAGATGAATCCGTCTAATCCATAGCGTTTGGATAACTTGCAATACAAGTGTTGAATCCAATATACATATACGTAGATATTTCTTTAGGAAACATCCCAAACAGACAGTTTTTTTAATTTTATTTCTTCTTTTCTATTTTAAAATGTATTTTAATTAAAATTAAACTTTTTTTTCAATTATTTTAATGTTAATTTATAGTTTGATAATTACAAAATGTGTAATATAATTATGTGTGTGTGTGTGTGTGTGTGTGTGTGTGTGTGTGTGTGTGTGTGTGTGTGTGTGTGTGTGTGTGTGTGTGTGTGTGTGTGTGTGTGTGTGTGTGTGTGTGTGTGTGTGTGTGTGTGTGAGGGTGTGTGTGTGTGTGTGTGTGTGTGTGTGTGTGTGTGTGTGTGTGTGTGTGTGTGTGTGTGTTGATTCTCACAAAATAAAAAACGTTTTATTAAAAAATATAATTATGTATATATTTATGTAGGTACCTATTAGCTTATTACGTTACTTCATTTTCTATAGTATAACTATTAAACGTAATACATATATATTCCATTTGTCGCCGCCCACAAGTTTTTTGTGTATATGAGTAAAAAGGCGTGTGGATGGAACGTTTGTCTTGGCTCGTTTACGTAACAGACCGTTGACGCCTTTTTACTCATGAACGCAAAAAACTCGTAGACGCTCGCAAGCGTGTGGCGGCGATATTAACTTTTACTTAAAGTATTATACCGAATCGGTAGGTATTACCTATATAATTGGCACCAGGAATGACGTCACAGTCTTTTCCCACGGCATTAAGGTTCAAAATCGCGTGACAATCGCATGATAAAATGGTAAAAATAGCGTTTTTTTAATTTTTTGAGGTTAATTTTGCGTCTATCAAAAAACTTTTACGGTTATTCCCTAGGTTTTAATGCATATTATCAGTACAAAAAAAAAATTTACTCAACGACTTTCAGGAAACGAGTTTCCGTCTTTCGGAAAAAAGATCAGAGGTGTTTTCCATTTTTTTTTGAGAAATCTATACAAGATATAAAAAATCTTTTACGGTTATATACGGTTATATAAAGGTTCAATGCATCTACCCTATTTTGTTCCAAAGCATAATTAATAACGGTTGTTGAGATAGAAGGTCTCCCGTTCTTAGAAATTTTTGATATGTCGGTATGCATACTCTTAACATTACTTACTGTAAATTAATACTGATTCAAAAGTTATTCATAGGTACAAAAATACATAATACAAGAATATGATACTAAATTGATAACATGTAGCTACCTACATTAACTGAAAATAACGTGTTGTAAGTTTTGCTAGTCGGGTAATTTGTATATTTTTGTAACAATTTTACAATAAAAATAATTATTATTCGATATATTTTCGGATATATATTTACTAACAACGAGGGTTGTCAACCGTACTAGAGTATAATAATAATATTGAAAATGAGTTGCAAGAAATATATGGATCGCAAAATACTATATTTTTTTTTTGGCAACATTAAAACTAAGAAAATATCAACCAAATCCGCTTCACTTGTAAAATTTAAACGCAGTTTAAGAATTATATCATTGCCTGCAGTTTTCGACTGACGAATGAGTGTGTAATTTACATTAATTTGAAAATTGAGAAAACCACACTTTTCTAGCAAATAAAAATATTATAAAATTCAAGCAGTTCATAAAATGACAGTTTTTATTTAAATAGACAAGTAGATATTTATTTATTTATTGCACATGGAACAGATACAGTCACAAAAACAAACATTGGCAGGTACATTAATACAAAAATATCAATACACAAGACCAATTACATCCGTTCACAATTAGCACACACGCAAAACAAATAGATTACAAAACATAGTTAAAAATATATATCTTATATCTATAAAACATTTATGGTAGGGAAGGAGGAAGCATGGGAAGAGGAAGAAGAAGAGGAAGAAAGGAGGGGATAATGAAGGAAGCAACAAAAAAAGAGTTAAGAACTGATATCAAGAACAATAAGATAATGTGTATGTTTTCTTTTATTTTCATAAAATTATCGAATTACACCCTGATACATATTTGTACACTTCATAACAAGCTTAAAAGCTTGTGTCGTGAAGTGGGGTATGTCGGCATCGAGGATCGAGCGCGTTAGCAACCAGGCTTCCGATAACTTTTTAAAATTACTTATTGTTACATATATATTAAGATTATTGTCTAAGAGCACACGCCGACAAACTTGTTAGGTTTGGCGTGACTTGATTGTTGTAATTTGTATATATTTTGTGACTAATAAAAGAGATTTTAAAAAAAAAAAAAAAAAAGATGCAGATGGAATAATCAGCTGAAAAAATGTTGACAACCCTACTTACATGTTTCAGCGCGTGTATACACAACGGTTTCCGAAGAAAAACCCATAGGAGTATTTACGATGATGTAGTATGAACCCCAAAAAACACAAAAACCCTTCAGAAATATGACGTACTTAATGTAGTTCTGGACAATTTACATCCAGACCTGCATTAAATTGTACCACAAATGTGTTATAGTTTTGTATTGTCTATGTGTTTATTGCTTTCATTCTTTTTTGTTGTGTTTATTGATTTATTGCATTTGATTTTGTGTTTGTAAACCTGACGATTCCAAGTGCCCTAAATATGGTCTACAGATGATTAAAAACCAATAAAAAATCCTCAAATAATAAAAGCTTAAACTTTTTAGTTGGATTTCAGTAGATGAATTATTTATAAAATGTTGAAATCATTGTCTATCCCATTTTAGATCCGCTTTCTTATTCGTATTTTTTAATCTATTCTAGTTCCAAATATAATTTACTCGAATACTAATCGATACAATTAATTTTATTTACAAAATTCAATTAGATTTGTGCTTTTATCCCTAAAAAAAATCCTGTGTGGCTTTTGTACGGCTTTTGTGGGGTTTATTTATTTTGAGCAATATGCTTATGGGTTTCGTACTGTTACAATATACAACGAGAGTGAAAGAGATGCAGATACCCGCATGATTCGAAAAATAAAAATCAAAATAAATAATGTATAAATTTATATTCCCCAGTTGCCATAGAGTGGGGAACATTATATTTTCTTATTATTTATTGAATTAATTTTTCTGGAATTTTGTTACATCGAATTATAAGTCCATGTGGTGCATTTTATCAGTATGATGCCAATCTTTCAAATGTCTCCCTTCAAAAATTATGTACCTAATCTATTAGTCTAAATAACACACGAATGATAAAGAAATTATAATTTTATTTAAAATGAAAAAAAGTTTAAGGTACCAATCATTATATTTTTCTAATACCATGGACCTGAAACAGCACAATTTTTGCACTGTTACTGGGCCGGTATTCTTTTATTCTGATGATATCGACATTAATAATATTAAAAATAAATAAATAAATTATTTAATGGGTTCTCTAATTTCCAGTTATGGCAGACATTTTTTCCCGTACAAAATAAATATAATGTACACCCCGACACATAATGCGCCCGCTACACGCTCGCGAGTCACCGCGACCTTTTGGTGTTCATGAGTAAAAAGGGGTGCGGATGGATCGTTTGTCTTGACATGTACGTAACCGACCGTTGACGCCTTTTTACTCATGAACACCAAAAGGTCGTGGTGACTCGCGAGCGTGTAGCGGGCCCATAACGGGACTGAGAGAGATTAGCAGCTAATTTGAGAAAAACCGGTGTTGAAAAATAACGCGTGATACAAGATACAAAAACTCCGTGTGACAAACTTTAAAAAATATCACCCACAAACAAGTTTAATTAATGCCGCAGGCAATGCTTTCTTTTTTTTTTTTACTAAATTACAATTAATATTGGTGTAAAGACAATAATTTATTCTCGTACCTGATCGATCTAATTTTTAAACACAAAAACAGAATTAGTATATATTCAACAGTATGACAGAGATAATTATTATTATCTATTTATTATATTATCTATTTATTTATTTATTGCTTCAACGGACTCAAGATATTTTCAAAATTTACAACGTTAAAGTTAAAAAGTTAAAAATATTAATACAATGAATTATTATATTATTATAAAAATAGGGAACTATTTCCCCATACCCCGTGCACGAAATCATCCATCCGGAAGGGATTAATCCAGATTCGCGTACGAATCCGGATTCACTTGTCGTGGGAAGGCACCCTTATACTTACTCGTATCTACTACAGGTACAAATGTTTGGATTGCTCGTATATCTATATCATACATTTATACAAGAAACAGTAGCCGTATGTTGTACTTGCAGCAATTATAACAGTAAGAGATATTATGAACCTACCTACATTGTTACAATGAGTACCTTATACTTACCTACAATTATGTTTTTATAACACGGAAAAAAAACGTTTTAATTGAAAGCTCAAGGGTCAAAAACGAGTCGTAAAATTTTGATTAGGACGTTTCTCATATTTTAAAGCCCTCTACGGAGGCCTGTCTGTGTGTTTTTGCTCCATCCTTTCTTTTAGACTGTATGTTACGTGTAGGTATTTTCTCAACAATACAGTATTAAAATTAAAATATTGATAAGTACTAACTTGTGATAGACGGATTTCATGAAAGTTACTTAGCAAGAAGTGTGTATTGAAAAAGGGAGTCTGTCTCTCTGATGTTCCTCAGCTCAGCTCAGAGATGCTCTGTGAAGTGATAGAACAGAGTACAGAAATGAATTTTCGAAGTGTAAAAAAAACAGTAGATTTATTAATAATATTTATTCGTTTTTTCTTACATTAAAAATTCATAAATTGCGAATTCTTGCAGCAAAGCCTAAATCATAAATTTGAAAAACAGTTCCTGTCCAAAGCATCCCAAAACATTTGTTCTAGTCCGAGAGCCCGCTGCTTAATTTATGACGTATCTGTTTTTTGATCGAAATGTGGTATAAACGATAGCTTACCAATAGGGTATTACATCGCACTAGGGTTGCCTATCAAAATCTTGCCGCAACCCCCTCTGCCCCCCCCTAAAAGGTCCCTCTTCGCGGTTTTTCGCATTTTATAGGAATATGGTAAGAGATAGGAGAAAGTAGTCAATGACAAAAATAATCCTGTCTAAATTCTCTACAAAAAATGTTAAGTCAATTTTTTCGTAGAACTAGCAGTTTACTAGCTACAGGAAAATAGTCAGAGAACGAATTAATTACCATAGTCTTAGCTACAAAATGAGCTATAACTTATGTTCATACATTTAATAATTTCGGAGTTATTACAATAAAACTCAGTGACGAAAATTCTTAAAATTTAGTTTTTAATAAAATAACCAAAGATATAGCGCCGCAGGTCAATTTTTTTTTTTCATAAAATTATAGTAATAATGGGTGGAAGAATGTGAAAGAAAAAAAATCAAACTTTTTTTTTTATTTTTCAAAAAATATCCTGTTTTTTGACCGGCCATTACGGGTAAACTACTAGTCCTATGAAAAAATTGACTGAAAGTTTTTTGTAGAGAATTTAGCAAGGATTATTTTTGTCATTGACTACTTTCTCCTATCTCTTACCATATTCCTATAAAATGCGAAAAACCGCGAAGAGGGACCTTTTCGGGGGGGGCAGGGGGGGTTGCGGCAAGATTTTGATAGGCAACCCTAGTGCGATGTAATACCCTATTGGTAAGCTATCGTTTATACCACATTTCGATCAAAAAACAGATACGTCATAAATTAAGCAGCGGGCTCTTGGACTATTCTGTCTGTTTGTGTTTGATAAGAAATTATTTTACGTATTATATTTCACGTATTCTATTTTTATACTAATACCTACTTTCAATAATTTATACACCAACTCTTGTTTTGTCCCATTGTTTTACTAAAGTGCTTTACTGGTTTATTGATTACATACAAGTAGATAATGATGATTACCATAATCATTCCAACTCTTTATAGGCACAATATCAAACACTGAAGGAGTGCCCAATATTTCATGGTCACTGGAGGTGATCTGATCATCATCTATAAGTAAACTAATATACCAACATAATTCATTAATGGTAGATGATACACAATGCTTTGAAGAGAATAAGTACATTGATGGTCTTTGAATTATTACAATATAATTACTAGCTATAATCCGTCAAATGATACTGTATGCGGGGTAAGCAGAGAGAACAGGGGCCCTTTTTTTGAATCAGTAGAGAATTATCGCATTCGTTATTCATCTACTACTAAATTATCTACAAGTTCACGATGCGTCTACATAGATTCCATGCGATAATATCAAAGCCATATAGCCAACTTAACCATCATAAAACTTGGTAGTATAATCTTTACTGTAGGAAATTAATTATTGTATGCGATATTCAAAAATATACTAGTTTATAAAGTAGTAGAAAATGACGTAATTATCGCATACGACAAATCTCTACTGAGTACTGATTCAAAAATAGGGCCCCAGGTCGCCAGACTTCCCTACCCATACACATATAATCACTGAACGTAAATGTTATGATTTATATTCTTAATGTTAACATATCTCTGTATTTTGTTCACCAAAAGCGTAAATAAATAAATAAAATAAAAAATGCATACTAAATAATATTTGTACTGCAATATTTACCAATTCACTTTATGAAACAAAATGTACAAATTTAACCTAAAAGAGCTCAACATTTTTCTAGTAAACTCAAAAATTAATCAAAGGCTCGAATTCCAAAAATGTCGACATCAGTCGAAAACTACTCAAAACATTTTTGTAGGTTCGTAAAATGTCAGTGAAAAAATATGCTATTAGCCGAATATTTTTAATTCCGTATGGATTCGAACAACTTTCAAAAATTGCCACAGTCATGCGTTACGTTCATACCCGGCTTCGACGAGAATTTTGTACTTAAGTTGATATTAAGTAGTATCACGGTAGTAGACAGATACGATCTATTGCTCATTATATTGTAGGTAAGTATGCACAGTATTGAAAGTTTAAATTATTTAAGTAAGTATTCGTATACAAGAGTATTGATCTTGTAATGTAACTTGACACCACTTCCTTTTAAAGGGTGCACCAGGATTGTCCATCTAATTATGCGCATAATAAATAAATTGGAAATGTTCACAGGTTAACTACATTATTCAACACAAACATACTGTATAATCATCAGGATGTACGAACGTTCAAGACGAATTAACTCACGCCGCGTTCCTTGCGGGGTAGTCCGGTAGTCAGAACCCCAGATTAGCCTACCTCTACAAGCCGCACACATTGCTTCTGTCATACTCATACTACAACTTGTCATGCACATAACACGCTCTCCGATTCTTTTACTCGAAACACCAATTTATTCTTGAGGATCTGATAGACATGATAGATCCAGGCTATATTTATATGAGCGCAACTTCTCACACCTCTTCTTTATACTTATCATATATTAAAGAATAAATTGGAAAGTAACGATGAAAGCAACGAGCCCAAATTATTTAAGTTTATTCACTTTCATTCTAGTCACAACACGGTCCGTCTTACAGTCACTCATCTTTACAATACACTCATTCCTTATCCTATCTTTCGACGTCATCCCACAATATTCTTCTCTACGATCTCATTTCCATCGCATTTAACCCTGATTCGTCCTAATTCAGCCATGATTTTCAAACAATTAATAACCTCACGTTTGGTGTATAAAATCTATTTTACTATTGCAGGACATGTTACTAGATGCTCCGATTCTAAATGGATCAAAAATATTCTCGAATAGCAACCTAGAAGGAGGGTAGGAAGGCTTCAGGCAAGATAGTCTAACGATGGGAGGCGAATCTGTGGAAGAAGAAGGAGAAAAACATATAAGCAACATAACTTGGCGAAAATGTTTACCTAACTAGATCTGTTATGGTTGAATACTAAAAAAAATAGTATAACAATTCAGCAAGTCACGTGTGAAACGGAGATTTTGTAACAAAGCATCTCTTTACGTCATAGCTGATTCCTACATTGTTTCTTCAGGGAATAATTAGAAGGGGGGTTCTCCACTTTGTGTTGCATAAAATAATAAAAACCAGTTTCCACGATTGTTTTGATCTGAGCTTTAACCTGACAAACTGGTACGTACAATTTGCTAACTGATGTTTATTTTTACTATCTAATGTCCATAAAGTAATCTGGAAGACTTTAATATACCAGAAATGATTTTACATCGATATTCTCTCATTGGTAACGCAGTACAATAAATTCAATGAAATTGATATTTTATTGTTATGGGTAGAGTTGCTGATTTCGTATAGTGGAGAGTAAATAATATTAGATAGATATTGTTATTATTTTCTGTAAACCGGACTGATTGCGAAATATCTATTGATTTTTATTGTAAATAATGCCACATACTGTGTTCTGGTAATTACTCATTAATACTCAAGCAAGTTTCGTTCGTAATCAAAATGAAAAAAAAAACATTAACGCCTTTACTTAAAATTACCCATTCCAAGCGTAGGATGGTTACAAAGTATTTTTTAAGGCCCGCTTTTACACGCTTGTAACTGGTTACCCCACATTTGGAAAATTCTTTATGGTATATATGTAGATAGGTTAAAGCAAATGTTTCAGGCGCTATAAGATCACATTCAGATCCTAAAGCCACGTTCTGGCCTCGGTCGTCAAATTGTTGAGATCCTCCATCTTTCCCCCGAACCAAATAGTAGCTATATAATAATGAAGTACCTAACAAAAATGGGCCATGAACCCGATAAATCTCAATGAACTCGTTTCAAAACAATATTAAAAAGATGCTTTGAATAAGATGATGCTGAATAGGTGATTAGGTACTATATTATTTAATTGTAAAAAACGGAAGCAAATGACTCACTAAAAAGTATAATAAAGACTTGATATAGATAATACTGATTGTATGAAGAATGAATATCGTGGGAGATCTTATCCTAATATTGTATGCACAAGCACCCTGAGAAATACTTAACAAATTTTATATCAATTATATTGTTACAAAATGAGTCATGATTAAATTCCCCGGATATACTTAGCTATAAGTACGTAATAAAAATAACTAAAATGTTCACAATATACCAATCTAATGAATGGTATCGAAAAAAAGTACAGACGAAATCGAGAAAATTAGGTGTATCCAGTACCAACCCGATTTCCCTATTAGAATTTAGTTTTCTGTTTTCCGATTTCCCTGTTAGAACAGAGTTTAAAGAAATATTTTAAACATCTGGGAAGTTATGTCTGATCGTCTTCTTATCCTTTACGGGTTTGAAGAAGACCTCTGAAGAATGAAGAAAGAGCTACCGCGGGCTCCGTTGCAAAGCAATCTCCAGGATTGAAACAGAGGAGGAAAAATCTTTATCATTTCATCTTTTTCGAACGAGTAATTTTTTTGTTGTATGACGAGAAATATGTTATGATCTTATAATATTTGATTCTATATTTTATATATATACGTAAAATTAATTGTGAAAAAAATGGAATCAATCTACTCGTGTGTTTGTTGCAAAAAGATTCATGCCATACAGATAGTATAGTATAAATCCAATATAAATCAATGAATAAAATATATCCTCTACAACTTTTTACAACTTACAGGTTACCCAGTTGGCGAAATCATGTTAAATTCGCATTTTTTCATTGTTAAAATGTCCAATAAGAAAGTTATCAGAAAACGATAAAACACATTCAAAAATGCTGACAGAAAAACTAAATATTGAAATGTTGTTACCCGGGTGAATCAAATAATCAACCCTTTTCCTGATCTGTTGTGGTTCTGGCATTCAACCTGCTCATATAAACATTAATATTTATTATAAAAAAAGTAAGTATATTACCATCGCAGCATGATTGCTTAATGACTGTTAAAATATGTAATATTTTTATTTCAACTTACCCCTTCTCAACTTGAAAAGTACTTAAACCGACATACCTTTATTCCTTTGTTAGATCAGTGTACTTGTTACCTACGATTGCTCGATGTATTCTTTATTTAAAAAAATCATGTTCAATATAAAGGATTCTTATTGTTAATGCTAGGGCAGGTGTACTTCATTTCGATTCATTTGTGAGGGCTTGTATGGGGTGGTTTAGGCAACTTTCACAACATGTTCCTGTCAAACAGGCAACAATCAGTCTTTAAACGCTTTAGAAAACCACTTTGACGCTGCAACAATCCTACAACACTTTGATAACAAGTTAGAGATATGTGCATTCACTATAAGTTCAATAATATTAGTATTATCAAATATCCACTGCAAGATACGAAAACTGGTTAATAATGTTTCATGCTTTTTAAATCGTTGATACATTATATTGCTGAATGCGTACACAAGTTCTGCAGAAAGTAATAAAAGAATTCATTGTTTGTAAGGTAGGTACGTAATCTTTGCATTGATATCAATAATTATTACATTGTATAAAAGTACATCTTTTCGTTATCAACAAAACATTTATGAGACTGTCTTACATAGTACAATGATGAATTTTTCAAGCAACATAATAATTATATTATAGTTTTCGATACAAGACACATATTTCCATACAAATAAATCTCTTACCACATACAATATAACACGGTTGATTTATTTTCATCCATGCGGTTTTGAGTTCTGAATATTTCATCAGTAATGTCCAGGTTTTATTGTATCATCAATGGTAATTTATTGACTGATTCCACTCATTGCGGCCCTTTGGATTGCGATGATTTGTGATCGATTATGCTGACAAACCGGATCTAGATACATACAAACATTCATGAAGGATTTATACCGAAGATATTTCATTAAAAAAAAAATCATTGACATCGTTCAAAAAGACCAAAATATAACATAAGGTAGAAAGATTTGATAAAAAAATCACACTAAATATTAAAGAAATCACTAGGTGTTTTGTACTTTAATACGACTGTTAAGTTTTAGTAGGTGTAGGCAGAACAGTGAGAAAGTTTGGATGATATCCGAAACACAATACGATCATGAAAATTTATGTTTATGGAATTAGAGGGACCGTTTGATTGTACGGGATAAAATAATAGATATGTAGGTAAGAAGTATAGATAATATTATAATATCTAATGTTGTATCGAATAGCTAGGGGATTGTTGTTTCATGTGTTAAATTTCTTTACGAGTCTGTGCGGCAGGTCTGTGTATTGACGATCGTAAACAAGTCATGGTGAAGCAAACTGAGACAAGCAATAGCTCTGGCCGACAATTATAATTAGATACATTACATTACATACTATACGTCAGACAGGCAGGTACCCACTCTATCAGTACTTAACATCTGATACACTTTATATTATTATGTGCAAACATATCGGATATCATGTATCGATTTAGAGATTTACTTCTATCGATCGTTATAAATGGATGTCTAACATGCTTGATCACTGCGATAATGGATGGATACGTCATATTAAGAGTGTGCATACCGACATTTCAAAAATTTCTAAAAACGGGAGACCTTCTATCTCGACAACCGTTACTAAATTTGCTGTGGAAAAAAATAGGGTAGATGCATTGAACCTTTATCTAGGGAATAACCGTAAAAGATTTTTTTTATCTTGTATAGATTTCTCAAAAAAATAATTTAAAAACACCTCTGACCTTTTTTCCGAAAGACGGACACTCGTTTCCCGAAAGTCGCGGAGTTAATTTTTTTCTTGTACTGATAATATGCATTAAAATCTAGGGAATAACCGTAAAAGTTTTTTGATAGACGCAAAATTAACCCCAAAAAATGGAAAAAACGCTATTTTTACCATTTTATCATGCGATTGTCACGCGATTTTGAACCTTAATGCCGTGGGAAAAGACTGTGACGTCATTCCTGGTGCCATGCCCTTAATCCAATCGGCAATTCCAATCTGCATCAATGATTATAAAACAACATTCGACTTACAAAGAAAAGAGAATAATGTAAGAAGAGATGGGTACATTTTGATACTTCCTGTACGTCCATCCATTCGCTTTAACCTGCTTTCAATGGATACTTAGTTCAATCATTTATATCTCATCCACTTAAATACATTTTCTAATATAATGAACCTAATAGGAAACAAAAAAGTGGGTATTTCTAAGCGTTTTTGCTAATTCGATTCAAATATGTATAGGTGAACATCAATGAGCTATAACGTAGAAACAAAATTTCGTGTTTCGTTGTAGATGAAAACATTTTGAGTTATATTTTTCTTCATCAGCCCATCCCCATCCACTCCTGAACAAAGGCCTCCTCCATTTGCCTCCATGTTGTCCTGTCCTGTGCAGACTGCATCAAGGCTGCTCTCTGCGTAACACAGAGGGCCATGGAGAGAGCCATGTTAGGGATATGCTTAAGAGACAGAGTCAGAAATGAATAAAGTGAAAATATGCAGGACACGTGGCTAGAAGCGCAGAGGGCAAGTGGACCGAGAATCTTCTAAATTGAAGACCATGAGATGGAAACAGAAGTATGGGACTGCCACAGCTCAGATGGAGAGATGACCTGGTACGACATGTCGGCGGAACCTTGAGTTATCTTACCTGAGATATTTGTATTTGCGGAATCATTGCGATTCATTTTAGTCTTACGATTTTTCAAATACTTTACAAGAACTATACATAGTTTCTCTAAGGATAGTTTTTGATTAATCATAAAGAGTCTAGACTCAACGTATTGTAGTGTTACGAAGATATTCATCAGTTTGGTTCTATTCCTTGACCTTAGACACATCTCCAAGAATGTATGTAACATCTCCGTACAATATTTTTCCCTTTGTTTCATTAGTATAACCGCCTAGTCTTGTTTCGACCGCATATCTCACATACCGCAGATACTGCCTATTTTGAACAAGTGGATATTTCATTAATCATGACAAAGCATTGATGAATGATGAGTGATGCAGAGACGTTATGTAGTTGAGAACTTGGTGTTACGTTACGTTACATAATAATTGATTATAGACCTTTGAAGCTGGCAAAAATATGTACCTCCCTATATTAATAAATTATAATCCAATAGATAGAGGAATACCTATGCACGTTTTTTTTTTAACAAAATTCAAACAACATGTAAGACTTTTATAGGAGTCTAAACTTTGACTCAATATTTCTTAGGCATATTGTTTGGTACATGTTCCTTGAGCAATCTCGTGGAAAAAATGATTAATTTTACGTGAAAAACTGGGTGACATAGGAGCTTAACATTCTGAAACATCCAAGGGTGGAGGTGGGTTTAGCCTTAATTTCTATAGGTGTGTCAAATTTGTATGATAGCCAGTTGGCGTCAGATTGCCTCAATATTCTCTTCGAACTTTTCTATGAGATAGTTCTCCATTATTTGATCTTCATAATCTTCTGACTTTTGATTAAAAAAAAACTAAATGACCTATTCCACCAAAATTATACAGAGGATGTGATTGTAATTCAAGTGATATTGTAAATGTTATGTTATTTTGTAATAAAGTGATTTAAAAAAAAATTGCACTATATATGTAATTGGAGTAGGTAGTGGAATACCAATGTCATACAATTTCTTACATTTATGTGAATGTTACACGACTTTGATTGATATTATGGTTTCGAAGAAATCACTTACCGATACATTGTAACAACCGAAAACAGTATGCAACGAAATATTGTGTTCTTCTGGCGATCGTACAGAGATATCAGATAAATATATTCGTATGCAGAAATCGTGTCAAAGTGATTCAATATTTTTCGGTGACCGCGACCCTCAAATTTTTCTTCCATATGCATATACAGTAACTGTACGTTCTTTGGAACAAGTAAGTACATTAGGTATGCAAGATTGGATTGGGATCAGATATTCAACAACATATGTCTTTTGAAAATTATAATAAGTTACAATTCACAACAGGATATTTCAATAACAATTTCTCCTTTACATCATTTGTTAAAATCTATGGATAAGTAAAGGTACTTATACTCTCTAAAACAATATCACTATTTTCTAAAACAATGTCATCAAAACATAATGTTCTTCTTCTTCTTTCTCTTGTATTAGATCCGGGATCTGTTTCTTGCACACCGAACTCCAACTATCTCGCCACCTGTTTGCCGGTCTTCCTGGTTGGCGGTTGCCTTCTGCAAACATAATGCTATCTCTAGAAATGGTCTGGGAAAAGTTTTTCCTTGAGATGTCACGTTTGCTAATTGTTCCTTTTTTATTCTGCTTTCTTGTATTATATCATGACTACAAATATTTACTTCTACATTTTTTGTCACGTTGACTTTGCCACGTTAGTTGTTGAGTTCCGAGCATTATTGGTTGGGCTAACAACAATAACTCCAGGACATAACCATATTTCACTTACTGCAGAGGGAAACGCATTGATATTACGGATAAATCTCGTATTTATGATAATAAATTCTTTGCAAAATCCGCTATTTATTATGAAAAAAAAATGTCTCTACATTTATTCGACACACGAGTGTGTCAAAAGATTATTTTTATTTTCAATTCGCTGGAATTAATATTAATTATAACTCAATAAATAAACTTGTAAAATCACTTGAGATATCACTGATGCTGTAAGTGGAAGATATTTATTTCCGGAATATTTAAGTGTGACAACAGAAACTTGAATATAATAATTTTATTTAAGGGACGGAGGAAATCGATTGCTTACATGCATTCTCTCCAAGTCGCTTTGTTGAATTTTTTTTTCGCTGAAATTCGGCTTTTGTCGGACCTGTTGTCTTTAATTCTTTCAAGTCATCTAAAGAAGCAGCTTTATTCATAAGCATCTACAAAAATGATCATTTTCCCTTTCTGTAATATTTCTCTTCCTTGATTCTTCCTACCCTGTCATACACAATATCATCTGTAGTTTTTTGAAAGAGTTTTTACTCCATTTCTTTTAGAATCTTCGTCAATTTTGTTGGAAAACTCATAGAAGTACTGGTCACCTTTTCACAGGAATTACTACGGAGGATACTGTTTTCCAAATACGTATCTTAACCTGAAAACACGAAACCTGAAAAATTACATACCAAGCTGGACTATAATTTCTTATCAATTTCCGGAACATAAAATCCGGATGATATAATTAAGATAAGAACATAAGATATAATTATGTCCATAATATGAATTATATTTATTTTTTTATATTCTTCTCTGTAGGTATTAGAAAATTAACTGTAGGTACGTCTTCGTATCTGCAGAGATCCTATACTTACGGATGCAGCGAATTGGATACATTCAACAATACCTATACGAGTACATGAGTTGATACGAATATGTACAAGTATTTTGGTTACAACGTCTATACATAGGATAGGTATGCACAAATAAAAAGTTATCAAGGGGGGTTGAAATATAAATTTCTAGTAATCACAATCATACATACTAGTATACAAGATTATTATATTTGTATATATGTATGTCGTATGTATACATAGATGTCTACCACATGTAATCAAAACACCACCGGTAGATAAGTAGTTAGGTACATGTGCACCCGTGGAACAATTAAATCACCCATACATATACAAATATACCTTTTTGATACATAATATTATTAGTATGTACGGTACCTACCTTATCTTGCATAGTGCCTACCTGCATGACCCCTAAATATCTACCTATCTACACCCTGTACCAAAAGTGTTTTCAATTTTTCATTATTTTCTCTGAAATTTTTATTTGTGGTACTTACATTAATTCATTCATTATAATTGATATAATTTGAAACATGAATTTTCAGAAATTGTACGTAAATTTTTCTATTTTTTTTTTACTTACATATAATAGTAATAGTTATTTGCGCATTATTTACCAGTTTTTCTAACAAGACTTCGTAGCTTAAAATAGTAGGTGTAGGTACTATACATTTGACATGATTTCTTCGTAGGAATAAATTACATAATTGGTCCTATTTTTTTTCAACGTCTTTCATTTAGTTTGGTAGGTAATATCATATCATTATTACTATACCTACTAGGCCCAACAAAAGCAAGACTTCTTTTTTCTTTTATTTCATAGAAAATTAAATTTAAACCACTTTTATTTTAGTTCCAATTTTTTTATGAATTGGACCAAATAAAATTAGGTATTATCCCAGCTTCAAATACAAACCCAGGGTCAATTTTTCTGCCATGGGAGACTTCAATAAAATTTGACAATTCAACAAAAACCGTTTAATTTTCAACATTATTTTCTTCCACTTCTTCTTGTGAAGATTCTTTGATGAAAAATTTAAATTGATGCGTTTTATTTATTGATACGTTTTAATTTTTTTAATAAAAAATATTCGTGAGTGAATATGTATTATTCCCTGAACACCCTGTAATGAAATGTACTATTCTATTATTAAACAGTTTTATTAAAAAAAATCTCGTCAGTAATAAGAGGGATAGCAAGCAACTGCATTTAGTATGTAGAACCAGACTACTGAACATAATGAGTCACAAATGATAACCAGTCTTATGCAGGTATGACATAAGAGCCACAATACGGTGCGCTGTGTACCTAACCTGTGCAAAGCAACGAACGGGTGTTGGGGTGTTGATATTGTGCAGATGTGAGATGAATCTGTGCATACAGCTGTTTGTGGCTCGCGACCCTACATACATAGGACGTCCGTGAATACTGCATACCTATATACATTATAACAATAGGCAGGTAGACAGATACTTATGTTTAGGTATTTTATAATCTTAATAAGAGGGGTATTGCAAATTTGATAAGTATTCCTTACTCGGAAATCATTAATATTGGAAAGTAAGTATATAGCAGTCGACAGATATACGGCGAAGGATGAACTTTCATCAGGATTATGACTTGTTATCAGTTATCACACATGGGCACAGTCAACTGGAGGAGCGTGGCTGCCAATAGAGCAGAGTGGCGAAAGCTCCTTGTGGAGGCCAAGTCCCACTCCGGGATGTAGCGCCAAAGATGATGATGACTTATCACAGACTGACTTAATCTTTAAAATATTACACTTAGTAGTCGCATCTTATTAGCCTGATCGAAGATCATCCCATTTCTATGTGCATCTGTTGAGGTAACTAGTTCATTTATTTATTTACATTTGAGGTGAATAAAATACTTACAGCAATACGTTAACATGACAATAGATTTTACAATATTAGTTTACTAGGGCGAAATTATCGCAGTGCTGCTACCGTCTATAACCCCAATTACATAATAATACAAACTAAAAATATAGGAACATAAATACACTATTTCACAAAATTAACTGAAACCCTATTTTTTTCGTAGGTATTTTTCAGCCAAACCTTTCATACTTTAGTAACATTTAGCGAATATATTCAAGTTATTTAGTTTCCTACGAGATTGATTATCATTAATGAAAAAAAAACTAAACATATTAAGGTATCTAGTAGATACCTACGTTCAACCAAATTGTAAATACATAATACCATTTCGCAGATATTTTTTATTGTCTGCACGCCAATGTGAATGCACAGTGCACACACTACAACAGATCCATATGTGGCCCGTGACACAAGAATCGCGACCGTTATTCGATTCGCCAGGTACAAAGGTAAAACCTTTTCACCCTCTTTATACATAACTGTACACAATACATACTAATACATATTACATATGGTATGTACATATCTATACTCGAACCCCGCTGTATCAGATGATGAAATTATGATAGATGATATGTAGGTGAATGTGTTAGATCCTTTCTATATTATCTACATATAAAAAATACGTATATTAAATAGCATGCGTCTACTTAATCTATAAGGTAAACATCCCCGGATTTTAAATGTACACCCGCTAAATTATGATATCCATACTTATACATCTTAATATCTATACAAAACGGACGCGTTTTGAGTAAAAGAAATTGTAAAACGTGTATGTTGTATGGTATGACGAACTGCGTTATGGATATAATGAAAGCATTAAGAATGAAGTTGTTCTCTCTGACTATCCCATAGAACGTGATGTAATAGATAAAAATGACGAGAATCTGTTCCACACGCTCGATCAAATGATTCATGGGTCCTTTATCAAGTTTTCACGCCATATTTTCATGATTCATCCTCTCAACATGTCCAAAACCATTTTTTAATCATAATTTCGACGTACATCACTCATGTTATTCATGTCACCTCATTACATACGTATCTTTCGGTTCTAAGACTTTCTCAGTTTTAATACACGAAAATATTTTTCAGCAGATTACTGTCAATTTCGTGATAAATATTGACATTGAATATTTAACATTATCACCCTAATTAGAGAACATACTCGTACCTATTAGATAAATATTTCATTCATACCCATTGATAATATAGAGGAAAAACCCTTAGAAATCTACCTTCTTTAATTCATGTAGATATGTGACACAATGCGCGACAAAAGAATTTAAGATACGTTATAAACAAGTCAGTCCCAAATAAGCGCCTTAAGGAGGGTCCAACCCACTATTGTTTCGGTACAGTAAAGGTGTGGATATACGGGGTCTCAGGAGACGCGCCTCCAGGCACTGACAAAATGGCGTCAGTCTCTTCAGTGAAATACACGACGGGAGATTTTCGTCTCTAGAGACGGCATCTCTAGTAAAAATGGCCGACAATCGCCTCCTGTCATCAAATTCTAAAATGCACGGGACTATCTCGAGACGCGAGACTTTGGTCTGTTGCTGCATTCATTCTATTAGTATTTTTGGCGCCATAATGGCGTTTGGTTTTGTGTACATACTCTAGTATCATGTATTTACGAGTATTGTGATTAAAAAATATAATTATATACCGCTTTGAAATTATTTATCGATTCAGTAATGTACATAATGTCGGTCGGTACTTTACTTGTGTATATTTCCTTTTCTGCGTTAGTAAATGAAATAGAATACTTAATTAGACCTTCTTTTAATGTACACCATTCCTATGACATCAGTGACATAAGCCAAAGCAAGTATCGGTATGCACTACATACCCGAAACCGTTGTGAGTAGCGAAATTTTGTTTCCTCCTTATGTTCCTTCGATGAATATTAAAGGGTGAAATGGTAACTACATAGTTTGCTATAAATGTTGTAGGACATGAAGGGAATAACAAAACACGTAATGTTAATGTATTTTTCACAACTGTATTCATATTTCAAATGCAAATGCAACTCTGTTATTAATCCGCCATTATTTAAAAATAATATTATAATTATAATCAACTAACAATTTTATTATTAACAATGTACTAATATCGTCAGAATCGCAGGAATGTTTAAAATTATATATCAATACAAAAACCACGTGCCCACGCGCGCCAATCCAATTCAGTTGCAAACATCTCCAAGAGACCTCAGATTAAAATTGAACATGTCAAAAGACAGGAGACGCGTCCCCTGAGACGAAAATATGTAAAATACACGACGCGAGACTTGCGTGCGCAGACCGTCTCAGGAGGCGCGCGGTATCGAGAGATATCTCGCGTCTCCGATGTGTTTACACACAAGAGACCTGTCATTTTGGTATCCAGGAGGCCAAAATCTCTCGTGTGTATCTTCGCCTTTACATTGTTAGGAGATAAATATTTAAAGTGAGTATTGTTGACTACAAATTATGACACAACCATTGTTTTACTATCACAACCAAGTGTCAACATGTAGCTACATGTTTATTCATCAAGTTTAATTACGATTCAATCGCTAAATTATGTACTTAGGTAGTAGGTACTCACATTTGTATTGTAGAATTGTGTAGAAGTATTCCTAAGAGCCAAAGTCAATATTCACTCATCACTATTATATCGCAGTATTTTGGTCATGTTTTCAGAGGTGAAATATAAGATCCTTCAGTTTGTCATCAAAAGGAAAAATCTCGAAAAAGCAGCACTCTGGGAGCTAGCAGAATTTGAAAATGAATAAAGCGGAAGAGCTGTGTTTTGCTGCCCAGTATAATGGACGCTTTCCATAATTATGTGTTCCAAATTTAGAGGATCTAACGTAGTAATTGGAGAATACAAAATCTACTCGTATTATAAAAATACATCTATTTTATATACTTATCAATCTTATCATATTGCAAACGAATGTCTAAATTATGTGGGTGTATCACTTTCCTAAACATTCATTATCATGAATTTTATGATGATACAAATTTCCACATGGTTTACCTTTGATCAAATAACCTGAAGACATGAAGAATACCTAGTATAGACTCTATTAATTCTAATAACTGCAATATTTTAATTTTAATTTTAATAGTATAGTAAAATTTATTGCCAAAATTATGTATCCCTTAGACCCAGTAGTATACGATAAGGATAGACGTGATAATTATGTATTATGAATTATGACATCCTGATTTGGTAATTGACGAAAGGGTTGTACTTAAGATTGGAATTACTATTTATAACAGACTGATAATGGTGATTACAATAAGCTGCTGTGATAATAAGGCACTGTATTATTATCGTTATCACAGTACACCATATTATTAGGCTCGACAATCTCGACATTCCTATAGATGTACTATATACCTAGGCTGCACACTTCGTTTAGATTATTTTTATTTACGGTCTATTGAAATTTTATCTAGACACTTTCTATGATAAAACTCTTGTACTAATGATGTAGTTAAGTACTTAATCTTTTAATAAATTTGGGTGGTTTGATTCATCCACTACAGTATGGAGTCATACATATAATTCATACGCATTCGGTACTACCTCTTACATAATAGTGTCTGTTTAATATAATCGAATCTAAATATCTTATGACTGCAAAAAATGTACTCTATAAAAAAACATAAATCTAAGAAAAGTTAGAAATACTATTACAGAAATTAATGATGAAGTTAGGTAGTAGAGTATTGTAATGGAATTAAAAAACACACGCCCAAAATATTGTGTAATAAGGGAATTTCCAATATTAGACAACACGTTCGACATACAGATCAAAGTAACAAAACACATTGTTATGTAGGTAGAGGAACCATATTTGGAAATGCCTAAAAAGGCTTACCGACAAGTCTATAAGAACATCAGTTGATGATTATTACACAAACACCTAAATATTGTCGTAATCTCGTATTGTAGGTGACAGGATCTTGAGATCAGGTAATTTCCCAAATTGGGAGAAGCCCAGCCTCCGACTTGCGCATCCTCAGCAGACTTAACGTCAGATTAAGTCATTATTGCCCCGCAAATTCGTACCGACAAAAGTGTAATAGGATGAATATTATATACGTGTCATAAATGATGGGATTCTGAGAATATCCTTGCGAATTAGCAGAAATATATCCGAATCTTTGAGAATTTACGCATCCACCGTCATAAACACAGGGAATCTCCGTTGCAAAAAACATAATCTTATATTCATATTCTATTATACCTATTTTTTACCTACTTAAATGTCCATCTTTAACATGTTAAAGTCCAGTAGATAAAGATTATTGTTTGATGTTTTTTTTTCGTGAATCATTCGAATAATTCATCAACAGGCAATTAAAATATTTGCACCTATTTTATCAAGCGCTGCACTTAACAAATTATCAAAACTTGTTTGCAAATCAATCAAAACGCACATGACTACTAACAATTATTACAATAATACTACTTAATAGACGAAGAGAACTTACAAAATATAGGTCGGTAAGTAAGTATAGAATGCCTAATACAAACGAGACTTAAAAGCATTTCAGTGAATGGAGTAGAATAGATAACACTGCGAACAGTAAGTTAAGGGCTTGGCACCAGGAATGTCGTCACAGTTATTTCCCACGGCATTAAGGTTCAAAATCGCGTGAACAGTCCCATGATAAAATGGTAAAAATAGCGTTTCTCACATTTTTTGGGGCTAATTTTGCGTCTATCAAAAAACTTTTACGGTTATTCCCTAGATTTTAATGCATATTATCGATACAAAAAAAAATACTCCGCAACTTTCGGGAATCGAGTTTCTACATTTTTTTTTTGAGAAATCTATACAAGATATAAAAAATCTTTTACGGTAATTCCCTAGATAAATGTTCAATGCATCTACCCTATTTTGTTCCAAACCATATTGAGTAACGGTTGTCGAGATATAAGGTCTCCCGTTTATAGAAATTTTTGAAATGTCGGTATGCATACTCTTAATGTAATTGTACGTATGTCATTCAGTAACCATTGAATGTTAAACATAAATTAAATCACCTAATGACAGATCGAGACACTTCCTTCGCTACTTTAAAGATAATTAATGAGGGATTGTAATTAACGAAATTCTAATTGACTTGTTTGCGTTTGTATCTCAATAATACTTACGACTACTTATTTACAATTAGATAATTAAGTACCGTGCACACAATCAGGTAATTAATATTAGGTATAAAATTATTGTTTTGCTACCTACTTGGGTACTTAGATAATGCAGGATATCTAAATATTAGCTATAGCGACAAAACTACTAATTACTAGTGTTGATAACAACAAAATAATAATCTAAAATTTATATTCGGAAGGGTCTAAACTAAATAACTAAATGTAAATATTTGAATGTGGAATTTAAAAACGATTTTTAAAAGCGTTGTCATCATTAAATTTACGAGTAGCTTATCGATGTTCTCTATTCTTACCAAATAGTGAATATTTTCATATTTTTACGTCCGTAATGATCTAAAATCGTTTTCTGCAGTGATTAGCTACTAAGCCTAAGGCTGTTTAAGAATTTCCTTATATTTTAATCAAACTTTGTATATAATTTCTATTGTTTACATTACCAGTATCCACTCGAACCTTTAACTTCCGTCTTAGGAATAAATGGAGATTACAATCCTTCGTAATTCGAAGAAATTTCGCGACACTGTAATTTTGTAAAATGAATTCTTAACGTTTGGATGTGCATTGTCACATGAAAGACGTAGGTATATATTGAATATGGATCGTCACTGTTGAATGAAAACAGCCTTATTTTCAGACAATCATAAATTTTTTTAATGAATCTTTGTTTATTGAAATAAACCCAAATACATCCTTGTACACTTCACGGAAAGCTTTAAAAGCTTGTGTTGTGAAGTGGAGTAAGTCGGGGATTGAACCCGCGCTCACTGGATTAACAGTCGAGCGCATCACCAACCGGGATACCGACCGCCTCGTATTTTTTTGGCATAATTAAGTTACGTGCAATTTTTTAAATACAATTTTGCAGTCAAGTTATTGAGAATTCGAATTGAAATATTGTTGATACAAACAACTGAAAAACTGTGTTCATTCTGCACACAGATGTTTCGCATCTGGAAATGTAAAAATACTTACTTATTTCTCACCTGACATTTTCTACATACTTAGGTAGTATATTGCCTACTAAAGTGCACATTTTTATATCCATTGACCATTATGAAGTATAAGTAGTCAAACTCACCAACTCACCAGCAAGTATTTCAAGTAAATGCTTGATGGTACACGTGTGCTTTTTGAATGTAGAACGTGCTTCATCTGTTGATATTTTTTGTTTCTTGTTTTATTATTAAAACATCTTAACTTCAACATCACCTCTGTGTGAAACAAATAAAATTTGCCTTCGATTACTGACCATCTGTATGACTGAATGAGAATATTGAATACTACGAAATAACAAAAAAATCATGAACTTGACACGTGAATGAACACTTGAATGAGGTGATACACAGGAATAAATACACGTGAATATTGAAGTGGTTTTCAAACTTACAACTTTAGTCACTGTACAAAATCGTAACATCTATTTTTTTAGACAGGTGCCTATAAAAGAAATATGTATGTATGCAATAGATATACTGGGTGTAAATTTTCGAAAAATAAATTAAAAGGTAGTAGTTGTCAGTTGAATCTTCTGCTTTATTATTTTGTGAAAGAGATTTAACAAGGCAACCTCAATACAGACGACTCCCGGGCAGACCACCAAAGAGATGGATTGACAGTTGGGAGTCGACATCGCAGGAAGCTAATCCATCTTAACAACAGGCCACAAGGCCTATTTAAGAACAAGAAGAAGAAGAAGATTTAACAAGGAATTTAGTTGCTCAGTATCCCTATATCTTTACTCCATCCTGAAAATTCATGTATTTCTATGAATATCTGAGCTGACACTAATTGTGCATAATGTTTACACATTGGTGATATATTTATCTCGCCAAAAATGATGTTAAGGAGTTATTTAGAAGATTTAATTTGTTTAGATGATTTGAATTGATTTGAAAAATGCAAATAATAGGGCTAAACCCTGAATTCAGAAGTAGGTACCGATCTACATTAAAAATCTAAATAACGTATCACCTATGCATCTATTATGTTCATTAAAACAAAATCATTTTATTTCACCCTGATTTCTTATATTAATACATGTTGAGAATCCTCGTATTTTGAACAACACTATTGTTTCCTAATTTCAAGTTTGAGCACCTACTATACAATATATCTTACAGATGGAAAGTTTCTGCGATGTTTACACCCATCCTACTACGATCATCTGTGCATCACATTTTCCATCATCCCATTATGTCTCTTGTAATATTTGGTCATGTTTATTACTGGAGAAATTCCATATCCCAAATGTTGAGTATGCAATAAAATAAATCTGGGAAATATGGAACGTCATTGTGACTAAAAATACATGCAATACTGAAATTGTATGAATGAACTGGACACATGTTTCGGACTAATCATGGAACGTGTGAATTTCTTAAAATTTTGCAACGAATTTATTTATTCTAAAAGTAACAAACAATTATGAACATCGTACATGAAAACAAACTAGTAAAGACTCAACAAAATCAACCTCACAGTACACACTAATACATTAATCTTTATCTAATATTTATCGCCTATTTATCCCTTCACGTAGCCTCCCTTGTAGGATTCGCAGAGGATTCAGTACGCCAGACTTTCCTGATTCTACATAATGTCTACTCTTTGTGATCATTATTTTTACATAATAAGTACGAAATTATGCTTAAGAATTACGCGGTTTCAACACCTCCTCTTTCAGCCATACACATTTTTGCGTAATTATTTCATCAATCATTTTCTCCTAGTATCCAATACACCTCGACTTACCCACTTTTATTTTAGCTTTTTGCAGTTCTATGTTTTTACTTGTAGCTAATCAGACTATTATATTCATATTATTTCAAATTAATTTACATACTGATGCTTTTATGTCAATCTAAATAATTGAGTAAATAGATTAATTTCTCGGAACTAATAGAAGAAATATTGATTATTCTAAAATAACTAATAGATACGTGTACTTAATGTCTTGCACTTAAATTTGATAAAAATACAATGTCTTAATTCTTAAAGACAACATTGATAGTGAGACTTTTGTCTCCAAATCAAACAATACAAGTACCTATTAGATATTTAATACTTAGGTGCCTCAGTACTATGGTACACACTTTATCTACTTAATGTTATTATTTTATCATTATGTATATTGAATGATAACCCAACTGAACGCAGCTTTCACCGACCTAAGTAAACACAAATATTACACAAAGCAAATTTCCATCGATTAATCTTACTAGCATTATTATTACTTATTGAATTGTAACAGTAGTAGTAGAGATTACTATCAATATAAGAGACTTACATACTCTTATATAGGAGCACTCACTTACAAGTACAAATAATTTCGACCACCAATACTATATCAATATAACACAAGACATTAGAAGATACGGTGGTAAGTAAGTGGTAAGCCAACGAGCTTATATCGCAAAGTGCAGAATACACCGTCAGCTCTGAGATTTGAACCCATGTAAATAGGTACTTCAACCAATCGAGGCAAAGATTTTTTTTTAATGAATCTGGGTTTATCGGAATAAACCCAAATACATCTTTGTACACTTCACAGAAAGCTTGAAAATCTTGTGTTGTGAAGTGGAATAAGTCGGCATCGGGGTTTCAACCCGCGCCCGCCGGATTAACAGTCGAGCGCGTTACCAACTAGGCTACCGACCACCTTACGCAACAGAATATAGACATGAAGTATTCTAACTCCAACCATGAAATGATAGAATAATGGATAGAACAATTAGGTATCTACCATATTACTTACCGTGTTTTTTATAAGCACCTGAATGTGGTCTTCATTCTGAATGTCTCTATTTAGTGTGCGGATGTTGTGTGGACTTGCACGGATCATACATTGTTTGTCTCTGTTGAGGTAGGCAGATAGGACTCGGAGCTACACCAAACGATCCTTATTACGTCACTTTCCTTCATCAAAATTAACTTATTTGTATAATGCCTTGGGTATGTACAATATGTTAGGTTAGGATGAAAAATAATTATTGAAAAAGGCAGTTAAAAATTGTTCGTGTGTGTATTAAAATGACGAAGAACATTTGTATGTATGTATTACACTTATAAAGTCGTAAAATAGTACAATAAGGTACGCTGCAGTGCATCAGTATTGGCAGCTGAAGTTTCCTTTTCGTAACGTCAGCAGATGTGAGACCAATCAATATAATATTTGTCCTTTAAATCACGGGGCTACGATTAAAAAAAGAGAAAATATAACAATACAACGTTACCACCCTCTTCCTTGGCCACGTGCCACAATAATCCACAATAAGAAAATATATAATGCCTAGTGTACGTAAGAAAGGCAGATGCAATAGAAAAAAACAATGATTGTATGGAAAGGTAAATAAAATAAAAATAATATAATGTTGCAAAAGTATTGACGTAACACAATACATATAAAAAGAGAGCAGCTTTGTCACCATCAAAAAACAAATAAAAAAAAACAAAATCAATCTTTCTGACCCACCCTATTATGTTTGTTTTCTTTCATAGTCCACTTCCTCTAGATATTTTTTTCGGACTAACCCTTCCCTTTCCTTTCCTTTCATTCTGGTTATTTCTTTTCTCTCGGTGAAATTATTAGGTACACCAAAGTAGGTACGTTTGCTTTACAATTTCTAGACAATGGATTCCCCTTTGACACAACTGCAGCTATTTGAATAATATTATAATCGATTCGATCTTTTGAGGAAATGTAGGTAGTTTAGTTACCTCTACACTTTGTATCGCTTTACTGTACTATAAAGAAACGCATGAAAGACTTGTATTAACATAATGTTTACTAAAACATATTTGCATAACTAATGGGTCCATGGTAATAATTGTTATATTGAAACAGTCAGGAAGTAGTGCATCAGGCAGTAAAAGTGTCGAATGCATTGAATGTTATTTTTAAACTGCTTTAAATTTAATCGGTGATATACCTAATCAAATTGAAAGGTGAATTAAACAGTAGGAATAAAGTCAATACTAAGGCCTCAGTCGATCCACACACAGGTACTCTATTAGATAGGTCTAGAAAAACTATCAATAAAACGTATGGGTATAACTGTTGCCTGTTCGTAAGTGTTCTAAAATAATTAATATGTATTAACAATGTCAGTCATCATTTGATCTATTCTTTATTCTTAATAATAAAAAAGTATCTAGGCTTGCATACCTACACAAAGTCAAATACATTGGTGCGTTGTACTACACAGCAAACCAAACCAGACGCTTATTGTGAGATGCGAACTCGGTACAGAGGGGAAAACTCTAAAATACCGTTTGTGTATCGCTGATGGCATAATCATTGCGACTCGATGAGATGGATTATTTAGTACCAAAACTTCAAATCAATCCTATTACAGGGATCGCTTTTTCCCAGAAGAAAAAAGCTCTGCTCTATGAATTATCGTTACCTACAACTTACCTACAAAAGGTTTATAAGTTAAGAACTTACCAAATTTTTGCATACTAATATTATCTGGTTATGTAAAACCTTAATTTGTGGCTAATAAAGATTTATTTATTTATAATATGAATAGAATGATACCCTGTCTAATCGGTACTTACCTATAAATTGTAAAAAAAATAAATAAGTATTATATTTTTTAGTATAGGTATCTGTAGGTATAGTAAATATCTACAAACAATTTATAATTGAAGGCCATAATGTCGGGAAAGCGATTTCGTTTAAGAATCTATGAAAAGAAAATCTTGTGTTTGAGTTGGAGCTAAGCTAAACTGGATACTGTTAATTACACTACGAAAATGATTTTTTAACATTTTCCCTAACTTACTATTTATACTGGTATTTAAAAAAATCTTTCAAAATGCGTCCATCAAACACTTCGTCACAGATACAGAAAACATTCAGAATTTCGACCTTTTTAAACTTTCAATTTCGTAACTTTTAAAACATGGTATCTAATAGAAAACCCATATTCCGTATGGGACCTAGAATTTGTCAATTATTTTGGGGTTTTTCCTTCCGCGTATTTGAAAATGTTATAAAATATTTTCCCCAATATTGATTTTTGAAACTTTGAAAACATATGAAAGACCATTTATCTAATGAATAATAAAATTTCCCAATAATTTTTTGTGGAATGAATTTCCTACCTATATATAAATGTTATAATTTTCCTCAATATTCCCGTATCTAAAGAAACTGACAAAATGACGAACTACTTTTTCAGGAAATTACTAAAATTTGTAGTTACTTAAAACCCTAAAAAACTTGTATAAAATGAACATAAATTAAAACATTTTTAAATATAAACACTAGGAATTAGTCTACTC
The DNA here is from genome assembly GCA_963576895.1 of Ceraclea dissimilis. NCBI lineage: Eukaryota > Metazoa > Arthropoda > Insecta > Trichoptera > Leptoceridae > Ceraclea > Ceraclea dissimilis. The sequence goes on along the minus strand of OY756358.1, from coordinate 19,551,575 downwards.
AGAAATAAATATCCACAGATAAGTTTTCTCGAATTGTAAAATAGATCGATCTCTAAATTTTTCCGTTTAAACGAGCGCAGACACTTTCCCCATATACGCACATTCTTCCCGCCGCATGGGCGCAGAATGAAAGCATATCGCACGGGGACCACCTGTCTACCCCACCATACTACAACTCCGCCTTCCATTCAAAAACCGCCGAAACATAATAATCCGATTGGGCCGATGATCATGAGAACTATCGTTTGATTGGTTGCACCGCACGTGCAGGCGAGAAGTCTGTGTACCTGGCGGTAGACAGAGGGAGACCTATATAAACGAAGCTGCTTTCGCAAGTTTGACCATAACTGGCTGAACGTTCGTACGTGTTGCGCGTTAAACGAGTTACATAAACATTGTGAGCTTTTTTTATATCAGAACTTTGATCTTGTTTTATATTGTGAACTATACCGTGTTGTGGAATTTATCGTCTATTGGATTTGATCGACTCATATTTGGATTATTGAAGTGATTTATTTGTGTGATTGGATTATATTGATCGAATTATATTTTTTGTGATTTTGTGAAATGTTAGTGGAAGAAGTGAGAATGTCTCGCAGTATTATGCAGAGGAATTACAGTCACTGTCCATTGAAGAAGAGGCCTGTACCTCCTCCTGTAAAGGAAGAAAGGCCGCCACCGCAACCTGTCACATATCATTATGAAGGTTCGTATCTTTTATTAATTTTCACAAATTTTCCGACTTTTGATTAGTTTTCAAAATATCCTGAAATTTTCCGAACTCTGTATTTTTTTCCTAATGTTTCTAATTGATCGTCAATTTTTATTTAAATGTACATAAAAATAAATATTTGAATACCTACCTTTACTAGTATACTTTTATATTTCGATTGGTAAATATTTTTTCTAACTCTCAGATGAATTCATGCAGTGCCTCTAATTGTGGAAAATAAGAAAAATACGTATCGTAATCATAATACATTTTTTTTGCAATGTCAAATCATATGGAACAAAAATAACAAGTTTTTTAGAAAGATAAATGTAGGTAGTTAAGTAAATTTAATTTTTAGAAATCATTCATAAATAGGTACTTAGTTAATTTTAATAGATTTTTAATTTTGTAGTAAAATTATCGCATTTTTCGCGATCTTGTAACACGGCTGAAATCTTTTAAAAATAAAGTCTCGATACTGATTTATTTTTATTTACTAAATATGTCGACAGTTTTTACAATCATAGGATATCCTACAACTAGGTACTGCCAGAAAATCAAAATTATTTGCTGTTTAGGTAGACAAAATGTGTTAATTTTATGAGTGCGAGTAGAAATGAAATATTTTAGTCAATCCTGGTTGAAATAATAGGTACAAATAATATTTTGTAGCTAGTTAATCCCATCCTTTGAAAAATTAGCTTAAACGAAAATCTCGATAAAATTATATTATATCCTATAACTAAATATAGTTACAATTTGATTTAGGTGTTATTTATTTTATTTTGTATTTCAAAACGATTTAGCTTTTTAACATCAGAATCCTGTAAGAATAATCGAAGCATATATAAAATTTATAAAAATCATTTAAGTATACAAAAATTAGAGAGAGAGAAAATTACCTATTTTTTGTTAACATTTTCCATAAGCAATATCTTCCAATCCATTCGGTATCTTATCTGTAATTTGCAGAAAAGTCTAAAAAATCTCCTTTTGACCACTTTTTATTTTTTACTTTCGAATAGGTAATAATGATTATTTTATTTATGTATGTAAGTAGTTGGAAATAATGAATTACTATTTACATCGATCGCAAGTTAATTTTCACAAATAGGTATTTTATAATCATTACCACTTTGACAAGATGAAAATATAGGCGTCAGTTATATTAATCATTTGGTTTTTTAGACAAATGGACAAATATTTTTCTACCACAGCAAAAATAATTACTAAGTATCTAATAGTGTAATATTAATTTTACCCAAACACAGCATTTTTTAGATACATATGCCTGATAGTGTGTAGGTATATCGAATAATAATATTTAATTTATTGATTCATCGGTGGGTTTGGATGCTTCATTAATTAGTTCTACAATATTTTATCGATAAGTGAATACTACCTATAAATGGTGAGTAGGTAGGTACGCAGTGTAACTTGAGGCAGTGTCGTGATTGGAATACGTAATGTGACAGAGTGCTGGTGCTATTTGCTCTGGGCCCCAATTATCCCTTGTTACCTCACAGCCTGGGGCATATGCACCGCCTCCTTATGACTATATTCCTGTACGATAATTCAATTAGGTTTTATATTACTTCATGCGCCTACTTATAATATACTCGGTGGTCTCGTGTTTATATTAACGCAGTCTTTTATGTTTTAAGATATGTACAAGTATTTCTTTTTCACGATTTAGTAATTAACAATTTACTTTTTTAATTGTTACAGATATGGACGACAACGAACCAGAGAATCTCAGTACCAAACCAGAGGATCTCTCAAAAACTGGAAACTATCCAAGCAAGGCTTCCTCTCCTGCTGTTGGTGCTGCCCCCGCTCCCTCACCACCTCGTAGGTGGTATTCCCCTCCTGCTAGATCACCAGTCCTTACCCACATACCCCATCCCATCGCTCATCATATCCCACCCGTTGCACAAATACCTGCTCATATTCAATCTACTCCCCATTCTCCATACCTCCCTGCTCATATTCCAGCAGTTCATCCGCATATGCCTTCTTATCCCACAAGGCCCGCACCTATGGAACCATTGAACCTGAATACTCCAATCGAGCAATACGGTTCCTGGTCTCGACCATCGCCCCCATACACCACCTACCTTCCAGTTGGTTACCCACATCAGCATGAAGTCTACAGTGGTCTGTCACCCCGGGCGGCATGCTCACCACCTGCACATTCACCCCCTGCCATGTCACCTATTTCACTTTGCTCCGGCCCTGACTCACCAGCTTGCGAACTGTCACCACCAGGCAGTGTGAGCTCTGACTCTGGAATCTCAGCAGGATCTGTACCACGACGCAGAAGAGAGACAGCAGCTCGTTATCAATGCCCGGACTGTGGAAAATCATACTCAACATATTCGGGTTTATCGAAACACAGGCAGTTCCACTGCGCTGCTGCTGAAGGAAATCTCGCAAAGAAGTCATTCAGTTGCAAATATTGCTCTAAAGTGTACACATCACTCGGTGCACTGAAAATGCATATTCGCACTCATACATTACCGTGCAAGTGCCACTTGTGCGGTAAAGCCTTCTCCAGACCGTGGCTCCTTCAAGGTCACATTAGAACACACACCGGCGAGAAACCATTCTCATGTCAACATTGCAGACGAGCCTTTGCAGATCGTTCTAATCTACGAGCACATTTACAAACACATTCAGAAGTGAAGAAATATTCTTGCGCATCGTGTAGTAAGACATTTTCCCGTATGTCCTTACTAGGCAAACACTTGGAAGGAGGGTGTCCAGGTTACAGTCCAGTAGCTCAGCCTCCTCCATATGAAGCCTACCGTCCAGAAGAATTAGCAGCCTACTGAATCTGATGGTGTACTTCATACTGTGCCTTACCTATTTATTAAAATTTCAAAGACTGATGACGAGGGCCCAAAATAACATGACGAAGTTTGACTTCTTAATTTATTTTTTTATATAAAAAATCAAGCCAAATTTATTTGATAAGAAAATTTATTGTTTGATTCCTTTGTATAGTGAATATGTTTGATGTTATTTAATTTATTTTAGTTTCTAGTGATTTGTATATTCCTAATACAATATTGTTGCCATATATTCTCGCCCACATTGTAAATATAAAATAACAGAAATGCAGTGCATCCTATTCCATTATTGTATAGAATTATCTTAATTATAATTAAGACGCACATTACCTACCTGCCTGTAGTATGAATACTTAGATATAGATATTATTTTGTACTTAGAGGGATGTATGTACCAACTATAATACAATGTTTTGTACTTACACCTCTATATGCTAGTCAACAAGGTTCTATGTATGTAATAATAGAGTTTGTACAGATCTCCCAACACTTTCACCAAGTCCAGTGTTATCACTGGACTCGGTGAATTGTTTCAATATAGATTTTAAAATTATGCCATGTATAGTGCCTTAACAGATTAAGTAATTAATATATTTTTTATACTTATATATTTAGATTTATATAAAAAATATTTTACCTAATATATTATATAAGTGTGTGAGTTTACATATCCTGATTTTGTAATGGTAATAATTTATAAGAAATAACTATCATTATGAAAAAATATATTGTTTTTTTATATTATGTGATTGTCTACGAACATTATAATATCACGTTTTATACGACAAAATAAAACAAAATCATACCAATAACCCACATCTTTCATTCAATTTAAATCCTAGTAATCATAAGAACCTTATCTCTTTTTAACAAAGATATCCATCAAAATCTGTCTGTAAAAATATAGATGTCTTCCAAACAATCCAAAGGATATAGAATACTTGTACAAATAGATGGAAGAATTTATATATCACTCGAACCCGGGTGCATTGCCTGAAGAAGAGATGGAAAGACTTCAACAGATCATAGCTATAGGTAAACCTACATAGGTGTAGGTATCTGTAACTAGACATAGAGAGAAATTTTCATTTATTTATTTTTTTATAAAGGGAAATTACTTAGGTGAGTATAATTCGGAAAGAGAAAGAAAAAAATACGCATTCTTACAAAAATAATCCTTATAGAATGGAATGAGGTAATATCGTTGTGCCTATAATTACTGTGGAGTGGGTGGTGGATATTGGTGTGGTGGTATATTTGTGTAGATATTGGTGTAGCGGTGTATTAGTGAGCGTGATGTTTGTGTGTGTGTATGTGTGTGAGTGTGTGTGTGTGTGTGTGTGTGTGTGTGTGTGTGTGTGTGTGTGTGTGTGTGTGTGTGTCTGTCTCTGTCTTCGCGCTTGATAGTTGATTATTTTTGTGTTTTTGTATTGCTGCTCTTACCCTGTTATTTTTTTTTTTTCTTTTTCTTTCTAAAAGTCTAATATTGTTTTGATACTATTCTTGTTTTGATCTTAATGCTATTGTTATTACTTGCATACTGTTACTATTGTCATTACTTTTAATTTCAATACTTTACTTCTAATACTATTGTTTTTTTTTTTTTTCTTTTTATTATCTTATTTTCTTGTCTTATTATTTTTTTCTTTCTAAATCAGATCAAATGTAACCAAAGGCTGAAACTGATATACCTTAGTACGGGCTCTGCCTAGTTAGGTAAATCTAATTTTAATGCTTATGTATAAATGTTTAATTTACAATAAAGTTTATTATTATTATTATTATTACTTATTTAATTGTTGACCAAATTCAAGACCTTAAAAACTAGCTCTTTTCCGCAAATAAAATTACATGACTCTTGTAGCAAAACCAAGACCATTTTTTCACTTCTTATTTTGGCTTCTTGGTGATCTCGCTACCAAGACCATGAATGGTTGATGTTGTACTCATCGTTGAAAACTGTTCTCATAACTAGAATGGTCTGAAGATTAGTAGGTAGGTATAATAAGTATAGTGAGCATTTCATTCGATGAAAATATTCTTGTATCGGCGGGTATAAAATGTAGGTGTGAAAAACATAGTAGGTAGGTAATTATTAATTAAGGTAGGTAAAATACTTATAAATTATAAAATCTTTGCTATAGTGATCTTTGCTAAAAATCTACGTAGGTACCTATACCTGATAGTGGTAGTACTATAGAAAATATTGGTCGAGCGCATTGTTGATTCCTATAATATTAGAATCAGTAAGGCACCGCCATCTATCGTAATATGATCCAACTTCATGTTAGGTACCTAAACGAGCAATGCACCCCTATTATTTGATAGTTTGTTATTTGAACACCATTAGTGCTTATTTTTTCAGATGAGCTGTACATATTAAATTTTGTCTATTTGATGTATGTCGTCATCCCAAACTTTGAGCTCCTGTGCTGGAGTCATCTTCAGGATTTTCGTAACTGAAAGATTACATAGGTTTAAGCCCTACAGAAATACGGTCAACACCTGAAAGTTTTCCAGAAAAAAAGTTGTTTAAAATTTTGACTATTTTCACTGTTGTCACACGAGTATATTAATAACCTTTTCCAATATTTATTAGGATGAATAATTTATTTGCAATTGTGCAAAAAAAGTTTCTTATTGGAATAGTATTTAACTAAGGATTTTCCAATTGGATTTTGGATATGGATCATGGATTGTACGAAGAATAAATTTAAAGAGAGTTGGTCAGATCAGAGATCATAACATAAGCGAAGAAGAAGAAGATATATTTACGTAGGTACCTAGAAGGCGCGAAGCTACCTAAGAACACGATTGCCATCTTTTGGAAAGAATGACAGGTATAATAGTGTCTAATCTCACGTAACCCAACAAGAAATGTCAGCCCCGGCTTCCCTTCTGCAGAAATCCACCTTTCGCCACTGGACTCACTACCTAGGTACAAAAATACGACCAAATCTAACTACAAGTAAGTATGTACATATAATGCAACGAGGGATCTAATTGTGTGTCGTAATGTCGTAAATAAGAACCAATAGTAAAAGTATTGTTTTAATTTCAAAAGAACAAACAGCGTAGTAAAATATACGAGTAGGTAATGTAGGTATAGTATAGGTAAGTCTTTTAATGTTCAATATTGTGTCGTGGCACGCCAAGCTGTCCATTCTGCAGACAGTGCAAAGGGCAGGTCAGACAATGGGTACATTGGTTTGTACAACAAACCGCCTCAAGTTCAAAGTCCCACCGTGCACCATATTTGCCCCTAGCCGTCTCACGGAACATCCATATTGGGCCCTGACCACGACCACAGCTGTGTTGAAGTCATTTTCCTAATAACGGTATCTTCTGTAACTACCTACTTCATGTTACAAATCAATTCAACAATTTATTGATACGTATTGCAGTGAAACATCAATTTTATTTTTAAAGAGGGATACAAACACAGAGTTGTCACAGATTCATAAATAATACACAAATACCGGCCAATCCTTAAATTAAATATGTCTTCACTATACCTACAATGATAAAAAATAGTAAACTAGGTTTTTTGAAAAATTACACCTACATAATAAATAAATAATCAAATGACGTGTCTTTGAGGTTGAACAAACTAGAATAAATAATTTTGAAAATCAATACGAAGTAACGACACTATAAGTAGTGGTGGTCGGTAGCCTGGTTGGTAACGCGCTCGACTGTTAATCCAGTGGGCGCGAATTCAATCCCCGACTTACTCCACTTCACAGCACAAGCTTTTAAAGCTAAAAAAAATGTATCCAACATCCCAACCACAGATGTGCCCTAATTGCTGAACAATTGATTCATATATAAAAATATACATTTTGGTATTTTTTTTTTGTTTTAATTAATTAATCGAAATAGAGGCAACACGCACAATGGGTGAATTTATCTCGATATCCCGATTTCCACCAGCCATTCTAAGCTCCAAGTTATTCGACCACATAACTGTTACTTGTTGTATAGAGAGGTAGGTCAGGTAGGTACTGCTATACTATGCCTGTATAATTGTGTATAGGAACTTTTCCAAGTACAGAAGAAAGATTGATCAATATATCAGTTTTCACATGAATGTATCAAGAGGTTTTGTGGTATACCAGAGAAAACCGTAACATTCACATCAAGCAAAGATATTTAATTACATTTGGTAATAAAATATTACTAACTGGATAAAGCAAAGTAGATATTTGTATGTAACTTCCTATATTAGGTACTATAGAGTGATCTATCTAGCCTGCATGGTAGTACAAGTATTAGTGATCGGTTAGTTTGACCTTTAAACCAGTGCATTCGTACCTAAGTATATTATACAACTGTGGTCAGAGACAATGAAATAAATTTCGTGTAATTATAATAATTAATAGATAATTCTGATTTATTTTCACGACCTGCAAGCTAATTAGGAATAATATAAGCGTGATCTATAATTACAATGAAATCAGAAAATATTGTACGTGTGATAGAACAAATACGAACAATACTTATAATGTATCAACCAATCCATATTTAAGGAGAAAAAACTATGATGCAGGTTTATTTAATTTAAATACGAAAGGATATTTACCTATTTACTTGGTTAACACTTAACTTCCTAATTCTCCCTCTAGATGTCGGGGATGTCGTACTGAAGTAATGTTTTTTTTTTCAGATGTCAACCCATAAGTTTCGTACCAACTATCATATTTTAACTGATTGTTGTAACTTTGAAGTTTGGACTGACGTTTTATTTGAAAATTTTCGTCACGTTTCTGGATTCTGATTTCTGATTGATAAATTTCTTGCAGATCAACACCAATTTGAGTTCGAAGGCTTTCACGGCCGGAGTCACAATGTTCTTTGTTTTCCGAAAACAAAGAACACCAATTTATTATCAACAAAATACTGTAAACACTTAACCAAAATATTTACTGAAAACATAAGTACACAAAGGTCACACAATGGATGGTGACTGACCATGTGACAATATGTTACATCTGTCATTCAATCAATCAGTTTACTCTTCAAAAGAACACATGTGCGTTACGATTAGGTATCTAAGTATATTAAGGTGTAGTATACAATTTTTACGTAGGCGTTGTAAAAAAAAACATTTTTGTATGAAAATTTAGGTAAGTTAAATTTGGAATATGAAAGCGAACTTGTCATAGACAGGTAGGAAATTGTTGATCTCCAAAGTCTAACTTAGCTGATGTATATCACAAGTAAGTAGGTATCAGTGACGAAGGGTGGATTTCTGCCGGGACTAACATTTCTTATGGGATTACGTCAGATTAGACAATATTATACCCATCATTTTATTCAAAAGGTAACTCAATGGATCAGTAAAATTAGAAATGAGGAGATCAGACGTCGAAGAAAAGTTGCCGACATCGCAGAAAGAAGAGCAAAGCAAAAATGGCGGTGGGCGGGACACGTGGCAAGACAGGACAGTGTCAGATGGGCACCTAAAATCCTGAAGTGGAGGCCCTGGGAGAACATAAGAGGCGTAGGAAGACCACAGAAAAGGTGGACAGAAGACATTGTCCAGCTTACGGGTCGTAGATTACAGCAGATAGCCCAAGATAGAAGACAGTGGAAGAGTTTAGAAAAGGTCCAGCAGTGGAACCCAAGTGGCTAGCAGTAAATACATAAGTAAGTAACTCACTGGGTATCGTGTTCTTAGGTAGCTTCGCGCCTGGTAGGTATACCAATTCGCTTTGATCACTGATATGATTTGTATGAATGGCCTCGTCAGAGTTTTTACTCGGGACTCCAACGCAAGTTCGGGCGAAAGTAGCGCACTGTGCTTGAATGAAAAATTACTTTATTCCTTATATGAATATTTATATTTGGCAATGAGCGAAATGAGAATGTATTGAAATAGGTAGTGGTAATGTAGGTACTACCTATTTAACATTTAATGAATATTTAATGTAATGTATATCGTTAAAATGCTATAATATTAATCTTATTCATATGGGCGTCGTCAAGAGGAGGCAGGGGGGGGGCAGCTGCCCCTCATATAGATTGGAATAGGTATTAATTTTTTCATACTAAATGATAAAACCTCACAAAAATCACATTATTACCACACGTTTTCTCATCATATCATAAATTTTCATAAAAATCTATCAAAATACAGTTATTTCATAAAAAAAAGTTTAGTTTTTTATAAAATACATTTTTCATACATACCTATTATTGTGCAAAAAATTATACACATTTTCAAATAAATTAAACCACATCACGACCTTCTTCACTATGTCTTAAAAAAAATTCGACTTATTTAAGCTTTTTCCGTGATATATCGAATTTCAAATTTTTGTTGCCCCCCCTAGCTCAGAGACTGGCGACGCCCATGCTTATTCATGTGATTAAACGTTTATCTTTATGAGTGTATTATCTCCTTATTATCATGCAGATGGAAAAGGAAACTTCACTTGGTAGGTACATGTGAAAGTTTATGCTATTATTACAATACATTATTAAATAGTAAAAAAAAAACTAAACATGTACCCACTTAGTGTTTTTATGAACAAAGTGCAATATTTACTATTATTATTTACGTGTTTTTCCCTGTTATCTTGCTGTATGGTTAGAAGAGACGATGATGCTTTTTAAAGCTTGGTACCAAGAATAACGTCACAGTTATTTCCCACGGCATTAAGGTTCAAAATCGCGTGAACAATCGCATGATAAAATAGTAAAAATAGCGTTTTTTTCCATTTTTAGGGGTTTAATTTTGCGTCTATCAAAAAACTTTTACGGTTATTCCCTAGATTTTAATTCATATTATCAGTACAAAAAAAATAGATCCGCGACTTTTGGGAAACGAGTTTCCGTCTTTCGGAAAAAATATCAGAGGTGTTTTTCTTTTTTTTTTTGAGAAATCTATACAAGATATAAAAAATCTTTTACGGTTATTCCCTAGATAAATGTTCAAGGCATCTACTTTATTTTGTTCCAAAGCATATTTAGTTACGGTTGTCGAGACGGGTCTCCCGTTTTTAGAATTTTTTGAAATGTCGGTACCTATGCATACTCTTATGGCTTTTTATTATACATTACCTATAGTTTACCTAATAAAATAAGAAATTGATTACACGAAACATTGCGTCCAAAAACATATTGTAAATTTCATAGTAGTAGTAAGTATATATGAGTAATCAAGTGGAGGGTAATGTACTGTAATCAAATCATATTGAATACCAACTATTAGGAATTGAATTAAGATCCTTGGTAGCTATTATTTATTGCCCATTTAGAAATAGGTACCTCCAAAGGAATGCAACAATCAATACATTACCTTCAATGGATCGTATATTTTCTCAATGCACACCTATACATATTACACACATAAATAGTAAAGTAATATAAATTTATGTCACCCCTGTCACCTGATTAATTAAGTACTATTATTTATATGTTATATAATAGCATTTGCCAATATGTGTTCCATAACGCCACTAAAATAATTTATTCAAGCCCGGGGCGGCCGTTGAACAAATCCGGAACATGTTAGTTAGACTCGTATATTACTTTTAAGTATTCAGCTAGAGCTTTTTGTCTATAATTGTTAGATATTTAAAGCACAACATTAAGTACACTGTTAACTAACCAATCTTAGGAATATTTGCAAACCAATACTGTGACTCATATAAATCAAGCTAGTGCGTTCCGTTTTATCTTCAGAAGGGAATGCAATTTCCTTATTTCTGTAGTAATTATATTGGATAATAATTATCTAGATTTATATACACCTTGAAGCATCCATAATAATACACATGCAGCTTATGTGCTCCTTATCTTTGAGCGGATCTGGGTTTCAAAGCATCAGAGCATTTTCACCAGATCCCCCTCTTGTCACACACACCTTTAAACCTGGTTTTGCCAGCTATTTCTGGGACCACCCACTGGTCTGCATCTTTTCTCTAGGCTTTCAGAGCTTTTATTGAATTCGAAGCCGTTATTTTGGCATCAAACCAGCACGGAACAATAAATATTTTTGCCTTGGAATTTATTAATTTTAAATTCAATTCAAGTTAATATTACAATGCTAATTAGATAAAAAGTTAGGTTAGCTATATGTGTGTATGAATGATGGGACAATATTTAAATTATATGATATACCTACGATTCTACGAGTATATGCACGATACAAATAGTTAGATACTATGATGCCTATCTATTTGTATAGAGGTCTTATTCATCATTATAATTATTATTGAAGAGGTGGCTAAGTAGACGAGTGTTATTTATAACACTTCAAGCCCACTAATATTATTATTATGAATCATAGCTTTAATTTACTATCCAGCAGGTATCTTACCGTATAAATAGCAATTCCGACTCTACCAAATCAGTACGTACACCAACGTAGATATAGGCATCAAGGCATATCTTCATAGTTCATAATAAGATAGTACATTAGCTTTTCACGTACCTAATAACAACACCATTCAAAAGTAAAGTTTTGCATAGCTGCAACTACAAACCCATCGAGGACAGAAGTAATGTTAGTATTGTGAGATGCCTTATGAATCGAGCTGATGAATGGATCATGTAAACCCAAATTTATTACCATGAAGAGAAACGATGTAATTAAAGTCGTGGAAGCATTCGTGTTAGTATTGAAGTAAGTATAGATGGGTCGACTTGGATTCGTTTTACCTTTATAGATAGATGCATCAGACATAGCAAGGCATAGTAAAAAGTAGTTAGAAATGAATACGTTATTCGTTGTGTTAAGTGTTTCTATTTGATAATACTTTTATAAGTGTTTTTGTTTTCTGACCTCTTTGATTATTTTATTTCCCAATTTACTTTACCTACCTTAAATTTTCTATTGTATACTATTTTAAATCACCCAATTGGGGTAGACTACCGAATTAAAAATAAAAAAATAAAAGCGTAGACCAGGAAAGTTTTTTTCAGATTTTCGATTCGACTAAATTTGGCGGATTGTAGAAACGGATTGACAGTAAATTGATAAACGCGGTACCCACTGTGATGGGGTTCGAATCAATAACAATATTATAAGTAGTAAGTAGATATATATTATGGGACAAAGGTTAGGTATACTTGTTCCTTTATAGAGAGATGATTCCCACTTAACATATTTCTTTCAGAATCTACTGAAGAAGAGATGACATCATAGACATTCCTTTTATGCATTATTTCAGGTATTGAGGGTAAGATGTGTGTGTGTGTGTGAAATGGGTGATGTATGTTTTTGTTGATATTTTTTATCAGGATTCAGGTATCCAGAATCAAGATGTGATGGCTTGGAAGAGATTTCTCGGGGCAGAGAGTGAATATCTATCTAACGATTCGGGCGGGTCATTCGTTGATAAGATATGACATTAATTATTTTTGGAAGGGCTTTGCTTTAAGACTATCGTGTGTTTTATTTATTTTAAATTAATTAATTTCTTTCGCCTTTCAAATAGTCTAATTTAGCTTTGGAGTGAAATATTCTTATTTAGAATATGGTGGAAGCAGTAACCGACCTAATTATATTAATAATAGATTTAGCATCAGTGCAACGAGAACAGGACCGCTTTAAGGATGAGAAATTTTATTTTGTTTTATTATTTTAACTTTGATAACTTGTATTAACACTACTACTAGGTTAAGGCGGATTGAGACAAATTATTTATTATTTACCATTTCTTTGTTGTGAATCTTCAGCCAATGCGAAGATTTACTCATCAATTTACAAAAGTGGATAGTGTCATCATCTTGTAACATTTATTCATATGATTATAGCACTGCATGATACAAATTTATATATTAACATACCTGACTCTATCCTTGCCCTTATAAAGCATGCTTTTATTATTATTTCCCTCCCGATAGAAATTTATATATCCAAATCCGATCCCAGGATTCAAAAAATGTCTGTACTGGATTTTTTGAATGGAACTAACAAAATATATTCTATTAATATCCAAGTCCTAACCTGGCGTTTCTGTAGAAGAAATGCGTCTCATGCCAGCTTATGGGATCCATACTCATCGTAGAACCTATTTCTGCTTTCCTGGCTAGAAAGTAACTTCGAAAATAAATAGGTTAGTCAAAAATACTCTTATTATATAGTAGTTGCTTGTCAATTTTGGAATGAAATTTATTTATTCCGCGAACGGATAGAGGGTAGATTACTAACTGGACCTGAAATCGACTCTGGTTGTTCAGGACTTTAGGGCGCGTGCGTGGGAGGGCGCCCTGAGCTAACTTCATGATAAACAATTTTGACAATGTCCATTTGTTTAAGTACTATTCTCGAATGTAAAAAGTATCTAATTATTTACGATTATAAACTCAATCCACCTTAATTTTGTCTTTTATTAACATTGTAGTACAAAAGACAAATAACATCTTAATTAATTTTTCCACAGCTCATAATCTTTCATTCGTGGTACTTTGAATTGTATATTTATTGAATTCTCTTTGTGTTATTGTGTGTGCTTTCTATGTAACATTTCAGAAGGACAAAGGTAGGTGATACTATCAATATTTTACTAACATCTACGAATGAAAGAATATCTTATCTGTTTGTAAAATTATAATGTAACTTTTACGTACTGAATACGCCCCTGAATGTTATGTGTAGGAGATGAGTGTAGCACGTACCTCGTATTGAGCTACAGGTACCTACAGCTCAGTGACACGCTGGGGGTACTTATTGAGTCGATGTTTCGTATTATATAATAGGTAGATGCACCAAATTGAGGTGAAGATTTTATTTCAGCGGGAAAACACAATGTGGGTCCGAATTAAAGAAAATCTAACCATTAGACTGATCACGTAAAGGCCAATTTACAACGAATATTGTAGAACAAAGAAAGACTTCGCTACGAATTACGAAAACAGGATAACGGTGGACAAGCGGCGATTCGTTTTACGCAAATTCAGTGTCTGAATGTAAGTTTGGAATGAAAGGTGAGATTAGAATGTGTGATAGAGTGAAAGTAGAAATGAACTTAGGGAAAGTAGCTTTTAGAACTAGGCAATAGGGTTTAGTTTTTGAATTTAGGTAGCAGCTATTTAGGAGGTAATGTTGAACACCAAAAGTTTAGTTTAGTATTCTTTTATTTTTAGCTAGTAGGGTGTTCCCATCACACCACCTATGAATGGAACTCCGTACTAATCCCGCGTACCTACGTTCCACCCAGATAGATTAAAATACTAAAGAATGGATGGTAACGAAAAGAGTTTGATTTGCATTCTCTATCAACTTATAACAATTTTTAATATAAGTTTCTAAATTTATGGACAATAAGAATATTTTGTTCTAAGCAATACGAATTCAACTATGAATTTATTATTCCCGCTTTATGTCAATCAAAATGTCTTCTCAAATCATTCTAAACCTCCACCAATACAAAAAGGTCAACAGCAATATTAAATAATTCGAAGGTATTATTTTTAAATCAATCACCTTATTAGGACCTGTATAAATCACTGGACATATTGAAATTTAATATATAAAACGCTTGCTCTATGTATGACCTGTTGTGAAAATTTCTTCACCATTGTTGTGGTCTCAACTAGTGTAGTAATTCTGCGTCTGTCTGTCTGACTAACTACAACTACTAACTAACGAAATCTGTTTTTTTTTTACCTTATTTAGAGGCGACAACATCATCTTCTGGTATCCACTGCCCCGTCATGATCTGCCGCTGCAGGCTACCCGTTATTAACATACTCGTAGATACAAAAAAATCTGTTTTTGGCCCGCCTTGGTACGGACGTCGAGCTCAATAATTAGGTAGATCTATACCTATGGTGTGTTGTTCCAACACTGTTGTAATATCATGTAAATAGTAGATAAATAAATACTGTCATAAACTCTGATTAATTTCAAGTTATTAGTTCACTCTTTATTTTTCAGCTATTTTCACATGTTTTACCAAGCCTTTAAACACTAGTACACTAGTGAAGTGTAATAATGTAACTATGAATAAGATAAGTAAGTTTGATATCGAAAAATAAACATTCCGTGAATATTTTTCGCTAGTAATATTGTACTGTTGACCCCGGAGTCATAAGCTTCGAAATAATGCAATCTTATTATAATTTTGTGCAAATAATTAAGTTGCGATTTTCGCTACCAATCAGATTGCAATCAAAGTAATTTATTTGCATAATAATAGACTTGTCAGTTATATTATTTGTTGACTTGACTTGCATTCTCGTATTGTTTTTTGAAGTCTACCTTTTGATAAAGACAAGCATTGGTATTGTGGTTCACTTATTTCCTGGAAAAATGGAAATAAGTGTCAACGAAAATTTGGTTAAAAAACAAACGATGTTTCTATAAAAAAAAAACCGTCCCACGTTATTTTGATATTCCAAATCTGACCCCGAATATGACTACTTACGATTAGTCTAGAAAATTGGAAATATCGCCAAAAGATTCTTTATATAGGCTCAGATTGTTTTTGACAGTTTTTAAGACTTATACTGGTACTTGGATTCACCGTGCATATGAAAATAAAAAATACCTAGAACCCGATATCTTTTTCCTCGCATTTTTTACGGAAACTCCGCTATAAATAAATATTCATATACTTGTAGGTGATGATTGAAATCGACACTTTTTGATCTTTCATCGTGAACGCCTATAGACGAAAGTCGTAAATAATATTTTAATATCTATACTCACTTTCATGTTTAGTAATACAAGTTCCCAACACGAGTTTCGTGCGTTGATGTCTTTTGGAGGAAAATGTCATATCATATTGATTTAGGTATCTCCACGTTGATGGAATGACGTAAGGTGAATAATTTATACTATGTTAAATACCCAAGTTAATGGCACGAAGATAAATTAATCAGAATTCGTCTTTAAATGGCAATGTTTTAAAATATGTCACGTTGTAGTATTTCAAGGACATATCTCACTCGCTTTCAAGTGGATTGTCTAAGTAATTTTCTTCTTAGTCACTCCCTACCTGACCTACCTCGCTTACAAGGATTATGAGTACCATATCCTCTCAGACTCCCGTTTTCCGTCCCATATAACCCATATAACGTTGCACCTGTGACTCTCCTGATTAAATTAATTGGAAATATTTTTTTTCGTTTTTTTTGTGAATCTGGGTTTATTGAAATAAACCTAAATACACATTTGTTCACTTCACAGTAAGCTTGAAAAGCTTGTGTCGTGAAGTGGAGTAGGTCGGCATCGGGGATTGAACCCGCGCCCACTGGATTAACAGTCGAGCGCGTTACCAATCAGGCTACCGACCACCTCATTGAAATTTTAATTGATGATATTTTGGGCAAAGGGAAATGCTATTTTGTATAAAAGGCTTCGCGTTTTTATAACAGGAAATTTAAGCATTATTTGAAAATCTGAGTACACATACCTACATATTTGTACACTTCACAGTAAGCTTGAAAAGCTTATGTCGTAAAGTGGAGTAAGTAGGCAATCCATGCCCAATGGATTAATAGTCTAACCGTTACCAACACGACTACTGACCACCTCAATAAAATTATACATACATATTCCAGAGCTTTAAGAGTAAGAAAGGAAACAATGGTACCCACGGATATTTGGTAGGTGCGAGTTAAAAGTACAAGTGCCTATATGATCTTATAAGTATTCCTTGAAAATATTGAGTGTTGATAAGTTATTAGCTTACAATGTCACAAACAAAAAACAGTTGGAAAACGAGTTGTTTGGAGTAAATCACTTGAGCGAGTAGGTCGACAATATTATGTCATCGTGTTTTTATACAAGGGAAATAAATTGAAAATCGAACAGGTCATCGTGTTGCAAAACGTTTTTCTTTTTAACGAATCCATGATAATAAAATTGTTGTTCGTGTTTGTACTTATTTCCTTCCCATAGATTTACAAAATTCACAGAACAACACCAATCCCATAGATTTACAGAACAACACCATTTTTTTGTGGGTAAAACTTTCAAAAGTAGTGTGCTTAGAAGATCTACTGAAAAATATGTTTGGTATAAAACTAATAAAAATATTTATTTGAGCTGGTAACTAACTAATTGGAAAAACAGTTTAGTTTATGGAAGTTATTTTAATTGTTTAGTCGGTAATTAAACCGATTTAATTATAGGTACCTATATTCTTAACTGATTTTTAGTTGGTAGCTTCTCCGCACCAACCTATTATTTTTACACTATAAATAAAAATTAAGTGGATCCATATTTATTTTTATTAGACGTTGCTCTAGGCGAAGCCGAAGGAATCGGAACACCTATCCTGCATCCTCCCCAAGGGAGTTCATACAATGCTGCATAGTGTGAATACGGATACTTTTCCTTTTATTGAGGACAAACTAAAATGTAAATAAAAAATAACGCTTTAATAAGTATATAACATTTTTCTTTTTTTGCACAAATTAATGCACTCGAAAGTCCCTACTTCTTGGATTTTTCTTGCCTTATTAGACAAAAGCCTGTTCCGAGGCGATGCAATCTACTAGGTACTACTATTAGAAAATTGAATATTTTAAACTATGATCACATTTCGAAACAATTCTCCAAGTTTACTCGGATGAAATTAAATTATTAGCAAATATAATTAATGATCTTCCTTTTTAATTAATTGGCCTCACTGTCTATTTAGTTCCTAATCCTAATCAAGCACGCAAACTTCCCATAAAGCACCAACTAGATGATTTGTTTATAGTGGAATTGTGTTTAGGAACATATCATGTTAAGGAATAATTTATAAATTGTTATTTAGACATTTATTAGTAAACAAAGCAAACTCATTAAATATGATTAAATTATGACGGTGACATTTTAATAAAACATTTGATACTCAAGAGTGATGACATAAATTAACAATCAATTACGTAATAAACATAATAATATACCCATTTTCTTAAGAGCCAGCGTGCCATGCCAAAAGACTGATTCATTTTCTTTTTTTCGTTTTCATCGGATGGGCGTTTTGTCGGATTTTCTCACTGCGTATGATCGAGCAACGTTGGCACTATGGCAGGATGAAGTATGTGAACGCACAAGATAGTATCATCACCGAATGCTCGATCAGTTAAAACCGAAAAAACACACGTCAACAATAATCGAAAATCCGACAAAATGCTTTAGTGCCGGCGGCCTTACGCCTAGATTCTTAGTTTGATGCAACCACTATTGCATACATGTGGTTTTGTATTTGAAGTCATATTTCTCTTTAACCGAAAGAAATAATTGATTTTTAATAGACCATGTCCTAGCCAGGATTTGCTCTTTTGTTACTAACTATTACCCCGTACCATTGACAGTGCTGCCAGCCTGTCCCCTGAATTCCTCCAGTGGCTGGAGACGCTGAATGTCAGACTTTAACGATGTGACAATACTTCGACATCGCCAAACGATGAATAAACAACCCCGTATTTGGAAGACCGGAGACCCGTGCTTTAATCAACTGCACCAACTACTCAATTTACTACTTTCATATATCTCTTTCGCTGTAGAATAAAAATTGAATCTAAATTGAGCAGATTATGTATTCAATTATTGTTATGTTAAGGTACCCTTTCGGTACTAAGTTTATAATTAGTATTGTCTCATTGTGGGTTGTCTGCTATGGCAGAAATTGCCATTTGGCAATAAGCCCGCCTTTTGTATGTTTCTATATACTACAATAAAGATTATTTTGTTTTACTTTATATTTATTTAGATGCTTCCCAAGGTATAACTGACCTATAATGTATTTATGTTTATGTCAGCCACCCACATGAAACCAAAGGTTACTCCTTAATACCTATGATAAGAAGAATAACTAATATAATATGATTGATAAATTTATCAAAGATAAAAATAAGAAATTCGATATGAGGAACATCGTTATCTGAGTATCGCACGCTATAAATCTACGAAGATGTTTCCTATCTACAATACATTATTTCAGTTTTAAAGGGCTTGGCACCAAGAATGACGTCACAGTCATTTCCCACGGCATTAAGGTTCAAAATCGGTGAACAATCGCATGATAAAATGGTAAAAATGACGTTTTTTCCATTTTTTGGGGCTAATTTTGCGTCTATCAAAAAACTTTTATGGTTATTCCCTAAACTTTCCTTCGCCACTTTCGGGAAACGAGTTTCCGTCTTTCGGAAAAAAGATCAGAGATGTTATTCAATTTTTTTTTGAGAAATCCATTCAAGATATAAAAAATCTTTTACGGTTATTCCCTAGATAAATGTTCAATGCATCTATCCTATTTTGTTCCAAAGCATATTTAATAACGGTTGTCGAGATATAAAGTCTCCCGTTTTTAGAAATTTTTGAAATGTCTGTATGTATACTCTTAATGTAGGTACAAAATACCTACTCTATTTTTACTTTATAATACACATTATTATGTTGAACATGTGAAATTAGCATAAGCAAGTACCTAATAAGAACAAGATTATTTTATTTAATACTTAATACTGAGTCGTTCAAGACGGATCAAATATACTGACATCTCACAATTACAAACGAACGCAAACTTAGCATATACTCGTATTATGTTGCCGATACCTAATCTATTCTGATTAAAATAATTCAGTATGCTAGGTGCACCTGTTTTTGATCTATTACGAGTATATTAACGAAGATATTCTTCGGGTAATTCGAGTAGGTATTGGTTTAAAAATTTGGTAAAATCATCGGTTCAATACGTGATACCTTGAGTATAAGGTAAGGTGTTACGCCCTGTAAAAAGAATCTCCAACGTTGGGAGTAGCTGGCAGATGACAACATCCTCTGTGATTGCGGAGCGACCCAGGACGACAGTCACCTACTAATATGTATCCCGATGGGAGAGAGCTGCACCCCTGAGGACCTGATTTTAGGAAATGACAGGGCATTGTATGTCGCCGCATATTGGAGTGGCAGGGTATGACCCACCCGGACACGTAAAGTATAAGTATAATAGCGAAAAACGTAATGACAAGTAAGTGCAGAATATACCTACGCTGGAGTAAACAGTTCGGAAGATTTATAAAAAAAAATAAAAAAGGAAAAAATATACTCACCTATTAGTTTTAAGAGCATTTTTTAAACTACCTAGTGACTGTACCTACATACATATTATGTTAAATATAAAAACGTATAGGTAAGGAGGTACCTTTATATTTTTCACTAAGACATTTTGGAAAATTCCACCAAATTTACATACTTACAGGTACGCACGGACCTACCTGCTAGAACATAGATTAATCGTAGCTAACCAATCTGCTTATTATAAAAATTAGCAGGTACTTCACAATACTTAGGAATTGTACCTGTAGTACTTATGTAAGATAGGTACTTTAAATTCTTGTTTCTAATGACAAATTAACAAATGTTCATAATGTTATTTTACATTGAAAAAATATTCAAAAAATAATGAAAACTTTATAAAGCTGTCAGTGGAATTGTTAAGATTAATAAGATTTTTATACGACGATCTTTTCGTATGTAAATAACAGTTTTACAGAATGTATTTCGCTATCGAATATCAATTATTATCAAACGTACCTACCCACTAACTAATATAAATATTACACCTGTCATTGGAACGGATTATTAATAGGTACATCGTTTACATATTCATTACTGAATGAAAAAAATCACTACAAAAGAAAAATATATGTCTTTATAAGTACTAACATTCGATTAAATTTGATAATTAAGTAGTGTTGTAGATATGTAAAGTGGAACCTATAAATAATATACTAGCGTAATTGTATTTTGTTATAATAGAGGTAGGTACCAAGCGCGAAGCTACGTAAAAATACGATTCCCATCGAGTTAACTTTTGCAAAAAAAAATATAGGTATAGTGTCTAATCTGACGTACGATAAGAAATGTTAGCCCCGGCTTCTCTTCTACAGAAATCCATCCTTCGCCACTGGTACCTACACGATAGCAGAAGAAAGTGCGATACTTTGGAAAATTATAATTAATTTTTATCCACTCTGCCTATAATAAAAAAAAAACGGAATACCAGATTCGACATCCCCTAGCCTAGAAAGATTAAAAAGTATAATAGAACAAACATTATGAAATTTGTTATGATTTCAGTTTCCAAGCATATAAAACTGTTTTGGTTTTAGTTACATATGGTATATCAGTTCTCTAATCTACCGATTTGATATAATATTTGGATCTTACATTACAAGCCCAAGACTATATAAACTTAGCAAAAAATAAAGACCTATAAAATTATGTGTTTTTCTGAACTGTAGTTACAGTGTGGATGAGGATCTAGTGAAAGCCAACGCATGGCCATCAAAAACCATTTAAAAAATCGCACTCGCACAGTGGCGTAGCGTGGGTTTGTGCCGCCCGGGGCGGAGGCAAAATTTGCCGCCCCCCCCCCATAAAAAACATTATTTTTTTCATGCAAATATGACCTTGTGGTATTACAAATGGGAACAGCGCCGCAGGCGACTTTTTTTGAGACTGAGTGAAAAGGGTCATGTAGTCAAGGACGTTTGATTTATTTTCTTAAAATAAATGTAACCCAGAATTGCGCCGCAGGCGAATTTTTTTTAGAAAATGTGTGAAATAATAATCCTAACTGCTTAAATATTGAACCTAAAACTTTTTGGATGAAGGATCATTTGAAATTAGAAATGAGCGACGAGCCGCAAGTAAAATATAATTATAGATTATACAACAGAGTTGGTATAATGCGCCGCAGGCGAAATTTTTATAGAGAAATCGGCTAAGTGATAGGATAAACGCAACAGAATTAATTAGCGCCGCAGGCGAATTTTTTTTACCAAACAATGTAGTAGTTTTAGAAAATTCATGACATGATGAGAAAACGATGTAGTAATAATGTGATTCTTCGGAAACTAGTTTTATATAAAGTGATGTCACTTGTTTTGGGGGGTAATCCGCCGTCTGAATTCGCTAATAATGAGAAGAATATTATTTTTGAGTTATGAATACTCTCCTGTTGCAGCCTTTTCTGAAAAATGCCGCCCCCGTCCTTGCAAATTCTGAAATCTGCCGTCCCTAGGCCGACAGTCTAGGGGCGGCAGTTACTCTCGAAAAACTGACAGAGACCGATGAAAGTTTAAACACAAGAACAGACGCAGGAACTTTGCTTGTTACGATGCAGTCATTTTCTTTTCAAAATGCCTCCCCCCGTCCTTGTATATTCTGAAATCTGCCGATAGCCTAGGGGCGGCAGATTTGTGAAATTAGCCTAGTGCAAGGTGTACAGGAAAGTATTTGGGTTTGTGTACACTAGCCTAGATTGTTAAAAAAAAAAATCCCGAAAATGCCGCCCCTTGAAAAGTGCCGCCCGGGGCGGCCCGCCCCCCCCACGCTACGCTACTGCACTCGCAGTTCGTTTTCTAATCAATGAAATACTATCTTGTTACATCGTCGAACCTACGCTGGTTTAGGTATATCCTATTTTTGTTGAATTGTTGAAATAACTTATTGTTTTGCTGTGGTTGAATAAATAAATTACATACTTACTTTGCGTGTCCGGGTGGCTCACACCCTGACACTTCAATATGCGGCGACATACATCGCCTTGTCATTCCCTAGAATCAGGTCCCCAGGGGTGCAGCTTTTCCATCAGGGGAAAATAAATAAAATACATAAAGAAAATTGTGATTTATAGGTGAAGAAATTATATAGAACTATACTTGATTGAGAAGCCTAAGTATGGAACAGCGCATAAAGTGTCATAGTACCTAATGAAGGTATTTGTATGATGCAGGTAAGTATAAAAGTACGAGGTAAATTCTATATTGTAATGCGCCTCTAGTTACATACTGTATTGATTCGGGACGTTTGAAGATTTAAATAATATTATTATAATAAGATTCCAGCCAACACAACATTGTTTAATGCGTCGAGACAATGGCTTCACCGGTAAATCATAATCTGTCAACTGGGGACTTTGATATGAACTGCTGAACCTACGGACAACTTACATGTAGGCATATCAACTACCATTATCGTTTTATTCGTACCGTACACAGTGACAAAATGGAAAAGATTTTACAGAATAGCAAAATAAATATTAAAATATCAAGTAGACACAATAGAGGTAGTCATTTTACATACTATGTGAGTGACGACCCAGATCCGGTAAAAATGTAACAGCATTACGTCTTGTTTTAAATGAAAATTTATGAAACACTGAGCTATTACAGATATTATGTGCAAATAGACCCGAAAATCAGAAGAATACAGTAATAAAGGAAAAATGTTATATAGGTAGAGTTTCACGAATCGAGATGAAAGACCTTTCACTGGTACCTTTTGTAGACACCAAATAACAATTAATTATTTAAATTTCCATTGGGTTTTTTAGCACTTCTTGTACTCAAACTTTAAAACTCTCGTTGTTTATCGAAATCACGACACTCGATCAATTCCAATCCAGATAATCGAGATTCTATTATAAGACAAAACAATGGCGGTGTCCTTTTACACAAGGTGCAACGCCTTTTATGCAATATGACAGGTCGAGTGACATAAAACATTCCGAGATAGCGGTAAAAATAACAATCCATTAACATCGACCCGTGCCAGTACAAGAGATACAAAGGCGGGCATTATGGATCGATACAGAACTAACGGATACAGGTAGTATAGAATAAAGTCATAGTGTACTCCTATAGGCAATACAGACAGGCATTCTATTGAAACACTCAATGATCCATCAACTGCTAAACCTGCTAAGTGATCTGATCTACTATTGTACGCACCCATTTTCATTAATATTACAAGTCCCAAAATATAATAGCTCTTATTGGCTGACACGTGAATGACAGATTCTATACACTGACCGACAGATAACGCGCCGGGAAAGCCACAATCATCCATTGTTTCACAATTTTATTGACCGTCAAGCACTTTGCGAAAATGATGTTATATAGTATTAGAGAGTTTATATACTTAATTAAATAAATCGACATACGTATACAGTATGGTAGAGTGTAGTATACAGAATCACACAGTCAGGTGACGTTGGCATTAGATCCGTGATGAGACGATGGTGGGTGGAGTAGGACATTCATGATGGTCAGGAGATCAAGCGTAGAATGAAAAAGGAGCGAGTACAGTGCGAGGATAGTCAAAAACTGATGGAATGAGATGGTGTGGAAATAAAGATAAAACCACTGACAGAATTTTATATTTTTTTACGTACAATTTATACAGAACTTATGCTGTTAATTTCAGAACCAAAGTCGTTCTCGGGGGCTCACCTCTTAAGTAAATATTTTATTTCGTATTTAGTTTATGCAAATAGTCTCAGAAACATATGTTTCGTGTCAAAGGAAGATATAATGTAGGTATAGTACCCGTGACCTATATCAGCATAGCATTGTATAAGAAGAATGTAGGTGCATTGTATGAAATAAGTGAATTTAAAATAAGCGACAATAATGTTATGATGCACATATGAATGCATTGAGAGAAAATTTAACAACATGTAAAAGATCAGATGAATTTCATGTAACGTCCATAATAATATTAACCTCGTGATATGGTTCCTTTGGTTGGTAACGCATTACCATACAATGGGTTCCGAAGAGAGAATCTCTCCAAGATGATCCGAGACCCAAAATATCCGTTACTTAATCCCCTTTTCCGCATCTCTTATCATTCAAGCCATCCATTACATGGTTGCCAAATTCCATAAAGGACATCTACATAAAAAGACAATAAGCACGAATCTCTGTTACAATGAAAACATTGCGACTACATAATTTCACACCACGACCAAACAAGAAAGAGAAAATACTACGATTATAATAATACCAGTATTTAAGGCTCGTAGAAAAGCAAAACAGAATTCGCAAATGGGTGGGGCTATGACAAAAATTCCCCTCGAACCCCTTCACACCGCACCAAAGGACCTCCCCTTTTGTATTGTCTACGATCCTAAGTTTACTTTGTATAGGAACTGCCTGTGCTCAGTAAGTGTTATCGCCGTTATCGGTATTCTGACAATAGATAATATTGTAGACAATAGATCTAAGATCAGTAGATATGCAGCGGTCAGGTAATGTTTACGAAATTCGGACATAAAATAACATGTCATATTTTTTTTATTTTATAATATTCGTCCTGAGCTACTACACAGTTCATACTATGAATTTTTAGAATAGTAGGTACTAGGTAGGTATATTGTATAGGATTGAAATTATTAGGTATCAATTTCATGTATCACTCGAGCTCGGGTGCTTTGCCCTAAGAGGGAGAGAGAGAGAGAGAGTACGTATTTAGATATGTAATTAGTATCTACTTCAATAAATTTCAAGATGCCCAGTTCAAAACGTATGTATAAATTAGTAAATAATATAAAAATAATACATATTTGTAAAAAATAGCGTCTAACCTTCAGTCTCCAAAAGTGTATAATGATTAATGAATGATTATAATGAATAATGAGTAATGTAATGACAATGCGTAAATAAAATACTCATGAATGAATGTTCATACTTTTTATTTATTATAGTACTATTATTATTTTGTACTCAAGTGTGTAGGAACAATAGTCAATAAGTAGTAGATTATAAAATAACAAAATATAATAATTTTACAGCTGGGCAATTAGCCGGACAATACAACTACAATAGACTTAATAATAGTATATTCTTCCATTATCAGCGTTACCACTACAATATTATTTTTACTATAGGAGCGGTACCCATCATAAATTAAAATTTCAATAACAAAAGGAATACTTTCAATTTGTTTGTTTTCACAAATCTACCTATAATATTATCAAAATTATTCTAATATTGCATTGATTTAATTTTATTTATTTTTGTATTGCCACAAATCACTCTTTACGGGTTGATTGCCAAGATAATTAAATATAGCATATACCTAATAGATAATTTTAGAAGTAGGTATTCCTAATAAAAAGGTATTTGGTATACTGGAATAAGAGACAACCAAATCAAAATATTGGAGGTATTCATAAATTCTGCTCTAATTAGTGATAAATAATGTACCTAAAGAGCCAAATTAGCAGGTAAAATCGAGTGCATACTGTATACCTAGATAAGTAGGTACTTACCTACAATGTAGGTAATTAATAAGTACATATTATGTACCTACCTATACAGTGATTGCATTTCTAAGGGCAATAAAAAATAATCGATATTCAAGTAGGTAATACATAATTGTAAAAACAAATACGACAAATGAAATAGCACATTGTACGACGTACGTACCTAATGAAGATTTAAATCACCGAACATTTCATAATACATACTTTATTATGAAATGTTCGGTGATTTAAATCTTCATTAGGATAAACGAATTACGAATACATACTCGTACGTATGTACATTTTTAGTCGATTTCTCGAACAAACAAATAATAGTTTTTTTTTCTGAATGTCATAATGTACTTTTTGTGAGAACAACGGATTTTCTGAATGATGTGGGTGAATGAAAAGTATTTATCTAAACAGATATACAGCGAAGAGTGGACTTTTTAAAAGAAAAGTGGGTTAGGTAATTAATAGGTATATTTTGTATTACAAAAAAAATAATAAAAAATAAAGAAATAAAAATTTCGTTAACAGTCCATAATCCATAATCCTTATTCATAAAGAAGAAGAATAGGAGATAACCTTAATCAAAATAGGTATTGGAGAAATTCATGAGAATCATAAGTTTAGCATTATGTATTTTGTTTTTTTTTTTATTTTTCAAAACTATTCCATTGAAGCATCACTAATTTATTCTGAATGTCTCTATTTAGGGTGCGACGGATTTTCTAAATGATGTGGGTGAATGAAAAGTATTTATCTAAACAGATATACAGCGAAGAGTGGACTTTTTAAAATAAAAGTAGGTTAGGTAATTATTATATTTTATATTACAAATTAGCGAGTCTACTACTAGTCAGCTACTAGTCGTATGAAAAAAAGTAAGCATAACTATGTAAGTAGGTACATCGTCTCTGTATTTCACAATAAAAGACCTAAAAACACTCGGCGCAGATTCCACGTCTGACCACCTCGAGGACGAAGGCGGGACTGAACTAATGTAAATGGAATCCTTGAAATTATTGTATGAGAATGTACGTCGCTAAGGATTACAATCCAATGCGTACGAGTCAGTGTATTTCAATGAAGCTTCTTTAGAATCACGCAAAATACGGTTTATTTGATTTTACACGAAAAGTAAAAATATGACGCAAAAACTAAAATGGTAACTTATTAGAATTATTAATTACCTTTATTTTAAAAAAAGAACCATGCTTCTAAACCTCATAGGTTTTGAGTTGTGGGCGATAAAACTAAAAAACAGGTATTTTTTAAAAATATTTTGCGGAAAAGGTACGTAAAATATAAAAAAAATAAAATGGTTACTTGAGAGCCAGATTATTAAGGAATAACATATATTTTTTTTAGAGATCTAACTTTTAAGAGTACGGCGCTATGGACCTCCGAAAAGTACCTAAATTATGCAGTTGGTCTTTCCAGCCACCTTAAAGGCCCGCTACAGCAGACAAAAATGTCCCATAAAAATATTATTTCGCCAGATATTTTTGACTATTCCATTTCTAGTTTTCCAAAGGAAAAAAGTGGAGGCTTGGATGAAAGTAAAATGAACTTGATCACAATAGAATATTAAAATATAATAAGGACAATATGATTCAGCCCTATGAAATCGTAATACATTTTTCTGTCAACGTGATAATACATTACGGTATCAATAATAAGAAGGCTGTATTAAAAATTATTCATTCTCGTACATAATATAGTCAGTTGAGGATTACATACTACACAGGCTTGTATCTACGTATAATATATGAGTTGATTATTCCATTATCCTCTGATACATAGCTAGAGCACGCTTTGCATTTATTGATTACATGAACATTGTCATCGTAATTGTATATAAGACGAAATAAAGTATTCGTTTTGTAATCGTAATCGCGTATCCAATTCCAATGAAGATCAGGGCGTACAGAAGAGATCAGGTTGTCCAGGAACTGCGTACTGTCACTTTTATTTCCAGATAGCGGTAGGGGTCTGCCTTCTAATTTTGTAACTGATTGTTCGCTGCCACTTTTCTCGATCCTATCTTCCGGTCCGACACCGTACTCCCTCAAGTTCTTGTGCCTGACTACCTCACACCACCTACGTTTGGGTTTTCCTGTAGCTCTTCCACCAGAGACAATTTTGTAAAAGATGTCGTGTACACCTAGACTCCCACAAATCTAGAAATACGAGTATTACCTGTAACATGTACGTGCTATCAGTAATTCGCTCAGCATTCACAAGACCTTGAAATACTCGTGAGGGGATGATCTGAACACCTCTTAAATCCGTTTCAAATGGTACTCTAATTTAACATCAATATCAGTCTAAGTAAATATTAAAAGGATCGAGTCTCCTATTATTACCTATTGACTTTTATCTACGTATCGTTTATTTTTAATCTCGTTTACTATAGCAATCATTAATTTAAAACCACTTAATGCAACTATGTAGTTGAGTACATGTTTTTTTCGTAATAGTAAAAAATTACATTTGTTTGTGTTATAAACATACAACAATTAATGTAATAAATTAGTGCATGCATTTGTAGTACGATTAAAATAAAGTTAATCTACACAATTAATAAGAATCAAATCAAAGGAAACAAGTTAAATAATCTATTATCAACCTGTTTTAAAACTCGTGTTCAGCTAAACAGTTTATAGTTTAGAATGAAACGATTAATAAACAAATAGCTATTGATTCTAATTGGTATAAATCAACGATCTAGAAATATTTTGATATCAATCGATACAAATAATTCTCAATATGGTGGTCGTATTAGTCACTTATTCAAACATTATCATGATTATCGGCAATTTACATTATTTTTCGTATAAAATTGTCCGTGGAATTTATAAAATATATGAATAATTATTATTCGCATTACCGAAATTAATAGACGTTGTAAATCGCAAAATATTTTTATTGTAGGATTTTGTCTATCATACATCATGGTGATATCATACTTTACTACACGAATAAAATTTTATGATTTAAATTTTAAAGATGCTTATTTACGTACGTGGTTTTTAAGACAAAATGGGGAAAAGAAGGAATAAGAAATACCGTGAACAAGACTATTTCATTCCTGTACACATGTAATTTTCTGAAGACACCTACAATAAGACTTCGACCATAGTACCAGGTCATGTGCTCGTCACTAGAAAAAGGAGTGATGGAAGGTAAGAAAAAAATGTGATAAAAACGAGGGGTGTAGGTATGTATAAAGGTGCTCGGTCCTATTTGTCTAAGCGAAAATAGGTTAATAAGAAAAAATTGGAAAAAATAATCATTGTTTCAAATTCTTCATTACACCCTCTGGTTAATTGATAATAAGAGTCTGATTATATAGGGTGTTTCTTTTGAATAGGCACACTTTTAAAATGAAATTAAACGTATTAAAATCATGGTAATGTCCATAAAAATAGCTTCATTGGAAAGATAGGAGTTTACCATTTATGTTTTAATACTATTTCGGGCATATATGGACGCGTATTCCGTTCTAGGAGCCATTTCTGAGACGCCGTCAAATCCACAAAAACTCACTGTTTACTGTGGAATCATTGTCCCATATTTCTTCAAAGATGCTGGCGGTCGGAAAGTAACAGTCAATGGAGAGCGCTTAGGTCCATGATTAAAGACTTTTTTGTTCCCTAATTAAATGGCATTAATGTGCAACAACTTTGGTTTCAATACGATGGCCAACAGCGACACAATCAGGTTATTACGGGAAACATTCGATCGGCGCATAATTTCACGTAATGGTTCGGTTAATTGGCCTCCACGATCGTGTGATCTCACCCCTGTGGATTATTTTCTGTGGGGATATGTGAAGTCTACTAGGGGGTCTACACAGATAAACCTGAGACATTGGATCACTTGGAAGCCGACATTCGCAGAGTTATTAGCGATATACGGCCTCAGCTGCTCGAGAAAGTCGTCGAAAATTGGACTTCCAGATTATGCTTCCTTCGAGCCAACCGCGGCGCACATATGCCCGAAATCATACTTAAGCATTAATGGTATAAAATATTTTTTTAAATAAAGCTATTTTTATGAACATTACCATGATTTTAATACGTTTAATTTCATTTTAAAAGTGTGCCTATTCAAAAGAAACACCCTATAGTAATTGCATATAGAGAGAATAGTTTGAGAAACGCAATATATGGACCACACAGAAGCAGTTTATATCGTCCACATCTCAACACACGTGTTAATATATTATTCACTTAAAGAATCATATTAAAAAAATATATAACCAACTTCATGTCGCCATTAAAATATTTCGGGATTTACAAACGCGAGATCAGGTGATAAATTTGCGTGTAGATCGTAGATGATGTCGACAATTTGTTTTAAAACTGCCGTCTACAAATCCGAGGTTTTATATTTTAGATACCTAAGTAGGCATACATAACAAATTATTTCTAGTTCAACACTATGTTTATGTACTAGAAATATTTTTTTCAAATTATTCCGTTCCTACTTTTTAATTTCTTCTAGATTGGTCTCTTAATTCCCTGACCAACGCGTTCCCGGTTAAAACTTTTCTTGCCCTCACGGTCCTTTGCCCTTTGATATGATATAGTCTAATATACTTCACCTCCAAGCATTTTTCGCCTCCACAAGCTTTGTAAGGCAGTTACGCTGAGGTAATTAGTGTGATTTTCAAAATTCCCAGAAATATTAGCAGCCGCCATTAAAAGGAACAATATTGTCGTATTTCGTATAAGTTCCCAGTTCTAAGAACAGTTTTCCCCATACTTCGAAATTTTCAGTGCCATATACGACATAGATATTTTTTTTCTCGTTTCTTATGCTATGTCTCAAGTCTCAAAACAAGTCAAATAAAAAGGTTAAAGTATAAAAGAAATGGTCCCAGTTTTCCGGTGTTGTTATTTTCATCTCATTTCTATAGCATTCGTATTCAAGAACCCTAGTAATCGTACGGTAACGTAAGAAACTTTTGGTTCAACTTGCTTGATAAATTAAATCATTTTTAACATAATCTTTTTAGGTCTTGTAGAGACACCGCCATAACGGAGATAATATTATTATTAAATACAAATTTACAAGTCTTCACTCATTCTTAGCGGCATGATATCTACCTACCAACCTGTATAATTATAATAGTATTGTTGAATTAAAGAAATTATGAGTATTGTGTGTGATGCAAACATACCTTACAATACAATATCATAATCTGTACCTACATTGTGTATTCAACTCGTACAGTTTACATTAAGCCATGGACCAAAAACTACCTCAAAAGAAATGTGTGAAATGTATCTAAGGTTAAGACACTGTATCATCATCATTCTACTTCTTCTACAGCCCTGGCCTTTCATCCCTAACTCAAGGCCTTTTTCAAACATTTCCACTTTTACCTGTCACTCGCCTTTCCCATTCATTGTTTGCCACTGTTTTACGGAAATAATTTCTGGACGCTTCTTTTGATGTCCATGGTCTCAACAGTGCTCACAATCCGGGTATCCATCTACTCATATTCTGTTCAGCTATAGTACTTTTAATTGTTTTTATTTTACAATCTAATGAATCAGGTTCTACGTCTAATTTGTACCCTCTATATATATATATATATATATATATATATATATATATATATATATCCATACCCTCACGTCGCGTCCCTTGCAGGGTACAGCAGCCCTATCCTTACACACGCTTCTAGCCTCCGTCACATTCATGCAATTTGTCATACATGCTCTTCGATTGATTTTACTCAAAACGCGTCCATCCTTGAGGATCTGGTCTACATGATCGGACCAGGTCAGTCTTGGGCGGCCGCGTTTTGATCATCACTTATTCTCTATCTCAGGGAAAACGCAAATCAAAAACATTTATGCAACTGATGTAGGTAAAGATACGAAATACGATAATCTAAGAATCATCTCGATTAATATGTGCATCCGGAGCAAAAATGAAAGGCATATCGGTGGAATGAAGAAGTGCCTATGCTAATCTAGAAGGCATATATACTTATATGTACGAGTAGGTGTAATCAGTGCAATGTTTACACCACCAGAAATGCAGCATCGGAAGATAGAATGGTGTTAAAATATATTAATAGATCAATAAAAATCCTAATGGCTAGAATGGAGTATATTGTGGCCAATATTTAAAGTATAAATACTTAGAACGGTAAAGTAGATGCCTTCCAATTAAGTTTAATTTAAATTACTGTCTGTAAGGATTGGCTTCCATCTCTATTATTAGTAAATTATTTCATTGAACCAAACTACCAGTACTTTATTAGTTAAATTAATTAGATAGGTAGCTCTCTAAGCAATACTCCATCAGACAAGTAGATAATTATATAGTTATTGTGGTTAACTATTGATTACAAGCAGCGCATTGATTGTACGTGATTACCTACAGAGATCATACCTCAGTTTATTGATCCAATAATATTATTATACACCTGATACGATAGCTTCAACTTGGAAGAATTACATTCAATACTCTAGTGTCTGGGTACAATGACTACCTACAGTACCTACTATAAACCACGTCTCCACTATCTACCTAGACTACTGACTATACAGAGTTTTCACAGAGTACTTGCAAGTTCTTATTCCTTCGTCATCTGTTGATCGGTTAAACGACTAGAAGATGACTCTTGAGATTGTATTGAAGCTCCCTCCTCACACCCGAATAACACAGGCGCCAGTTAGGCGCCTTTTTATTCGCACTTTCAGCCTTAAGTTACTCAGACGGCCCCAGGGTTAGCCGCAAGGGCACCCCCCAGCAACACCGTCCGGAATGACACCTTCAATATCCATGCTACAAGGATGATAACAAATAATGAGCTACATTACATAATAACTTAGACTAATTGACTAATGATTCTTGGGATGTCGAGTTTCAGTTCTCTTCTTGGCAGTCTTCCTTTCTCTTTCTCCTGGTTTTTCTATATCGTTCAATGTCTTGATAAGTTTCGCAGATCCTTCTGATTTCTGCGTTACGGATTCTATACCTTAGGGTCATTGCTTCGATTACCCTTATTACTTTAATTTCCTATGTTCCGAGATGATTTTTTTGCCAGTTTGAACAGCGTATTTTGTACGTGAAATTTAATAACACTATCAGGTGAACTTGAGTCTTCGTGTCAAAGTCAAATTATATTAAATACCTACCTTCTTATAATTTGATGTAATTAGTAATGAATGTAGAAAATCTTTATTCTAAAATGTTCTCGAGGTTATATCATTTATCCTATAGTAAAAGTACTAGATGTATATCTATACTTATCTAATGATGATGTTGATAAAATACTTCGGCACCATATTATAAATTTATCTACTGTAGTATAACACTATGCTGACCTCTGACACCCAGTTAAAGACGTATCATCACGCCTCAAACAATAAATTCAAACATTGTGTTACGAGTACTATCTCGGTCAACAACAGCTGTAGTGATATAAAAAACCTTTTGGTTGGCTATTAAAAAAATCACATATGAAAGAGGTCGTACAAATGCATACCAGCTCTATTGTAATCTAGTTCACTATCGTGAAATGAATCAATCATGGTATTTTTAATTGACTGTCAACTGGATTATAAAAATCCCGTTGTTGGAATCGGCAAGGTTTCAACATCAATTGACGAACAATTGAATATTTGCGTTACTGTCAATGGGATCATAATTGAAATGGCCCGCGTTGGAATTGACATCGAATCTACGTACTGAAAATCAATGGAATTTATACACGATTGTCAATTGTATCATAAAAATCTCGGTTTTTGTCAGTCGAAAAATTCGATATCGCGAGAAACATATTATTATAGTATCGCCCATATAATTTCACACAGTTTTGGAATAGGGGTTGCGTATGAAAACTAAGACTTTACAGATGGATTTAAGGTTGAAATACCCAATTAGATCAAAATTCAAAATACTTGCAGTTGGCTTTAATAGTTCATTCATATGACGGCAGAGCAGTCTACGTTTTTGTCACTACAATTTTTGAAGATCAACATTCATCTGGATGTCAGTCCTTTGAATAATTAAGAAGTTGAAGAATTTGAACGTCAAAAACCAATTATTCCGAAATAAGAACAAGTGATTTTTAATATTACATATTGATAGATGTTTAACACTGTCAATGTCCTTGAGAACGATACTATAAAGAAGATCACTGATGCTAAGTAGATATTTAGTACCTGTCTATACATATAATAAATTCACTCTGACAGGTTACATGACTAAATATCTACATAGTAAAGTAACCATACTTACTTTTCCAAATAGCACTAGATATACAATGACTGTATTGTGTTGGTGTATATTAATTTCATAGATGTGTATGTTGATAGATGCTTCGTGGTTTATGATGTTATGATAACGTGCTTGATAATATTAGTCTTAAAATCATGAAACGTGGGATCTTATATTATTAAGTTAATAGTTGATTCTGTGTGATACTGATACCCGTATGAGGTGTGTAATGTGTATTGTGTACCTGCTCCACTATACTATTACGCCTAGAGATATGTACTTCAAATTACACCTATAAATGGCCACTATGGAACTAGTGTCCATATCAATATTTCTCAACATCTCGTTAAACTTAACAAAGATTCGCGATGGTTTGCTATAAAAAATCCGCTGTAAAAATGTTGCCATTTTATCGCACCTGATATCTTAATCGGTCAGGTAGGCACCTAAAAACCTGATGGAATTTCGTGGTGTCGTTTTTTCATTGTGGTGAATTTTTGTAAAAAAAATATGACATTTCGGAATTGAAAAAAAAACACTTAGCAGCAAAACCACCAGCCTAGAAAGGTACTTCTACTATTTTTAACTCAACTATGAGGTGAACAACCCATTCTGAATATTTCTATAGAGAGTGCGACGTTGTAGGTACATGGACGTACAATTATGTACATGTCATGAATGCTTGCAAATAATATTTCTCGCCCGCGTTATGGGAAATGCTGTGATTCTATGTAATAATATGTAAACTGAAAAACGAAAAAAGAAAAGAAATTGCTTCGCGTTTTTCGAGTAGGTATAATGTAATGATTTTTACTTTCTAGTTTTCGGCTCTCGTGCTGGATCCATCTTCAGGACTAAATTAGTCTACAAAATAAATCTATGAAAGTACGAAATAAACAAATAAATATAAAAAAAACAGACAATAGTAATATGCTAAAGCGCGGACTTACTGCAAAATCAATATTTTGCAGTCAGCCCCAAAAGAAAAACTACGAAAAACATAGTTCTACGAAACGAAATGAGTGATGTAAAAACTTGAGAAACCACTGATACACGGATGTTACCTGTGGTGGTGACCGCGATGCATATGTGTGAGACTTTACAACTTAATACAGTACCAGGTTTATTAGTTGTTTTAGATTCATTTACTTAATGGCCGAAATTAAGACGTATTACATATCTGGGCACACAATATAAATTCAACGTTTACTTTTTTAAAACATAACAGAACTTTTAGTATCTAATGGTAGGCTGTTAAAATGTTATGTGTTAATGAAAAGTGGCGTGTTGAACTATTGTTCTTTTAAATATTAACTTAATGTTATTACTCATAAATTGGTACCTGTTTTACCTACATACCTACAAGGTCCGTTAGTTAGTCGATTATTTATTTTTTACTCACAAAATATGACAACAAAACCAACATGGTATTTTTTTCTGTATGTCACAAATTCTATTTTGTGAGAACACGGGATTTTCTATATTACGTTTTTCATTTCACGTGATTTGTCAATAGCCTACTGAAACATTTTCCTGTGTACATATATCGTAGGGTGGAAAATTAGAGCTATTTTCAGCCAATTATTACCTGGCGTTCTCAAAATATGGTCCAGCCATCAGGACCTAATATATTTACATGTTGAGTAACAAGTAGTTGTCTCAACACACATACAGCAAAGGATGGACTTTCAGGCATTATGACGATCAAATCGTGGTCATAAGCCCAATGGAAACTCCATCCTTCGCTGAATATCTGTTGGTTCAACTATTTGTTATTCAATAAAGGAATATTAATACGTCCTGATGGCTGGATCAAAGTATGAGAATTGGCTAAAAAGAGCTATGATTTTCCACCCTTTATAAGCGATTGTTTCGCCGGCTTTTGATAAATGACAATAATAGATTATTATGTGAAAATTGTAGGTATATTTCTGTTATCAGGGGGAATACCATAATTTTCAAGTTCAAGGCGACATGACAGAAATAGCAATATTAGGTATTTAAGTATCATAGTAAGTGAACACCGGTAGAGGAAACAACGTAAGCAAAATTTTCGCAATTAAATTTCCTTTTTCCGTAACAAAAGAAAAGACACCTTATACGATAGTATTTTATAAATTACCATTACGTTAGTAGGATATATGAACGTTATTTTCTGATGATCGCTAGATGCCTACCTAATAAAATTGCGTAAGCAGATAGTGATTAGAAATACGAGTATTATATTGGTCTTTAGTTGTCGATAATTTTGCAGTGAGGCCTACCACGTTTTAGTGTTGACATATTTGATACAATTTTGTTAGTTTTGGTGGTCGTCGTTAAAACATCAAAAAAATACAAAAAAATACACAATAGTTCCCTACTCTATTTTTACTTATATTGTTTTCGAGTCTTCCGTAAAAGCTGGAAAATTGAAACACAGCATACAGATACAACAAATTTAACATCACTGAGTTTACCACCACTCTGTTTAGAGTGGTATAGGATAAGATCCCCAGTCATAAGCCTGATGGAAATTCATCCTTCGCTGTATATCTGTTGAGATAACTACTTGTTATTATCATCCGTAGGCCCATTCGGGCACCTGGACTCGTCAATTTTTACAGGTAATATGCAATTTTACAATTAAAAATAACAAAAACAACAATCATTTCAGATAAATGCCAATGTAAAGGGTTCTGATTGACATTTCGTCATACATAAAAATCAATTATTCAACTTATCGTCAATGGAGTAAAAAAACTTTATCAACGAGGTACTTCTTCACCCCTCCGCGTAAGGCCGTATTCTAGAAAATCCAATGTTGTTCCCAAAAAAATATATTGTGGCAGTCAAAAAATAGACACATATTGGTCTCAGTAATAGTTTATCTCATCACTGTATACAAAATATTGTATCTACATACATCTGCCCATATTGTGTTATGATGACATACATATCAATGAATAATTAAACACAATATTATTAATATGAGACACACCTCACAACTTACGTCAAAGCCAAATAAATCGTCGTAATAAAATACAGAGTATTGAGTTTCATAATAACCCTTTGAACTCTCAACGTAAATGAATAAAGAATAATCTGTAGGTAGGTGTAGGAACAATTCCAATTCATCATTATTTATCCGGATATATGAACCTACAAATATGTAGTGTTGAATACTATTTATCAACTATAGGTAATTTACGATTCAAAATGTGTAATATTTCGTTCAATAAAATATTGCTACGAATCTTCACATTTTATTTCACGAGGGTATTTCATATTTAATTTATTTTCTTTAATCAGAAACAGACATTTTTTAATTTTTTTCTATAAAAACTTAATAAATGGCCAGTTAAGAGTGTGCATACCGACATTTCAAAAATTTGTAAGAACGGGAGACCTTCTAACTCGACAAGCATAACTAAATATGCTTTGGAACAAAATAGGGTAGATGCATTGAACCTTTATCTAGGGAATAACCGCAAAAGATTTTTTATATCTTGTATAGATTTGTCAAAAAAAAAAAAAAAAAACACCTCTGACCTTTTTTCCGACTCGTTTCCCGAAAGTCGCGTAGTAATTTTTTTTTGTACTGATAATATGCGTTAAAATCTAGGAAATAACCGTAAAAGTTTTTTGATAGACGCAAAATCAACCCCAAAAAATGGAAAAAACGCTATTTTTACCATTTTATCATGCGTCTGTAGCGCGATTTTGAACCTTAATGCCGTGGGAAAAGACTGTGACGTCATTCTTGGTGCCATGCCCTTAAGACTATAATATTGTTATTACAGAGTCATCATCATCATCATGTTAGCCTCCCTGCGTCCATTGTTGAACATAGGCCTCCCCCATTGAGCTCCACAGCTCCCTCTATCCTAGGCAGACCGCATCCAACCGCCTCCCGCAACTATTACAGAGTATTACAGGGTATGTCTATCCTATTATATCCCCTCAAGTAGCGTGTCCTGCGGAGTATGTAGAGAGGACAGTAAGCCAAACTTTCCAACCCTCACACACACACATCTGTTTTATTTTACTCAAAACACGTTCATCCTTGAACATCTGGTCAACATGGGTGATTGAAACGGGATTCTTCGACAGGTTACTAAATAAAAAAAACTTCATTTCTGTATAAGAATTTACAATAAATATTTTTGTATGACATCCCGTTGGACTGTCTGAAAAGAAGAATATTTCACAAAACATACACTCGTATTATCGAATTGAAACTTTTCTTTTGAGTTATAATTAAAATTGTACATAATATCGATCGTAAAGGATCTAAAATCGTACTAAATATCGATCGTAAAGGATCTAAAATCGTACAAAATATCGATCGTAAAGGATCTATAATTATGATGTGCATTGGCAGGTAGAATTTTATTGCATAACGTTATTACGTAACTCATAACAGTGAACTGATTCCCAGAAATAAAACAATATTATTATATTATAAAGATACAAAGGTTACGTTACAAACTGTCTGCATAAAATTCCATAGCGGATGTATAAATAGTATCGCGATGCTGGATGAAACAAGTGAGAATAACAACGTTTCTAATTGGTTTTTAATTAATACAACAACAATGCTGAATGCTGAATGCTGATGCTACAACCAAATGCGTGGGTGATCTGGTCTGCGAAATGTTTCCAAACAACTCTGATTCTCTTGTTGTACCTACCCATCTTCCTCTTACCAACATACTCCATACATTCCCCGTCTTTGTTTTTGCAATTTTGGTATGCATTAAACATATAGGATGTACATTGGAAATTTCCAACATAAATGCTCAATTTTTTTATGTTTAATTTGCCTTTTAAAATACGAATTCGCAAACAAACATAATAAAATAAAGGATTTGTAATCAAATTCCTTACATTCTGATTGAGCAATTAAATTTAATTTGGTGTTTTATTATTTTTTTCAGTTAATTAGGTCGTTTTAATGTGAATACTTAGAAGTAGGTTGACTTTAGTTTTCCTAAATCGTGCCACCTATCAATTATAAGCATATAATATAAATTATTCAAGAACGAAAAGATGTTTGGTCCTGGTAAAAGCTTTGAGTCCTCTTTGTGTTCGAAATTGAAACAACGAAGAGTGAGGATAGAGATACATATTTTGTAAAGAAAAGACTTTAGTATCCGGAGGAAAGTTTGTGTATACCTTTGACCCTTTTGTCGAAAACAATGAATAAAAGAATACAAGGTTCTTACTGTATTTCCATAAATTTATTCCACAAAGTATTTACCAGGCAACGGTATAAAGAGCTGCTCATTGCTACAAAGTTCTGCAGTGAAATAAAATAAACTGAAATATTATTGTACAATGTACATATGCAATTCCAACTGCACGTTTTGCCAAATTTCTCTGAGAGAACAATGTGTGTGTACTATAGACTATACTTACTGGAATAAAATGAAATGAATAGACATTTATGTTATTATGTTCATCTTGCATATTAACTTTCTTTAGCACGTTCATGCAAATAAATGTTTGTTCAGTCATGGTTTGATGACATAAATGTGGATTTTGGTTTGTGAAATATATTCCGTAAAAGTCGTGTTTTGATAAGTACAAAGTGAAAATATTTACATGATTTTTATTATCTCATAAAATTTGAAACAATGCAGTTTTTTTCTCTCCATACTATCAAGCCATTTCCCATTGTGAAAAGTAGATCAGCGATTCACGTTCCGACGTCCAACCTTATTAAAGGACGATATGGTTCCCAACTTACTGACTTGACATATCCTAAATAGAGGCATTCATATAATAACTTTATTAAGGACATTGCTGAATATTATGATGTCTGTCTTTTGTATTTTTGTTGTATATTTTTAATATTTTTTCATAATTTTGGATATAATGTCATTAAGATAATGTGGGTTTTAAGGAAAACTGCAAAATATCACGATTTTTATTGAATGTAGCTGAATTTTTTAGAACTAATGTTTCTATTCTTCATCCCACGAGAATTGAGAAAATAAATTGAATTAAATTACGTTACAAATCACAAACAACAATAGTAACACATCGAAATATTTATATTACATTGACAATAATTAGATATATTTGCTTCGTAAATCACAAAGATGTTACGCGTTTAGGGGCCAAAGAAATATAAGTCAGCATCATAATAATATTTTAATTTTATTTTATTTTCTTAACGGAATCGTACAGTCACAACAACAAATTTTAC
The DNA here is from genome assembly GCA_963576895.1 of Ceraclea dissimilis. Lineage (NCBI taxonomy): Eukaryota > Metazoa > Arthropoda > Insecta > Trichoptera > Leptoceridae > Ceraclea > Ceraclea dissimilis. The sequence continues at coordinate 19,510,574 of OY756358.1, read as the reverse complement.
ATAAATTAACATATTACTTACAAACAGACCAGCAAAGATTCCATATTTTACTCGTACCTACAATATAATAAACACAAAAAATAACAAAAAAGAAAAACAAGAAAAACTCTAAAAAAATATAGACTCTTCTGTCAAAGAATATGTGTTTTCTCAAGCAATTATGGTTGTATCATCATGAAATTAATAAGAGTAGAAAATAAACGGTCTCCTATTTTAGGGCTTGAAGTAGTTAAAAATATGATTTATGTGAATCTCTAGAAACATATTCCAAAAAGAAGCAAAATGACGTTTACTCTGGTACTTAATTCGTTATAAGTATATGAATTTCCAACACGGTGAATTACATGTGTGACATGAAGTAAGGAGTAACAAGTGGTTAGTTTTTTTCTAGTCATTTCCACGTTTAAAAAAAAAGCGTACACAAAGGCATGTCAAATATGGTGAAATAATAGGCAGAAATGAAATGCCTTTGATACTGTAAGAAAAGGGTGAACAGCTAATTTAAAATTTTTGATTACTTTGTCAAGAAAGATCGCCTTGTTTATGTAGTAAAACCATACCTACTATTGCTCGATCACTTTAAAGTCAACCTTATCTCCATACAATATGTATATATGTGAAAAAAATGGTTCACTTTATGCCGGTTAGCGAGCTAAATCAATACACGTCTGTTGAGGACAAGGGTACGAATTTTTCTGAACTCCCTTATTGAGGCTGTGGAGAGAAATATAAGGTTGATTATGTGATTTACCGTTTGTACGAGTATGTTAGTTAACAATGCTCCCGATATGGCGTGGGTTTCTTTAGGGATTATTTAATCAAGACTAATAATTATTCAGTGGGCGTTCCATCCGCCAGCCCACGAGGAGAAATTTCCGTAACAAGTGCATGCAGTACTGTGAAGCAAAATCATCATCAACTTCAATGCATATTCTCTGTGAAATCATGAATGTAACGCAAGACCGTGGCAACTTTTGCAAGTTGTTAGAATATATAATACGGAGTTTAAAACGCTTCACGATGGCAGCGCCTTTAGCAAGCATCTAAAATTATTCAGTTTTTCATTGACACTACGGGCATACAAAATGTTTTGAATTAAAAAAAAAATTTCAACCTTGTGGAAATCTATATTTACTCAAAAATTATTATTCATTTATTCCACATTTTTTTCTTTTCATAAACTAAAACTTCGAAGTTTGTGAAAATAAAAAATAGCAGAATAAACAATGTTTTGAATTTAATTTTTTTTTTTTATAAAATGTTTTGAGAGAGAAATCCACTCTTCAATTTCGAAGAGTGGATTTCTGTAGAAAGGAAGCTGGGACTAACATTTTCTATTGTATATGTCAGATCTATTATTTTAAGCTATTACGTATTACCATTAGTTAGCCTATTATTTTTTCATTCCAAATCAAAAAGGCAACTCAATTAGAATAGTATTCTTAGGTTTCTTCGCCACTGGTAAAGTTTTACTGAAATCTTTCATATAGACATCTGTCTACACTTTTAGAAAATACCATGCTAAATAAAAATTTAATTTACCATTAGAGTACAATAAATAAATCAATAAATAAATAAACCTTTATTGGCCAAAACAAAATATGCATATCTAATTACAAAAATAAGACAATCGTAGAGTGCCAAAAGGTGGACTTATTGCAAACGCAATATCTTACAGTCAACCCAATAATTATACGTGTAAGGATAGAAAAGTCTGGTGATTCAATTTCAATTCAATTCAATTTCAAAATTCTTTTTATTTTTCTTCAATATTTTACGCATACCAATATGGTTACTTAAAACTATACATCTTTCGAGACACCTCCCCAATAGAGACAAGTCTCGTGTGTGGGGAGGGATATTATGCAAATTGCGTCATTTTGACGGGTTACAGCTAGTATTATAATACAAACCGCACCCAACAGAGAAATGAACCTGATTCACGAAAAAGGCGATTTCAATATTAGTTAGGCATATTCATATTGTTATTATAGCTATAGAAACTTTAATGACTCATTTCTAACCATCTACTTGATGAATGTCAGTAGGTGTATTAAAATTAATAATATGCATATTATTATGAACAATTAACATCGCAGGTATACAGCTGGTATTGTATTCATTCAGTTTATCTTCTACAATATATAGAGTAACCAGCGACAGGTGTCTATATAAATCAAAGGATGTGGATACGGGCACCAAGATTATTTTTTAAAATTAATCTGGGTTTATCGAAATAAACCGAAATACACCTTTGTACACTTTACAGTAAGCTTGAAAAGCTTGTGTCGTGAAGTGGAGTAGGTCGGCATTGGGAATCGAACCCGCGCCCACTGGATTAACAGTCGAGCGTGTTACCAACCAGGCTACTGACCACCTCAAATCGTCTTCGTCGCGTCCTAAATACAGAGATTAAGAATAGGTGGTGAACTTCATATCCCTTCGATTTCTCTTACCCAAAACGTGTCCGTCCTTGATGATCTAATAGGCATGATCGGTTCAGATCAGTTTCGAACACCGCTTCCTCACCCGTCTTCTTTCAATCATGTACTTATATCTTTTTTAGTCATCCTGCCCTCATTCATGCTCTCCTCACGCCAAAACCACCTGAGCTACAAAAAAGATTAATTTTGAAATAACAAAAAAAAAGTTAAACAAATAAATAAATTGGCCAGTAAATATAAATAACAACAAAAACAAGACAATGCAGTGTGCCAAAAGGCGGACTTATTGCAAAATTATTATTTTATTATTGCTTATTACAGTCAACCCTACAATCAATCTACAGTCTAGATTATAGAAAAACAAATACAATATAGATTATAGAAAAACATAAATATATCCAGTCTGTACACCTGTGTATATTGTACAAGTAGGTATATACAATACATATACATACACGAAGAATTACTAACGTATACATTTTGACAGAACAGAAATCAAACGGAATAATAATTGGCATGTTTACACATCATGTTTACTATACGTATATCTAAAACACAAGTATGAATGAATGTAGCAGGTATAATAATCATCTTGATATGCCTCACGATACTATATACTACTCTGTCAAGAAAGTACCGGGAATTGGTCAATAACTCGCAAAATGTTAGTTAATCTTCCAAATTTACTGTATCATCTTCAAAGTAGGCCCCTTCCGAAATAAAACACGTATGCCAGCGAATAATACATTTACTCAAAAAAAAATTATACGCGTTTTCCGGCATCGACTTAAGATCTCGCCGCGAATTTCTCTTTTATGTCTTCTATCGACTGAAAACGGGTGCCTCGAAGTGGTAATTTGATTTTTTAAAAGTGAAAAAAGTCGGCCGGAGCCATATCCGGTGAACACGGTGGTTGTTCCATGGTAATTGTTGAGTTTTTGGCCAAAAATTCGTTTACAATGATGGCCTTGTGCGATGGCGCGTTGTCGTGGTTTCAAAATCCAAGAGTTTCCTTTCCACAAATCTGATCTTTTTGAAGAATTTGCTCTCTCAAACCCCGCATATCGCTCACATAATAATCTTTATTTACCGTCTGACTTTCTGGCAAGAATTCCGAGTGCACAACGTGGCGATAGTCAAAGAAAACAGATCTTAACTTCAGTTGAAGATGTTGATAGCCGACCAGAAAGAGGCAAATCGTCCACTGCATCTCGAACGCTTTTGAATGAATTGTACCACTCCCATGCACGTATTTTTGATAAATTCGATTCACCGTAAGCTCTCTGCAACATTTTCAGTGACTCGAAACACGAAATTCCATTTGTGATGCAAAATTTGAGACAAAATCTTTGCTTGATAAAACTAGATGTTTTATCCATTCTAAAAATCGCAGAGCACCCTTGAGATGAACTAACAAAATCGAGCACTGTAAACAAACTAAATGACAGATGGCATTCAAACTCCGCGCCATTATAGATAAAAGTTGTGCTAACTTAGCGGCAGAAAAGGACTTTCGAATCGAACTTTGAAATCAGAATTAATGATCAATTCCCGATACTTATTTGACAGAATGTATATGACGAGTAAGTATAAAGATTCCCGTAATATTATTATGTTATGTAGGTTGTTAATATATAGCCATTTAGCCTATCATATCTATACAGATAGTGTTGGTACCTACAAATCTACCTGCGGAAATAAACACATAGGACGCGACTGTGTATGAGGAATTGCATTAATGTGACGGAAGCCCGAAGTGTGTGTAAGGATAGGAAAGTCTGGCGATCCGTTCTCTCTGCCTACCCCGCAAGGGAGGTGGCGTGAGGGTATGGTATAGTATAGTACGCGGAACACTGACATATGAAAAAATCTGTTATGATTACATTTCACTAGATTTGCACCGAATTGTATGCAGGTATTCAGCCTGATACCAAACAACCAATAATGGGTCGTTCGTTTCTGGAGCAGAATAGCCGATTGTTCGACAAATTACTTTGGGGAAGACGCAAGACAGGTGTTCAAATGAGAATCGGCACTGGCTGGATTCAGTTTAATAACCACCTTACCACCAAGTATCCATCTTTCCCACATGTCATCTATAAAATGGGGAAACCTGCGATACGTGCTGGGTTTGAGTAGGTACAATTTTCTTTTTTCAAACTATATTCTATTCCATCCCCTCATGCCACTACACACACTTCCTTACTTCCGTCATTATTGCTATTAATACATCTAACGAGCTCTAACAGAATTTTCACTCTAAATCAAAACACACCCTTGAGAATTTTGCAGATATTGTTTGGTTGTGGTTCTTGGAAGGCCGAGCTTCCATACACATTTTTTTCAAATGCACGACACCTAAATGCAATGTAGATTTGTTTTTCGAGTTGATCGTGTGATGTGATCAGATGATCCGACGTTTCGGCGAAACTACTGCCGCCTCACAATCCCGTGACCAAGGCGGCAGTAGGTTCGCCGAAACGTCGGATCATCTGATCACATCACACGATCAAACCGAAAAATCATCCCGAAAGCCGGCAACTACTACCCAAATTCAATACTTACTAAAAAAAAGTACGTATGGAAATATGCATACATAGATTTCTTACAAGTTATGCAATAAGTACGAGAGAACATGAACAGGTATATCTCATATTGTAGAAACTTACTTACATGAAGTATGTAGATCGTTCATCCATTGATTGAGTTTCTATTCACATAACAATATTCTTCATTTCATGTTATTATTATTTGATTTGTTCATTACACGTTATAATTACTGAATGGGCGTTCTGACCTTAGGCCACGGAGTGTAATGAAGAAGTTTCTGAACGAGTATTCTGAGAAAATATAATACGAGTACTGGATACAGTACTGTATGCTGTATTAATACTAATATGCTATTCTACATAGATCGTATCAAGCATGTGTAGGATGAAGCAAATTCTATGAAGTGATTCAATGTACAATATTGGAAAAGTAAGCAGGCGTACCTATATACCTAATACACATCTTAGTTACTTACAGGAAATAAAGTAATAATTAAATATAATAATAGACGGAAAAATGAAAAAAACTTAATATTTAGATTAAAATCCACAAAATTTGACTTTTTTGTTCGCGACTTGTATCACTGTATCTGTATTCCTGCTTACTTTATTCAAAATCGCCCAAAAATGAAGGTGCAAATCCTCGAATTCTAGTCGCGAACTAAAAAGTCAAATTTTGTGGATTTTAATTTAGATAAGTATTTAGTTTTTTTTTTATTTTTCCTTTAAAATTGACTTCCACCATGTACCGACGGTCGAAAACATCCAGGTTATAATAATAGACGTTTCTGTACCGAATACACAAGATTTGCCACAAAACTCAAAAAAACTATTTAATTTTGGCAGCAAAATATAGGAAATGGCATCAAAATTCTGTTAAATAATTCCACTCATAATTTCCTCTACAGGGGTCGTACCTTATTAAAGGTTAATCTTAATTAGGGATCTGTAGACTAAGACGTTTTCTAGTATAGTAGTAGTATCTATATACTACCTATTGCTATAAAACGTATAAGTTTTACTACCGGGCATAAGTACAAATTGTAAAAACCGCATATAATACTTTTTTTACTTTTGGTTTATGTTGTGTATCATATTCATCACTCACATTATTAATTGATCCCAAGGTGATTGGCCTTGGAACTAGAGAGTCATCATTATAAAGGTTTATGGACGTAAAGAATTATAATATTATGACACTTTTTCCTAAAGAAAAACCACTTAAGACGCTTTAAAAACAACAATCATGATTTTAATTGCCAGCCATTAAAAATAAATCATGAATTTCTTCATAATAGTTTTAACGGCTGTGTTAACAGAATAAAAACACAAATTCCATCTTAATATCATCGCCGATACTCTTTTCAATAGTTTATAATGACTTTATATCCAATCAGCCGTCAAATCAAATGAAAATATTCCGCCAATTAAGATTTCAATGTTGTATGATAAAATACCAAATTAGTATTCGATTGCCACACGCAAGAATAATATTGAAGTCCACAGCGAGCAGAATTGGTACTCAGATAACATAATAAATGATTCAATTAATATAAATTGCTTTATTTGACACCGTGAAGCTAACTAGAAGAATGTACTAGAATCACAACCTGTGTAGTGCATAGTAAGCTCTATCTCGTAAAGAAGCTTTTTTATTAAATAGTTTTTACGTCTATTTCATGTTTAGATAAAGTACTGCGACTACGTCTATTCATAAGAATAATTAGAATAATCTGGCGTTTTACATAATGGTAAAAAATGTGTAAGAGTATGGGTATATTTTTTTCTAATAATGATCATTCTTAATTTCCATATATTGCCAACCGACATCGATTTTTTTCCAAGACAGAACGGCCTAAAAAAGGTTAATTAATTAAACTTGCCTATATGTAGACACTGAATGGAATACGCATTCCCTTACCGTTGAACTTAAACTAGAGTAAATCACCACAACTTCGCGAACTTTTTGGAACTTTTAACTTGCTATTTGTTATATATCAATATTGTGTATTGTTGTAACAAATTTGTTCAATGAAAATTTACATAAGGCATATTATTTTATTGATCGTCTTTGTATGAATGAAGTGTATTCACCTATTAATCGTATCTATTTTAATAATCTTCTCCCATTTAGCATTACTCCGTACCTACCTACGTACGATACAATTAGCTACGCCCACTAGTTATAGGTAGACGCAGAACACAGGTGTGTATAATATAGCTATCTATACATAGTAGATTTGTTTGTTCGTACAATTGAATTGAAAAATAATTTAAATAAGCCATTAAATTTGCATTTATTAAACGGCCACAAGTTATCAATTAATCGCTCGATTGAGTTCTCGCGTCAAAAAAGCGGATAACGTGTCAATAAGCAACAACAAATCCACCTGTTGTTTGTCAGGTGGAATATAATCAGAAAAATGAAGCGTGTTTTAAATCAACCGGTTCGATTCAATGTCTGTATTAATACTCGACTAATGTTTAACTCAGGAAGGGTTCGCCCAAATACTACTTGGCGACGCTCCATGCTTGCAGAGTTGAGAGGAGTCGATCTACAATGGCCAGATGTCAAGACCATGGCCTAAGACAGAGAGGAATGGTGAGAAGTTGTAGCCGCCCTATGCTCCCCCAGGAGTTAGAGAAAGAAAAGAAGAATGATTAACTTACGAGTTTTAGATAAGAAGAACACAATCGATTAAAGCGACTAAGATTAAAGAAGTTACTTTATTTAAAAAAAGAATGACATGTTCCGAGTACAGATTGATTGTAAATATTGCTCATTCATTATTAGGTACATACTCTAAAGCGTTTTAGAAATACTACTCACGGCCGACAAGATTTTGACAGGTGTCAAGTGAAATTTTTGTTAAATTGTTTTAGCAGTCCTATTTTTCTATTTCAGCAAAAAGGAAAAATGTAATTTTTTCTTAATGGAAGTATTTTTGTTCCATTACCAAAAAGTTTAATATTAACAGGCTCATAATTCACGAGAACTTACAGTTGTTAAATAACCTAAAAAGCTGTGAAAATTTTGTTCATACCACAATTTCTTCTTCTTTTTCAGTTCAGTGTATTTACTTCGTGAACTTTCCTTCCTAAATCACAAGAATTATCTCAACCTATGGAGGATTTGGGATGATTTCCCAATATAAAATCATACAAAAAATATTTAGATTATTAATAAAATACCAATGTATATTGCAACTGTTCTATCCCAATGTATATCTATCTATCAATCTATCAATGTATATTATTTTAATTAAATTGAATTGAATAATTCATTTTTGGGAGATATTCGGAAAAGATTTCGTCTCTGATTTCAACAAGTTGCCAGTAGAGACGCTGTCCTTCTGGTTGAATATTATATTTTGTGTTTTTTTTTTTTATTATTAAGGCTTGTTTATTTGCACAATACACAATATGTACTCTGATGATTTCATTAACCCGCTGTTGCTTTACAGTTGAATAACTCTTTCCTATACAAGATGTAACAACAGCCTACTTTCCATTTATTCAATACTAATTTGCATTTATTGGACTATATCAACCGAACTATGTATTTCCCAAAAATAAATTCCCAAGACTATGCAGGTCAGAGCAACGGATGGCAAATGGAGCAACAAGCTCCTGTTCTGCCGTCCGTGTCTCGGTAAACGCCCTAGAGGCCGCCCACAGATGCGTTGGACAGATGACCTAATGTTGACAGCTGGCCTCAAATGGACATCCGAGAAATCCAGAGAAAGATGGAGACGAATGAGGGAGGCCTATATGCAGAAATGGAAGCTGCAAGGCTCGTGAAGAAGAAAAAGAAGAAATTCCCAAGAAGTTACTATCTATCACAAGATTAATTTGATCTGCGTTTCTCTACTGTTGTAAAATATGCGCATACATTTGGCGGGAGCATCGATGGTAGCAGCCATGTTCAATTGCCTGTAACTCGGCTGCGAGTGACGTATCCGTTCCGAATAAGGAACCTATATAAAGGTGAGAAGAACTATAGACACTGATCCCCTTCTATAACTATGACAAATCTATGGTGAACGAAAATATTGAAATAATGAGTGTAAATAAATAAATAAAAACTTTTTTGAAATATTACACATGGCGAATTTATTGCCTGTTGGCAATTGCTACCAAACAAGCCAATTTTGACATCAAGAATACATACATACCTCCATATCCACGTACGCTACCTATGTGGAGCATGTGGTCGTTACCCAGGTTTTCCAGGTTTTTCTGTCCTGGGCCAACTTCGTTGCCCGTTCCAATGTCATTCCAGCCTGGCGCAGCTCTGATGTATACAGCCAACAAGTATAGTACTAATTTATCGCAGTTTGGAAAAAATGTTTAAAAATGTGATGTAAAATATAGATACATACAGGTAGGTTGGTGCACAAAATTACGACTTTGGTTATTCGTAAGTTTTTCTTGCGTAGGAATTGAATAAAGTTATGAAGACGTTGTATCGGTATATAAACTGATGGTGACAATTTATTATTTAAAAAGTCAGGTACATCTTCAGTAACAGGTGAAGGCGCCATGCTTCATTGTATTAAATCAAGTATTCACTGTATATTCACTGTACGGTAATATTATTTTTCTTTAGATTGTAAACATTCCTTCAGTGTTGAAACAATACGCGATTCATCGTAATTTAAGTTTTTTTCTTGTCTCCCATAATAAACAAGCAACGAGTTTTACATAACAGGTCCGATTCTGTAACTTATTAAGTGTGTATTAACTAAAATAAGAAGTTTTTCTCTTCCATTATTCCATCTTCTTCTGGTGTCGTGTCAGGTCCCCCCAACTTTGACTATCACTCGAGAGAAAGTGTTCCTGTCCTGGGCAGCTCGAAACAGCTCTTCAGCACTCCTTATTCCTGTCCAGTCTCGTATAGTGCGAAGCCATAAAATTTGCCTTCTTCCAACCTCTCTTCGACCCCCTATTTTGCCCATAATGATCAGGTGGAGTAATTCATATTAATTAATAGGTATAATTATTGCATAGTAAAATAAATTTAAAACACACTTATTCGACAAATTACAGAATTGGACCTACTATTCTTTTAAGTGTAACGTTAATTTACACCCGTATGTACGAGTGTAATATTGAATGTGACAAACTCATAGGCAGGTCCCATGTTTTTTTTCACTTGCGATATAATTTAACCTTGGTCTTAACAAAATGTTCACTGGTTATACACGAGTGTCATATGAATTGGCGTGGATTGAATAACTTCTTGAAGCATGAAAGAAACTAGTCGAAAAATTAGGTTGAAACAGCAGAATTGCTTATAAATTTACACCTAATGCGTGAATACACCAGTCTAAAAATGTTAATGATAAAACAAGTAGTCATATATCTCAACAGATACACAGCAAAGGATGGATACTGTGTATATTCAACTACGACTTATATTCAACTACGACATGTAGAAAATTCTGATGGTCTCACAAAAAATATAAAATTGGGATTTTCAACATTATCTTGTTAATGATATATTTTACTAATAGATCTGCAGCAGAGTAACAACTCCATTTTTTTTAGATATTCTTAACTCTTTTTGATACTATTTCATTACATTTTCATTCGACCGTGTAGTTTCTTTAATAGAGTGGCTCGATTACTTACTAAAATTCCTGCTCCGCAATTCCTCCCATTGTCACTTCTAATTTTTTTATATTCCACCAGCTGTAGAGTATTATGTGTCTATTATACAATACACTGTTATTTAGCGAAATAAAATTTGCTTCCTTTCGTGTACCAGTGCGGTTATTTTTTTCCCATAAAAAAAAACAAACAATAAAATACCGAGTATGTAATAAAATCATTCGTAAAATAAACTTCATAATAATTTAGACACCGCACAATATAAAATCGAAATACTGGAGAACGTTAAAAACAGCCTAAGGTTATCAATAATGTACATTGTATTTGCTACTTTAACAATAAATTTTATTCTTGTTTTTATTTTTAATTGTGTTTGTTAAGTATAAATCTATACGAGATATTTTTTTCGTATGTTTAGTACAGGTAAAATATTGTTCAATAAAATCATTTTGCCAATATGTTGTCATGGTTAACCTCCCAATTATAATCAGCTTTTATTTATTTGTTCTATTCATAACCGAAATATTATTTAATATAATAAACGTTTATTTATGGTTAAAAACAAAGAAAAAAACTAAACGTATGTGGAAGTTGTAAAATTTTAATATGTAATTAATTGCGTGGGTAATTAATTACAAATTAACAGCTAATTCTGATTTACGAATTCATATAAAATCTTAAGCAATGATAACACGATTTTGTACGTACAATAATTGATACTTAGAGAAAAAATATACAAAGAAGTCCAGCATTTGATAGTATCGGAACAGAATATTATGAATTAAGTATATCGTGTCTGTGCAAAATCCGGTTCATTTTGTAACTTCTCCTTCATATCGGGATGTGGTTTTAGGTTTTATAGTATTAGGTAATAAGAAGTATTAAATCTGTAAATAGAAATTAATTTTACAAGTCTTGGTATTTTTAAAAAGGATCACAGTAAATGCTGGTTGAAAAATGACTCAATTGCATCACATCGCTCATCTCAAAAAGTCATTCTTTGAAAAAATTATTAGAGCGATTTTCCAAGCTAAAAGCAATTAATTTTTCATAGCGATCAACTGTGAATCCGGCGGGTGCGAGTTCAATACCCGATGACGACTCACACCACTTCACGACGCAAGCTTTTCAAGCTCACTGTGAAGTGTAAAAAGATGTCGATTGTGTGAAGTGTACCGAAATAAACTCAGATTAATTGTTTGTATAAAAAAAATGCATAAATCTATTTTTCAACAGATTATATTTATTAACTATCATCCATACACGGTTCAGTAAATTTATTGGTAGATAATATTAATTATTAACTGTGCAAATCAAGAAAATCTAGTGAGGTTTAATCTTTATTAAATGGCGCAAGTCACGAATTTCGTTTGCAGTGTCTGTGACAGGAAACTTGCAAAAGAACTGCAACTTATTAATTTTAATAAATGATACAAACAAAAAAAGTATCACTGGACAATTATGTTATGAAATAAATCAACCTTCAACCCCCAATCGATGCATTGATTAAGCATCCAATTATATTATTTTGAATGCGAGAAATACAGTTGTATAATTCAATAAGATAAGGAGTGATTGTGACCTTTTGTATGTTATAATATTATGTTGTATGTCGCACTTTTTATTGCTGTTATGTGATCTTTATAATAATCATTGCTTAAATAATAACCACAAAGGTTGTTTAATAATAATTTATTTATAAACAATATGAGATCAACTTTTGCTGATAAATTAATAAAAAATAGTTTTATAGACACCTTATAACACTTGCAATAAACCTGACAATATATCATGTGTTAGACTTAAGGACTAATGATTCAACTTATGCAGATAAAAAAACGTCAGGAAAATTAATTAACTACCAGTTAATTTCCTTGAAAAATTACGATTAACTCGATTAGTACAAACAAATATTAGTAAAATTAAAAGCATACACAAATTAAAGTGTACACAGCGGGCCATGGAAAGACAGATGCTCGGCGTGAGCCTTCGAGATAAAATTAGAAACGAGGAAATAAGACGCCGAACTAAAGTTACCGATATTATGGACCGCATTGCAAAATTAAAATGGCAGTGGGCTGGGCATATGGCTCGACAAGAGGATACTAGGTGGGCACCCAGAATCCTACAGTGGAGGCCCTGGAACAAAAGGAGAAGCGTCGGAAGACCTCCCAAAAGGTGGTCTGATGACCTAGTCCAACAAGCCGGAGGAACCTGGATGCGGAGGGGGAGAAACAGAGATGAGTGGAAGAAAATGGAAGAGGCCTACGTCCAGCAGTGGAGGGAGGAAGGCTGAGGAAGAAGAAGAAGAAGAAGATTACTATACCAATAAAAATTTTTGAAAAAAAAGGATCTGGTTGACGTGATAGATCCAAGTCCGTCTAGGACGACCGCGTTTCTCACGCGTTCTAAGAAAGGAAAGAAGTTTGTAGAAGAATGTTAAAAAAATAAAAATAAAATACAGATTTTTAGAGTTTTTTTTTTATATTTATTTATTACAAGCACTTTTACAGATAATATATTAAATATAGTCGGTAAATCAATTAAATCAACTCATTTCATTATTACTTCCTCTAATAAACACAAGCGCACAATTAGTCCATTCATATAAAAATAATCAGATAAGATTGAAAGTCACAACAAAAAGAAATACTTAGTAAAAAAAACAATAAAAAAAAAACAAAACACGTGCATATACAGACACAACCATATTTATGAAAAGTAAGTGAATAGTAGAAAAATAAGGGAGTTACAGGACAGGAAGGGAGAGGAGAACAGGGAAAATGGAGCAAAGGGTCAAACGAACAAACGAACACGAATCCATAAAAACCATAGATAAAACATAAGAGCACGTATCGAATAAAAGTATACGAGTGCGTTAAAGACATTACATACTATGCTTTTAATCGATTGTCGCATGAAATCACCCAAGTAAAAAATAATAATTAAATTATATATACACACAATGAATTCTACATATCACTGATTGTAATAATAAAATCATCTATGTATAGGTGTGTGCAATATGCAACATGCATACAGCAAACAATAATAAAAAAGTAATTTATATTATTATCCAATGATTATGTGGAATAATTGAACAATATGTATAACAGTATTTTTTATATCCAACTGTTTATATTACTAGCTCAGGCAAATTGCAGTTCTAAGTTGGCAAAATTAATAACAATTTGGAACCTGTGCAGGGTGATACCTTAAGATGGGGTGTTTCAGAATATCAAGTACCTCCATCCCCCCACCTGACGCTTCCCCCCTTTCCACCCCGAATTAGTCCCCCTACGTGTTTTCCCTCGATTTTTTTGAAAAACAGCAAGAGATAGTAGAAAACTGTCAAAGATAAAAAATAGTCCCTAATAAATTAGTTATGTGGAGGGAGGGGGGGACGCCTGATATTCTGAAACACACCATCCTATGGTATCATCCTTCATAGGTTCCAATCTGTTATTAATTTTGCCGAGTCCCCATATATTGATTTCTAAAATTACTGAGCTATACGTTATGATTAAGTTCTAGTATGCATCGATATTATTATATCGGTCATGTTGTCGCACTGTATGCAGAATAATATAAATGCTTTAGTTTCATTCTGAAGACATTCGTCATATTTGAGAATTGTACTCATATTACTATTATTAATAACGATCGATCTTTTGTTGTTGAAAGTGAGATAAGCTTTCTGCAAAACGACAAGATAAGCTGTCCACATCATGCAACAATGAATAAGATTAATTATAACATTTTTTTAAATTATTGCATCACCTTGTCCTTCTTTTACAAACTCGGACAACTTACTCTTTACGTATAAGTACCGATTTGGTCAAAATTTAGAATGAATATATTCTTTTACAATTTATCAAGAATGAAATGCTTTTCTGAAAATGAAATCTCTTTCTTGGCAAACAGTAGAATTAACTCAAGACAGAACACCTTAGAATAAGCTTCAACCACATAATTCGTATTGGAATGTGAAGACGACGTGGAAATGCATGTATGAGATAAGATAATTAATTAACAAAATGAACCTAACTTGAAATAAAGTCAAGCCATTCCCCAAGAAACTTTGTTAACTAAATTTCCTGAAAAATCAACTCTTGAACGTCAGATTTAGTTGTTGTAAATTAACCAATATTTCTGTATAGTGTAAAGCCCAAATGTCGAAGGTTTTTTTACAAAACAATTTTATTAGAAATATGTGTGAAGAAAATAGTTTATTATCTTTACCCATCACATAGCTCAAAACTATTCAAGGTGAAACTATAGATCCTTGGGCTAATTCTAGTGGATATATGTCATTTCTTATCGCGTCGTAAAAACGGCGTGAAACCAATTAATTATAATACACATTCAAATCTCTTATTACAGTGGCATGAAGTAAATCATGTTTATTATACAACACTAAAATGATAAATCTCCACAGAAATAAATAAAATATCATGTCAAATTAACATTACATAACATCACTAACCGATTGAGACTTTGTGTAACAAACTGACGCCGTCACAATATTATGCCGCAGTTCGTGCTTGGAACTCGACGGAGGAGTAAGAAAAATCACTTTAAAGAGAATAATAAAAAAACAAAGCTATCGACAGTAATGCAAGAGGGAAAAAAGAACAAAAAGAAATACAATAAGAAACAACTAAACCTGTTTTTATGCGACAACTCGATGAAGGTGTGCCTTACTACAGATAGGTAAGTACCAGGTACCTACTAAGTACGTGAACTGAGAACGAAGTTGATATAAGAATGTGGACATGGCGCTGATCAAAAATGTACTACCTACTCGTACTTTATGTAATTGTTCTTTGCATAGATATCCACCTTTATTTTTGTCATGTGCTTTACATTTTAATCTAAATAAAGGTATAAGGTAAGCCTGTCGCCTATTCTTTGCAAATTATACGTTTTATGAACAACTTATTCACATATTTGATTAGTTTTTTGGCTAGAAGGTAACTTATGAAACGCCGAGATCCAGTTGTCCTGTCTATTCTTTTGTAGTCTTTTCGGTGAACGGCGACTCGCGAAGATTTCATCGTCCGCTATATAGGGAATTATATAACATTCCATTCTATATGCAACATATAAAAATAGTCTATTTGATGCTCTTCCAGTCAAAAGGTCGACTGCTATTGAGTGCTGCTGTGAAGATTTTGGCTATAATATAAATTAGGACATTCTTGAGCTATCTATTATTCTTTTTCGAGCATTTTGCCCATGGCAGTAAGTATATTATTATCTTTAGTAGGTATCGCATATCGGTCTAATGCTCAAAGTGAGCGCATATGAGTATTGATATAGAGATACTTCCAATGTTCTTCTAACCTTCCAGAATCTAGGAATGTTCGAGATCTAGGGTAGTTTATGAGCTTTGCAGAATAATGATGTGGATCAAATTCTTTACTTGAGTAGTATAAATATCACATCAGAGTGTGTGTTAAAATTCCAAGTTATAAGGTGAGCAAAAAGGTAGTATAATATGTATATAAATAAGGACCCGCATTCGTATAGGCAAGTGTATTGGGGTCGACAAATTCGACCACACGAATGTGTTATATGGTCTGGCGTTCCTTTACCACCTGTTGTCCCAACCTCAAAATGAGACGCGTGTTATAAAATAGTTTTTAAGGAACCCGTGCGTTGGCATTTTTTTGCACTAAAAACATTAAGAGGTAATTAAAAATAGGAACTTTTTTGAAGCCGTTAGTTGCCGCCTTAGAATAGTGCCTCAAATAATATCAGATATTTGGTGGAGTTGGCGCGCGGTAGAGCGTGGATTTCCCTAGCCGAAGGTGCTGGGTTCGAATGTTTTAATATTGTATCGGAGAATCTCATCACTCAATAACCAAAAATAGAAAGTAAAATCATCTCAAAAAGTTCAGCATTGAGATTTACCACCCATTCTAAATGTCTGTATTAACACAACATTTAAAAAAATGCGTTACAAACTCAATCATACCCAAGAGTGAGCAATCGCTACGATCTTTTCAGAATGATACTAGCTAACAATGTACCTAGTAGGTATTTAAATGAATTTGATGAACTAAGTGAACTTTAAAATTTATTGAATGTAGTTAGGTACTGTAGGTAGTATTATTCAGAATGTCACAGTTTTTTTAGTGAAAACATCGTATTTTCTACATGTTGTAGTTGAATAACAAGTACCTACTCATAGTTATCTCAACGATATGGGAATGGATTTACAGTAAGAAACGTAAGAAAAAATTTGGCATAGGTACCTCACCTGTATATATAATAATTGGTAGATGATACATAATAAGCTTCCGACATCCTCAGGTAATCATAACACCTGTCACAGCTTTAGTGTTGTGGAGTGGCGAAACCGGCCTGTGCAATATTCTGGAACGAATCATTATAATATAGGGTTATCGCATTATATCATTTTTCTAATTTCACTCTTCGTAGATATGGATGAAGTATATTTTAACCTTGAAGGACTTTCCCTTCAAGGTTGTACAAAATTTTTCACATTACACGACGTGAAATTTACTTTTATGAGGAGTCTTTTAAGATCAGTACCAACCTTTGTTGTAAGTCTTCATTCCTAGAGCTAATATTTTAGAGACGATTATGAATAGACGCGAAAATTCACTCATGTCACGTTGTTGCATTCTTCTTCTTCTTTCTCAGTCATCTCTCCACTGCTGGATGTAGGCCTCTTCCAATTTTTTCCACTTCTCTCTTCTTTGTGCTTTCCGGATCCACCCACTACCAGCGACAGGGACAATATCATCGGCCCATCTTTTCTGCGGCCTATTCCTCTTTTCATGTCCCACGGTCTCCATCTCAGGACTCTGTTGTTGCATTAAAAAGTTACAATGTTTTAAGTAGTAGGTACTACATTACCTGTGTACGATTTTATAAACATGTATTTTCATTTATCAAGAGTGGGTACTACAATAAATAAACATATTATTAAATATTCAATGACTATTGATTATTAACATGTTTACAGTGACGTGACCCTATGTTAACAGCAGTGGATAATTCATGTAATAAGAGGTTTACTAAAGAGTTTAGTTGGCATGTGATAAGCATTTAACAAACTTCTGCTGAACGCTCTTGTTGCACCTACCTAGCCGTTAATCACTACCTTATACCGGCACTTGTACGTACAACACCCTGAGGACAACATTCGTTAGAGTATGTGAAGTCAAGTAGTACGTACTACGTAGATACTATAGACTAACATCTAACCATGCAATATCCATGAGCCTCTCTGTAATTACTACAACAAGTATACAGAGGTGTGACAACGATGATGATAATTCTCAGGTATTATATTTTCACTTATCGATACCATTTTGACAGATTCTGTTACCTGAGAATGGTGAGACGGTATTGACATGTTGTAGAGGAAGAATGATGATAAAGAAAATATTATATGACTAGTTACGGCGATCATGATCAGATTCTCAGAGACAGGTGAATGTTGAACCTACAGGGAATAGTAGAGCACCTGTGCTTGACAACCTGTATGAATGTGACAGTGGAAAGAAGTTTGCCTCCTCAAAGGACTTCTTTGGACGTCCTCTTTTCCTTGGTCCTTCCATTGATCAGTTTGTTGCAGATTATTTTGTTGTCTCATATTATTAGGTTTCGTGTCTAAAAAAATGATTTTATTTATTTCAAAATGTTTCTTATTTTCGACTTATATACACAAACCCAAACATTTGCCTGCACACATCACAGTACGATAAAAGCTCGTATCGTGAAGTGCAGAATACATCATCTGCTCCGAGACTCGAACCCGGCACCCCCAGATTAGAAGTGCTCCTACCAACTACGCCAACCACGTAATCTGCATCATCTGTTTAAAGATAGCGTGAAAATTATATTCTATACATTTTTGATCGAGTTAGCTATACGAATACCTACAATCGTTTTAGTGAGTCTGGTCATTTGACGGTTGGAGACTGTTGTTGTAGGTATGTTATGTTATAATATGATTGTTTCCATACACTATTTTTAAATAGGTATAATGGGTATACAATAGGTACTAAGTAGGTGCTAATTGAGAAGGTTTATTGTGTCCTTAGGCCCCGAGCAAATTCATCAATAACATTGTAATTTGCATCGTTTAGGTTGTGCTGCACATTAAAATTGTTATTATTACTGTGTGTCAGTGGTGCAATCAAAACGGTCAATAAAATTTGCGGCTATTTGTTGAAGTGTTAAAAGCAAGTCGAGAGCAGTACTTCCTAGTTTAGCTAGAACAAAATGCATACAGTATAATACTAGTAATATATTCATATAATGGCTATCCATTGTGGTTAACTCTATATACACGATTTGTGTGGATTACTACGAACTTATACTTAAACTCACAATTCTTCAACACTTCTATTCTTCTTTGTCATCGTTCTCTTGTATTAGATACGGGGATCTGTTTCTTGCACAGTGGCCTCCTGGGACAGCGAACTTCAACTATCTCGTCACCTCTTTGCTGGTCTCCCTGGTTGGCGGTTGCCTTCTGGGATGTTATTTGCCTTCTATTCAACTTCTATTCAAGTATTTAAAATGTAAGTAAAGCCATCTCCATCACTGGGTATTTTAAATGTACTATCTTCTTGTTATTTAGACTTTTGGAGGGCTTAAATTTCATAAAAAGTTTACTTAACAAGTACACAGTAAATTAAATCTACATGTGAAAAATCGACAGAGTCCAAATTGTTATAAGTTTTAATAAATAAATTGGGATCCATGATCATATAAAATAATGTCAACATTTTATTACTATTACAAACTATAATAATGATTTCTGATTATTTTTTTTTAAATAGCAATTCATACTACGAGGGAAATGGAAGAGGCCTATAGAAGGGACCAAGGTTGATAATGAAGAAGAATATATACTTATTTTAAATAATCTTACGTGTGTTATAAAAGTGAAATTTAATTATTTGTCTAATAATACATTTTCATACAGATACATGGATAATTTTAATAAGGACGCTTAAAAAAGTATTGTACGTAGAAAAACGATTATGTTATCGACAGGAAATCATGAAGATCAAAAAGCGTGAATATGAAGACCATCGTGACACGGCTGTAACCATTTAAAGTGAGCTTATCAAATTATAGCAGAATTTCAAAAGCTTTCAATACTTCAGTTTTGTATAGAAACACTTGTAAGAATTATGTGTTGATATAGGTACTTAATATGGGTATACTTACGTAAAACCTATCAATTCTTTAAGATGTTAGTCGAGCTAAAACAAACAATGTTTCAAATTTGAAAAGAAATCATTCTACTAGATAGAAGTCCACAGTTCATTTATAATTTAGATATTCAGAAGAATTTGTACAGCGTTCTGTACGTAAGTCCCGAGACGTACCTCAATAATATTTGTACCATTCTAAACATGTCTTTTAATTGTATTAAGATGTGATTTTACAAGCCTAGCTAGTCAAACCTATATATTAGCATATTATTTTTCGTACAAGGATAGACGATTATTAAAACCAAACATATTGAAACTGTAGTTAATATGTTATATTCCAACATACACACATCCAAATGGTTTTCGTTTTGTGAACCTAATTTGAATAATTTTACTGGCTTTAAATCTATGTATGAACAATTGACAGCCCTTTTTCTCACTTTGTATCTATGCTCGAGTCAATTACCTGGTGGCGAAGAACAACTAAAGCTATTTTCATATCATAATATGACAAATAATATTTCATATACGGTTTATACATTTGTTCATAAGAAAAGAACATTGTTGTTTTATGCACGCAGCTATAAACGCAAGAACACAACAGGTGAACTTATTACATCTTAACGTGTGTTATTTGTTTCCTAAGAGTATTGCCTAAAGGAAGGCTTTTATTTGCTATAAAATTTGTACAGTTTGATCGACAACGGTACTAGCGGAGGTGAGGAAATGTGAAAATGATTCTCTATGTTTAAGTATCAAAAGTAGTATAAGATAACCATGGAATAGGTTCACAATTCAGTTATCTTTGAGTAGCACTTACATAGATTATTTACATTCAAGCCTTCTGCAATAAAACAAATACGCATTACTACAAGTGAAGATATTTTATCGTATTTTAGAGTAACTGACTTTAAATATTTATTAGATACACGCATCTATTAAAATGCAATAAATTAACTAAGTTATAAAAACACAGTAATTTTCCAAGGAATAAATTTATAAAGCCAAACGTTTTCTAGCTTTCTAGGTAAAAAGTCTATAGCTTTTCTAAATAACGTATTTCGTGGAAGTTTACTGCATTAAGATACGCAAATTTCATCTAATTTTTAATCAATATAAACTTTAAATTATTGAATAAGTATAATAAGTTATAAGATAGTGTCTGCTAGCCTAGTTAACATAATATGTGATGTAATTAATAAAAGCATACTGCAGGTTTTACGAAGGCAAAGAAAACTTTCAATCACCGTTGTTCCTATGAAACAAGTTCCACTCTACGGAAAATATAGATTACTGAAGAATAAAGGGTTTCAAAATGGAAAAAATGAAGCCAAACTCGGTTACCATTTATTGACCCTGTTTTGGACCTCTGTATGGACCTAGACAAGTTTTATCGAGACTATAAATTATGTATATACTAAAATATTTAAATACTCGTATAGAGTGTACAGTTGAAATGATTATTTGTCACTTTATTAACATTATTATTAACATTATGACCCTCAGCTTGTACATCACTTATATCGAAATACGTAATAAAATAAATAATAGACAGTATTATTGTTGTTTGACATTTAGTGCAATCGATTTACTGGGCAACAAATACAGAAAGGGAACACACTTACGTACTTATCCAATACACGATATCCTCAATCATTGTGTTCTACGGAGGGAATATTTACGAGGTTGAAATTTAATAAAATGCATATAGCGGTGACATTACGCGAAGTAATGCGATACTTACGTCTCAGTAATGTCAAGTAACGTAATGTTGACATATGTGCCCGAATAAAAAATTACAAAATTCAATACAACCTCGTTATATGAGATTTTTCAATTGTCGCCATAAAGATTTAGGTTAGTATTAATACGTTTCATTCTCATACTTTACATACTTATCAGTTTTTTGTACTTAAATTATACATAATTACTTTTCGTATTCACTGGTTTGATTTTTGAAAGTGTGACTTTTGAGTCGAGATATGTTAGCAGCGCTTTCTCACAGACTACTATATCGCAACGAAAGAACAAAGTGGACGAAAAAGGTCTCTCCAAATTTTAGTTTTAAAAGGCGATCAGTAGAAAAATTCACCATTCACCACCCTCATTCGATTGGAATTTGCCAGCTTTAGATTCTGTAACAGAACGTACCTACTCGCAATGCTAGTTCTTCACCTGTCAACGATTATTACCAAAGAAACGCAGGGAGGTCACAAGGCCCTGCCAATCAGATCGATTTGTTGTAGTGTCATTCTTCTTTCCATGTCATTCCCAGACAAAAACAGACAGAAAACCAAGAAAACAGAAGAAAAACAAACAATTTTATAGCATTGAATATGATTTATTTATTTATTATTACACATGGAACAGATACAGTTACAAAAACAAAGATTGACAGGTACATTAATACAAGAATATCAATACACAAGACCAATAACATCCGTTCACAATTAGAACACACGCAAAACAAATAGATTACATTACATAGTTATGATGATGAAAACAAAATGTTAATATAACGTCAGAAGTGTTGTGTTCAATCCTGTAAGTTTATCTACTGTATCTACATTGTGAAAGATTTGGGTACAAAAATCAATGAATTATTAATCATCTACCTGTTGATCAACGTACGTAAAATTAATACTTATCCACGAGTATTTAGTGACAAATTAATAAATTAATTTGGTAGAATTCCTTATGAAATTCCCATCTAATATCATTTTACATCAAATTATCAATTATAAATCACATGTCGCTCATCTGAATACGTTTTATATAAAAAATCTCACAGTCTTCATGTTCAGAATTCAAAGTAACAAAAAACCATGGGAAAAAATGTTATCCGGAAATATATCTCCATAATTTTCAATCGATAGTGCTAAAAAACTAATGAACAATGATAATATTTTACTATACTAATCGATGCAATAATTTATTTATTATGAATATTTACAATGGCATTAACAATAATCGCAAATAAATTTAGGAATTTAACGATTTCCTTAAAACATAATTGACACTTTTCACGCCGATGTTGATGAGTAGATGACATTTGAAGTCAACGAGATGACGCAGAGGTAACTAAAAATGTCGAATATTATCTCGTGGATAAATCTACATAAAATCTGATGGCACCAGATTAAATTTTCTCGTCACCATAAAAAGTAAGACGAATATATTATTATGTACGAAGAATACAAAGGCTGGTAATATTTTATTAAAAAAGTTTCTATGTCATAAGAAATAATGTTAATATATTTAATACGTTTATTATGTAACGCGGTTACAGCGAGTAGGTATGTTAATATATAAGACATATTTGTGAGAGTTCGAACATAAATCAAAGTAAAATGTCTTGGCAGGTCCTAATATGTTATTTCGAAATGATACCGAGTTTACTAAGTAACAATATCGTTGTTATGAGTATGTTAATATCATCAAGTAGGTATGTTTGTCGTGGGATGAAGAACTTATAATATAATACACATTTTTTTAAAGAGATACGAATTACCTACTAGCGATGAATGTGATATTAATCTCTCACAGCAAATAATGAAAATCAAATTCAATTATTGTTGACTTGATGGTGTTATGATATTTTTATATATAAATGTTTATGTTGTGATACAATCTGATGTAAACATTATATAAAAGCCCACGCACATTTCACGGAGAGAAATTTATAAAGGCAGATTTATAATCGATCGTTATGGTTATTAAGAATTATGTTATTTTTATTCCTTTATTATATAAAAAAAATATTTTAAGTACCCAACCTATAAAATAAAATCTATACGTGCTGAATATAAAAGGTCGTGTTTTTATCTGAACAATGTACCGCTTCACTGATATGCCAAACACCTGTTACTTATGTTCCAAAGAATTATTTGGAATTTATGATAAACTTAATATATTTTATTCGTCAAACAATAAATTTTACTATTGAAATGCTTGTACCAAATACAGAAATCATATCGCAATGATGTGCACCAACCTTTCCGAATATCTCTATTTTGCATGTGATGCAATTGTCATTCATCCGTTTTTTTTAATGCATATGGCAAAAGACCCGTCAATTACAAATTTATAGGTAAATCTCTTAGCCAATTGGCAGCGTCGGCAGTGACCCCGTGGATTTCAGTTAGACCGTGCTCGAAACCAAAAATTGGACACTCAACTACATGGCCCATCGTCTGGCAGTGACCACATTCACAGTCGGGGCTTGGGGAAAACCCCCATCGATGCATAAAGTCTGCGCATCTTCCGTGGCCTATCCTGATTCTGTTAAACGCGTACCACTGTTAATAAATAAACACACATGTTTTTGGCTAAGCCATATTTTGGAAAATGCTAATACAATTTCAAACTATGAACATTAGTTCGCCAAAACGTGTTGCATTATAACGTGACGAGATGTTTCCTCTGGTCAGAGTTTATTTATTATCTACATATATTATAACTAAACCATTAAATAGCTATACCCAGTAGCGTTAAATCTCCTATTTGGATAATCTAAACGTCTTTAATTTCAGTCCTAAATTACCTAATGTACAAACAGAAAAGATTGCTCAGTAAGCAGACAGTTTCAAAAGCATCTTAATTTAATTTAGTATACCGACACCTAATGCTGCGATAATTCTATAGCAGGTGCTATTAAAACCTATACAGACATAAGTAGATATGCGTCAAAGAATATATTGGTGAAGTAAGTTAATAAAACACAATACGATCTATATGAAAAATCAATAGCTATCAACAAAGTGACAAGTGCATGCGGGTATTCTCATATTCTAACTCTATCCCGCTGTTTTGTATAATAGACATCGGATGTGTTAGTTGTCTAGAGGTCTAGAGACTAGAAATGACATAACTATATACATACCTACTTGTTATCAGATCACACGCCCGATATCTCAGATAGGTACACCTTTTTTGTGTCTAATATTTTGTCTAAAGGTGATTATGAAATTCACGGCGATGTATACCTATTTGATAGTCGTATAATAAAGAGAGCCAAATAAACGGCATTATTATGACAGCGTTCTTCAACATTCCTCAAACGAATCTTCGTAGCTTAAAGCAGCTTCATCCAATATTGGTATAGGTATACCTATATTACCATATTCCATGCCATACTGTAGTATCACTCTAATCTTATGTTGTCACAGAAAGGTGCACGCAGCATAAGTGTATCAGCATTATTAACAAGCTCAGTAGAGAAATTCCGTTGGTTGAAAAATTGTGTATTTTACGACTTATAATCGCCTATAATTCTTGTTAAATATTTCATCTCTCACGAATCAATGAAACATTATACTTCTAAGTTGTGATTCGATTGTATCCCCTAAAAAGCTAATTCGTTAACGATTATTCTTAAGTTACTCGTAACTAAGAATTTTCACTAGGATTGAACCTAAGCTTTCGATAAGACCGATAACGAGAAAACACAGACGGATCACCTAAAACCCGTGGAAACCAATATAGTATAGCATTCCGCCCATGACATTAATTTATAATTTTCTTCTTCTGCATCAGTCGAATTCCTCATGATTGAGTGTCGTAATTTCCAATGATTGAATTATGCGCCAAACTACTCCATGCTTCTCTGCTTCTCTATCTCCAATCGGAAACTAAAGAAAATGAAAATTGTAAACCTCTTTACGTTATTTTATAAGACGGTTATGAAATATTTATTTCTGCCTAATTTATGGTATGCACACAATTAGCAAGTGTATGGTATAATAAAATATTAATATGGTACTATTTTCATATCAAGCTCATTAGTAGCATTATATTATAATAAAGGCCTGGCCACACTATGTTATAACCATTTCACAGGTGCCACTCTCGCCTTTTTGGTCACGGTGAGTTTTTATATAACTCGCTATATATAGCGACATAATATTATTTTTTATATTATTTTATTTGAGTCAAGCAACCCGTGCCCGCGCCAACTTAGGCGGGAAACAGACGGTAATACAACCACAACAAACTGTTAATATCCCTCCATTTGAACGTTTTGAATGCTCTTCAAAATTAGCATTTTTTTTAATAAATTTCAGTTTGTCAGTATTTCCAAACTTAGTAGGTATACTCTTGATTTTTCTGTTAAAGTTTTGAAAATTCCTCATTGTTTGTACTTTCGATGACCATTCAATAAATAATATATTATGTAAATATAGCGACATTTTCAATCTAGAAAATCTATTTGTTTGTGGTAAAAAGTATTACGTCTAGATGATTTACAGCAGTAACTCATCACAAATAAATAAATTAAATATTTTTACACATTTTCCATATATTTACAACGGATTTATCTAATAAAAATCTATGATGCGCACTTTGTGAATTTTTACTACATTTTTCACGTTCGCATGATTTATTTCAAAATATGAACGATAGTTACCATCACAATAGGTGGGAAGGTAACCTATTTGCCGATATAATATTTGCTTTGCTGAGAAATATTGTATTTCAATAATAGTTACCCTAAATTAACACTAAATTCTGTTCTCAAATCCGTGTCAGTCAAATCGTAGTCGTTGAGGTATCAAGATTCTATTACCCGGTATGATACTATAAGCGGTGATTTTTTTATACCCTCCTATCAACATAATATTATATTATTATAATATTCATTCACTTTAATCATTTTACAACACCCAATTAAAGAGCTTGGGTGGCAATATGTTTGATTTCTGACGTTTAAATGGCGAAATAAAACCATCGTGGAGGATGATGAAAAGTGTGGATACTATTGTAATAACGCAGGATCAATATACTAATAACTCATATATATTATCTCTAGAGAACCTGTTAGAATTATTGTATCATATACTGAACCTACTCCTACCTAAACATCTTATAACAATGCGACTCTCGTATCATTTGTTGTGACTGGATTTACTATTAAATAATTGCTTGCTGAAATCTTGCAATCTTTAAAATAAACAAGACTGCTTTCATTTCTTCACGGCTATTTATTAACCTCATCAACCAATCATTCAGTGACCTATTCTTGCAATATATGTATGCATATATACACAATTGTTATCATATTAAACGAAAAAAAATTACTATGGGGTGAGCACATCGCCAACATCGCGACCTCATCCAACAAACTCTATTGAGTCTCAGTTTTTATAAGCGAGGCTTACACTGATTGTTTGATTTTTTATTCTAGTGTCTTGTATCTACAAGTTAGGTATACTTATTTGTAAAACTCTCATTTGATTCAAATTTTTCATCGTCCTTAGCTATGAATATTGCCACCCTTTCTGTCATTCTCGCGAGAGAGAATGATATGTGTGTAAACATAAGGGTACAAATATAAAAAAAATTGAAGAATCGTAACTGGCATATGTTCAGATTTTCGTAGGTATTTTATTTGTATCGTCTTCGAGATTCTAACGCACTATAAATGACGATCCCATACATATTAAAATTTTCCAGGTATTATATCATTTGATTACCTGATACCCCTAACAGTAAATCGTCACAAAGAAGATAATGAGATTTTCTATGTTTGAATACTTTAATAAGTGCCATCTATCAAATATGTAATTTAGAAGCAATTAGAGTCACAAAAATACGTTGGTAACTACTGAATTCTAATACGGGTATATTAATGATTTTATTATAATTGGCAACTGAATGAATAACTCCAATATTTTATTAATAAAATGCTCTTGTTTTCATTTTGCAATTGTTGAAACAACCTCTAAATGCTCAAACTTCACGTCTGTGTTGGAATTTGGAATCATCCTTAATTAAATTTATGATTTTACAGATCTGCACGTATAATACTTTTAACATTCATTTCCATTGTTATAATACAATTATTCGTATAACGAATAGACATTATGTTCATTTCAAGGTTCTGAATACACATCAGCGAAATATTTATATTATATTTTTAACAAAAGCCATCCACCCACGCTCTGAATGTCCAAACAATAATTTTATTGAATTAATTTGAATAGAATGTAACAAGCATCCGGCCATTTTGCATTTTTAATAATATTATAATAAATTAATGCGACATATTCTTATTTTGACCTGAGAAATCTTTGGAAACAGGTGTATGTTTAACTGAGGCTACGTGCCTTTCTACACTAATACATTGATTACGTATTTACGACCCAATTGCTTTTATGTAATAATGTTGCTAGACAGGGAGTGGACAGATGGACACCTAGAATCTTAAGATGGAGACCGTGAGACATGAAAAGAGGAAAGGACGGCCTCAGAAAAGATGGGGCGATGACATTTTCCCCGTCACTGGCAGTGGGTAGATACAGAAAGGCCCAGAAAGAGAGAAGTTGAAGAAATTGGAAGAGGCTTACATCCAGCAGGGGAGAGATTGCTAAGAAAGAAGAAGAATTATAATTTGTAAGATTAGATTGAGATGGCTGAAGAAGGACGAATCGGTTGTTAGATAATCCTATCTAATGTGTCGAAATCTTTGAGATATAGGATACGAAATGAAGTGCTTATAGAGAGATGAGTGACTATAAGATGAAGAAGACGGATATTTAGAGAGGATGGATAAAGAAAAAGATAACAAATAAAGTACATGGGTGAAAGAAAAATTATTAGTTATCTGGGAACCTACCGACTAAAAAAGAAATCAGTTGTTTCTCAGACACCAAGTATTTTTATAAGAGTGCCTACAAATTAAAGTAACTATGGAAAATTACTTGTAGAACAAGCCTTCAGCTTTTTGTTATCACATCTCTAATTTAGCATCTAGCTAACTATAAGTTAATCATAAAACGTTATATCATACCTAATACTTACCAGTAATAGAGAAATCGTTAAGTATCTATATGTGATATTGGTATAATGTGCAAATATACGAGTGGCAGTAGGAAGATAGGCACGCGTAAGGTGTAAAATGCATTGCATTATCATGTCATTAATGTATGCAATTTTACTCTACTTGTCAACTACCAACTACATACCAAAAGGAATCATAGTGAATTCCTTTATACTATAGTAGGTATAAGTAGTATGAACCACACATTACAGATATCCCTGTCGCTGTACTTGCTTTAAGTAGAAAATATAAACATTTATAGATAGCAATATATCGTACCGCACGATGGATCGTGTTTGGAAGTTTGCGATGCTCCTTTTGTTGTGAACTTGGTTATCACCTGACAGGTTAAGATATGCGGGTACAGATGGAAAACTATACCGCCATATGGTCAACCATACAGTGGCGTACAACTCATTCCTTATTAGGCTTTATTGCCCACTTGATAACAATATTATTATATCAGTGATATATTTTTAATTACGTATAGCTACAACAAACATTTGATTACAAATTGACATGGTTATACTCGAATGCCCGGCATATCTTAAATAAATAGTGTTATATTATATTATCATTGCGGCGAGATGGGAAGGTACCTGCGACGTATAAAATCTTCAATGTACGAGTGTAATTAGTATTAGAAAACAGGCGGAAATAAAAATTTGGAGAGAATCTATCCAGTATAGCATGATCGGTATTCGCGGCTTAATAACCACCCGATCCACATTTTAAATACTTAGCTTATTTTAAAGCCATTTTTTTCAGTTCTCTGATATTAAAGATATTTTAGTAACAAAATATGTAATTAAATGGAAAACATGAAAAACATCTTTGAGACAGTTTGAAAAAAAATATAGATAGCTGTTGTACCTAGCTAATATATTATGTGTTGAAAAATCACTCCGCCGAAGCCCCTTTAGAAAAAGGCAATACTTAATGTAATTTACTTATTTTATTTATTTTAATTACAATATATCGTAACATACCTCAACGTCGCAGCGATTAGCCTTTGCGCTGAGCTGCGTACAGAAAATTATAATACTCAAAACATAAACAAAAAAAAACAACGATTTAAATAACCGTTTGGATTTGAATAATATATGTTATACAGTAATGGTTACACCACTGGAACATGTAGTCTGTTAACTTCGCACTAGGTACATTACAGAGGTATAATCGTAAATCTAAAACCGGTAGATTTATCTCAGTGCAATAGGGTCACAGAGGTCCAAATTTGTTTCAAACGAAACCAGATATCTACTAAAGTAGGGAATCAGGTGCCACTATGAATAACAAAACATATTCGTAATATATCGGTAAGCTATTGACTATGTAGCTACATATTTTTAAATATCGATGATTATATAACTGATGAGTTCAAGTGTCTGGATGGATCTACGGACGATATCTTAAAATAAACAGTGAGTAGGTACATAGTTATGCCTATGCCCAACGCTGGGCGCGAGAAGGCTGAGAAGAAGAAGAAAGGTACATAGTTGGCGCAATTGGTTGGAGCGTGGACTTCCAATCTGGAAGAGCCGGGTTCAAATCCCAGTCCTGACGATGCATTCTCCACTTCTCGACATCAGTTTCTGAAGTACTCTGGAATGTCCAAGGAAGTGTTTAAGTTTGTTTATTTACACTTTTGGTAAACAAAATAGAGAATTATGTTTATAGTATTACAAATATATATTATATCATTTTTTCACTGAGGCGAGCTTATGGTTATGTTGCGATTTCTGCTAGCTAATCCCAAGCACTTTGTATACAAGTGAAGTTTTGCAAAAAAATAAATAAAAAACATTTTTTAGACGCGAAACCTAATAAGACGAATATAAACAAAATTTACTCAAATAATTCCTTCACATTAAATCTAGGTAATTGAATTACGAAGAAGACCTAAAGTTTTCGACTACTATAAATATAGAAAAATTTAGCATCGTGCCAAAATAACAGTAATTATTAATTAACACTACACAAATTTTTTAAATGAAAACACAAAACAGTCGTTTCTACTTACGTTATAGAAGTACGTATGTTGTTATAATACATGTCTGACTGAGTATATAATACAACAAATTGCTGATAACATGTCCATATATTTTTCCATCAAATAATCGTTAAGTGCAAGTTTATGTCATGATAAAGTTAATAGAGAGATATTAATTTACCTTTGGCTCGTGTCTGTTTAACACGTGGGACCATCACCATCACCATTCACCATATCGTCAGCTGCCGCTTGTTATTTGACATTATTATTGCCGTGAAGAGATTTGAGATATTACATCTGATAACATGAGAGATGCTGGTGCTTAAGTTATTCTTGGGCAACGATTTTATCATAAATAATAAATTAAACAATTTTAGTGGAATGGTTTAAAGTATTTTTTTATTGATTGTTACTTAATTTAAAGCGTTATTATTGTCACCATTGTAAGAAGTTTTATCTTTTACTTATTACCTTTTAAAACCTTGCACATTACGTAAGTATATAAATCTATAGATGGTATATTATCTTGTAGGTAAAGGATTATTCAATTCTCAAGGTACGATAGTATTATGTTTAGATGTATTTGTTGTTGTGTATCTACCTGTTTTAAATAACTAAAAATAGATAAAAATTGTTTTATAGATCTACAAAAACAGCTCAAGGATTTACGAAATACGTAGTAGATCCTATAAGTTCCTACCTATCATAAATAAATCAGGCCTTTATTTTTCACTAATAATAAAGGTGTGAATACACCTGTGATGGCAGAAAAAATGCCAATAAAAAAACTGATCGAATTGTATCACGCGTCTGTTATCTATGTTATGATCTTCGGTTGCAAATTGCAGTTTAGATTACTTCATACGACGAGGGAAATGACTTTGCAAACTGCAAGAGGTTTCCTGTGGCAGAATCTTTTATTTGGCTCCGCGGGGACCATATGGCAGTGTTTATGAAACAACAAACGTGTTATGATTTAACATAAAAGTTCATCATTTTATAATCACATTTTTTTATTGACTGATTAAGGATGATTCTGCAAAAGTCGGTCCCTCTATATTATACGTGTATTATTAACATATACTTTTTCTATTTTATGATCTAAGTGTTTACAAGCTATAGATATACAACAATTATTTTGCTTTTCCCTCTAAGTATTTTATCTACCTAAGTCGATTATCCTCTTTCAAAAGTTCTTATCCGTATCTGGATATACCACCTCATTAATGATGACAGATTCTTGTCCTTGTAATGACTTCAGAACAAAGTAAAATAGGTACTTCTCCAAGATTCGAATTCGTACCTCTCGGAAAAGTCATGCCTCAACTGACTAAGGCATAATGAAAACTAATTAATTTGAAATTAATTAGAAAATGTTTCAAAATTTACATTCGCATTATGCATGTTGGGTTATTTGAAATATCTAGTACGAAAATCTAAAAACCTCATTGATTAAGT
This sequence comes from Ceraclea dissimilis, assembly GCA_963576895.1. Classification (NCBI taxonomy): domain Eukaryota; kingdom Metazoa; phylum Arthropoda; class Insecta; order Trichoptera; family Leptoceridae; genus Ceraclea; species Ceraclea dissimilis. Next base: position 19,478,493 of record OY756358.1, on the reverse strand, counting down.
AAACTATTTATTCTATATCTGCAAAAAACGTAATTATTAACAAACCTTTTTCGCCAAGAAATACAACAGCGAAGAAGTAAAAAAAGAACGATTAATCAACCAAAATGACATTGTTAAGTATTAAATAGGTTGCAGTCAGGTAGATATTGGTATTGTGTTTGGGTAACAATTATAACAAAAAAATTCACGGTGAATTTGCCAACTAAATTCTATAGTCTACTATCAAACAAACTTCCGTATTCGACAGATTGATTTCTGATCGCCAACTTAATCGTTTTTTTTTCTTGTAGGTAATATCGTAGCCCGTGCCATGTGTTTGTTCTTTAATAAAATTTAAGTCAAATACCTGACGATGTACGTAAGTGCGATGATATAACTTTAAAACATGGGGATGCGTATATGTTTGTTTAAATATTTTCTATGTATCTGACGTATTAACGAAATTCAGCCGTATGTATTTTTATAACATTTTTAATCAATAAAATTAAAATATCTAGTAGGTATATTTTGTGATATCAGATACTAAAACACATTCTTAGTAACCGCGATGTTCTTTTTACCAATATTATTTGAGAATATATGCATATCTCCTGATGGTCAAACAAGGGGAGGAGCATACCTACGTATAAAGACTGGCTCCGTTTAAAGGCCCTTAAGAAAAATAACAAATAAATTACGTATTATCTTGCTTGAACATTTCTACATAATAATCATAAAAATTTAGTAGATACTTTATAAAATGACATGTGTATCATAGACTAATACTTAGAGAAGAGTGTAATTTATTGTATTTTTGTGTTTCTTTTATAGATAAAATTCATATATTCAGATATCGTTACTTATTAAATATTATTAGTTCATATTTCATGTAAATATCTAACTCCCGAACAGGTTATTGTAATACAGAATGTATTATACCTCGGTACTTACGACAAATATCTACATATTAAAAAGAAATATTTTGATAAGTATGTGTAAAGTACCCACATATTTTATACTAAGATTACATATAATTGTCCACATGATGGCATTTATCAAACAACAGGTCTTCTAGTAAATTTGAGGTTTATATTAATTTAAGTAGATGAAACGTACCTGCGTAATGGAAAATATAGTCATATAAATTACATGGTAATTTAAAGAATTTAACAACATGTGAATTTATTTTAATTTGCTTCTTGTAATAATATGTTAAGTCTTTACGTCGGCATATAAAAATGACCTTAGAGGATTTTGGTTTAAAATTTGTTGTAACAGCGTTACGAATATTATGTTATAACTCTACCTATAAGGATGATGAATCACTCGGCAACGAGTGCTTTGTCATAAAAAGAATATAATATAGACCTATTAGGATACATCTAATTTTAAAGGGAGTTTAAAAAGTACCTCAACGTTGTTCATAAGAATCGAAAATTAAACAGTTGATAGAATATTCGGAATTGTCTTATTATTTTCAATCTTCAAGCCAAATGCGTCGTTAAGCCACCCAGGAGAGACGATGGTTCTTATTGACGCTGAAAAACAAGATCAATATGGAAATAACGTTCGAAGAGGTAATTCACACAGCACAACACTTCTGAGTGGCGATTCTTAATGACCTCACTGTTTCCACGGGCTAACGTTATAAATACTATATTTTAAAATATCTGGTCTTGTTTACCTGCTTGTATTATGGATTATGCTTGTATTTATTTTGATACTGAAGATACCGAAAAAGCCAATAAAATTAAGTTGTGCAAAAAATCTAATATCTTCAGCTACACCCTCTACTGTTAGGGGATGATCTACCACCAGATGGCGCTAATTATATTTCTTTGTTATTATATTGTTGTGTTTCAATTTGTTATTCCTTGCGGTTTTTGTACTTTTTTGTACAAGGTGGATTCTAGAATATTTTTAAAACTGTAATATCAGTAACACCTTTAGAATGACTTTCGCTTTTTGTAGAAATAATATTCAACCCGTTCCTTCCGTGTGTTTATTGTTTAAATATTAGTTCTGGTTGTCCATACGATGTTGAGTGATCAAACTTACAAAATGTGATTCATTATAACTAGACACTTACATACTCGTACGTCTACGGCTATTATGCTGCATAAAACTTTTAGTTATTAGTATAAGCGACAACGACAATCTCTTCTAGATGTGGGCTTATGCTTTTCCTACGATTTCTATGAAAGGTTGAGGACCAAAATCTGCCTGACATGGTGACCAAAATTTAGGATGGCAAATGTCCATTAGGGTGTAGAATTAAAAATAACAAGTATTGTGCTGATAACCATAGGTTTTTAAATACGAAATAAATTTTGCCTAGTAACCTATCGACATACCATCACAGTCCAGATCCAGAGGACGTCCACAAGCCACCTGGTGGACAAATATCGAAAAGGAGCTTAGGAACCAACAGCTTACTAGTGGGATGGCACAGGATCGTAAGGTCTGGCGACTACGTACCAGAAGGGCCGACCCCAGATAAACTGGGAAGAGGCAAGAAGAAGAAGAAGAACCTATCGTCTAGGTAATAGAGTAGGTAACCAGAATTCGTAGCACAACATCGTGTATATCGAATCTACATATACTTAAATACTATATTGCGTATTATATAATCCTTTGATACATATCTATGTATATAGCAGTAGCACTTGGAGTACTGACTACTGACTGGGGCAGAGCACAGTATAGCAAACAACGTTGTCATACCTACACATCTATATTACATATATTGAGGTTTCTTCTTACTTTCGATTTTTTTTAAACTCTACTGACTGAAAAAATCAATGGATCGATGTAAATGGGTAATATAACCAAGAAAACTACAGAACGGATCTTCAAAAAATATTTTATGTAGGACGTGGTAATCAAAGAAATATGATTTTAATCTACTCATCAATATGGTAAAATAAGTAGAGATACGTACTATAATACAATATGTCCCCATTGTGTAAATACCGTAGTTTAATTTTCACTTGGGTGTGTGTAGATTTAATAATGGGTACAAATATGAATTGATTTATAATTTTTATATTGTGTCTGACTATTAAAATAAATTCTTAATTTTTACGATCAGAAGCTCATTTTCACGAGTGCATTTTGGAGTAAAATGTAAATAGATGCGAGAACAAGATAGTCCTGAGACAATTAAAAGAACATGAAATTATAAAAAATCACATAAAATCAGTAAAATTAAATGAATATTTTTATTGATTTGACGTTACTTTGAATATATTTAGATTGGTCATAAAGATTTTTCTAAATATTTTTTATGTTTCATCGACATAAATATACAAAGAAATTTGTTCTGATTTTATCTCTGCATTATGATCAGAGCTTCTTCTTTTTTCTCAGAACAGACAGTAAGTAAATTTTAAGAGGAAGTAAAGAAGTGTAGAAATAGGCAATTTATGGATTAATAGTTTCTCAATTTACTTCTTGCACCAACTGCTTCCTAAAAAACTAATAAAATTGAGTTTAACTTCGCAGTGAAAATCGCTCTATAGGGTAACGAAACAATTCATCTACATATATTGTTTTTATTGTTTTCTATCGTCCGTAGGCTCATTCGGGCACCTGGACTAGTCAATTTTTACAATTATAATGTAGGACATAGGTCTTCATCATCATAAGATTTAAAATATCAGAAAATTTCTTTGTACGAAAAAAATATACAGGTATATCCAGTAAAACCAAACAAATTGAGTGGGTTAAGTTTGGGCTTCTAAATGTTCAGTTCCTAAGAGTACTGTATTACTAGAGTCACTAGACAATAGTACTATTATGTTGATGGTAGTTCATACCTACTGTAACATGTTCTTTAGAATGATAATCACCTGTAACTATAAGGTCAATGTGCGGTCTTCTTGTATTACCACCGTAATTTTATTCGCGTAAAACCATTGAAGATATACAAATATATGTAAAGCAATAGCACATCATTGTACAACATCATCGATGCATAATTAAACGATCACGAGATACGAGGTCGATAATATGGTAAACACACGAATCAATCCTTGGTAAATAACAACTTGGGAAAGTTTCCTACAAGTAGTCAGGTCGATCCGATAGAACGGTCCACTGTAATAAGTATGTGCAATACAGTTTACAGCCATTCATAATTTCTACCTATGTAATTTACTATTAGATAGCTATAAGCATACTATTACTATAATCATCTTCAATTCCTTGCTTATATAGATCTTGAGTTCAAATGCTTCTGTCTCTAGATATTTCCAGGATTTAAGTTCAATCCAACGGGGGATTTTCGGCATAGTACAGCTTCGTTATAATAATAGGTATGTATATAGCTACATTATATTTGCTTCACATTCTAGCGACTTAACATGCTCTATTTAAGAGTCGATCTTTCCGCAATGTGGTTCAATTGAAATGATGGATATTCAATAATAATAATTATGATATACGCGAATATTTAATCTCAAGTGTGCATTTTACTGGCGTGTCTGAAGTGTGGGTCTGTGTGTACCTTCTCGAAAAATGGGCTCCTTTCTGTTCTAGTTTAGAGAATAAAATCCATCAAAATCATTAGAGAAATTCAAGTGCTTCTCAATATTATTAACAGTCGTTTCATTTACATCAATAGATTATATACAATCTGGTTATTGACATCACTCTATCACAGGTCAAGAGATTACAAGTGTACCGTGATATATGCGATTCAGTATATTATAGTGTGATGAATGGGTCATCTATGGGAGACGCCCGAGGGTGTCTCGACCGCACGAGCCCCAACAGTGACCCAGTTCTCATACATGTGCAAATTTTAAATCATTCTAGCTTTTCCATTTAAATAATTTGCAAAATATTTTCACGACCTGCACTAGAAATAATAAAATAGATACTGTGTTGAACAATATGTGTTATACACGTGGAATACATTTTGTGCGTTCGTGTTGTTGTCACAGGTTTATACGTTTCGTGGGAAATTTAGAAACAACGTCTAACGCTGAAGTTTCCAGGTATTCCTAATTCCTATATTAGAGTGTTTAACATTTAGCTCTATATTACTTTAAACGAGAAATCGATGAATCAAATGAGAATTTAACTTATTCCTGTGGTAAGATATTTGTCGGAAAGAAAAGTATCTAAAGAAAACTGTTGGAAAATTCTGAAACTTCGATAAAAAAAATTGAAGAATTTTATTTACTTAGGAAATGCAAACCTATAGATTTTTTGTAGCAGTCGAAGAAATCAAAGCAAAAAGCTGGAAATAACTGAGAATTGTAAGAGTTCTGAATTAACAGCGTGAATGAAGTTTAGTAAAGAACTCACTGTCAAACTATTTCTGTGTTATCGCAAGAAAACGCAATACGAGCAGCGAGTTTTTAAGGGAAGTAAACGAAAACTAAATAAAAACGAAATTTCTGCAACCATACAAATTAATAAAACCACTTCTTATCAACTATAATAAACTTCTTTGAGAACAATGTAAGAGCATAGTAATATTAGAATGCAGTAGGTAAAAGTACCGGACAACCTAACGTAACATTATTAGTACTTAATAGCTCAGCTCAGATATAAGTTGTTAGTATAAAGCTCCTAGTTGTAACCGCTCGTGATCATTAATTTTATAATTACCTTAATAACCATGAACGCACATTGTATCTGACTACACTATAAATATTATAAACACTTGAAATTACCCATCTAACATTACATATTTACTTACACTACCTCGCAGATAGCTACAATAAACATAAAACACCAGGAATTCAAAAACTATCAAACAAACAATAGGAAGTCTTTTGGTTTATGGGTTTTTCTTTTATTAATTTACAAGAGTCTGCTTATTAATATTAAACCTACCAATAATTTGTATGTATTAAGACTGTTGGACCGAATAAGAAATACTGAAATACGTCTAGAAGGTCACAGAGACACGTTCGAAAGAGTGCGGCTAAGCTCAAATGGTCTTTTTCGGAACACGTTCCTATAGAGTACAGTAGTCAGGATCACGATGGACTATAATACGAAGGTAGTGGAATGGAGACCTGGCTGTGCTGCCTTAGGCCTGTTCTTTCATTCATGTAGGTATACCTATGAAGTATCTATTTACCTGATTTGCACAATTTCAGCTTTTTTAGAAGTTCATAAGGTCATCCTCCGTCGTAAAAGTAGTGTCATAATTTACATTGTACATTGTTGGCGCAGCTGGTTGAGGCGGCAGTCTCTCGAGCGGGAGGTGCCAGGTTCTAACCCCGACGCTGGCGATGTATTCCACACTTTGCGATACAGGCTTTTAGCTAAGTGCAAGGTGTCCAGGAAAGATAATTTATAAACACAACATCATCCAGAAAATCTATCAATACTCAGTATCTAGAAATTCTATCGATACTCAATATTCTCCAGTTTGAATAGTATGAGTTCTACTGTATTTTACTGAAGTTAGCAGTACAAAGACTATTAACAAAGAATATTAGACCTTTAGAAGGCGAGATAATAACTACACAATATTTAAGTTATTTTATAAGACGACGCGTGCGCAGTAATCACTCCCAACTAATTAATTATTACCTACCTGGGAAAATTCACGGAGGATTCTAAACGATTTTCTAATTGATAAACCCATTGAAAGCCACTAATAAAAGTGTGTATAAATTATTTATTTATTCTGAATTAAGGTACCGCCATTTACTGTAAATCATCCATAGCGATACATAGGAAAATGCATTCTTATTCTTTCTAAAACTGAAACCTGTACGAAATTTCCTAAATTCTATAGGACACTAGTACCAAAGCCATATAATTCTTCTTCTTCTTCTCCTTAGCAGTTATTAATCCCACATGTCTGCTTTTCTGGTCTTTTGCCGCCACTTTGCTCTATCTTGTGCATCTTCCGGTACAACGTCACTCTCTCTCGTGTCACCAGAATTAAGAACATATAGGTAAATACGAGTACATGCATAACATTCAAAATAATGGAAAGGTCCTCTCGCTGTCTATTTAGATTGGAAAAAATGTGGAGCCTTAACTAGCTAATTAACATTCTTATTCTACGTAGGTAACATCAAGACACGTTAAAAAGCATGAATAGTGTTTAAAAGAGTTCTAATTGTATTATCTGTTATGTCGTTATGTGATAGTATTTTGTTATTAATTTTGTTCTTCTTCAGTGTTTTTGTTATTTTTTTGTCCATACATGTAGCCTTGATGAACTATTATATTGTAGTTAGTATTGCCCCAGAACAGACTTTCGCCTAGTGGGGCAATAAAATCCAATACTTGTTTCTTACTTATATTTTTTTACTTTGTTATATTGTGTGGATATTAAATAAATGAAATGAAAAAAAAAATGAAAGATTTATAACTTTGTAGAAAAAGCGAATAGGCATTTGCATTTTATTACAATGGATTATATGAAATTTATAGTGCAGTAGACACACAGTAATTAATAATTATTATAATTATAATTTATAATTTTACATAATCACTTAACACAGATACTTTACGTTACACATTTTTTTTAAGTTTTCAACGACTGTAATTAAACATACCCGCAACCTGTTAGAAAGTAGGTAGGTACCATCATATAAATTTGCTGGATACTTCATAAAATGATTATTTATTGTCGAATGCAACTATTTTCTTGTCATGTCAATAATTACTATTATGCTTTCATATTATCCTCATTACAATGTTGCAGATAGTAATAAACAGTTTTATTCTTTTTACCACTCAAATCACACCTAGCTAGGTGCTAATCTTAATTTTATGGTCCATGAAAGTCCTTATGACGTAAAATAATTGCAATAGCAATAAAATTTACACAGCATTGGGTAAACTGTAAAAAAAATAGCAGCATTGTGATAAGTTCGCTTTCATAGTTTACAGTTTTGTATCTGTGTATGAATTTATATTTAATTAAATATTTACAGGGGATTTACTTATATTAAGCATTTTTCATTCCATTGTGTTAGGCAGGTAATTATAAAGAAAAAATATACACCTACTCGTAAGTAGGTAGATATGTACCAACCTGGTAGAGAAAGAATGAGATTAACTCGATTCATAAAATCATAATATGTTTTACATATAATGTAAAGGAGTAACGTAAATTAGGTAAGTCAATAAATTGCACCCAGTAGGCATCACAAACATTGCCGTGAGTTATTACAAGAAAAAGTATTAGGAACAGAACAGGTTGATGTGAGTCCGGAATATGGTTGTGTGTGGTGTAGATCCTAATTTGTTACGGATATCTGAGGTAATTTCATAGTGTCACCAGCCTAGACACGTTGTTAATCAAATTAACTTGATAGGGAAACGTGTTTCTAACTGTCATGTCTGTCTATGATAGTTCTATTCTCTCTCTTGGATGAAGCAGCGCGTTCATATCTAGAAAATAACTAAGTACTGTTCGTAAAAGTTGTAGAATAACCAATACAGTTTTTCTGGAAGTTATTGAAATCATTGGTGCCAAACGGGACCAGAGTCACCTGTCTACATGTCCCCAAATAGAGGCGACATGCACGCCCGAGGATACAATATGGTATTGGCAGAGTTTTGGAGGCTACAAATTTGATGGTGTTCCGGACACAGAGAGTAAGTAAGTATTGACAGTACCTACCTATTCTTAACCATTATTTTACTTTAGATGGCCACACACAATTCCAGCAGTTTTCAATGGATGTCCAAATCGCCCTAATCATTTTTGACATTATAGCATGATATTCAAATCTCTAGTACGTAGACTATGTTAATATTGTTCAAAGTATTTTCTATGAATAATTTGATAGCATTAATATACCTTAATTTAAAGAAAATTGTTCCTACATATTTATAGTCACAATAAGAAAATGCATACAATGAGAAAATAATAAATTGTTTATTTATACAAGTGATTTTTTTTTTTTTTGCTAAGAACTTTTTACATTATAGATAGTAGGTACTATTATGATACATTGATACTATTTATTTTCGAGTATTTTGATTTTTGAACTTTTGTAATTACGGTAATAGAAGATTTTTACAAATCGTTGGTTAATTATTTACTACCACAGTAGCTTTGGTAGTTATGAACCGAAAGTGGAGGGCAAGAAAAAAATATTGTATCTCCAAAACAGTTTGTGTACTTTACAATCTTTTAGCAGTGTTTATAAGAATGTGAACGAGCTATATTCTGTAGTTTTTTTTTTTATTTTCCTTTGAATTACCGCCATCGTTTTACAATCAATTAATTATTCAACGTCCAACGTTTAATCTAAATGGTGTGTTACAAATTATAGAAATTGGAAATGCGGAGTCATCATTCAAATGTGTCACCTGTGTGTTGTGTGTAACCTACTACATATTTACATTAAGTAGGTTTACTCGTACTTACTACTAATTATTCTAATAAAACATGTACTGGAACAAGTGGTTCACACAAAACTCAAACTAAAAAACGTAGAGTGAAATATGGTCCGAAATATTAATATGATAAATAATAACCGGCGTAATGGGAAATCTCACAATACATTACTGAACTTCCAGAAGTTACATTGTCCTAGAATATATGTACGGAAACATACGAATCTGTGTTGTGTAATTTTCGAGATTTATTGTGTAATTTTCGAGACTGTATCTATTTTTATCGTGCTTTCAACGTCGATAATGAGGTCATGGATTCATAACGTTGCAAGAGCCTACAAGAATAGAAACTAGATAGATTTCACGACGATTACAAAAAGAGTTTTTCTTCTTCCTAAGCCCTGGTCTCTCCACTGCTGGGCATAGGGCTCTTCCAAACTTTTCCATCCTTCTCTTTAACTCGCTCTTCTGATCCATTGTTTACCCGCTACCGAGGTTATGTCAAAAATGAGAGTTGCGTGATCAAAATGAAAGAATTTCTATTCGACACCGCAATTCACCTATGAAATTCTGAATCAGAGCCTCAAAGCAACCAGGTATTTTCGATGCAGCTCTTTTCTGGTTTCCAGAATGTTTCTCTAGTTCACCCACAGTCCTTCTTGATACATACCTTTACCACAACGCACCAGCTAATTCTGACTTTGCCTACGCGTTCCTCCACTTTCGTCCTTTCGCTTTCCGACCTTGTATTCTCCTGTATATGGAATTGCCATAGGATTACGTGCTCCAATCGTCTTATGACTATGAATTAAATATATTAAGTAGTGTTAGATTTGTATTGATTTTCTAAAAGTTTTTTAATCTATTGATTACACCTGATGAACAAAGATATCGATTAATCATCATTGCTTACGACCCAATAGATAAATGTAAGACATACATTAAGCAGTAAATTATTTTGGATGTTAGTTGTATTATATAAGAGTAACATCTGTGCAGGTAGCTGAAGTAAATAAATAGATAAATAAAAATTCGGTATCCACTAAAATAATAATAAGAATCTGTGGTATACTTTGGTAGTATGTTTGAGTGCCCTTGAGGTATATTTCTCATCGTGGCTCAGTAACTTAATAATAAAATATGAATACCTATTGCTTTATATTATATTAATACAAGTGTTTAAAGATCTGCTAAAATAAGCAAAGATATTTATCTAATACAATTTCGTTTCCGGCGTTTCAATTTCTTTTAAACTACGATTTCCTTCACAGTTTCTTTGAAAATTTGGGTTTCATTTAACACAGTCCTAAAGAAAAAACTAATTCCTAATTATTAACTGAAATATTAAATCAAATAAAACACACAAACCTATAAATTTTCTGTTAAAAAAGTTTAAATTACTTCTTCTGCTGCAGCCACTTAGGTCCATTGTTGGGGCCTTTTTGGCCCTCCACAGCTCCCTGTCCTGGGCACACTACACCCATCTCCCTCCGGCACATTTCCTTATATCATCAGACCACCTTGCCTGGGGTCTACCGACGTTTCTTCGGCTTGTTCTTGGTATTTAAATCACAATAATATTTTATTAAATTAGCAAGTAATCAATTTTACACGGGAGAACTCTCAGACTACATATACATATTTTGTGCGAAAATAGAGCAGAATCCTGGGTATTACAAAATTCAATGCCTCTTACAGTCAAAGAGAAAATGACTTTGATTACAAAATAACATGTATGCAATAGTGGTTGCATCTAACCAAAAATCTAGGCGCAGGCTCGCCGTGCACAAAATTTAGTACCTAATATTGTAAATGTTAAATAAGATCCGACAGGACACACGGACAACTAGCATTTTATTATAACAATACTGTAACATCACAACAAGTGTATTTTTTATCAATACCCAGTTAGCTGAATTTAAATATTTATCGATTTTGCTAATACGTAATTTATTTTAATTTAACATATACAGCATGATATATTCTTGTGCTCCATTTTAATGATAAATGTGAATCGTTACAGTTAATTTTTGAGAACATACTCTACAGGTACCTACCTGCCATAGATTTAGCAATCCAGTGCTTTGAGCTATTTCAATAAATTTTGTATCGTAGATATTTATATTTCGTAAAATAAGAATCCAGTTCACATTATTTAGTAAAGTGTATAACATTCTCGTGCACTAAGAAAACAATATTCACCGCTGATCATTGATTTATCGTAATGTTCCCGACTAATATTACTTATAAAATGGACGGATTATAAATTCACTTGTTCCATAAAACGTTATATCTCTTCTAATTAAAATACAGAGCTAATAATTGCCTATATAAATACGTATAACCGCTTGCTTTTTAACGACGCAAATTAGTTCTAGTCTATAATTGTGCAAAAAATGTACACATAACTTTTTGTAGTTTCTTCCTTAACTTAGAGCCCATACATATTCACAAACAAACATTTTCTTCCCATCATTCTTGTCTGGGCTGTGAGCTCTATGCATCTAAGATTTCGTCTGTATTTATTTATTTATCGTATGGTCAAAAGAAGTATATCACATCCCTCAAAGGAAAAAGTTTGAAGGTTGGGCATTGGGCAATGATAAATTTCGCAAGCAAGCTTCGTCTGTCTCTTGCAATTTTCAAAACCTCTGACAACTCAAACCAAATTTTCTCCTCTCACACCTTGTCACTCGTTTCTGCTAGCTATTTCTGGAGCGGCCCATTTTATTGGCAGCCCTTCCTTTGACGTGTCTCCGAACCATATCAGCTGGGACCTCTCTGTGAAGAAAAATTGCGGATTCTATCTCAAGGCCTCTCGAACATAATCGTTCCTTATACGGTCGTCCAAGGATATTTCACAACTTCTATGAGGTATCTCATCTCAGCTGCACTCTTGACCGCCGCGAAAGCATCCATATCTGGGGCCCAAAGGTGAGTAAAAACACGTACTTTGAGGTGGTCGGTAGCCTGGTTGGTAACGCGCTCGATTGTTAATCCAGTGGGCACGGGTTCAATCCCCGACCTACTCCACTTCACAACACAAGCTTTCCAAGCTTTCCGGGAAGTGTAGAAAGATGTATTTGGGTTTGTTTCGATAAACTCAGATTCATTTTTTATATAAATAATATAGTATGTACTTACCCCTATCATAAGATTGTTGTTGAAGACACTACGTACATGATTAATGCTTATGATTATTGATTGAATTGAATACCCCTAATCAAAGAAAACCAATAGTTTATTTCGTTTTTATATGTTTCTTATACCTATTAGGTACATCTATTATACCGCGGCACTTGCAACTTTTATTAAAGCATTCCTAAGTTGAAGTAGTTAGGTAGCTCCACTAAGCAATACAATGTGTAAGCGGTATGTTCAAACTTTGTTGTTCCATTGTATAGATGGATGTTTATTATAACTTAATCATCCATACATTTGTTCAATATAAAAGTATTGTTATGTTTGCCTCTACAAAGTTCACTGTAGAATCATGACTCTACGCTATCATTGAAGTTCAATACACTAAAATTAAAGTATTTGGCTACAAGATTTAAATACGAGTACAACACTTATTTTTTTCATATTTGGTTTGGGCATATGGTGAGAATTAATGAGAATAGGATGACCGAAATGGAGGAGCGTGTCTCTCTCTCTCCCTGGGCAATTATTATTCCCACATGATGGTGGGGTCTGCCATTCTTGTTTTTAGCCGCCCCTCGGCTCTATCCTGTGCATCTTCCGGGGATGCACCACAGTCTCTCATATCTTGACTCACAACCTCACGCCACCTCCACTTGGGTCTTCTTCTGGATCTCCTACCAGGGACAACTAGTTACTGTGCCCTGTTACCAATGTTGTAATTGCATTAATCTGTTGGAAGCAAGGATAGGGTGGTCAATCATTCTGTCCTCTCTGTCTACCCGGCATGAGACTCTGCGTAAGGGAATAACTAGATTTCCTCACATTACCACCAATGTTTCGATGTTGCAATGTTTTCTAATAAATGTTCTACAATTAAATAAACACATCAAAAATATTGGCCGACGTCACGTAATTTTATTTGCTTTCTCCCAGTCATATTTTTATTTAAATAAAAAATCAAACCAAGTATGGAATCGTGAAGTCAGCGACTTTGGGTGCTGCTAGATATAGTCCATCTCTCTTTTCACCCACTCTCCTATTGGGAAAGACAGAGAGAAAAATCATCAGCCATATGGCGCCTTCTTCGACTTATTGTTGAATTCATTTCTTTAATACTCCACAGTTTCTCAAACTTTGAAATTAATTTGTTCTACACAACTGTAAACTTTTTAAATATTGCTGCTAAATTATCATTCCGATATTACTGCATTGAGAGTCTTTTGTAACTAGTTGAAAAGTCTGTTAAAACGGCAAAATTGTGAAAATTTTCATCTAAAAATACACCCATCTATTCTCTATGATGGCAGTAGGTATGTACCTTGCTACCCTCGACATCTATTCATAATTTCTTGAACATGACTCACGCATAATAAGTGTTTTTGTGTCCATCCTTACATATTATTGGAAATTGACCCCATCTCATAAGATATAGTTTAAAAAAACACACATTTTATAAAAATTTTACGAAATATTTACCATAGAATTCTGACTATGGTTTCCATACATCTGTGAAATAAACTTCACATGTAACAACGACTTTGAAAATTTTCTACCTACAACAATTTTTTTCTTCAAAATACGTCCATGCGTTCATATCTTTCAGTACTAATTTCAGGAATCAACTAACATTAGCATTTTTTACGCAGAGGGATGACTTTGCCAACACACTTCTCAGTATTATCAGCCAGAAGAGTCTACATATTATCATTCATAATTGACATATAAACTCATCAGCCTAATACTGGGAAAAATTCACATATCCAGATATCACGGAATTATTAGGCTCAACGTGGGGCCTAAAATACAAGCATTGTGCCTGAAATATCAGTATTTAGAAAACGTCTTACAATATTGCGAGTATTAATAATTACCGATTTCTGCATTTTATGTATAAATTTTTCGCTAAATCTATTTTTTTTATTATAATTTTTTGTAGTGACAAATAGTTGAAAAATATATAGTTATGTAGGTACGTATCCCTAAATATTTGAGAAGCGCATTAGTTTGCATATGCGCCCAGAGCAGACAGGTTCACTGGTTGACCTCTGATGTCGTATATATTATAATTATTATAATATTCTGTACGTCAACTACTCCGCATTATACGGACTAAACATTATTTTTAGTCCAAACACTTCTTAGGAATAATACGAATGAGTACCTACCTACCTACACCTTGAATAAGATGCTAACATTAATAATGTATTCTGGGTATTATTTCCTCGCAGGTACCAGGTACCTACCGCAACACACGACCGTGTAAGCAAGGAATATTTACATACATACGGAAATATATCTACAAAACATACATCGATATATATACTATTAAATCTCCTCTTTCATTTTACTCACAAACCTAGCATAAATCCTGAAATAGGTAGATATTGGTAATGACTTTATTGAAAATTTGTATTAAATATTAAATTTCTTAAAGAAATTTTTGCACAGCGCTTTTTTATGACTTTGTGATGTTCATGTGTTTCCTAGAGGGAAAAGTCATAGTGATATTTAATAAATTATGTACCCAAGTATACCTACTTATTTGACGTACCGTGAAATTCGGAAAAGGTAAGTATAGCACACCTCATTGCTGAAAAACACTTGAAATAATGTCGAATGGGAGTTTTAAATACACCTGACTTTTTATCGGAAATCAAATATCAAGAAAACGTTAATAGTATAAGATTAGGGGCCAGTTCTGCAATCCAGTAAAACTACGGGAAATCATAATTCTATGTGATACAAATCAAAACCTCCTTTTATTCAGATCTTTGATCTTCGTAATACAATACCATCAAATGATTACTAATGTACCTGAACCTACTGTAATAATCAGACCTCTCTTCATCACGAATCTATTTTTGTTCGTACTGTGATAGTAGAGTAGGTATCATAAACAGTATCTTCCTACATACTTATCATCATCAGACATTCATACTCTTGTTGTTTGATAAATTATGACACTGAGAAGTTACAGGTACTCGTATAGAGGCGATGCGATGAAGAAGTATAAATAATAATATACCTGTTTAATCCGTATATTATAATGTAGATTTGGTTAAGTTATAAGTACTATAGATAACTAGTGGTACGATCATGCAAGGTGTCATGTTAAATAACAACAAGTTAAATGAAATACATGAACCAACAGGTGATGTATGGTGCCGGATGATTCAATTCCACCTACGCGCCCACATTCTGATCAATTAGTTATATTGTTGGAATATGTTATCATATTTTGTTAAATTATTATTAAAGTATATTACAATCAACGAACTTCTTTTCCCTTTACTTGTAGGTTATGTTATATGCCAACAACTCGATAGGGCGAGTACTGTGAGCGCTGAAAGTTAACGAAGGATCGAGCTGTGCAGCATACATTCTGCTATGCCATTTCAGATGGCAAAGGCCAATTCGAGATACGCATATTTTATCCCACTCTCCAGGTGGGACTTGGTGTCCTCTGTCCTGGTAGGTTACGATACTTCTCGAAGAAGAGAGTTTTCATCATATACTTAGGATCCTATAATACCTATAATACAGTTTTCCTCACAACCTAGAAACATCTACATAATTTATTTATACGAACTACACGAAACGTGTAGTAATTAGAGGGCTCATGAAATTATAGTCTTCTCTAAAGGAGCGTTATCTACATTTCTTTGGAAATTTCTGTAAATAAAACGAAAAAGTGACAGTTTTCTTTGTGGCATAACGTCGAGGAAAGTCCAATAACCAACTTTTCAACAAGTCCAGGCAGCAATTTATGACAGTATGATATCTATTTAAGCATACCTAGCTATCTACAGACCTGTGTTGTAAAATTTCACCGTTTAAAATCGAATAATAGATTAAAATTATTATTATGGTATGTAGGTATTGACGGTACTGAGGTATCTTCATACAAAGGAGATAAAACGCGTGTGGTGTTTTTTCTTTCATGGTCATAAAATTCTCAAAAACATTTACGATTATGAGATATTAATGTTCATGATGGGTACACACACGTGGTATAAAATTATTATAATAAAAATATAATAGGTAATTACACTTTTTAAGAGCTTTTATTGTTTTTTCTCCAATATCTGTTGTCATAAAATATAAGTATGTACCTACCTACAGCAGGTGAAGATTTTCTATCGAAAGTAGCGATTTGTTAATAAAAAAAATGTCGTTAATTATTTTATTAGATTCATTCATACCATGCGGTCTCTCGTGAAATGGATAGCGGCAAATTGTTTGTAAGTTGTCGCGACATTGCGATAAGCTCTCCCATCGCACGTCACCTCTATTCTAATTATTGTCTATCTTCTTAACCTGTTTTCTGTTGTTATGTGCAAAGAAGCCAATAAAATTATTAGAGACTTTCACGGCCCAAGTCATCGTGTGATTTATTAAATGACAGTTTCAGGCTTGCAGGTCGTGGTCTATCGGTCCCATCGGGACTTCCCAAGTGACCGATAGACCACTTTAAAAACTGTTTAAGCACCACGCTTATATTTCTCCATATAAAAATTAAGTTATTAAAAATTTGCAATTGAAACGTATTAACGATAAAACAGTACTACAATTTAGAAATGCAAAATTTCAAAGTGCTGAAACTTGGAAAATTTGAAGCGAGGAAAACGAAAACTCAGACATAGTATGAAATAAAAGCGTGGTAAATATCAGTCGTTTTATGTCTCCCAATAGAGGTTAGAATCAACATAGAATTAACAGATAAATACTTAGGTTAATATCTAATAAACATTTATAGTGGGATATTGATATTTAACATCGATTACACATTTGTTTTCATTTCTCACAAATGTGTATATAAGTACCTATGAATATCCATGCATACCTAATCTCAAATGTTTAATCGTACGTATATTTTAATATTTCGATTGTATCGCCAACCTTTTTTACAAATCACGTACGACTTTGAGCATCCTGCCAGCATGGTCAAGCCAATTAGTTCCTCACACGTCTTCTTTCAATGATTTGTTTCTTTGTTATCTATTTATTCAGTTTCTCTACATGCTCCAACATTTCAACTCGTTCACTAAATCAATTCCTTTCACAAAAATACTTAAACTGTACCGCATATATATATTAACTTATATTTTTCATACTTTCCTAAGTATGTGTACAATTTTTCATGTTTTATTTTGTCAGAAGAGATAGACAGTTTCTACAGTTATAAACTCTCCATTGCTGGGAAATGCTGGGTATTAGATACAGGAAAACTAATTTTTGGATCAGAGAAAGGAACAAGGTCGTTGATGTCGTTCAGAGTTTCCAGTCAGAAATGGTGTTGGGCTGGTCGTGTGGCCAGGACTCTAGGTGGACAAAGAAAGTCCTGGAGTAGCGACCTAGAACAGGCAGAAGAAGTGTTGGTAGGCCTCAAGCACGGTGGTTGGACGATGAAAGACGAGTTGCGGGAGGCGGTTGGATGCGGTCTGGCCAGGATAGGGAGCTGTGGAGATCAATGGGGGAGGCCTATGTTTAACAATGGACCCAGGGGGCTGACATGATGACGATGAAACTCTCCATTTTGAATTACGTTCATCATCTCCAATAAAGATTTTACTTATTTAAAATCAATACAGTAATACTCGTCAATACCAAAGATTCTTCACCCGTATGAATAAATTACCATTACAAGATTGTTATTGAACATCCGCACGCGACATTCCATATTAGCGAGAGATATTATTAATATTATCTATCTATATATTCTATAGTTACCTCAATACAAAATCATTGATTGTAAATTCATAGACATTATTTAAGATACAACCAACGGAAATATTAATTTTTATTTAATTACTATTTCTATCAATAAAAATGTAGCCATATTCGACCATATTTAAATTAATGCCGTAAAAGAAAATAACATACGAATCTATAGTACTGAGTTATTGCGTTATGTTTCATAAAGGAAACCAATATTTTATTTTCAAAATATTAATGTTTCAGCATTAGACCTTGAGATGAATTTAAAGCGTAATTATATTAAATTTGTTTAATTTAGAACTTATTCTAATTAACGACGCTTAAGGAAATATCTCGCCTTAAAGTAATATAAAATAACATTAGCCTTTGGAACTTATATAGGTTTTTGACGTTAAGAATAAATAACATTATGGCTTGGTAGAATATTAAGTAGGTGAATAAAAATTAATTTTGTACATAATTTTAAGTAGGTACATTTCGTCTACTTTTGTATCACACATGGGAACTTTTGTCGGCCTTGCAACTTCCGTACAGTTTTAATCTCCTGAACGATGAATCACCAAGCATATGTGGTACGTCACACGCTGCCTAGGTCTTTCCAGGGGACTTTGGCCCAGCGGATTATTTTGCCACAGTTCATTTATTCGTCTCCAGATCTAATCACAATATTTGACAAAAATTTCTTAATTAATTCAGCCCTTTACTTATTTCAAATTATCTTACAGCGACCATGCTTGAATATTTCAGTTTAGGTTTAGAAAACATAACTACAAGAAATGTATATATCTTTAATAACCGTGCGAAACACTACAGTGGTGCTTTTGTGTATCAATAATTACTTATTTATTTGGGCAACGCCTGGCTTTAAGTTTCGACGTGAAAGTAGGCAAAAAACAAGGAAATTCTCTCATTTAACGTAAATACTCACAAATTATTAATTGACCCTTGCCAACTCCCTCATAAGACTTTCTTTACAAAAGAGACAAGATTTCAGTGCACTTGAGAAAATTTCACTATCTTTACCTGTCCGGCTGGATCGAACCCTCTATTACTCCAATATGCGACGTTCAGTTCCGAAGAGTGCAGCCTTCTCCCATGAAAGAACATGTCAGTAGGCACTTAGCTCACCACTAAAAAGACTCAGTGCAAGTATTCTCCACTCCTCAAATGTCACCCTACATACTCGTAAGAATTCGCCAATTAGAATTCATTGTATAGATAGAGAATCAATTCTATCAAATAGTAGTACGTATCTATCTACATGAATTTAACAAAAAGTTTTAGCGCAAGTATTTAATATACCTACTTATTATATTAAAGTTTGGACTTTTTAGACAAGCCATCATACAGTTATGTATTCATTAATCACTTTGAATGAAGCGTGCGTGCGGTACCGTTTAGTACTATATCTTGTATTATCTATCCACTATTCATCAGGTATCTAGTATCTACTTACAACAATTTTATGAATTTCTTAATTGTTTGTTGTGCCATCAATAAAATATAATTTTTTTTTTTATACCAGGTGAATATAAATACAAGTATTTTATTTTTAGGACATGAGTCATAAGAAAAGAAATTAAAAAGTAGAAAAATAGTAAATGGTCAAAGGGTGAACTCAATAGTTGTAGACGCAATATGTTCCAGTCAACCCGGAAGCATTGAAAAACTTGTGGAGGTGTGCCGACTAGACTTTTGGTCAATTTGTGGCCATATCGTTTTTAACACTACTACAAAATCTATCTATACCTTCGCGGCTTATCCCTATGTGAGGTAACCAGATACAAGTGTGCAAATATGCATTAAACCGAATGTATATTCTGCCGATTAGTCAGTAAAAGTGGGCGAATCGCATCGCGAACTAATCGAATCGAAGATTTAATGACAAATCGGTATACCTCTTTAAAAAATGCCATGCCTTATTATAAAGATTCCTAAAACTATATGCGCCCGAAAAACGAACGGTACAGTGGAGAAAAACAACTAATAATATCAAATGTCCAGGTACTTAAATTCCTTGACTAGACTTTACAGGATTTAATTATATTAATTGTTGAATGTAGATATGCCCAATTATGTCATTATATTTATATATTATTCATATAATTAATAGTTGGCACACTTGAACACTTTCGGCAATCAAATATTATCTTGTAGGTATCTACATCATCTTAAACAATTAATTTCTAAATAAATTTCATTGTCCTCATTATCATACATAGTGAATGTTATAAATATACTTACTAATACATACACAAGAACCAAACTGAAACATGATGAGAGAACGTAAGTGACTACAGCTGTTTCTTAGAGAATATCCGATGACCAGAAGTAGAGTCTTTCGTTATGATGATGATATGATACATAGTATCTACTAATGACAAACCATAGCGTCAAGATTGGCGAAGCCCAAACCTCTGAACATCCTCAATGAACTCAGTAGAAGTTTGTGTTAATCTGATTTATATATCCTGAACAATATAGAACAAGTACCTAACGAAAGTAGAAAATAGTGACAAGAAAAACTGCATCTAGGAATCCAGCAGCGAAGTGGTGAAAACTGTGAAAACGTGGGGTGGTCTATTTCTGTTGAAACGAATGAATATTTTGTGTGTGTATTTTTTCTTCAAATTATAAACACGCGACCAATTTAAATTAAAACCAGCTGTATTGTTAATAATGTAATTAACGATACCCATATGACTCATCTTAGTAGGTGTTCTTCTTAATAAAATGATCAATAATTAAAATTTAAATTGTTTTAATAACGGGAAATATAATATAAATAATTATATTATAAGATGTACAAACACTCCCATAAGGATTTACAATTTTATACACGAAACACCAATAAAGCAGATTTTAGTGGACGTTGAAATAATGTTATATTTTTATACACGAAACACCAATAAAGCAGATTTTAGTGGACGTTGAAATAATGTTATATTTTACATAAAAAGTAACTTGCAAGGATATTAGATAGACGAATCAAAATACGGAATATAATAAAATTGTTCAATAAAAGAATGGAATGTTATAAAAATTGTATATTTAATAAAATAAAAGTATTGGATATCACGTCTCGTACATTTGTTTATAGTAAAAAATTAAATTTGTTGTAAATTTATTAATATGCTAAACACATGACAGCTAGCGACAGTTGCCTGTCAGACGAGAATACTTCAACGATCAATAAATTAACAAACGAATACATTCATAGATCTATTAACGTTTAGTTAAGTCGTAAAATATACACCTGACTCGCACGAAAATGGCTTAAATCAATGAATTCAATCGATTTAAATGTTATAAAACTGTGTGAGGTAATCTCGAATTTAAATCGGTAAGTAAAATAAACAAATAATGTGAATGAATGTAATACAATTTCCATACAAATCTCTTATTGCGTAATATAAATTAAATTATTTCAAATTAAAAGCAAAATAACTAAATATTTTATGAAAGCGTTGTTGCATAGATATTTGCAGTACTGAAATATAGTGTTTCATTATATGTGTAGACAATAGGTACATTCGTGCACTCATTCTGTTATTTATCATCTGAAGTGTAACTTCTGAATCAATCTATCAATAATATTAGTATGGCATTGTATGCAGATTGATTTATACACGAAAATACTTATCCATTGTATCGTTCAACAGCAGATTTATATTTGGCACACGATATAATAAATGAAATTAATATTAGTTACAATAGACATTATACATACACACGAGTATGTAACCTTTCAACAGGAAAAGTAATTTACACATTTGATAGGTGAATAATAAATAATTCATCCATAGATTTTAGAGTTGATATGTGAAAACGTGCGTTTTTTAAAAACAATCTTCAATGTTACACAATCAATGGTAAGTTTATTTATTTTGTATCATGTGTTTTTAATCTTCTTCAATCGGAACATCACGATTTTTTACTGTTGAGAAATTGAGTGAGGCAATGCAAAAATTTACATGGTCAAATGACATTTTGAAATATTTATATATTATGTTCCACATAATAAAATAACCTCTTCAGCATATCTGACCTGCTAATATACTACTCACTCTGCCACAAAAAAAAGAAAGAAGACCTATATTCCAATCAGTCTTCAGCCTCCATCCTTTTTCAAATATATCACGCCAGGTCCCACACCTATTATGGAAAATTGAAAGATTTTAGAGAAGATCTATCCTGGCCATTACCGGATTTCAAATACAAATTGTATCAGACCCGTTATCATACTCGAATGTAGATGACATTCCAGTTTAGCAGAAATTTCCTTTACCGAAGCTCTGAATACATCAGTGATTGCACCCGAAAATCTAGAACACCCTCGCCGTCTCCATATTTCTGTACTGTCTCCCTGTATGTTGTATTGTCGACCTATTCTCATCTCTTAACCTAAAGAATTTTCAAAGGACAGATTCATTTATTTATTCTTAATATTGGTTCAATTTTTGGTGAAATGGGTCTCATTTATAAGGCATCTTGATTTTCTGTTTTATTTTTGTTACTGTTTCAGAATTTTGATATATCATGAATAGCAAAGTTAATAAATACTATTTGCTCACATATTATTTATATTACGAATCTGTGATTAATTTCGATAATACTATCAATATACAGAGTACGATTAATTATTCGTCATAAGTAGAAAATTGCTTTTGTAAAATTTGTACCTGAATTTCTACCTCTTCCTTACTTTCTTATCTACCTGGGAATGTAATACTATTAACTTGAACATAAAACTTGACCCAGGTCGATGCATTGTTATTAAATTGTATTGTAAAATACATGAAAGTTTGTACAATATTAAAATGTTGCATCAATTAGGAACAGATGGGAGAAGAAAAATGCACATGAAATAATATAACGGAAAAACCATAAAAAAATAAATTGTTGTATTGAAGACGGTCGAAATGTGTAGGTATTATAAAACATGCGCCAATATCTAGTAATGTGTTCTGGGTCAGCAATTCACAATGTCACAGGGTGGTCCACCAATGTTTCATTACGTTATTTTCTATAATCAAGGGCCATTTCACTTCTCATAATGTGATCCAATAAATGAAAATATAAGTTGGTAGGTAACAGGCGCGAAGCTACCTAATAACACGATTCCCATCAAGTTGCCTTTTGGACAAAATGATAGGTACAATTGTGTCTAATTTGACGTAATCCAATAAGAAATGTTAGTCCCGGCTTCCCGTCTGCATAAATCCACCCTCGCTACTGGTAGGTAATCACAATGTACAGGAATCCTATAATGTTGAAGTAATTTCAATGAATAAGAACTGTGCATGTAAAGCACTCTAAAAAAGTTGTGTAATAAGGACAGTAAAGAATTGATGTTATGTAAATCGTAAGTATTCTACTAGGAATAAACAATCGTAAATTAAATTGTACTTGTACAAAAACGCATCCGTAATTGAAAAGGTTACTCAGCTTCTTCTGTACATGAGAGAAATTATTCCTATTGTGAAAAAAAACTTAGATTGGTACTTTATGTTTATTAATTCCTCCATATTCTCACGACGCAGCGACCGCAGAAATTTTTAATACGTATTTGTTTTCACTGACTTCACTACCCCGCGGAATTTCATTCTTCGTTCGAGACAAATAAATAACATAAACATATCAAAAATATACCTACTAAAGATTTTTAACACTCGTCATTACATTTTTTTCATATGAGTCTCAACTGAGAATGGATTTGTTAAAACCGCAACATTGTATATAGGTTTAATACCGGCCTGTTTCCGAAAAGTACTTCTCGTTTCTCCAAACAGAACTATAAAATTGGCAGCAGTAATTTTGAATAATGGACATATAAAATAAATCGTGTGGCACCTGACGTGGCAGTGACAGGTACAGGAACACGAATGCAATCCAAGTCAATTTTTAGTGATTTCACTTCACGTTTAGTTAAATGTTTAGGTTCCAAATAAATCTCTATAACGACTGTAAAATATTATAACTTGTGACGTGCTGTTTTGTTACCTGTTTTTGTTTAGTTATCGTTGTTATAGTCGTGCTGGTTGATCCAAAGACGATGAGCTTTTAAGTCAAATATTCCAATAATACACTAATCGACTTCGTGTCGCCCAAATTCTGAAAGCAAACAAACCACCATGTATAGATAGCTTCAACGTGACGAAAACAAGGAGCGAATGTAGAAATAGGACAGTCTGACCTTTTTTTCCATTCTAATACAATTATTACTTCTCCAAGGCCACGGCGTGAGAGGAGAGGATATTAGTTCCAAGAAATTTCTTCATGATTTTGTCTCCATCATAAATTGGTTTCTTCCAGTTTTTTTTTTGTTGCAAGACATTAGAAAACTCCAAATTATTTAGACGTTCTTACCTTGTGTCATAAGTTAGTACATCAAGAATTCCAAGGACCATATAGATACTACTATAGTCTACCGTATTAAAATTCCATATTCCCCATGTTTATTCAAATTGATGCAACCGGATTAAAAAAAATGTTCCCAAAGCCATTGGAAAAATAGATAATAATTGGCTACTGCGCGCGATATTAGCGATAAGATTCAAGTTATGTTAAATGTGTCATTAATTTGTTAATTTAAAAATTAACCGCCTTAATTTTCAATTTGAATATTATTGTATTAAACAGCATCCACATTACATACATTATCTAATATAGGTATATTACCTACAAAAATCGGAAGAAAATTCATCCTTATTCACGAATCTCTACTTATCTCTTCAGACATATTATAATACGTGATCAAGAAGATTTCATAAAAATTAATGTCTTTATGGAATATATGGAGAAATTTCACCTAAATACATGTAAAGTAATGTTTTTTGTTAACTTGCCATATAAAAATTTTGATGTTTATAAAAATCTTAATTAACTATGAATAAATGTTGGGAGATACATAATACATTGCAGGTTTAATACTTATTGCATATAATACCTGCCCTTTAGTATTTCTCTGAATTACCTAGACTCGTGTATGCTGGCTTGCTGACGTACCTACCTTGAAACTTCAATGATGGTTTCGGAGTAAAAAAAAAACATAAAACGTGGATTTATAGTTTTGACCCGGATGGTGGAAATATATTTCGAACAAAGGCCTGTGTACCTTACTGGATGCTTTTTGTTGTGTAATGAAATGTGTAAAATACATCATGTATTAATATTATGAATATAGTTCGAGCATAAAATGAAATGATTGACAGTCACTCGAGAGAGAACAATACCGTACTTTGGTATATTTTTTTGTTGAAAATCTTACATTAAATTTCTCAAACTTTCTGTATTCTACTTCCGTATCGTCAACAGTTTTGAAACACCATCGCCTTTATTTTTAAAGACCTCTAGAATATTACTTCTGAGATCTAGTGTCCAGCTACCTATCTCGTCCCCTATTTATTTTAAATTAATTTGTTGATTTTAACAAAGAACCTTAGAAATTTCAGTGCATATTTCAAAACTTAAATATGTACTTTCTTGAACATTTTACAGTGAATTTCAGAGCATTGAAATTCGATATCCCAGAAGACCGATATTCTGCTATAATATTATTTTATATTATTATCTTGAGCTTCATTCATCCTACATTAGATAATTAAACGTTTTTCTATGTTTCATTGTCTGTTTTAAAGATGTATGAAATACAAGATGCAAAACCATTTGTATCTAATAATCTGCGTCGTGCGAGATATTTGAGACGATTTCAAAGTGTTTGGGTGCCAATAGATACAATGTAAACAAATAAAATAGGTTCTTCCATGCTTAACACTTTAGTAGGTAATCCAAAAACATATTGGATTCTTAAGAGGAATCATATCCTCTCTACGAATCGGTTGTACTGTAACGGTTCTTTATCCTTGATAGATAGATACGAGTCTAACAAGCAATGTATTGTTTTCACACAACATGATATTATTTGTAATCTGACCACATCTCCACTCACCTGATACACACTCCGTCGTATTCAGTTAACTTTCAGGTTATCAACTACGGTCTCTTCCTAGTTTTATGAAACACTAGATCTGTATCATCGGCTATTAGGTACAAAGTTACGAAGTCAGGGACATTCCGCGAATATGTGTGTAAATGTCATTGCCTAAACGCAATTTCAACAAGGGTATAGCCAGAACAAAAAATGCACAGAAAAGAAGATATATATATAAACGAACATTCTGCCATGTACCTTTGTCAAAAATCTCATCAGTAAGGAAATTGCATTAGGCCATCAATCCATCAGTGTTATTCTATAAAGCAGAGTAACCAGGAACAAGTATGAGGGTGAGCGATACCATATCAAAAGGACACATTAATTTGTTTGTGTATGGGCTAATAATAATTCTATTGGTGGCGAACGTCATTACTAAAGAAGATGGCCCAACAACATGGCTCACGATTTTGAAAAGTTTTAAAAGACGGCGTCGTCAACATCCGACAGCATCAGTACAAGAAAAAGAGATAGAAAACTGTGGACAGAAGGCTTAGGCATATTTGTCCCTAATTTCAATAAATAAGTTTGCGTAGTTATGTAGATAATTATTATAGATACACACCATATCTACATTGTAGTATATACCACCACACTTAGTGACTCTCGTGTCCCATGTTTCATACCCGGCTAGTTACGAGTATTTTCACGCAACTTGTTTGTAATCCACTGATTAGATACTTAACTTATTGCATATTAGTTACATCTGAATGCTTCTCTGCCACATGAACTAGAAAATATTGCCAACATGATGTATCTAATGCACTCTCTATTTTCACCGTTCAAATCATATTGTCAAGACATGTGAACCCTATGCGACAAAGTTGCATTAATGTTTGTCTATGTGCACTCTAATTAGCACACGTGATATACATGACTACGTCTTATACCTACTATGTTAATATGAGTCAACAATAGATGACAATTAAGGCACACACACTGTGTCAATTCTCTAAAATATGTTACTATGAAACCAAGTAGGTAGGTGGCGAAGATAGTATATCTAGTTCATAGAAAGATTTTTCAGAGTCGCAGGTCTTAATCTTCAAACGTGTTTTTTTTCAATTTGGTCTTAAGAGTAATATGAACCTTTTTATAATTCGATATTTTTTGGACAGATATTAATATTTGCCTTTATTATACCTACATTATTCAATTCTATTCTATCCCTTCACGCATTCCTTGCGAGGTAGGCATAGAGAACAGATCGCCAGACCTTCCTATCCTTACACACGCTTCGGGCTTCCTTCGCATTCATGCAATTCGTCATACACACTCTACTATTCCTTTTACGCAGAACACGTCCGTCCTTGATGATCTGGGGGGGTACTTTGTATGCTTTCTCACCCAAAACACGTGGTCAAGCCATGTGGATCTTGGACGGCCGCGTTTCTTTAGAGATCTTCTTTCTCCCAGGTATATTTTCTTTGTTATCCTTTCATCGTTCATTCTCTCTACATGACTCAACCGTCTCAACTTGTTCACTTTCATTACACTCACAACTTATTTATGTAATTAATCGCCTTCAACTTTTTTCAAAAAAGCACAAGGTAATCACAATTTAATTCATTTAGCAAATCCAAATTTACGTGTTAAAATGTTGCATTTGTCATTTTAAAAAAGAACTGTAAATTTCAGAGCTCTGTTAAATCGGAAGCTTGGTTGAATATTGAGTTTAAAAATCCAGGCAGATATAGTATAGAGTATAGTGATGTTTTTATATGAATAAAATTGTTCAACAAAAATATACTTGTAAGACGTGCTATTATGATAAAAAAGCGACATATTTTGTTCCGTGTACTAAATTCTCTTTTGAAAGCAAAAATACATAATAATAAATGTACGCAAGTAATCAGTGAATAAGTCATCTTGATGATCGGACATAAAATAACCTAAGTGTTGTACGGGTAAATGTTTTGTGTATAAACTTGTCAGTGAGATAATTTACACCATGTTTAATCCATTCTAAGAGGTGGTCTTGAAAAAATATTATAATATGCCGAACATAGTGTCTAACTTTAAACTAATCGCCGACTTATTTTCTGACATCTGTAGAGTTATACCGGACTGTTATTATTCCATTTAGCAGGTAGGTATACCTAGCTGTGATGATAGAGGATCAAAACGAATTCAAAAATCATTCTAAACCAACATGTTGCCAAAGATTTTGTATGGATGTGAATCCTGGAATCTCAATAAAGCACATAATAGAAAATTACTCAGCGCTGAGAACAGATATTTGCGGCAAATACTGGGAATCAGATGGTTTGACTGTGTCACTAACGATGAAGTCAGGAGTCGAACACAGCAGCAACTTATCACCCAAGTGATAACAGCTGTCTCCAATTTCACCCTGAAGGCAACAAACGTCAGGGCAGGTCTGCAATGACCATCCAGAGACTGTACATCAGAGCTGCGCCAGAATGCAATGATATGGGAACAGGCAATTCCTCAGGCGATTCTTCTCAATATATTATTCAGTCATCCTTCATCCATTCATCTATAGATATAGGTTTGTGGAAATGAAAATTTAAATCTTCTGTAGAAATTTTCCTCCTTTCATTTATTGGCTTCCCATTTTTTCCGGAGACGGGTAAAATATCATAAGCCCATTTTTTCTAAGGCCAACCTCCTCATCTTTTCTTATAAGGTACTTACTATAAAGATATGACAACTTATGTATCTATTGGGTTTTTACAGATAGTAATTACCTACGAATTATTATCACGACAAGAATTTCTGTAAAAGGATTTAAGGATGTACATTCCATGTAGCTAATTTATACTACTGGTACTAGGTGTAAAGCACATTAAATTATACTAATGATTGCTATTGGTTTTTAACATTGACAAACACTTAAGAAATCACGCTAAAATAATACATTATAATTTACGAAGACAGTCCAATATTACCTAGATAATATATGATATGATTTGGCGCCAGCGACATACTTAATTGATATGCAAATGCAAACAATTTGCAAAATGGCTTGGATTTATTTCAATCTATAAGCAGCTAAATATCATAAATTGGAAACAAGATTTATCGAGTCAAAATATTAAGTGACAGTTACACAGAACGACTGAATATCCTTATAATGAATACCTACTGTATTTGTACGAGTATTTACCTCCATTCATATAGCTTGCATATAATTCTATTCAATTAGCTTAGCCTTTTACCAAACACACGAAACTTTACTATATTATGTACCAGGCATACCTTACTATAACTTGGCAAAAATAACTTTGACGAAAGATAGTTTGAAGATATTCACATAATATTTTAGGAATAATTATGTAATACGTGTAATAATTATAATGATTATAAAAATAAACACTTTTTTTAGTTATTATCACATTGAATATGACAGGCACGAAACCTGATTAAAAATTACAAACACCATAGGTACACTTCATTAATTCGTACAATAGATATGAGAGCTCAAATAAAATTTTTGTGTCACCTCAAATACATGAATTATTACGCATTCATATTACTCATACACACACACACATTTTAGTAAGTACTTGCGTGTAATTCGTTTTGAAAGGTAGAATTTTACACCTTATTAGGGAAAAATCGGAGATATTTCGTAATATTTGACTTCGGAAATAAATTATTTTTCACACGATCGCAAAATTTCAGGTAGTGGATATATTTATACCATTAGTTTCAAAACAAGTGCTGGATGGCTTTCAGTACCGAAGAAAAGAACTCTATTATTTCGACCGAAAGACTCTTGTATTGTGACTGACTACTTGAATTTTTACGAGGAAGTTAAGTAAAATGAAGTGCAAAGTCTACATAGATTTACGAGTGACTTTTTTTGTATTTTATATTCAGAGACATGTGTTAGCACCATCAAACGTTGGTAAAACATAATTATTATGGTTTTAAATTACATACCAACTTTTAGTTTTTCTCGTGCATCTATTTCCATAAAATAAGTATTTTTGTTGCACAATAAAACGTTTTTTAAAAATATAATTCTTCAGACATAAAAGGATTTTTATTACTTACGAAAACAATATAAGACCGTTAATGTTTGCTTTAAATATCTAGTACATAAAATTTTGCAGTCCATACCTTATGTTGTGAAAATTTCCAAAAGATTGTGATATTATCATCGCGATTTTTTAAATATTAAATTATTTGAAAGAGAATTTAAAGAGTTTCTTAGAATAGCGATAGATTTTTTATTATAAAGACATTCAAACAAAAAATTATTTTGTCTTCAGGGCTCTATTAAATAATTGTGACGGTACCAAGACGTAACCCAATTTCTCGAAACGAGCTATGTATGTACGTACAAATCGTCAATGTTTTACCTGTCAAGCAAGCCTTTTTAAACACTAGTTTCAAATAAAGTTGATATTTAATTCCTATTACATTTATTTCACTAAAACACACATTATTATTTGAATAGACAACAAAACTACAAATTCGTGTAGAAGAACAATTTGCAAATACATTGAAATCTTGACTTCTGATTCATAGCTTAATAAATTATAGTGTTTTGTATTCGTGGACAATAATAATATTACCTCGTGAAATCGAAATTGAATTGTAAGTAGACATCAAAAATATATTTGAAATCCATAATAATCCATATTGTTGTATGATTATGTCACAACAAGAGAGCGTAGGCTTAGTCCTACCAGACGCTTGAATAATAATAAAGTAATTTGACCTGGATTAACATTGCTCAGTTGTCAGTGTAATGTGTTATATTGTCTGTACTCTTATATGAAACATTTTCAGTAGTTGATTACACTTTAAATTGTATGTACTTTACTACCATGACTCAGATCACAACATGGAGTTTATATTCGGTGCACATTAGGTATACTACGTGTGAACAAATTTTAATGAATTCGTCACATCAGTGTTAAAATTTTTAAAATAAGTATCTAAGATTATATTCATGCAGTATACCTATTCCCTGACCCTGATCATCCTGAGAGATAGAGTAAGAAACGAAACGATACGACAAAGAACAGGAGTAACAGATATTGCCCAGCATATCGCATCTCTCAAATGGCGGTGGGCAGGTCACATGGCTAGAGATCCAGACGATAAGTGGTCGAAGAGGGTCTTAACCTGGAAACCCAGAACCACTACCAGGGGTGTAGAAAGACCACCACTACGATGGAGAGACGACCTAGTAAAATACATGGGTGCCAACTGGATCCAGAGAGCCCAGGATGGAGTGGCGTGGAAACAGATGGAGGAGGTCTTCGTCCAGGAGTGGACGGGAGTAGGCTGATGAAGAAGAGATACATATTATGCAACAAGCCATACAACATTATGCAATGCAACACAGCCCTCTTTTCGCCCTTAAAATGCTACCAAGAACAAAAAGAAATTATTTAATTCATACAAAAATTATTTTAATCAACAACTTTGTTTACTCCACAAATTTTTATTTTCACAAACTTCAGAACGTTTTGGAATGTATTCTCACAATCACAATATTTCTACAAGGTTGAAAGAGATAATTTTGATAAATTAAATTTTGTTTGTTTTATATCATTCTTTATAGACCATTTCAATAAAAAAGATCGACTGGACCTTTAAAGTATTGTAAATTCTATCGTGTAAAAGTTAAAAAGTATAACAAATTTTAAAAAGATTTATATACATTTATATACATTTAGATGTTCCACACTTTTATATCAAACTAGTGAAATTCCTAGAACAAAATTGCTTAGTATTTGGTACTGATGACCTTCTCAATCTTCTCGGGCATTTCTTTCATCTTTTGTCCCGATTTGGTCTACAACGCCATCGATATGTCTTTTGATGCGAGGGAGAAAAAGATGGATGACATTGTTAAAATTCGTCTTGAATTCTTCACGATCGGATTACTATTACTTGGGTATTTTTCAATCATATATTAGTATCTTGATTATTGTTATAATGTCATAGGTTATGTAATATTTGCATAGTATAAATCTTTACTATGGTGTGTTGAACATAAGAGACTTATATTTTGCACCTCATCTATTATCACCATTCATCAGAATTATCTTCATCCATAATACATACCTATACATTCTCCAATACAAATAATGCAAATTGGTCATAACTTGTTCTTTATCCATGAATAAATGTTTGAAATTTATTATGATCATCATGAAAAACAAATTACAATCTAATTTTTCTGCTGGTGAAAAAGTTACATAAAATGATCACTCCGTCCTGAATGTCCTGTCGAGATTTACATATGTATTTATATTTAGTACCCTTAACTACCAAAGTCCGCCGCGGGCAACATCGGACCAACGCCAACAGAAAAGGTTAAAAAAACGTATTTTTTCGTACGTACGTACGTACTTATAGGTTCTAAATCACAATAGCTCAGGATGATTGATGAAATCCATTGTCATAAAAAGTCTATAATCCCCTAATGAAGTGGTTAAAGCTCTTACCTGAACGAATATAATTACAAATTAATTATTGTGCTAAACGAAGCCTATCTAGGTATTTCATATATAAAATATGTATATTATAGTTATGTAAATTATATAAATCTATTCTTTCGCGTTACCGCAATACGATACGCAGCTCAGCTTTCTTCGAAAGATTTAATTAATTAGCAATAAACAGATAAGTCACTGTATCATGCAGACGTGCGTTAATTATATTGACGCTAGCTGCTACGAGCTACAGAGAACAGATTAGATCGTCTAAGTCCAATAGAGCGTGCCATTCAGTATGCGTTAGATTACACTCACAAGTTTTCCTATCGAATTCACCTAAACTATCACCATACAATATCCATGGCGTATAATTTGTATTAGATTCTTATAGTTTCTTGTTTTAGCTGTGTACGATCATATATGGACTGGAAACTATGTTCTTCACCCAAAAAAAGTAACCACAGGTTGAAGGGCAATTCAAGAGTCAGCTTAAAACTCACCTGTTTAAAAAATCGTTTAGGATAGCTAGTAGATGTAAGTACTTAGGTTAGTTATTGAATTGTAAAAGGCGCCCTTGAGGTGGACTTGCTCCACAAAACGGCGCAGTGTAAATTTTCCGTGTTATTATTATTATATTACACAACGATCCATGGAAAGACAAATGATGAGTGTAGGCCTCAGAGATAAAATAAGAAATGAGGGAATCAGACATTGTGGACGCCGTGGATCGTTCAATAACACTGAAATGACAATGGGAAAGGCAGAAGCAAGACAAGATAATAGTAGAAAAAGGGTGTCAGAAGGCCACAGAGGAGATTAGAAGATGACGTAATCTCGATATCGGATGGACAGTGACAAAGGCGAGTGACAGATAAGAATGGAAACATTTGTATCAAGTCTGTCTAGCAGTGGAGAAGCCAAGACTGAAAAAGAAGAAGAAGGAGACAATCATATATCTATAGTAGGTAACACTAAAAGTGTGCACATTAATAGCTACATATTCGTACAACCGAATCGAATTAATTTAATCGCACAAAGATCCATTTCTATCATCCGTAAATGTCACAGTGATATAAATTGCTTATTTTAAAGCAAGCGATTCATCAGTACGTGTAATTCTATCATCTTAATGTATGCACCATAATATGTATTAGTATAGCCTACTATAGATCTGACATCAAAATAAACTAAGTAGTAGCTAAATCGTCTCGTGATTACCGAATTTAGTGCCGCGATAAAATCTACCAAATAATAAAGACCATTGTTAAATGCTAACATTATAAAATATAACGGCACCTTATCTACCCAACCTATTGTTATTTTTTTTATGTAAAAATATCCGGTAGTAGAGAATTCCCTTCCAGGTGGAAAGAAATGAATTGATTTTAATTGAACTTTTCAAAATTGCTTATAGCTAATGCATCTCAATACTCTTTTCAAGTGTTTGGTAATGCAATTAGTTTGTTATAAGAAACATTTCAATAATGATGTACTTACACGCCTTTTACTTTATAAAATACTCAAACATACCTACGTTCATACTCGTAATACTTTGAGTTTTTTAGAGACGTGAAGAAAAATGATTCTGCTCGAATAGCTAGTGGTGCCAAATCTATTATTTTTGACGATTATCCAGTTCTTTTTATTTCAGTAAATCAGTAGTTCATAAATCCAGTCACATATGACACACACATTTTTGTTAACATGACCTAGTAACCCGACACATGGCTGGATAGCTATGTGAATTAGATAACTGAGCAAATGCTTTAGGAATGATACAAGTGCTGGACTTATAAACGGACAAATAAACGACAAAGAATTAAAAACCAGACTGCCTTATCTCCCTATTCTTACATACAACTCTCGCTGCTGTCACATTTCTATTCAAGTTAGGGGTGGGGTTTGTCGGGGGGCTCCCTTCTGGCTAACCCTGAGCCCACCTCTTAAAAAGATTTTGCCAAGAAGTGCGGGTAAAGAGGACGCTATATGCGCCTGTGCTATCCGGGGATGCGGAGGGCCTTAAGCCCGTGGGAGTCCTTCAATGTCACATTTCTATAATTCGTCATATGAACTGGATTTCTAAAAGATTGAACGGTGTGCAAATTAATTATTGTTCCAGAAGGCACATCAAGTAAAAGTTTTTATTTATCTACATATTATATTTAACTATAGTTACCTATATGAAAAAAGAATACAAAGTACTTTTGATAATTTCTACGAACAAAACCTGTAATTCATGTTACACCTTACATTAATAAAACACAATAATAAATTGCTGCTAATAGATAGCAGGGAAAGATATCCATCTATCAACCTTTATTCAGTCAGTACACTGGCACTAGCGCTGGCCGTCCTTACGGCCATTATATTCGCTATAATTTGCTCTATTCAATAGAAACGACTAGAAATAAATCACAGCGCCTAGCAATTGTATAAAAATAATATTATTTTCAATTTATCACTTTCCTTGAGAACAATCGCTGATAATAACGCGAACAAAGTGATATCATAGAAAGTTAAAAGTGTGCTGAGATTTATCAAAATCAATGCTGACAGTAATGAGCTACAAAACAACTTACGCGTTTAATTTACATCCAAAGACTTGAAATGTCTGTACCGCAATAATATTATTTGTGACTATAACAATAAATTGTATGATATGTGTCAAGATAAGAACTGAGGGAGATTTACTCAAATGTGCCAAATAAAGTGACATCAGGGAACTCAAATTTAATATGTTTGTTGTAGGTAATGTAGGTGTTCATATCCCCTACAATAAATTTGGGGAATAAAGTACTTAGGTTGTTTATTTTCCTTTTTTACTCGCTAGGAGCGCAAGAAGGGTATATTCATCAAATTTAATGTCAAAATACAATCTACGAGTATTTGATAACCTCAATGTTTTTTCAAAGCGTTACAAATCGCATGCACCACCGTGGATAGGTAGGTACAGGATTTTACAATAAGGCTACTAGTAGATAATACGATCAAGTACCCAACTGCCAAGTTATAGAACAATAAAGTACCCAGCTTCCATGGCATACGTGTGATTTTTGACAAATCTATAGTGTCCATTGCTGGAAGCTGCCCAGAAAACAACCCATTGAAAAAAATCGAGTCAGCAAAGAGACACGCGCTGGATTTCAACAACCTTTTAGGTGAGGAATAGCGGAGATATGTAGGACCCACTTATCATTATTTTTCATACAAAATTTGTGCTAGGTGGCTCCAATCTCCGCTATTCCTCCCCTAAAAAGCTGGTGAAATCCAGCATTAGTGTATGTAGGCACCTATCTTAAAACCATTGGTATATTAGGTTACCTGTACATAACCAATAGAAGAAGGTGGTAAGAATGTCAATAGGAATCAGGTATCTATAAAGTGCTGGTAGTTGGTGGTATAATAGTATACCTCGGGTGTAATGGACCGCAGTGGTGTACAGTGCGGTGCGCGGTGGATGGAGTGAACACTAACACCGATGCTGTGTCGTTCCTCTCTCTCGGTGGGCGGCCGGCCTTATCACCGCACCGTCATCTCACGGATTCCCAACCTGCATTGTGTCACTATCATTATTATTTTATACTATTATTATTATTTTTATTACCAACGACCATCTTTCTGCCACTGGGTATTGCTACTGATATTGATTGTTATTATTATAACTCCTACCGCACCGTTTAATTTGTCAATCTTACAATAATAACAATATAGAAGAGGAGTATACGTATAGGTAGGTATGTTAACTTGAGGCACCATTTTATAGTATTGTATATATATATGGTGTTTGAACAAGAGGTGGTCGGTAGCCTGGTTGGTAACGCGCTCGACTGTTAATCCGGCAGGCGCGGGTTCAATCCCCGATGCCGACTTACTCCCCTTCACAACACAAGCTTTTCAAGCTTTCTGTGAAGTGTACAAAGTTGTATTTGGGTTTATTTCGATAAACCCAGATTCATTTTATAAAAAAAATAACATCTCATCAGTACTTTCACTTGACTTTGTTGTCATTGTCTGGAAATCATGCAATCGAATTTTAACCCTTTTCCAGTCAAGCTAGAGCTGTGAAACCTATAAATAAATAAATAAAAAAATTAACTGGTGATGATCGAGGATCGCGGAGGTTCAAAATTATGGAACATTGCTGAGTGGGCCGATGAATTTGGAGGGATCGTTTCGTCCTGTGGACTAAATTGTCGACATCGTGGGTACATGTGACAAGACCACAAGATTCACACTTTACACATACTCTGACCGCTACGATATCTTTCAGACAAGTGTGCAAAAAACCTAATTAGGATTTGAAGAAATAGGTAGAGATAGCCTGAACCTTGGCATGAAGAACTATTGTATGTCGTTAGTAGTGGTACAAATTTAATGGCTATATTAGCGTGCCTGTGAAACAAATATCAATGATGTCAAACACATGAATACACATCAGAATAAATTGCACAATTCCATATATGAACGTAATTCAAGTTGGTGCTTGCACCTCGCAATATTCCCTTGATTTGAAACATGTGTTGCCATGGTGTATAATATTATTACGCTTCTGTTGTGATTCAAATCAATATATTATTATTCCTTCGCCTGGCGAGCTTTATAACAAACTAGCAGAATGTTTAGTATCTAACAGTATCATCTCTCACATTTCACAACTAATGAAGGGGCTTTTAACACAGTTCCCATGAATCATAAATAATATTGCTTTGTCCATCCGTTACGGTGGGCAAATAAGGAAAATAAAACAACCAACCGTGAAAGGACACAGGTGACATTCAACATTAAATTCAATGTTAAATTCGTTGTTGCTGAAACCCACGTCTCTTAATTTTATTTTTATATAAGCATTTTATGAATTTTATCTACCTAATTTTGCTGGGGTAGATGGTATGAACAGACCGTCATCCGATCGCCTAATCCCAGGTATGCGTGTTGCAAGTACACTCCTTGTTTCTATTACGCTCGTGCTGTTCAATGTTCATTATCAATTAATATAGTACCTACTCGTCATAAAATATACGCCCGTCTTAAAGAATCATACTGACTCGATGTTTATCTAAATTTTCAATACTACTTGTATACTCATAGATATTGCTTTTAATTTTTGTACAAGTACTTGAGACGATCTCTGAAACAATTCAAAGAAATAGATATCCAACTCCTCCTACGTTCAAGCAATAAAAAAGCTAAAAACCACCAAAAATGTTCAGTTCATCGTTCTGCAGGCTCGCTAAATTGGTCGACGTTCCTTCAAATAATACAGATGAATTGATATTAAAACATCAACATATAAAGAAATCGCAGACATAAAGTATAATTACTTTCCTGTCCGTAGACACATTCTATGCTTTGATAGATGTCAGATAAACCCCCGAAAATAATATATGGTTATGCATTTCTGGGAGTATTGTATGGATAAGTGATAATTTGATCTTATTTACAGGTTTAGAAAATTTTATTAGGAATTATAAATAACCAACATTCACCTATTGACCAACAATTCGATTCAATAAAATAGGATCTAGGACAGATAGGAAAAACCCAAGAGAACAATAGGTACAAATGAAGAAACATGTAAAAATACGAATATTTTTTCGGTCGATTATAAAAGAACATAAATTTCAGCATAAATTAATTGTAGTATACTATGTTATATAGTGCGATATATTTTATCAGATAATATTACATCCTATCGGTTCTCATCATCTTTTATGTTCTCGTGGATGATTTCGCTAAAAACGAACCGTGAATTTTACGATGATATAATATCGCGATTATATGAGTGTTAAGTTGGTAATAAAATTTTGTTAATGGTGCAAACAAATTATAAATGTTGAACATCCAACAACTTATTGGGCATTATATGCATCGCCATATTAATGCATCAGAATTGGGAAAACAGACGTAATAAAAAACCGTTTTAAGTTTTATTCGAATGCTGGAGATACCGACTAATTTCCATTTTTATTAATTACATATACATATGTATCCCACGGACATACGTATCATACGAAAAATCACGGGCAGGACTTTGCGCGACAGAATCAGAAACACCACAATCAGAGAGATCTGCGACATCCAAGATGCTGTCAGACGGTGGAGGCAAAGGAAAAGGTACTGGAGGGATCTTGTGGAGCAAATGAACATGGAAATCCAGAGGGAAGGATATTACCTGAAAGGCCCCCCAAACAATGGAAGAGCAGCTCGGAATCCACATCGTAAGAGACGGCAGACTCTGCACAAAAAGGCCCATGCAGTGAAGAAGAAGACATATGATTCCACGCACGGTCTTTATGAGAAGCATCTGACTGTCATCAAGTTTCTCTCGACTACTATGTCTCTGGACAAACACTGTTGCCTGCTACCATTCCTGATGTGTATAGTCTTTGGATGGTCATTTCAGACTTGCCCGGACGTCTGTTATGGTGATATGAGAGACGGTACATGACACATAGGTAATGTACAACTCGGCGACTTGTCCAGGTGTCCATCGCCCATTGACTGTGTCTGATAGGGAGAATATGCCCAGCATAATTCGATCTGCAAGTCGGTATGACTTGAGTGATTAGTGACTGATGCATGCGATCTCTGACTTGCTCTGATTTAGCGTTTTGTTTTTCTTCTTCTACCTACTACAACCAACATACCTATTACCTATATACTTCTACAAAGCGGCGCACAAAAATTGCGTGAAGTGATGGTGTTGTCACGAAACAACGGGTTCACTGCACACAGATAAGTCATAAAATTGTGTCATTCAGAACAATTTTGCGCTCCCGTAAGATTGTTTAGAAGAAGGTCTTACCAGGACAGATCGTTGACGCAATGAAAATTACCCACTTGCATACTTACAATGAGACTCTGATACGATTAATTGCAGCATAAAAGCGACAAGTACTTTCATATTGTAGTAATATTATTCATAGTATGATTATCAATTTATTAACATTTGATTGTAGACTGATAGACCACCAACAAGCGCAGACACATTTATGTCCGACAATAATAAGGAGGAGTGTGACTATTTAATAACAGCAATATTTCAATATGAAAAGATGATAGATCTCATCTCAGAATCCTATGAACGAAATCAATTAATCATGATATTGTATTATGATCGATTCGCGATGCTAGAGAAACGGAAATAGAAATAATTATTTCACCTTCATACATTTATAAAACGATTGATAAAATCAATTATTTGATATCAAATCAGATACTTACTTATGTATTGCAGTATCGTGCCTAAAGCTTTTATGTCAGATACGACGCTGACTTTAGTTTTCTGAAAATTTAAGTGCTATCCACGTAGAGTACGAGTGTTTTTTTACTTGGTCGACCATTGTGATTGACGTACAGTGTTTATGGTAAACTCTTCAGCCCAACACTGAACACACTAAATCAGTAACGTAGACCCAAAAAACGCAAGCTAGGCTCAGTCCTTTCCTGATTGTATAATGTCTTCGAATCTCACTACTGACTTTGATGTCGTACTACAAGCAAGACAAAATAAGCATTCAGCTTTCTACGAAGTGTGAAGAAAAGTATTTGGGTTTGTATTTAAATACTAAATCGTCAGACTTATTTTGCTAAAAATAAACTCGATTTCTCATACATTTCTAATTGAAATACACATTCTTCTTCATTTACTTCGACAAAGTGTTCAATCCTCACAGTTCATACATTTGACTTTTATATATTTAGTCATGTACTCCTAGGTACGCTCATATAAAACTTCAATTCATTCATTTTTAAAGTCGTGAATATTTTGTACATATTATACACATACATAGGTCTATACATTCCTCAGCAATACGCCCATACAGTTTAAGTAATTACATATAGGTTCACCTGTTGTTAAACGTCTAGAAAAAT
This sequence comes from Ceraclea dissimilis, assembly GCA_963576895.1. Classification (NCBI taxonomy): domain Eukaryota; kingdom Metazoa; phylum Arthropoda; class Insecta; order Trichoptera; family Leptoceridae; genus Ceraclea; species Ceraclea dissimilis. The sequence goes on along the minus strand of OY756358.1, from coordinate 19,438,029 downwards.
TCCAAACAATCAAAATATTATTTGTCTATTCATATGAGAATATGGGTTGAGTGGTATCTAATGATTATTAATGATGTGTCTAAACAATGTACCATGTAATGCCTGAAGATAGTCCCTAATCAGCACGAAGAATATCGAATGAGGTCGGACCTTCTGACCGATGGATGACCTCCCGCTGGCTGATCTATGAGGGATCCGACAGGGTCCGTGCACTACCGAGACCTTAAAATGACAGAAGAATATTTTATATAAATTTCATTAGCGTTACAAGTACTTAAGGTTAATGAAAGATGATATGTGAAAACATTATACGAAACAATAGCTCTCATATAAATGTAGTTACCTGTCTATATCCCAACAACATATGGAGTCGCTTTTAAAGTAAACAGTACATAAGAACACAATACATAACCATCCTTCTTAATAAATCTCTATTTGGTTTTTATGAACAAATATCTTTTCTGGTTCACTTTCATTCGAATATTCTACAGAAACGTTCAATAAAAACAGGATAACCAAGGCGTTAGTCTATAAGACTCTTTGAAAAATGTAAATACATGGGATGCTGGCTATATAGTCATTGACTTCTTCAGAAATCTATATTAATTTATCACTAAAATAATAAAGGAACATGAAAATATTCGTACGCACCTACGCAGAATAAGTGCCTCCAATTAAATGTGTTCAGCATTTTATGTATGGAGGGTACCACAACCAATATCATACAATATTCTTGTGGTATTGAATGGATGGATATTACAATAATAATAGATAAAACAACGGGATTATTGTTTGTCAGTGTTGATCACGATCCAGAACACGCATTCATCTTATTCACACCGCATGGGAACGGGGCTGAGTGCAGCCAGATATCCTCAACGTGGTGTTATATAAGGAAGTCATTTAATTTCCGTAATAGGGACTCTTCAGAGATGGTCATTGGAAATGATCATTCGCACCAGAAGATGAAAATCATAGCGCATATTATTACGAGTATTATTGCAGGTATAGTAGTGGGTGTTCACTGTTCACTGTTCATGGGGTCAGAGAGAATACTACAAGGACCTATAATGAGATACAACAACACTGTTATTGATACTCATTAGAGTTTCCATCACAGGAAGCTCATAATATTATACTTAGAAGTATTAGTAGTATGAAAATATAATCACAGCTAGCTACCTTTTTATTTGCCATATAGGAATGAATAACTTTGATATGCATAAAATAAGAGTTCAGTTTCTCTTGGCTCTTTCATCGGCTATGATATATCAAATCTTGAATCAGTCATTTCATTGACAACAGTTTTTCCTGGAACTGAATCATTTCCTGGAGCCAAGAGAAAAAACTGAGTGAAAATTATAAATAAATCATTATTTTACGTGCGTTAATTCATATACCTTCTGAAGAAACACAGGACAGGCAACTGTTCTAAATATTTATTTATTTACATATAAAGTGAAAAATACAGAATGTTACAACAATATCAGACAATGGGCGAACTTATCGCAGTGCTGCGATTTCTTTCAGTTAATCCATAATAAAAATAGGTACCCACACAATTTTCTATGTATATTGTATATTCCTTATATTAACTACCTATTTTCTAGAAGGTTTATTTTCTAGCATTGAATTCCTACGTATCAGTAGTCAATATTTTTGCTACAAAGAAACCCTGACTTTTTATTCACACATTTGTTCGACTCGGAGATCAATATTCGTAACGTAAAAGTAAGTAGAAATGATTTATTATCTAAGTGTTGAGAGTCTTTGGAATATTGATGGTCAATTTAGATGCGTTGCAAGTTCATTATTACAGATTCGCGATCTTCCTTCAAGAGAAAGAAAATGTACTTCAATATTATAATAAAATCCTATTCATTTAACACCTACAAATTTATATAGAAATTCTCACACCTTTCAAAGTGGAATGGAATTATATCAAGAAAACAATTATTTCTCCGTTGAATTCTAAACGAATGCACAAATCTTAAAATTTAATTATTTGTATTCATTGAATAATAAAATTTTATTGCATTCTGGGATAAGACTGAACACTGAATTGGAAAAAAAACTGAATAAAATACACTGGAGAATATCAAAAAACAGCACAAAAATAAGTAGGTTTTTTTTTCGACCACGTTCTCTAATATAGAAGCTATTTTATTTACTGGATCATTTGGGATGGCCCGATCGCCAAAAAAAAAACAGTTTTTCAATCTAAATAGTATAACTTGTTTCTATGATCCTACGCAATGTACAAAACTGGTCTGAGTGGTGAAGCTTTGTAGTATCGCTGTGTTTCATTGACGAAAATAACGGGCGAACTATAATAATAAACACAATCAACATCTAATAAATACGTGGCGCCTGTCCATAGGTATATTTACATACTCGGAACTTATTAATATAATAATATATACTCATAGTATAATAGAATAACCAATAGTCAACATTAATAAAACATAATAATAAGTAATACACGTATATTATTAAGCTCATTATGTACCACGTGCCGCTACTAAGAGCTTACATCTTACAATAATATTACCTACGAGAGTTAGTGTGCGTGTCGTGAATAGTACCTTACCTTGTACTTAGCTTTAGTCGTTACATGTAATTATATTGAAACTATAATACTCATGGTCAGTATGTTCTACGTTAAAATTTTATGACTTTTCCACGTTAATCTATTTATTTATTCTTCTCAACATATACATATAACACAAATAATACATACATCTGCACACAGTATAGTATATAGGTAATTGCCAACCCCACCATGACCTGTATCGGGGGTGACAATTAATCAAAATCAAAATGAATACAGATGTCTTAATGAAGATTTATTCCACAAATGCACAACAAAAAACAAAATAAAATATTATAGTTCTCATTATGACAAAATAATAACATAAAACATACTAAGAAATACTAGGTTGCATATCGGCAGAGTTGGGCACTTAGCAAATTTCTGCAACACACCGAATGGTACGTTACCGTAGAATAGTAAAACGTATTATGGTTAGACTTAACAAAAGATAAGAAGATTTTTATGCGGAAAATTTATAAATACAACGTACATATTATATACCTACTTCTATTGTGACAACTGTATTTAAAATCTACCAAGATATCAAGTGCAATTTCACAGGCTCAAATTTTTATAATTAACTATTTAAATTGTTTTAAGTAACGTTGGAGAGCCGTGAATACGACATGTATGCGTTTTTTTTATTATTATAACTACAATATTTCACTCCCCGACACGAGAGCTTTTAAGCTGAGTCTGAGTGCCAATCTATAAATCTCTCCCCGATCCAGAAAGGCGAACATTAAGAAAAAACAGATTTACCTTAAATAATAAGTTGTAAAATACATTGAATCATTTGTATGAGTTCCCTATAAATTAAAAAAAAATGGTGAATAAAGCGATCACATTAAGCCAGCCGACCATCAGTCATAAGCCTGATGGAAAGTTCATCTTTTGCTGTATATCTTCTGAGATAACTACTTCTTATATACGACTACGACATGTAGAAAAATTCCAACGTTATTATACAAAAAAAAATTGTTGAAATTGAAAATCTCACCCGTCAAGATTGACGAGAACATTATGGTACGTAGCAAATCAATTGATTGCCCACTCAGTGCATTGCATATGAATAATTTGTTACGTACATGCTTTATGTAAGGTAGGTACTATATACTCAATGTACATAGAACTTAATAGGATTAACTCGGAGGAGATATTTGATTACATCGAGAGGTCAAAACAAAGAGTTTATTTAATGTTTCCATGTAAGCAAATTTACTAAACAAATTACTGTTATTATAGCATCTTAAATATTGTAATCATTAAGTATTAAAATAGTATCTATATTATACTGACGTATTATATTTTAGAGAAAACTCAATGTACAAATTGGAAATTAAGTTGTGAATAATGTAGGCTGGGTTAGTTTCTATTTGAACGAAATAATGTCTTAGATTTTTTTATGTTTTCAGCAAAGTAATAATATTTTCTTTAGGGTGAAGCTTTAAAACTTGTTCACTTACTTAATATACCTAGATACTATTATATTGAAGTAATTTCTACCAGAAAATGGGTGTAGTTTAAAATAGACTGGGATAAATTATATTTCCCTAAAACTTTTCCAGTAACACTGTTATAGATAACGTATACTTAGTCTCCGATCTCTACTAGCCGAACTCGAAATTTCGCAAATGGACTGAAGCTTTATTATCAACTTAACTGATGTACAAGAGAAAGAAAAAAGGATAAATAATATAAAAAGTACAATAACAATTTAAAATAAGTACCTAATAAATTACATTCATTTGCCGCACCCATACTTGGATAGTCCCACATACTTAGAGATGATTGAATAGAGCAGGATGAACTAAATAGTACAGATATTTGTTGCGTATCAATACTCGCAGAATGTCTTGTCGAAATTAAATTAAATTTTTAACGATTAAAAAGTTGTTCTGTAATGCGTGTGTAAAATCATTATAATATTGGACAAGGACTTTCCATTGAAATCGGGTTTGATAATACGAGTGCCTATGATTTGGTTGTTGTAATTCTAATAATGTATACAAGTATGTAGTAATGTAATGATACATATCAAGTGGCTCGTAGATCTATAATATGTAATAATTTGTACTGATATCACAAGAATGCGTGTCAGGACAGAATCACATGAGACGAAATCGCATAGAGATTAAACCCACCAAAATGCTCGATATGGATTGAAATATACACATACGAGTAGAATTACCTAATAGCTCAGTCATATTGCAGTTCTAAGTTGGCAAAATTAATATCAGTTTGGATTCTATGCAGGATGATACCTTAGGATGGGGTGTTTCAGAATATCAGCCCCCCCCCCCGTCCACCTGATGCGTTCCCCTGCCCCCCAGAATAGGTCCCCCTACGTGCTTTTCCTCAATTCCAAATTCTCTACAAAATGGATTCAACACATTTCTTGACATGGGAAAATAAAATAATAGGTAATAAAATTAGAAATATGATTTCAAGATGTCTAAAGAATTAGATTTTAGACCGATGAGATTTCGTCCATGTCATTTTGTTCTGTGCGATTTCGTCATGTAACCGGTCGAATGACAGTAATAATATTTGAATACAAGTTAAGCACCTTGTGAATACATTGTGGCCATTGTTACCATATTGTTCCTTAGCACGCGAAGAGGTCATCTTGACAACCCACGAGATGGAAGAATTTAGAACAATAACACTTCAATAAAATAAACTAAAGCCACCTACTCTACACTCAATCTACACCAAATCAGATTGACAAATAAAAAATATGTTATAAATAATATTTATGTAAGTAAATTCCGAACCACTTAGTAACATTGTACCGTATTTTTAAGGTAGGAACTTAAAAGGAGAGATATATCTGTTTACGATTCCATATTTTGGTCAAGTTGTCACAAGTATTGATGAAAAATTTTATTTCAGCTTGTCATCTAGGATTAGGGAGTTGCTGTATAGGAGTCAAAGGAAAAGCAGTTCACCGAGCATCCCAGAATGGTTTGTGAAGTTTTCATATGAGAATGAAGAGAGTTTGAAACTTGAATGACATTTTTCTTAGTATTTTACTCATGTCAGTTGGATAGTGCATAACAATATGAAAAATGTTCCATCAAATATAGATAGGCATTATAGATTTCCTGTTTGTTGTATATTTTTTTTATATTTAAGTACATAAAATTCATATCATTTTACAATATATTTAATACACCATACCATTACTCCATTTTATAAAATCCTAGACTACAATATTATTTAATTCTTCTAGGCCAACACAGTGTCAACTCTGCAATAAAAATAGCATACTAAAAATAACTTAGGTACCATCATGGTGCTATAGATATAGTATGCAATACAAATTTCCAAACATGCAACTGTTCAACTTTTAACAAGGTCGCCAAGAAGACACATCGTTTAAAAATATCAAAACTAATCTTACATTGAGAATAGTCTATGGAGGATGATCGATTTGTTAATATAAATCTAGCTTAAAGCACACACACTTGTAGTTTATATACAAATGAATCTATTTCTGAGACACATTTCTATGAGAAAAATATATTGCCATGCTCTGTCGCCCACAAAGAAAATGTAAAGCTTATTCGCGAAACCATTAATATCAAAATGAGTCTCATCTGTTTGGCCGACATTATATGTATATAACAATATTAATTCAATGGTAATTTTTCATAAAGCACTACAATACGTCTTGTATGGAATGCGACATGACAAATCTATTGTCGTACTTCACATAGCTTTACTATGATAATTTTTATGATTTTCTACTCCATTGTATTATTAATCATAATAAAAAATCAATGAACAGATCAAATTGGAATATTTTCAATTATCTGCATTACCTGTTTCGATGTTCCGGATATCGAAACCAGACAACATTGAATAATTTGTAATAGCGAAAAATCTAATAAATTTATTAAAATAGATTAGTATTTTCAATTATCTATCTGTATTACTTGTTTTATGTTTAAGATGTTTTGTATATGAAAAAAATCATAAGACTGAAGAGCTCTAATCTTTAATAGATTAAAATATAATATTTTCGATTATCTCTACAGCGTTCTGGATATCAAAACCAGACAAAAATAAAAAAGAGTGCATACGAATTTGGGATTACAGTTGTGCGAAATTTCAAGGTTGTTGAACATTGGGTAGTTGGGTAGATATTTTCAGCAACCCTATTCATATGCTACCATATGCTACTAGCTACTATATATTTACATCATCACATGATCATCACCATCTACATATCTATTTATATTTTCAGCAACCCCATTCGTATGCTAGTTTATATTTACACTATCACCATCTATGTGAATTTTCATAAAAGCTACTATTTATATTTTCAGCACCCCTATTCATATGCTAGTAAATACTTATACTATCACCATCTATGGGAATTTTCATTAAAGCTACTATTTATATTTTCAGCACCCCCATTCATATGCAAGTTAATATTTACACTATCACCATCTACCGTAATTTTCAAAGAAGCTAGATGTCATATTTTCAGCGACCCTATTCATATGCTAGTTTATATCTACACTATCACCATCTATGGAAAGTTCCGTAAAAGTTTAGGTTAAAATGACCTATCTTTATTTTTTAAACTAACAGTAGGAATCTCCTGTTAGAAATTCACGCATCTTGTTGTAATGATTCAGTGTTGCAATAACCATTTGTTTATTCTATGTTCAAAGTGCACTTCACCTCTTAACGATGCATGTTGAAATACACGTAATTTGATGATTTAACATTGATGCATTCATCAATTCAATTATCATTTGTTGGAATTCAGCCATTGACCACATTACCTGTAATTAATTAACAACCAAGTACGATTCGTCTCACCCAATCCCTAGGTACTTTTATAAAACCATTTTCATTTATTTACATAACAAAAATATTACCTAGGCATATAAATAAGAAAATTTTGCAACATTATTTTAATGCTATATAATGTTCACCAAGCCTATACTTATGAAGATTACTGCCTGATGATGAGTTAATGCGATTGTTATTATTTCATAGTGAATTAATCTCCCCTGTTATATAAAGTTAACATCTTCATCTTGCGTCCGCAGTAACGGATTATCTTACACACAGTTTCCAAGTCTCCATACTGGTCATGTCATGACTTAAGAATTCATCATCACATTGTAATAATGGAAGTTATATTTCAACATCTTCCTTAACACCACCAGTTGTATGACACGGGGTCAATGTCTAATCTATTTTCCTAGATATCTTTATAATATCATTATTGTGCAATATGCTAATACACATAGAGTGCGTACAGTCAATGATTAAAAATAAATTTAGTCTGATGATGGTGTGTTTACTATTTAATACTGCCACTTTCACATACTGCGATGCTGTAGTCTCCCCATCTCCGTAATGTCATGCACCCTTCTTTTTGGTGGGCATCACACTAGCCTTATCGATGTAATATTGATCTCCAGCTCAATAGGTATACCACTTGTCCATATTTCGTGCGACTGTCGGGCTATGTGACCTGTTTACTGTTCAGTGTACAACAACATTTGAGTTCTAAAATAATTCTAATTATCACATACCTAATAAATACTGATAAATTGCAATTAAAACAGAAATCTAACATCAAGTTGATTATGAGTATTATCAAGTATTTTTGCATTGTGTCTATGGAATAGTAGTTGGGAAGGTAGTTACTTAACTAATTCGTTCCAAATCACTAAGTTCGTATGAATATTCTTCTTAGGCAGCAATCGTGATATGATCTTCCTCCACTATCGTTTCCCGTATCTGTACACACTCCATCCTCCAGGCAACATCAGGAATGGGCCTTCCCTAATATGGTTCTCAGGAGCATGACCGTACGATACAGATTGTTTAACACCTCACGATGTTAATACGTATTTTGAAAAGATATTATATCTTGAACTAATAATGCATCAATAATATACGTAACTACTTTAAAAGACTTGGGTAATATAATAAAAAGCAAATCTACGAACATTTTACTCTCTTATGAGTTATGACTGTTCATGTCTATTAAATTACCCACGTAATGGAAGTTCGGCTTCTTAAGAGTATGCATGTGCATACTGACATTTCAAAAATTTCTATAAACGGGAAACCTTATATCTCGACAACCGTTACTAAATATGCTTTGGAACAAAATAGGGAAGATGCATTGAACCTTTATCTAGTGGATAACCGAAAAAGTTTTTTTATATCTTGTATAAATTTCCCAAAAAAAATGTGTAAACACCTCTGACCTTTTTTCCGAAAAAAACCCTATTTTTACCATTTTATCATGCGATTGTTCACGCGATTATAACCTTATCGCCGTGGCAAACGACTGTGACGTCATTCTTGGTACCAAGCCCTTAACTACCCAACCTTTTGTGAAATTTTTCTGGGCTTGTACATGAGATTATAATATAAAAAAGCAGAGAAAACTATTATCGTAATTGAAATGGATCAAGTTTTACAAAAAGTGAGAACTTTATTCTCATACATTGTCAGTATTATTGATGGAACTGATATCTCCCTAGACTGAATTATATCTACAGGTAGATAATTGTGGCGCATGGCGTCATGTCATGACTTCATCATGCTGTCATGTCACTTGTCATTAAACGCTTGTGATAGAGAAATGTTCGTGTCAGTGAGGAGTGGTCGCTGGAAAACAACTTGAATCAACTATCTATCAACTAGACCATAGATAATATATTGCACTTTAGCGGATTCATAATATGTCACAATGTATTTTCTGCATCCAAGCATTTTATCGAGACTATCCAACTCAATAATCTGTATTATAATTATCGCTCACTACGGAAAAGTTGAAGTCAGAGTGCTGGCCATCCACTTGTAAATTTTCGTAGAACAGATCTAAAACAATGAAATAAAAAGGCAGGAGAATGGTTGGGACATGTGGAGAGAATGAACGATGAAAGGACAACAAAGAAAATTTACCTGGGTGAAAGAAGAGGTGTAAGGAAACGCGGCCGTCCAAGAACCACATGGCTGGACCATGTTGACCATACACTCAAGGACGGACGTGTTTTGAGTAAAAGTAATCTTAGAATGTGTAGGTATAAGGAATTGCATGAATGTGACGGAAACCCGAAGTGTGTGTTAGGATAGAAAAGTCTGGCGAACCGTTCTCTCTGCCTACCCCGCAAGGGAGGTGGCGCGAGGGTATAGTATAATAGTATAGTAGAGAAGAAGTACTGAAGCGATCCACAGCCGTAGATATATCTGTCGCTGGGTACTACGAGTATAATATTTGATCCACATAATAATTTCTCAACAATAAAAAGTACACTTAATCCATACGCATACCGTACTTTCTAACCCTCCTATACGTATGGATACTAGATGTTTTTCACGATTATCTCAGTTTCAACTTTGTTGCTTACGACGGAATTATGCAGAACCCATTTTAATGAATAGATATTTTAGCGATTGGCTCACCACAGTGAAATATTGCTTAATATGATTATTATTTTTATGCAATACTTTTGTGACAATATATTCAAATATGTTTATACACCTACTCTAGATTTTTGACCAATTGTCTTCATTACTGTAGGTATAACATTATTTAGAATGTAACTACCAGTCTGTATATTATAGACTTATACTACAGATGATTTCCTCTAACTTGGCCACCGTGCGGACGTTAGCTGCAAGTGGAGTTGCAACATTGTATTGTTGGTAGCCCTGATTGTCGAACCTTGTCATAAAACCTGTCAAGTGTCCGCAATATTCTCACATTGTATCTTTTACAAGTAATGTACAATGCCGAAAATATTACAGAGCGGCGCCAGTGCGAGTTGGATAAAGAAAAAATACTCCGATAATCCCTTTAAACCGCCATCACAAGTTAGAAAAACAATGTTGCCAGTTTATCCAAAACAATCCAAAAATTGCCAATTTTTTTTAAACAACAGTTCTGAAATATAATTTGAAAGTAGCGGAAAAATATAAGGATATCTTATTATCAGATCAAGCAACACTGAACCAAGTTTGCACCAGGGGATTTCTATAACGAAATGCATTATAGTATTGTGTGTGCGGTGTACATCAGTATACACTTTATTGAGATTCAGTAGAAGTAAGGAGGTACTTGAACGGTACCTACTTGTAATATATCTAATAATATTATTGTTTTCCATCCTCACCACATCTCTGTTGGTGGTAGAACCGTAGAGATCACAATATCACCCACACACTCAGTTGAGGCAATATTTCTATTAAAATTATCGCTTTAGAATTATTATTACAACGTAATGTTTTCATGTTTGTTCATTATTATAATAATAATACATAATGAAAAGTAAAAGACAACATGTATTCTAGTGGCGAGAGGAAGAACTAAAAATGACTGTTTTTAACTTCTGACATTTTTTATTGAAGGAAATTCTTCATTTAGTTCCAAATCGTGATTGGTTACACTCACAGCTCTTGAAAATATTGTGTAGAAATAGAATCTTTATTCTTCCTTCCTCCGCACTCTCCTCAATCTCTCCCTCTTGAGAAACTAAACTTCGAAAAATCTACACCATATATTTCTCCACAGAACTTCATTCTACCATGTTTTAGGGTAATTGTTGTCTAAAAATTTCGTTAGATAATAGAAATATATATAATAAAGGTCCAAAAATATTGAAATTGCTTGGATACTTAGCAAAACTTCCATAAAAACTTCCAGGGTAGGTAAGTAGATATTTAAAGTCACAACTCTGTATACTTACCTACATTCAGAATCACTGTATCTATGTATGTTTTAGGAGCTAAAATAGGGTTTTCAATGTCGTATATGTTTCGTAATACTATTTTCTTGAGAAAATTATACCAATAAATATGTCAATTTTTTTCATCGACCTGACTAGCGATCACAGCGCCACCAATGCGAGACATGATTTTTATAACTAAATTAGTTTGGTATACTATAAAATCAAATTATAACATACATAGACACCTGAATATAGGTACCTATCTGATAATATTGTATTCCGAGTCACACAGGTAGGTATACATACCCAATATTAATATCATGAATATGTTATTTTAATTGCAAGTTTCAATCTTTGTTTTAGATGTAATTAAAAACCCACTATTAATTTCCACGTCCACATTCTATTATCTCCGTACAACATGCATATAGCATAACATATTATTACATTAAATAATGAATTACATAATGCTTTAAAGGTGTTTATCATTAATATAATTTCTATTCATACACAGTACACAGTACATATCCACTATCTATGTGTTTAATTCAGTATTTCATTTGAGATTTTAAGGGGAACGCGAGTTCGCAATATAAGCGCCCGCAAGAATACTGATATTTTTAAATTACTTATTTTATTTTATTGTAGCTATTCACCCAAACCCCAAGGTAGACACAGCGTTGGCAGACCCAAGCTCAGATGGTTGAAGGACGGTTGAAGGAGTGCAGAAGGATGCACAAGTGGTCGGCATCGGGGACCGGAGGAGCACAGCCCAGGACAGGGGGGAGTGGCGACGACAGCTGGGGGAGGCCAGGGTTCACAACGGGCTGTAGTGCCAATGATGATGATGATTCACTTTATTGCAGATACAATATTATTATACTAACTAGCAGAGAGTGCGAATTCGCGAAATTATCTTCCCTAAATGTCTACTGCCCCAGAACAGACTCTGGCCTAGTGGGGCAGTACAATTTCCCATGTATCTTGTTGTCTTATGTATGTTTATTTTGTATTTTTTTTTGTATTTATATATTATGAGTGTGTATATGTATATATATCTTCATTCATTCATTCATTCAACTATATCTAGGTACCTTTTCTTCCTATAGAAATATTATTATGATTAGAACCACTTTTTTTATTTTAGCAGATAACGCAAGTTCTCGATGTAGCCACCAAAGGGCTGTTTTAATATACGATGCCAGCTCTCTTTTAAAAGTTTAGATTATAAAATAAACTATTAATATTGCACGTACATAATACATAGTGAAATATGAATAGGTGTTATATATTATTTACCTTTTACACTTTTTTATCAATTTATATCCAAAACTAGAGATTTCTAAAGGATCTTGCCTTAAACGAACTTGGCGCCTCCTTATTGGGAAAACCCTGATGTCTCAACCGTTTCGTAATAAAATAGGTTAAAATAAAAAATATCTAATTACGGTTTAGGTTCGCAAATTATTTAAATTATTTATAACTGATATTATAATTAAACAATACTATATTTTTTCTTTGCCTAGTTTTTACCTACTATTCTCATTTGTAAGCAGACAGCCAAACAGCAATATCATAATACTTGTAATATATGGTCCCTGAAAGCAGATACCACTTGTATAAAATTTCTCATATTTAAAATATCGTAGGCTAAAATGAAATTAAAAATGACAAGATTTTCATAAATAAAATATTTATTTTTAATATACGATGCTTTGACAAGTGTCGATATTATTGTATAATTTAAATAAGTATATTAAATTGTTTATTTTATACGTAGAAAATCGTCGTAAAAATACAAATTTAAGTAATAGATTATACATAGTAATAATATGAGTGACAATATTATGTAATGTTGAAGATTCTGTATGGAGGTAACATGTTTTCGTAAACGATTAGACAATAAAATAAATAAACAAATTGTTATTTGTAATTTCGTATCGAATTACATGTGTGAGCTGTAGTTTAATTCGACATTCCAACATGAGTATAATGTGTAACCTGCTGCGATATTATGACGTCACACCACAGACTAACATTAGTTGACACATTGAACCACACGTCTAATTTGCATCCTGAATATTTGACATGGTGACCTCCCATAATGGTTATGATTTCCTTCATTATAACAAGAATTAGCAAAAACACCTGTTGCCTTGCAATAGCTTTTTATAGTGGTTGAGATTTGGTTTGCATATCGCTGTGAACACCTCAAAAAGACATGGTCATTCTCAGACATTTATTTATTTAAGTATACAATGGCCAACAGAGTTGCTGATAAAATATTTATACAAAAAAATCATTAAAATCTACGTGGAGCAATTCCTTTTATAAACCAAGAAAATAATAATAATTAATAACAAATACAGGCAATCGATGGAAACACTAAAAAAGAATTTGGACAAGTTCACAAAGAAGGGAGGGGAAGGAATTAGGTATCGGGAAACAGGACATTTACACATTTGAACCAACAAGATAAATAGGTGGAATACTCCCTAAATAATAAATACTACTAAATCCCACTTTCAAGGTAACCAAACTAGGGCGATCATGCGTAAGGTTTTTCCACAGCTACAAGGAGAAACAGGCTCATTGGTATGGGTTATATTCATCAACTGTGATTAGTTTGTTCTCGGAAAGTTAGTTTTTTTTATTTATTTATTGCAGATTATTTTATAAATGATAGATGTGGTGCCTAATCCAAATGGATTTTTGGCTATATGCTTATTCTAACTTAAAATTAAATACTCTTATTATTCTATAAATGTCCCCGCAACACCACCGTTCGTCCAGTCAGTCGTTAAGTCTTAGACCAGTCATTGTGGATCGGAGGATACCAGGTGGTTCTTAAGTAGTTCTTTGAACTTGCTTTGAACGTGGATTATTACTGAATAAATACATATTTTCGCAAACCTACTGTTTAACAATCATTGCAATTAATTACAACAAAGTAATTACCTCTACGTAATGCTAAAGGACTATGTTTATTATCTCTTGTAATAGGAGGTATCAACACATATAACGTATGTATCAGTTAAAATTCATATAAAAACAGCAGTTGATAAATAAATACTGCTGTTGATAATTATTTTATTTTATTTATATTTATTTTTTTATTTTAAAGAATATACGGCGCAAGGCCACTAATACACTAAGCTAACAGATGAAAACACCAAATGAACACATGAAAAAAAAAAGCATGGCAAAAAAACAAACACTCAACAACTCGCTCACACCCATCACACACACACAGACACAACCGCAAAACGAAGACAGATACATGAAAGCACAAGCAAAATAAAGTTACATATATGAAAGCACATGCAGCAATAGAAGTAGTATTTAGGTGCAATAATATTGGTAAATCGGTGTTTTCATTTGATCATGATCGGATGCATTTCAAATCGATTGCACTTAACGTTCAAATTTGTTAATCAAACCATAAAAGATAATTTATTATTCATAAATCCATAAAAGCACCTTCACTATAGACAGAGAACAATTAAAAATACCTTCATTGAGTGGGATAAGAGTTTCTTATCGACACATTAAAAGCTTCTCTTGGCCTACACATATTGATATTCAATAAAGCATTTTCACTAAACAATACAACTATGTAACTGACTATTGTGATGAAGACATGATATGATGAATTATAGAAAATCTATTAAAATTGATACTTGAAACGATCATGAAATCTAAAAGATTGCATATCAAATAGTGCTGTTTCTAATCCTACATAGGATAGTGGTGAAACCAATAGACCCATGTCTTTATTTGCAAGGATTTCTATTGCCAAGGCCTTATGAGGTCCAAGTTTCACAACTCTCCATGTCTGAAACTTTTCGTATAGATTTGTTATTCGTTTCTTTAAAATTTATCAAATTGTAAAAACAAGGCGTCCTCTTGCAAAAATTACCCACCACGTTTGGATTGCTTAATTATAAGCTCATCTTCTTGAACCTTTCCTATCAAAATTTATTGATCATATTATTTTGTAATCTCTAGATACTGTATAGTTTGATTAGAGTTTATGCATCCGGTGTTTCAAGCCACTGACTCTCTGAGCCATGATGCTCTTTTACACTATTTGTCTTTTTAGGTAAGTACATAATCCCGAATTTATTATTTTAGAACAGTGTGATTCTCGGGAAGCATAGTGATAAATTGCCATCAAATAAATACTATGAAAATATAATATCTTGAAATGCTTACACATGAAAACATCTTTCTGGAAGATGCATTGTAGGAGCGCCCACGTTGTTTTATTGTTTGTTTAAGAAACAGTTTAATAAAACATGTGGAGGGAATTTATTAATATGTGTATTACTAATAACTAAACACTTCTTCCACCCACCGGAACGAAAGTCATCATATGAGAAAATAATAAAGAAAATATAACAAATGTTAAGCGAAAAATAAACAAAATGCATAAACTCAATAAACACATTAAAAAAACAATAATACACCCGTCAATATGTTGCTATACTTTCACCAACACAGTGATGTTACAAGGCTTCGCCACTCAGGAGTCAGGACGGCTTCGTTTGGTATTTCTACTCTTCTGTTCTCGTCCTTATTACAACAGTTCACAGTAAAAAAAGTTTTTCCTATGTTGAAAAACACCACTCTAAAGTTGCCCTTTTTTCACAAAAACGTTATTAAAAATAGATAACCAAACATTATAACAACGACACCAGGTCATTTTTTTTTTCTCAAGAACAAATGAGCTTCTCATTAGGAGTTTTCCACCTTCTTTGCTTTGATAATTTGGATGGTCTTGGATATAATACTTCCCTGCATTCCACCATAATGACATTTGAATGTACGGCATCTGAGATAATTCATGGAAACCTGATCCTTATGAATGGAATACCCCCACGGTGTACTGGACACCTGTAAATGTACCTTTAGATTATTATTGTTAATATTTACAATAGAAATATCAAGATAACAATGAAATAGTCACTTTTCTTACTCGAAAAATGAAACATCATAGCATATGTTACGAGTCATTTCCATGTTGAAAATATGCACACTAATTTACTTAATACTATTTTCATCAAATTCAATTTTAAAAAGTTTATTTAGGCATTAGCATACAATTTCTACTTCATTTAAGTGTTTTATTTAAATGCTAGGTGTAGAATAGGTATGTCTTTCAATCGGTATATAAATGTCTAGCGTAAAAAGCTTTATGTCAAGGCGTTCTGTCCTCTAGCTCTACCCCGCAAGTGGCGTAAGGGAATAAATAGGTGTAATAAATGTAGGTACTTAAAAATATGTGCATTTACCTAGCTAAGAATGCTTGATTTCAAAATTGAATATTGCACTCGTTCAAAATAGAAAACTTACTGTTCATAAATCAAATAAGTTTAACTGGGTTTATTAGGGCTTAATATTTCGTATTTCTCACTTTAATTCCTAGTGAGTGTAAAATAATTCACACAAATATTCATAGATCAGTTATTATGTACATATAAGATTCAGCATATTATACAACTCTTGTAATGCACCTAAATTATCCGTGAGATTACATTCAAATTCACAATAATAAGATAGAGAATGATAATATTATTAAACTGTTGTTATTCTAGTTTTATTAAATCATGATTTGTACGAATGAACATGCATAATATTCCTAATATTGGTAAGAAATGATTTCATTACATAGTGATTATATTTGATCAAAATCACCACCATGGAAGTGAGCCTAACCAAACCATTCAATGAAAATATTCAAACACTTTAAACATTGTAGGATTTCTAATGCAATTCTTCATCACACTGAAAGATGTGCCTAGCCGCTTCCTCTAGGAAGCCTTCTTTCTGTGAAATTCACTCAATATCATGACTCCTTCTGATTTCCGGGTGAATTATGTGTTGTTTTATATTATTTTCTACCGATATATTAAGTGGATTTATTCTGATTTTAGGTGAACCGTGTGTTGATTTATTTTGACACCAGCAAGAGTGTCAGAACGTCAAAAATCAGAAGCAATCGTGTCAAGTAATCACGTTGAAAATCTTAAACAATACAATTAATACTTTGAGTGACTAAGATAAGAGACTTCTTCAATGTGTATAATTCTGGTTTTTACTCAAACAATTTACTCATATGAAATTTAGTAGAGTTATGAAGCAGTTCGATTTTCTGCATTCTCAAAAATCCACGGCTCCTTAGCCAACAATCGTCTTTCAATAATCGTGCTTTTGTATAAATTAATACAAACGAATATAATATGAACAATCTTATTGCTTGTATTGTTATATTTGCAGAGATACAACTCTATTCCCACGATCAATTTGAAAACTATAGGTGATTTTTCCACACTTGTAGCGACGAAATGATATAGTATCGATAGTATTATTATTTATATGAATTACATAGTCACTTTGCGGATCACGTATCCATAGCTTCATAGACAAAGTGCAAATTCCCTTTATTATATTGATTTATTTATAACTCGTATTTAGAAATTTAGAGATAAATTTAGGTAATAGGTATGTTACATCATATCTTCATCTCATCTCATACGTTCGGGTTGACTGTAAGATATTGCTTTTGCAATAAGTCCGCCTTTTGGCACACTGCCTTGTCTTGTTTTTGTTACTATACATTCTCGTATTTACTGGCCAATAAAGATTTTTTTTTATTTACGTTATTATACAAAAAAAATATTGTATAAAATAATACAGTTCAGTTCGTTATCTTAGGAAATAATAACTATTTATAACAACTTCAACTGTAGAATACAGAATCAGACAAATCATACAGAACTGTTCATACTAGGGCGAACTTATCGCAATGCAGCTATTTCTTCCAGTTCACCCATTTATAGTGTATACACTAGTAAATACCTAATATCTCTAATAGTTTCTAATTCTATTTCCATTTCCAATTGTTACGACAATCTAACATTTCTTTTAAATAATCAACAACGGCACGTCACAAGACAAGATTCAGTTTTTAATTAAACGCTATAGTTTTCTGTAATGTTTTGTTATTAGTAACATGGGTTGTTATAACATTATGTCAGCACGGAATATAAATTGTTAAGCAAAGTCTAAATATTGAATTTCCATACACGGTCACGTGAAGATAAGGATTCAAAAAATCTCGTCACGGATTTAGGACAATAAGAAATTATACGCCCGTATTAATAATTCTGTAACAAGGCTATTAGAATGCTCTTATACCAACCCTACAAATACCTCATTGTTTATACGAAAACATGAGAGAGTTATTTCAAAGTCTTTGAATAGTATAGGTACCTATACCTTCCTACAATAATTAAAACTTGATAGAAATTGAGGATGTTGCCTTATTTCCTTTTTGCCATGTTGCCTTATTATAGAAATATCGCCCGTACATCGCTTACTGAAACATATTCATGTGGAGCGTGTGGTCGTTTTCCAGGTTTCTATGCCTCCTCCCATAGCTTTATTGTACACAATGGTAGTATTTGGTTTTGACTATCGACAAGACGCAAGCAAACAGAAAACCCCACTGGAAGAAGATTACCCGGAAGGCCACCCAAGTGATGGAAGGACAGCTGGACCTCCTCATCCCAAGACAGCCCAATCGTCACAAACATGTCACCCGACCTAATATAAGAGGAAGAAGAAGTAGTAGTATTTGGATGGTCACTATTACAGGCCTAGCGTGACATTTGGTGCCTCCAAGATTATATCGCCGCTCGCTTTTTACTTTGACTTAAGCGACAGAGGGTCAACTTTTCAGGAGAGCGATTTAAAGTTAAAAAAAACAGGAAAACCCTGATAACTTTTTTATTTATGAACCGATTTAAATAAGTTGTATGGGGGTTTTGTTCATGAATTTTTTTTTTATTTTTTAGTATATAATGTTTAATAAATATAGTCTCTTTTGTGTGAGTTAGATGGCGCTTAATGCCTTAATGCCTTAATGCCTAACCTGATATTTAGTATAATTCGAAATTTATTAATTCAAAACAAGTAAATGGCCACTTTCCTTAAAATCATGAAAATTCAAAATGACTAACATGCCATTTGTAATCTTCCTCCAAAAAAACAAAATGACTTACACGTCATTTATATATATTTTCTAATAATTCAAAATGACTAACACGCCATTTTTACTCTTCCTCAAAAATATCAAAATGACTAACACGTCATTTATATATTTTTTCTAATAATTCAAAATGGCTAATAGAACTTTTTATGACAAACTGTATCAAGCAGAATGTCTAAATTAGCACTTTAAATAAAATCGTTATAATTCAAAGTGATTAATGCAACCATGTTTTCCAAACACTTCCAAGTTAAAATGGCTAACACACAAACTCTTGTATTTTATAAAAAATTTGGTGAGTAATAAAAACTGAAGATCAATGTCTTGGAACTCTACGTATTCATCTTCATATCTGTTTCAAAAAAGAAGGAAAGTAATTTTTTTTAAATATATTCTTTATAAATATTTCTTAAATAATATATTCTAAATAGGTATATACGTTCGCGCCCATCGCACACAAAAGCAACACGTGTATTGACAATGAAGTTGTTAGTTGAACGACCGATAATAATATTTTCAAACCTTATAATTCTGTTTCAAACATTTTGTCTTAAACGACGACAGATGTACCAAATATCAGCTATTGTTATAACCGCAAAAATACTAAAGTGCAAATTCAATTATAAACAATTACTAAGAATGATTAACGCATTACATAAAATTAAAAAGTAACAATCTACTGTGACTAATGGCCATTTTTATTTAATTCAGTATTTAGTAGAAATGACTTAAAAGACATGAAACGACTAATATCCAAAATTCAAAAAGTCTAAACGACAATTTAACATTATTTAGTATCATGTAAATGTGACTCAACGTATGACATGTTTAGATTTAATATTATACGATTTGACTAAAGTGCATCTGTCTAAATAATTTTGATAAGTCAAAAAAGCTAAAGCGCCACTCGCATTGTTTTATGTGTTAAGTTTGTTTTTCTTATAAACCAAACATTCATCAATTGTGAAAATTTTGCAAAACAAAGCGCCATTCGCGAATTATAAGTTGTAATTTTCGTCGCTTTACCTATTTTTTGAAAGATAAAAGTTGGTTTTTCATTTGACTAAACGACCAAAAAAGCTCTCTGATTGACCTTGAACTTGGACCATTCGACGCAGCTCGTCGAGACGATTCCAATGATATATATAACTAAGTGGCGCTTAAGTCAAAGTAAAAAACGAGCGGCGATATATTGCAGACAATACTGTCGTTAATGTGCAGTAAATTTTGGGTTTATTCCGATTGCTGGGTTTTAAATAAAATCATCGAATTATATCCATCTAAATCTCCGCTGTATCATTAAGTAACAAACACTTCCTTTTATAAATATAGTCTTCCAAACGTGCTGTGTGATATAAAGAAAATTAATATAAGTAATAAGAGTACTTTGTATTATAAAGGAGTTGGTACCTAAGTATGTACGAGTATTACTAACCTGAGGGTAAATTCAGTAAATATACATTTAAATAGAAATAAATACAATCGTAATGTCAAAGGTCTCCAGCACCTGGTAAATGTTTTGATCCCATTAACTACTATATAAGGATGAACAGTTCATTACGGAAACAACAACAACAATATAAGGGAACGATATCGATTACTGGGTGTTCCTTATGGATAATAATGGAATTAAATCAATTACCTACTTAAGTGTTTATCTCCTATAAATATTTAATGTTTATAAAGTTTTGAGTATATTCGTATATCTTCAATAAGAAATCTACCTAATGGGCGTTGTATCTTCAAATGGTACAGTCAGATAATACCAGCCTGTGACTAACTTATTTACATTATTTTCTTTTACTGTTAAAAGTACTTTTGCGTTAACATGGAATTATACAGAATGACGACAGGAAACGGGAGTCACTGACGTGGTTCTTAAGGTCGCCAGTTGGACTGGCCACATAGCACGAACATCAGATGCTAGATGGACTGAAAAAGTTCTCTGATGGCGACCAAGAACAGGACGAAGAAGCGTTGGTAGGCCCCAGGCAAGGCGGTCGGATGACATAAAGAAGGTTGCCGGGGGCGGATGGATGCGGTCGGCACAAGATAGGGAGCAGTGGAAGTCTAAGTTGGAGGCCTATATATGTCCAACACTGGGCGCGAGAAGGCTGAGAAGAAGAAGAATATACAGAATGACATCTGAAAACTCTCTATTTCATCCTCCAATGACCAATATTCTGGGTAGTTTACTTTGCCTTCTGACGACGGTATAACATGTTCGATAGTTGTATTAAATACTAAATAGGGTACCTACAATTACCCCTATCAACGAATGTTTTTCAAAAACACATTTTTCTGATTTAAAAATAATTTGGAACATTTAAGTTCTAACAAACATTCTCATCTTTTCTACTTTTCCATGTTTTTATTTTTAAAATGTTATGTAGGATACCTAGTCGACCTAGTCTGGAATAATTAATGGATAAATTTCAGCTGACGTTAATATACGTATATTTCATGATATCTAACAATAAAACGTTCAACTTTGCAAAAGTCATTTTCCGGAAACCGGTGGTTTAAACCAATGTTACGTGATCTAAAATACGCCAATAAAACTCCACTCTGGAAGTTGGTGAAAAAACTATTACTATATTTTTGAAGACGGATATACAGACACGTACCTAAGCCTGGCCACACACGTCCCGAAGTTCAGTTCCGGATTCGACCGTTTTGCAAAAAAGTTCCGATCAAAACCTCTCTCTGAATTCAGCGTCACCCCGATTTTAAATTCAGAAAGAAGTTTTGGTCGGAACCTTTTTGCAAAACGGTCGATTCCGGAACTGAACTTCGGGACGTTTGTGGCCAGCCTAAAAACGTGTATAAAAATAAGATAAGTCGAATTTACGGTACTATGCTTAAATAAAATAGTAATAAAATTTAATATGGCAGACATCTTGATGAACTGTAATGACATTATTATTGCGCAATACCCGGAAACATTGTCTGATTGGCCAATAGTGGCTACCGTCTGCTTCATCGACCAATCGATGACCTCTGACACCCGGCCCTTTAGTCCTACTGGCCCCCCGCGAGCAACAAGCGCATGTTATCAATATAGTACATAATACTATTTCTCCTTTTACGTATAAAGTAGTAAGGTATTATAATAGTGTTACCAAACGTGTCTTTAGTAGGCCTCTTATAATTTTCATTATCAAATTTCTTTGTTTGAATTTGATATTTTTTCGATATGATGATGAATGATTAATGGACCATCGATTCAACTAGCAATATATTGTTGGGTTCGGGTTGACTGTAAGATATTGCTTTTGCAATAAGTCCGCCTTTTGGCACACTGTATTGTCTTGTTTTTGTTGTTGTAGGTATATATTTACTGGTCAATAAAGATTTATTTATTTATATTGAGGTGGTCTCAAATATACCACTTAGTTTCCAGTTTTCCGATCTATTACATCTTCGAGGGTTCTCTTCAGACGCGACCCTTTATTTACCTTTTATTTGTACCAGACGGCGTCCACTATGACGTTTCTATCACTTCCTCCAGTATGTGTATCATAACATATTATAAGGGAGATTTTCATAGTGCAGGCAGTTGCTATTTTCTATACATTTCGCTCACTTAAACTAAGTATTAAAACTAAATATTCTTGACGACTACATCTGCATGGTTTCTTAGGTTATGCTTAAAAACTTCGTCATTTGTGAAATTCTTCATACTTGGTATTGTCCACGATATATATTTAGATTCGTCTACAGATACTGATCTTCTTCACCATACGTGTCCTGGGCAGTGCGAAACAGCTCCTCCACAATTCTGATTCCGGTCCACTGCCGAATGTTTCGAAGCCAGGATAGCTGCTTCCTTCCGACCCTTCTACGGCCTTCTATCTTCCCCTTCATAACGAGCTAGAGAATGGAGTATTTTTCTCCTCTAAGGACATGGCCAAAATATGTTTTACGGGGCTTTATTGTGTTGGACAATAAATTGTCTATTAGTATTAGCTCTACGTAATTTTTCAGTGTTGGACGGCAGATGCTGATAACTAGGTACTTTATATTTTTTAATTTTTTAAACTAATTTGCCTAGGTGTGGGTACTTATACAATTAACATACTGACGATTTCTACTCCACTTCTTTCTTATAATCTACACGTTTTTCAATCCATTATTATTGTTGGTATTATAGTTCTGTATAATACTCGCATTTGCAACATTCGAATTAATATTCAGTATGTGCTCACCTAAATAAATCACTGATGCTGTTTTATTTATAAGACACATTAACAACAATATAATACAGAAATAATGGTCATTGTAAACATTATCACAGCAGGTTTGTTGCTTGTAGTGTCAACACAGATAAACAGAAATCACCAGCAGGAATATTTAAGGAACTTATGTCATAATAATAAACATGATACATCCAATATACTTACTTACCTACATTATAATATTAAGTGCATTCTGATATCGAAAATTATAAATACTTACACTCCAATATAATATTCTTACCAGCACTACATGTAATTTAGAGGCGACATCATATTACTGCTGGCAGTATTTTTTGTTACATTTTTTTAATAGCTGCTACGTGTTTTGACAAAATCAGTTTATCTTAAATTTTTCTAAATCCATGGATTCTGTGACATGCTAATTTTAAAAAGGTGACATCTGCCTTACGTTAAAGTGAACAAAACAAATTATTGTAATATCACAGAAGTTTATTAATTATAGTTATGGGATAAATTATGTTGGTTGCGAAACTTAAGGAAGGGGACTGCGGAAAATCCAATTTCCAACGCGCGACAGCATTCATAGTCGTACAGGAAGAATTACTTAGCTGAATTGAACGCTAAATTTTAAGGGGACTTATTGTGGTACAGGAAGAAAAAACTATAATTATTTGTTGGAAAACATATTGTTCTTCGGTGCGCCTAACAGAATAGATACGAGTACAATTGAATTCAAGTAAAATTAAGTATATGTGTATCGTATAAGTGGTATTTACGTACCCGTCATCACATATTCTCAATTACCGTGTATAGCAAGTAGGAAGATAATCTAAACTAGTTTGAATGTAACACACCCTATTACTCAACAGAAGTCATATTCATAATGATTATTACAATACATTTACATACAAAGTAAGAAAAAATCCATTGTGTTCGAAAGAGGGCGGTGTAATATGGCGTACCTCTTTTCGGCACCATTTATACCTGACTCAGGTGGAATGCGTTAGTTTAACATAAATTAATAAATAATTATATAAAGCTAAGCAAGTCTTTAGTCTCTTGTATTGCCGTAACATATCTAATTCATATAATGTAAATATTATCCGCATTGTGTGGAGCAAACGTATTTGTTACACGGTTCTTGTGTGGGAAGACAGAATATTAAGACTTTTTGTGAACGTGTATTGTAATTTTGTGATACCTATTTATGTCACTTATTTTTTTACAAAATTAGTCTGTGGTTAATGAATACGTAATCCATGATACTTATAAAGTGGCTTACAAATGGCAATATTTAAAATCTCGTACAAATTCTTCTTTAGCCTGTATAGACTGATTCGTTGACTTCCAGTTGATTTTCCATCTCCTTAGGTGGAGGATATTTCATGATACACAATATAGTGTAACTCTGATGCTGTCTATTGTTTTCCTTACCTTAAAATTTAATTCCAGCTTATCTCACGGCAATTCCGAACTCCACACGTAAATCGATTCTGAGTCTCCCAATTATAGGTACATATATTACAATTTTAGCATTCCAAATATGAAACAAAAAATATGCAGCGATATTAAATTTCATAACTTTTCAGGTATTCATAATGTGCACGATAAATACTAGAAAATGTGTAGGTGTTGCCTAGTGTCAAATTAACGAAAACTAAATTGTCAGCTCTATGAAATAGTAAAAATATTATATGGGCAAGTGTTTCATATTTGGTAGGTAGGTATACGTAATTCAAAACCGTCGATAATGTATGAAGCTCGTTGAATTGTCGCACAGGTAATTTTAATGAAAACAAATTTGCCATTATTTTAATATTTTTGGTCGATTCATTCAATTGTCTTGACGTGTTGTACCTACTTAGTGTCACACAGAGGAGAAATATATTTTACTTAATTTCAAAATTCGTCGATAAACTGACCTCCCGCTGGGGTTCTGTATAATTTACCAGAATAATATTCTTATAAAGAACAATTATTGACAAGTGTTTGTGCACTTGGCTTGTTACGAGAGTGGGACGATATATCTCTGTATGTGGTAACACTTGTTCATACTTACTTACTGTTACGCTGTTAACCTTTGGAAACGGATGAAAGGGAATCAGGATTACCGTTCACATTGTACTTAGTATGGTCTGTTACAATACTGTGTACTTTGTGATTGTCTTCTTTGTGTTCTTTTTACAGGGATTCTAAAGATCGTAAGCCTTAACACTCTCAAAAGACTTCTGGAATCCATGCTTCATGTGCGTGTGGAACAATTTACATTTGAAGAGGACCGCCGAAGTCTGTAAGGGATGCAGGGCTTGCTAAACCAATCCCCAAGATTAAAACGGAAGAAGATTCTCTACAGATGTAAATTTCGTACTGCGTGCAGGACACTCGAAGCTGCCATTTATGTATGTAAAAGAGTGAAGGAATCCATTTCCATGTTGTTCGTTCTTCGGGTTTCACTGCTGGTCGAGTGGTTGAGTTAGTTGAGTAACCGAGCTTTCGGCAGCGATACTACTGCCGTCTGGATGGATTCATCACGCTGCGAAAGCCTACAAGATTATTTGAGTGAAAGAATCTTTCATTGCTGGTGCGTCACATACAAGTGTTCGCAAAAAATACTTACAAAGTCGTAACTGCGGTTATTTCACAGTACCTACTGAATAAACTATTGTTGAGCAAACATTTCATTGATTGTTTCTTGGCATACAAAGTTGATTTTATTAGGTAGGTGGTATTGAGTAACAGTGGAGAAGAGGTTAAATTTATTATTATATCCATGACCGCAGCGTAATTTTTCCATAGATAACATTAACAACTTATGTTAGGTGGGCTACTCATATTCAACGTTTTAAATAATGTTAACACAGGTTCAAATTAAGATGATAATGTGACCATAAATTATAACATGAAACTAGGGAAATAATATGTTATACAGTACCTACATTATTTTCACATAAACTATCAACCTAAGTAATAATATGTGGAAGTACAAAAACACTGTAGGTACGCCTATAATATTTATGAAGGTTTTCCATATATAGACACACGATAACTACCTCTATTTACCACATTACTTATAATATACAAATATTTACTTGATTCTTATACCGTGTATGAGTAGTAGCAATTATGTTGTTTAACATAGTTTATTAATGATCCGCTATATGGTTCCTATTACATACAATGACCAATAGATTGTGTGTCTTCCTACCGTATATAACACCTAGGTACCTTATTATAAAAGTACGTATTAAAAATATTTTATACATTCTCCTAAAAGCCTCATCAGAATTTGAAATAAATCGTTAGTAATTAGCAACTTAGGTACCGTACTAAAAGAATTAATATTGACCTATCCAACCTGACAGAAGACACGTTCTTGAGAAAATTTAACGGTTTTTTACAATTTCTTAATGCTTAATAGATATGTTCAAAAACCTGATAGGTGTTGTGGATGAAAAATAAGCAATCAATAGATGTGTATCAGAAATTTCATTTACTACTTATGTTATCAAAATGAATTATTTTCTTATAGGATATTTGATAACTTTTATTTCACCAACAAATACGTTAAAAATATTTACAAATATGTATTAATGTCATCTTCGTATTTTATAATTTTAAATAAAACATCAATATTTTTAATAATTTCTATAACCAATAAAACAAGTAAATTTATAGCACCCCTAATCGAAAACATAATATATTACAAACTCGTTTATATCTCATAATAATTATTTTACCGGATTAAATAAAAAAAATATTAATGATTCTGGGGTCATAATATTAAAAACATTTATCTATTATGAATGTGCTTGGTGAGTGCACACCATAAATTGAAATACAATTATTTATTATTGTCACTAAATGCAATTTACAATATGCTAACGATATTATGTTTGCTATTTTTATTATTTCTATTTTCAGAAGAGTAAAATTATATAAATCCGAACCATACAACCACCCAAAAATCGAATTAAAAATCAGGCAAGCAGAAAATAAATTGCTTTTTGGCTGACGAGAACCCTGAAGGTTAACGTTCTCGCGGATGATCAAAAGCATTGGACTGACTTTTCGAGAAACCAAAACAACTTAGAAACTAGCAAAATTGAAACAAAAATGAATGAAAAAGTTACACTTCTTTGATTTTGAAGGTTTTATTTTGTGGCGACATTATATTATAATTAAAACAATATTACTTTGTCTACACCACTTTTATTTTGACCAGAGTCAACATGTTTCGGGAACAAAGTTCCCTTCTTCAGATTCTTGATTCTTGTATTAGTCCTGAAGAAGGGAACTTTGTTCCCGAAACATGTTGACTCTGGTCAAAATAAAAGTGGTGTAAACAAAGTAATATTGTTTTAATGAAAAAGTTACATACTAACATTTTACTGACTATGAAAAACCTCAGTAGATAATAATAATGATCTGGTATTTCAAAGAATTAGTCTTAGGTCTGCGTCTCTTCAAATTTCTATTCGAATATGTTGTTGTAGCTAATTACCTTCTTATTCTTTATCATTTTTCCACCTACCGTAGTTAAATCATAATATACTGACAATAAATTTGTAGGTAATTGAATTTTTTTACGGATTTATTTCAGGAGCAATGTCCTCCAGTCACTTTACGAAAACAGCATTTGGTTGACAATATCTGATATCACGATAATCACAATGTATACCTATATAACATCCTACGCAAAGTGTTTTGGGAAAATCGATGTCAATAAGTTTAATATGTAGATTGTAGATACATTTACCTATTAATATTTACATATGTAAACTTTGTGTATATTGAATATACATTCGATCGTCAACCTGTATTATCAATAAAAATGATATATAAATAACATTTACCTATAAACAGTGGCGTAACTAGCATAAATGACGCACGGGGCAGACTCTGAAGGTGGCGCTCCATTTCCAGTCAAAGTAGTAAATTAAAAAAGTCAAAAGCGTTTCGACTATCACCAAAACCTGTGGACTTCAAAGTTGACCTAGATTCTGAAGCCCTTCTCCTAGTTACATAGTTTGAACGAGAACTTGAAAATTACTTTCGTTAAGGTAGAAGTAGTAACAGTAATCTTTATAATATTCGGTCAGTATCGTTGACGCATTTGCATGCGTGCACCAACATCCCTAATGCAGACGAGAAACACTAGGTAAGAGTCCTAAAACGGAACCCTGTGGGACTCCAATAGTTCACCAAACCCATTCATGTCCTACCATCATTACTTCAACAATTTGTTACCTGTTTTCTAGAAACCATTTAAAAATTTCGTTTGGTGTGTTCTGTATGTAATAATTATCTATCAATTATGATAATTGATGTAAAATTTATAGCAAAACATCATCTAAGAGGTAGTTAGTAGTTAGGTAGGTATGATGGGATAATGTTTCACAATAATTAACAAATCATTGTTAGTACCTACGTAGGAAAACACTTAAAAAGTCGGTGCCACTAATGAAGCACTATAATTGAAATTAATTACATTAAATTCACACTTTAAAACATCCGAGTTCTTTACGATGAATCTATTTAATACAACACGATATTTGAAGATTAAAACAAGATATATCTACAGAAATGCGTGATTATTTCAATGTCTTTAGTTTCTACAAAATAATGTTAATATGGCATTATTTAAATTAGATATTTTACTTTAATATGTTTTCTTTTAATATATACGTATAATGCTTCAGTTTTAAACAGATGCCAATTTAATTTCATAATTAACTTGTTTCGTAATGATAATTTTATGTAAATTTATCTACTTTTTTAGTAGAATTGGTAAGTCTGGACGTGGAATGTATCCGCGATATTAAATATGTAATTAAAATGATCTCCAAAGTTAATATTTCATAAACAGAAATAATAAAACAGGTTAATACGAACTAATAAACTTGTCATAATAATCATTAACAACATTTCCATCTCAGAATATAACAGTTAGGACCACACTTATAAAACCATTCAATAAATTTAACTACCCATACATCTTATAATCCCGCCTGGTTGCTATGAATTTTCCTTTCATATTTCTTTATTGGCAAAAATAAAATTCATATAAGGAATATTAACCACTATGTCACAAAATATGTTCTCAAATACATTTTTTATTTGGTTGCCAATTTTGAAACCCATTATGTCATTAATTATAGTAAATATTGTTTTTCAGATAATATCCGTCATAATAATCTACATATTAAACCATTCTGTAAATAAATAATACATTTTTCGGGTTTTTCGTGATAATGTTATCATTATACCGTCGGAAAATTTAAATTTACCGGCGTCAGTGCATTATACCGTCGGGTTTAAATTTAACATATTAGAATCTGCTGTTCTATTATAATAAGCAAATTAGAATTTATAATTATGAAGACCGAGATTGCAACGATCAACAACATATGGTGTCTCATCTTCTCGTGGTTTCACACAGATACTCTTATTTTCAACTAGGTATATAATATAAATATTTAAAGAGCTTTAAAAAGTATATCCACACAATAATTTTAAACATAGGAACACGTGATGGCATAGATCGTATCGAGTATTGTAACGTAGAGAAACAGTGAACAAGGAACTTTGCTGGAGACTTGCTCCATCGTAATGCCCAACGGTGTTAGTCGGAGGGACTAACGCAACATAGTGCTTGGAGACTGGGAGGAAAAAGAGAAGAAAAAATACCAAGTTATGATTTCGAAAAGTGTCAAGTACCATTCCGTTCGAGAGTACCAAATTAATAAAACAAGTACTACTATATTAGGCATTTAAAAACCTGCACGTATGCCTGCACCTACTGTAGTAGAAATTGTAATTGTATATGCTACTTATTGACAGTATGTGTTTATTTCAATTTTTGACAGAGCGTACAACTGAGATTTAACGGTACATGTTGTAAGTAGTTAATTAATACCTGTACCAAATAATGTCACATAATATTATTGTCACACTACTACCATCAGAGCCACACCTGAAATTTATAACAGTTAGAAAAAGGTCATGTAGTTTGAATGGATCTTTATTCATTTCTTCTGGCACTACCTACTCCATACTTTTATTGAAAAAAAAAAAAGTTTCTAAAGGGTTTAGAAAGTCGATATGGAAATGAATGTAAAAGGAGGACCCTGGACCATGCAATTGGAATATCATCACATCGCTAGAGAAAGATGAGCTAGGAAATCCCCAAAAAAAATCAAAGAATTTGTAAAGCAGATAAGGCCTATAATATTTGTCTATGAGGCTGGAGAAGAAACCTTAAAATACCTATATACGTAGGGGTTATAAGAGAAAACGGGTTAACTGTATTGAGGATATTTTAAAAAAGGCCAAATGTTCGTATCAGAGAGAAAACCAAAGTAACCGATGTGGCGGAAAGGGTCACTAGCCTTAAATGGAGCTGGGCTGGTCATATTTCCAGGTGCCAAGACTCCCAGTGGACCAAGAATATAATAGAATGGCGGCCAAGAACAAGCCGAAGAAGCGTCGGGAGACCCCAGGCAAGGTGTTCTGATGATATTAGGAAATGTGCCGGTGGTGGATGGATGCAGTGTGCCCAAGACAGGAAGCTGTGGAGGACCAAAGGGGAGGCCTATGTCCAACAATGGACCTGAGTGGCTGCGGAAGAAGAAGAAGAAAAAAAGGCAAAGAAAAAGTATGTAGATATTCACCTAAATGAATTCAGGAGTCACGGAATGGTTTAGTTTAACATGTCTGCCGATTTGTATAATAGGTATATCTACCAAAATATGGTTGAATCAAGGAGCGAATATCCCATATTCTACTACTTTCACACAATTTACTTCCTGGGCTGGGGTGCGTTGTAAAAGGATTTCCCTGTTCTGATTTATGTTCTACGGATTTTTGTCTATTGTATCATAATGTTAATATATGATGGCTGTGTATCATTATTATGGTGATATCTTTAGAGATGGTATCTAGTCAGGTACAATATATGAAAATCAATTATAATTTATGCACTTTCGTTATAGGTAATTTTATACTTTTTCATTTCCAACCGTGATGCGGAGCGGCAATTATTGTAATCAAAGAGAATCATACAAATAAAATAACCAAATATTAAATATATTTTCAAGAAGCTTATATACTGTTCCCATAAAAATCATAATTTATATTTATTGAAACATAATAGTTTTCTACTCTTTAGGTAGTAATTCGTATTATAAAACATACAATTTATGAAATAAATTAATACTAAAAGGTCAACAAACACTGTACTATCGCATGGAGATTTCGTCGGTTAATACGTATTTTCATTTAACTGATGATTTTATTTGCAAGTCAAATTAAAATACTTGACTTTTGTATATTAGCATTTTTATCACAATAAAAATTAGTATTACGATTTATAACAAATATAATATTACTTATATTTTAATTTTGTCATTAAAATTTATTATTATTATCACACAATATATTTGTTGTATAAAAAGTGATAATATTTCTATGTGGACGCCATAATACTTACACAAAATTTATACAAATTCATTCACGGTTTTACGACGCATCTACCATTCAGACAAAACTATTTAAAAATAGATTTAATTTGAAAATGGGATTAAAAAACAAAAATATCAGATACCACCAATCGTGATTGACTCTATCTATCATCAAATCTACCAAAATTAACAATTGTATAGTGATATAAATTCTGCATTCCTTGAAAATATTGAAGACAAAAAATACCAACAAAAACTTCAAAACTTTAACTATTAGCAAATAGAGAAGCAGCGTAAATGAAAATACCTACCCACACCCCTTCCCCCTACCCGCACCCCTTCCCGCCACTTATATACTAGGCTACACTATTTGTATTTTATTCATTGTTTTTATTCATTCTTGTATAAGTCCTGAAGAAGGGAACTTTGTTCCCGAAACATGTTGACTCTGGTCAAAATAAAAGTGGTGTAAACAAAGTAATATTGTTTTAATTATAATATAATGTCGCCACAAAGTAAAACCTTCAAAATCAAAGAAGTAAATGAAAATGTTTAGAAAAAAGGTAGGGAAATTGTCTAGAAAGTTATAAAAAATAATTGATTTGTTCACAAAACGCAATAGAAATGTTATATAAGTATATCTCTTAATACACTAACACATCTTCATGCTGGTTAATAGAAGTCATTCACTTTATAGTCGCGTCACGTACATATTCACTTTCAGTCAATTTCATAACATCTTATTTTTCACCTTACATTTGACATAAGACAGTTTATCTTTTGACAGATCCCACGATTTTTCTAACATTTTCTTTAGTAACAAACTGTAAAATATCTATTATATTAATTACATTATCTATTCCTTTTCAAAACTTCTTCTAGTGGGCGTGTGAACTTGTAAATAATTTATTATTGTAGATAATTTCTGTACGCAGTAAAATAATATGAAACTAAATCTCTTGACTCAATTCGGCAATAGCATCGGACATCTAAATCGTCTTTTCTTTTAGGATTATAATTAAGACAACAAAGTATTGACGAAATTATGATCAATACTTATGTACGAGTATCTTAAAAGATTCTAATCACTAGATTTACTTAACGAAAATTCAATGAGCGTTGTGAGAATATTACTGTTGAAGAACTTAGTAATAAAACGTGTCATACAATAATGTGTGACAAGTTAATCAAATAAAATTGATAACTCAAGAAATCTCACGTCGTGTCTTGTAACATGTGCTGTTGTTGTACATTGTACAAATTTCATTGTATTTTGTATATAATAAATTGTCATATATCAATCATTTTATGTTATGTCTTGCGCAATGTCATATTTCTTTGTCATGTTCAATGAACGTTTTTTCTACTAGATATAAAATATATGTACCTTCCTCCATACCTATTTGTGTAATACTATTACCAGACATTATCTAATTCTCTATACCTACATCAAGTTATCATAAAAAGAATATTTATTCTTTCAAAATCACATACGTATTCGTACATCGATATTTGACTATATTTTTAGATGTATAGGCATCTTTCCGCGCACTTATTATGTAACATATATTCCATATCTTGAAAAAATAGGTACACATGTTTAGCAAATAAATAATCTATAATTTTTTGTTGGTTCATATTGATATTTATGTGGTGAACGTGCAACGTAGAATACAATCAATTCTAGGATTCAAAATACAACCACTCGCATAAAAGCTCGCAATTTCATCGCTGAAACAATAAAATACAGAAAACGTACTTTAAAAATCTGGTAAGCGACATGTTACCGTACTTTATACAAATCATTATAGCTTGCAATTTACATAAATACATTTTATGTTATTTTACGTCTCCGAGGTAGTTTTTCTTCTCGACTATTGAGAGCAATAACTTAATGTGGACAAATAAGGAAAATTACCATGTCGATTTGTCTTTAGTACTATTTTCCATAGCGATGTTTCTTATTGTGTGTAAGTAGTTGAACATTATACTGTATAGGTGGGTACACTTATAGTTTTATTATTCTTCATTGTTAATTGTATGAAAGGACTTGTTCTTGTGTAAATTGTAATACTTACAATTCTTAACTACTATAGAATATTGACCAGTAGTCTCGTATTACTTGATAGGAACATGCACACTGTTTACCATAAGTGTTCAGCTGAACATATTGTCGTTATTTGTAGTGCGAATTTATAATGGCACTTTTACCCGAAGTGAAGTGAAGAGAGAAAAATCTTTCTAATCTAATATCTACATAGACCACAAGACTATTAACATTTAGACCACAAGTCGATATGAAATCATACCAGATTATTGGACTTTCCAACGACCATCAGTATGTCTAAGTACATTGCACAGCCAGCGACTAGAGACAAAGTCAAAGGTAGGAAGTTAATAATATTATAATCATATGGCACCATGTCTGCCAACTGGTGTAAGATGACGAGTGGGCGCTAAGATAGATGGCGTCTCGACTGAGGTTCAATACCTAAACCAATAGCAATACAGAACGGTGTTTTATTATTTTAGTATTATATATTTACATGAACTTTTCACCAGCGAATTTAGTGAAAAAACTGGAGTGACCGAAGATATTACAGTAGGCAGGAATACACTAACATTTAAATTGAAGCGGATAATTGTTTCTCAATCCATATAGATTCCTGATGTGTTCTTATAAAAAATGGGGCCTGAGTCAAAACACGAAACGAAAATGTATATACAATTTTTTTTATTTTTTTATATATTTTTTTATTAGTCATAAAATATATACAAAGTTAAAACAATTAAGTCACGCCAAACCTGACAAGTTTGTCGGCGTGTGCTCTTAAACAATAATCTTAATAGATATGTAACAATACTATCCTAATTCTACTATATACATCGTGCATATTTTGATGAATTAATGCATATCCTTGCACGTACTGTCGCTGGTTACCCCACATTGTGGGAAAAATAACGTCTTATCATGGATAGAGAACGAAATGAATGAACGAACAATGAGATAATTTAATTCGGACATATTTTAAAAGGAATTGGTTCTTTATTTGGAATCGGTATACGATAGTTTCCTTTTCCACTATAAATTAATGTAGCTATACCTTCTAATTAATCGAGATATTTGTATTAGACATGTTATAGTACTAAAGCTTTTGCTAGGACCAAGAATAGCTTTATTACTACTGTGTGGTTTCAAGATTTCAAAGGTAAGTATATCCGTATAGGAAATAGTATAGCTTACCTATCTCAGTACATAGAGGGTCTATTGATTTACCGAGTCAGCATATGCCTTGATAGATATATTGGAAAATAGAAAATTGCAGGGCCGTTCTCCAAAATTAATATGTATTCCTGGTGCGTCTATGAAATTGTCAAAATTTTCATAGATGAAAAACAAATACTGCCACGCGTTTTCATTATAAAATTTGAAATCTTATGAACTATAAAAATAATATAACATGAACCGTAAAAAAATATGTAGTACAGAAAAATAATTCTTATTTACGAATGAAAACTGCACGGAAAAGTAAGTCAAACAAGGGTAATAAATCTATTGATTGAATACTTATTGGCAGATGGCATTGGAAATTATTTCTGACTGGATTACTCGATAAAAATAAAAGTAAAATCAGAAGTTGTACGTACGTGACCTTTAGACGCAATAAACTCGTCCCAGATATTATAAAGTTCTTCGAAAATATTCGTTTACAAGTCGCAATAAAAAATGCAATCTGGGCCACTGCTCAAATTGTTCGACATCTGAAGACATTTCTGTGAAATAGATTGATTATTGAATTGGATAATATTTCATGTTCGATTTAAATGTCCATTGTAAGCGAATGAAATTCGATACTGATAATAAAACTATACTGTCAACCACCTATAGGTAGAGAGAGAGTATACTCATACACTTCTAGGTATACCAACTTACAGATAAATAACTCACTGCTTGTAGAGTGTATGGAATCAGCAATATGCTCTAAATATTTATATTAACATGCATCCTACATATATTGGTTTAATTGGTTGTGTGAAAAGCTTCGATTTTCATGTGAAATTTTGTTATTATTATTAAGAACGAAATTTATACGTAAATTTGAACCTTTTTGAAAGACAATCACTTATTTTTACAGACACAACCAAAATCTATAAATATTCGTGAACTCAAATACTTTTCTGCATAGAAGTCCACAAAATCAATATATTTCGGCACGCACAAGTCCACAAATTCAAGTACTTTTCTACAGCAATTCATTTTGAAGAAGTTCCCACTACATAATTCTTTGACATTGTTTCAAGTATACTTACATAAGTGAACAAAGTATAGACAATAAAATTACGTAGACTAGAGTGAACTTATCACAACATATCCAACAACAAATCCATATTTATATTGAAATCTGGGTAAGTAAATAAAAAAATATTTGCAATCGTATGCTCATCTCTTTATTCACTTTTTAATCTAATGTGAGTACATCCGAATGATTTATATTCCAATGATCGACACCATGTAGTGCACGTCATTCTGAATGTTACGAATTATGGACAAGTGTTATCTTTCATCTGTAATCGTAACGAAAAAGATTTATTAACAATGAAATGTATATATTATAGATCATAAAACGATTTAGCAAGAAGCAAATATCACTTCAATCAAACTGAATTGAATAGTAACATATTCGCAATTGTAATATATTATCAATTGAGTGATCCTCAATACTTTGTAGAGAAAACTCATCTCTATCAGAGGTGGGCACCGTTAATCAAAAAGTTAACTTCGTTAATCGATAATCCGTTAACTAAAAAGTTAACTTCGTTAATCGGTAAAGCATGCCATGAAATAGAACTACATAAGTACTACTACTATCACATTGACACTATCGCGATGTATCCCAACAAAGAAGGTACACAAATACAAACAATCAAATATTAACGGACTTAATTAACGGAACTAAATTACAAGGGAAGTTAAATAATCCGTTAAAAATTTTAGAGGCGAGAAAAACGTTAAATCGTTAACCAAAATGTTAACTTCGTTAATTAGCGATTAACAGATCAAAGCTTTTCTGCCCGCTCTGATCTCTATTTATAATATAACCCACCCTCTAACACTAAATGTTTGAGACTAATAATCTATCGAACGATGTTCTAGTACAGAGTGTAGACCTCACACGATGTTCTTGCGGTGTTATAGTGCAGGATATAATATGTCTATGCATGTTAGACTTTCATTATTTATGAATGGTTGTAAATGAACATAATATTATCACACTTCAAATAAGTGATGTATGAGGTTGTTTATACCAGCGATGATGAGTTTCCTTATTCTATCCAATAATTATATGAAATAAGTTTTTTAAACGTAGCTTTCTGAAGGCGGATGAGAAAAATGATTCTGAAGTGCTGTTTTTCATAGTGGCCTAGAAGACTCTTTTTCACTACATTCTGTTACTCTCCGACCATATAATTAAAGTGTTAGAAATGATATAGGAAGAGGTAAAATTCATTGCACAAAACGGCTGTGATTCAATTGCGACAGTTTGTGGTGATGAAAGGGCGCAATCAGATAGTCATATAATACCTATAGATAAAGGCAATGTTTACAAGAATGCACCTGACAGTCCTAAGTAATGCAAGTTCGTGATATAAATCGAAATATAATATAAATTATTGTGATAAACCCAAGAATTTTCCTGTGTTTGTATAACATCTCGATGTCTTTATTGACTCCCAGTAGTTGCCGTCATCTTATCTTAGTATTCAACCTTTCGGCTCATCATACAAGTGGGCAACCGGCACCGGTCTCACTACTCCACGACCATCGGACATGCCTCTACCTTTGCGTACACGTAGGTACATTGTTTCAACAAAACGCAATGAATAAATCATTTTGATTTCTTATTACTACAACATATAAATACATGCGACTCACTTGTACTATTTTACATTTTGTGCAATCTCATAATAATTCCGCATGTCCCATTGAATTGCCTATTGCAGTGAATATATGATGTCGTTATGGCGATAAATAGCCGTCTCACGGTCAAAGACGACACCGCTAGACAGATGCGCCTAGATAACCCGTGCATGAGATCATTATCACTTGTTCCTACTATTCTCCACTCTCCTCTGGGTTTATATCATTTAGATCCTCCGGAATCCTCTTCGCCACATGATATATTTAGTTGTGTTTATTGAGAAGAACATTGTAAGAGTATGTTGAAAACGCTTCTGTTTGATCTTTGTTAATTGTATGCCCACATCTAAATTACTAATATAGGCATTTTCAACATTCGGTCACTACTTACTAGTTATAAACACATGTTTTTGCATAATTTACATTAATTAATAAATTAATATACACGGTAAAATATCTTCTTTGTTTAAAATCCTAATTTACGTAGGTATCTTGTATCTACCGACTTTCCCATCTCCTATTACCGATCTCCTACACCAGTGGCAGAATTATGGAAAAACCTAGATGAAGATGTAGGACGATTCTTGACGAGATTAGTGAACAAAATAATAATAAAAAAATCAGAATATTCCTGACGCTTTTAGAAAAAGCTACTTAAACCTGATAAATTTTCCTATTTTCCACAACATCCGAAACACTTTGAAACTGCATAAATATTGAATAGTAAATCTTCATAGAATACTGTATGGTGGATAAATGGATTTGTTGTTAAGTATAATTATGATATACACATTTATTTATGCCACACATATGTGAGCTAATTTGTCACTTTAATGAAAGCATTTGTTATGGAACTATTATTGCACATGTTGGATGGTTGTTTGTAAATGTCAAATGTTTACCTCCATTTTCGCTTCATCGCTATTAATCACTCAATATTTGAAATCTAACAAATGGATTGTGGCTTATTTTATTTATTACTAGCTGAGTAACCCGTGCTTCGCAACGGCAAATTTGAAGTAAATCGACAGTACGACCCGAGACGCGTTCTGTTAGCCAAAATAGTGAGTTTTAATGGGTCTATAAAGTATATAACCAACAATTTCTCAGTGTTTAAATTTCAGATTCGTCACTTTTTGTAACGTTGCTATATACTCTAAGCACTTGGATTCCCCCGTTACGATGGTGTCTACCACCATGACTTGACCTATTCAAAATATGAAAAAAGACCTATGATCTACTCATGAAGCTCTTTCATGAGACGCCAAGCACGGCGGTATGCGGTGACTGGATCCTCTCGATCACTTGACGTCTCCCGATGGCTGGAGCTGGACAAAATGTGACCTAAGATCTAGATTTATTTTCTAATGCCCTTTCATTCGATACCAAACACGGCGGTGTGCAGTGACTGGATCCTCTCGATCACTTGACGTCTCCCGATGGCTGGAGCTGGAGCTGGACAAAATATGACCTAAGATCTGGATTTCTTTTCCAATGCCCTTTCATTAGATACCAAACACGGCGGTGTGCAGTGACTGGATCCTCTCGATCACTTGACGTCTCCCGATGGTTGGAGCTGGACAAAATATGACCTAAGATCTGGATTTCTTTTCCAACGCCCTTTCATTAGATACCAAACACGGCGGTGTGCAGTGACTGGATCCTCTCGATCACTTGACGTCTCCCGATGGTTGGAGCTGGACAAAATATGACCTAAG
This sequence comes from Ceraclea dissimilis, assembly GCA_963576895.1. Classification (NCBI taxonomy): domain Eukaryota; kingdom Metazoa; phylum Arthropoda; class Insecta; order Trichoptera; family Leptoceridae; genus Ceraclea; species Ceraclea dissimilis. The sequence goes on along the minus strand of OY756358.1, from coordinate 19,398,373 downwards.
ATCTGGATTTCTTTTCCAACGCCCTTTCATTAGATACCAAACACGGCGGTGTGCAGTGACTGGATCCTCTCGATCACTTGACGTCTCCCGATGGCTGGAGCTGGAGCTGGACAAAATATGACCTAAGATCTAGATTTATTTTCTAATGCCCTTTCATTTGATACCAAACACGGCGGTGTGCAGTGACTGGATCCTCTCGATCACTTGAAGTCTCCCGATGGTTGGAGCTGGACAAAATATGACCTAAGATCTAGATTTATTTTCTAATGCCCTTTCATTTGATACCAAACACGGCGGTGTGCAGTGACTGGATCCTCTCGATCACTTGACGTCTCCCGATGGTTGGAGCCGAACAAAATATGATATAAGAATTGATTCTCCAAGGTCCTTTCATACAATAGCACACGTGACTCCACACAACTCTTGGATCCTATCATCAATATTGTATTTCTTAGAAAAGCATTTTCTCCAAAAAATGGCGACGTCTAGATACAACTTATTGGTATTGTTATGAATTTTCAAGCAATTCATCACTCCATGTATCCGAACACTTACAAAAATTTGAGTTTTGGCTTGTATTATAATATGTTATATAATAATAATAATCAAAGTTACTACTAACTCCAGCGGCTGATTTCGGAACTAAAATGAGCATTTCAATGATTTTGCGTTATAAAATTCTGAATAGGAACTAATTCATTATTATTTACGGGTCTATGGTCACCGCCTCAGACAAAATTCTAAGTGCCAAAATACTAAGTGTGTAAGTGAAAAATACTAAAAAATACCAGATTACCTTTCATTGACGGGGAGGGGGAGGAGATTGTCCCTAGATCAAAGTCAAACTGGAATAGAAAAAAAAATTGAGGGGAGGGGCTCTTTTGCGACACATCAAATTGCTTCAAGATTTAAAAAAAAAATGAATTTGATGACGGTCACATATAGTTTTTAGGTCGATTTTTTACATTATTCCTTGTTTTAAATATTAAGCATACTAAATAGTCATGAAAATACTACAAAGTACGAATTCTTCCGGAAATACTAAAAAAAATACCAAATCCATTCCATCAACACAAAAATACTAAGTTTGTTATAACGCTGCCTTGTGTGAAACATTGGTGAAACATGTGTGAAAGCGACGCAATAGAATTGCCATACGTTGAAATCAAATGGACAAAATCAAAGAAAATGGACAATTCGGAATTAATATACATTTGCGTTTTTTATCACTGTTATTTTTTTATTGTAGTACTAAATTATTATTTAATAAATAAATCCTTATTTGAATATACATTACTACTATATTACACATATGTATAACTGTATAAGTGATGTTAAATATTTATTGTGTTGCGATATTTTACTTAAGAATTGGCCAAAATTATCTTACTGGTATTAATTGGAGGGAAAATTCTGACACTGACAGCTGAATTGTCAACACTTTAAGAGTTGATTGTTTAAAAGTTTAAAAATATCTATTGAATGTATTGAAAAATCATTATTTTAGTGATGTTGGAAATTAATACTGTTCATTTTCATTTTTTTCTTTACGAAAAACGTGTTACTTGTGAGTTGTGACATGTTTTATACTTGTGTACTTGTGAAATCAGAACAGTGCACAGATTCGCTCAAGTTCTATTTTTAAAAATATTTATTATGGCATGTGTATGTAGTTTCGTGTAGACAATTAACCTCGATTGACAATCAAATAAATAGGTAGGTACCTGAAATATTTATATTGTGTATTATAGCAACACTATAATCAAGTTTTGTTGAAGGGTTAAAACAAATGAACATAGGACACAGATAAACTTCTAGGTTAGAAATGGCAAATCTTATGATTTTTTATGAGAATAAATTAGTCAATTAACAAATCAATGTATGCATTATTTTTCTGCATTGGTCTTAAAGATATATTTATCTGATTTTGGGAAACATCTTATATTCCAATTACCTATTACTGTTAACTATTTTTGTTTATAAATATACCTACGTCAGTTGTATTGACATAATTCTTCATTTTTATTAGCACACATTAAGCCATCTCTATAGCCACAATCTGACATCTGAGAGGATGAATAAAGAATGTTTTCTGAAGACTAAACATTTTAGTTTTTTTGCATAATTTATTTATAAAGAACATCAATTTTGATATTTAAACTTAATAAATTATTATGTTCTGTAGTTTGACAACATTTTTTTTACAAATAGGGCCAGTAAATAGTTTTAAATACACTTTGGTATTATGATTTGACACGATGGCAGCCATTTTTGCCGAGTAAATTAACTTACGATATGTTGTAAAATGAAATGTATTATCGGTGACTATACGTTATGAAATATTTTATACGTAAGGACGGTCTAGAGTATGGCCTATACGAATACTCAGTTTTTTTATGTACAACTCTCCACGGATTAGGAGTCTATTAAGGATAAGGTGAAAATGTTACGTACATAGGTACGAACTAAAATATTTATGTGGGATTATTTTACAATTCTTTAAACTAGATTGACTGGTAAGTGTTGTAAAAATAAACCTAATATATTATCTACCTAATTACAGATATACTTATCCACTCTTCAATGTTGCACAATATATTTTGTTTATACCTATAGGTCCATCTTTTATAAACACGTACATACAAGTGTAAATATAAATTTAATATAAGTAAAGTTCGAAGTAAAGTTCGTAAAATTCTTTGAAAGAAAATATATAAGTCTTTTCACTTTAGATATGAAAACCCTTTTCTCTTTAACATGTCAATTATTTTTTTTAACTGCATATTTTTTACCTATCTTCTTCTTCTTCTTTCTCTTGTATTAGATCCGAGGATCTGTTTCTTGCACAGGGGCCTCCTGGGACAGCGAACTCCAACTATCTCGCCACCAATAAATCTATTTAACTTCAAGAAAAACATTTTGAACTCAGCACAAATTTAAAATCTACACGGTGAATCCTTATAATACTTCTCTGTTTTGCCAAATGGATTTAGAGTAAACAATAATAAATAAAGAAGAATGAGATTTAGGGCACAGTCATTGGTTGTCCCTGGTAGTAGATCCCGAGGAAGACCCAAGCGGAGGTGGCGCGAGGTTGTGAGGCAAGACATGAGAGACTGTGGAGCATCCCCGGAGGACGCACAGGATAGAGCTGAGTGGCGGCGAAAGACAAAAATGGCAGACCCCACCATCATGTGGGATTAATAATTGCCCAGGGAGAGAGAGAGAGAAAGAAGAATGAGATTTGTATGGAAGTTTGCTTATCTCCCAATGCTTTCGCGTTCAAAAAGAGCATAGAGAAAAATAAAACATTGACACTTTCTGATGTTGTCTTCGTCGTAAAATCAGATATATCTAGCTAGATATATTTCTGGGCTTTTTTTTACATACTTATATAAATTTTTTTGAGAAGTAGATTCCGATTAGGCACTTCTAGGTATATCTATAAATCTAGGCATTAGATATTCCTACTTATCCATTGTTAAGAAAACGATCAACACAAGAGTATATTTTGTAGGCAATATGAAAACATGAAAATCGAATCATAAATAATAAAGAGATGACAGATTTAATAGGGCTCTGGTGATAAAACATTTACTATTCCTTGTTTACTAAACACAATACATAGATTTATTTCGATACATCTCCATTCTCCATTGCCCATATACGAGTACAATTCACAAGAGCATTGTGATAAATGAAATGAAATTATAATGATATATGAAAATACGGCAATTAAAATTCTGATGCAGGCCGATATTTCAAATAAATCTTAAATTAAAACCATTGCTTCATAACACAAAACACGCAACATTTATTGCACATGACTTTACATGTTGTCTTTAGTATCAGTTATTAAAATAAAATGTCTCCAAGATAAATAAATACCAACGTAGGAATATAGTGCCTACATTGTATTAAAAATGATACATTTGACTAGTGTATATTAAATAGCAGTTCGACTCTGGTATTCTGAATGCTAATGTATGTAGCAAATTTTTGTTGATGTCTATTTGTTATGGATTCTACTTACATACAAAATACCTGCAATGACAAGATGCCAGATGGGGAATCTTATTTACTTATTAACACTTTTGGTGAATAAAATACAAAGATATGTTAACATTACGAATATAAACCGTAACATTTGTTCACTAGGCCCAGCCTATCGCAATGCTGCGATCTCTGCCAGCTAACCTCGATTCTTTCACAGGTTTCGTGGTTTACCACTCGTTGATGTTGTGTCATATACATTTTCTCTATAACGATATAAATTTTCTCCCAATTCTCAACTAATTAGGATGGCAGTTTAATTACAAGTATTTTATTTACGCGGAGGCATGACTTTGCCAACACACTTCTCGGTATTATCAGCCAGAAGAGTCTATATATTATCATTCATGATTCACATATGAACTCATCAGCCTAATACTGGGAAAAATTCACCTATCCAGATAGATATCACGGGTATCACAGGATTGGGCTCAGATGCGCGGGGCCTAAAATACAAGCATTGTGCCTGAAATATCAGTATTCAAAATTAAAATTTTCGCTTTGATCTCAAATTTTTTTGTTACTGTATACAGGACAGTGCAATATGAATGATAGTTATAGATACCTCTACACACATATGTAGGTGTGGTATATTTTAACACAAAAAGGGCGCAGCTCTAAAGACAAGCCCTGAGTGGCGCCCTATGGGCTTTGGTAAGGACAATAGTGTCATTAATAATACAATCATAACAAGTCAGTAGCAACTCATTCATAAGGTGGGCGAGTTACACACTCGTTTTATACATTTCATACATACTCGTATTACGATTACATAACATATCTACTATACACGTATATTCGAACATTTTAAAACGTAACGTAGTATACAGATTCACATCTGATATAGGTACTGGTACCTACTCTACATGTATACCTATAAGCAGACATATATTTTCAAATAAAAGCATGTTTACTTCCAGAAACGAGAGTTTCAAATGTAAAAAAATAATTATTTTCCATCACTACAGCGAAGCCGTCGTGTTGCTTGGATTCCCATTTGTTTCTGCGTAAAACTGTTGCACTGGTTGGTATAACAGCTTACCACCACTTACCTCCATCGAGCCAACCAGTGTGCGTTTACAATATGCATGCTTACTCAACACAGACAACTAAATGCATTTTTTTATGAAATGAATCTGGTCTTATCCAAATAAATCCATATACATATTTGTACCTAGAACTCACACTAAGCTAGAAAAGTTTCTTCGTGTTTATGTAGACTTCGTTTTTCGGGTTGATCGTGTGATGTAATCAGATGATCCGACGTTTCGGCGAACCTACTACCGCCATGGTCACGGATTGTCTGATCACATCATACGATAAACCCGAAAAAACAATTCTTGATGTTGTCAACGTCATCTGAGCTATCGAACCTGCGCCAACCCGCTTAACTTTTATATCAGAATTTAATACTAATTTGTAAACCTACATACATTCATACATTGTATTACCTATTTCAAATACAATGTAATCAATATACCTGCACCTACTTGAGTAATACTCTCTGTCTATAAATAATGTATCCTACACCGCATACATTAGCTGATAAACAATACAAATTACAAGATGCTCATACTAATCTGATAAGATGAAATTTAAATCATCGTATTGTATTTAGACCTCTGGGTATTTGCTGCTATAACACATTGATCATTAATTCATAGGAACTATATAACGCTATAACATTCCTAATACAATATCATGGTTTCCTAGTCGCCACCTCATAAATTGACATAAGAAATAAAACGTAATCAAACCTATAGACATACTCGTTCAGACGAACATACTCGTAAATTGTAACTAAACATTTTCTCTGAATCATACTTTTATCTATTCATACACTGCCCTATCTATTGTCTCCCGTCAAAAGTACGTATTTACTTACAATTTTAGAAATTAAGGCGAGCCTGTTATTCGGTGATCTCTCCCAACTATGAGGCAGCTCACAGATGAGTCTTAACCAAAAACCCCAAAAAGATATACTTACAGGTAAAAAAATGTTTACCTTAGAAATGAAAGCACCCGAATGCAAAAAGAAAATCACAATATACAGTTTTTATAAGAATGCACAAACCCAAGTACTTTCCTGTATACTTTACTTATAATTTTTGCATTTTTCGACCAATATTTGTAGGTAAACCTAATATAAATAGTTTTATAAACTATCTAGCATAGTTTTCTAGTCATCAAATCTCCCGGGTTAGAGAGTAACATGTAAGTACTGAGGTACGTAAGTGTTTTGATGCATAATGTGTTCATGAATAGCTGCATTAATAAGTGCATGGGGTCATTTGTTAGATGCCACCTCCGCTTTTCGTCTGAAACGTATTTAAATATTATTATTTACTACGTACCAACGAAGGTACATTGTTACAAGAATATAAACACAGACGTAACATGACATAACTCAAAAATGTGTGTTTACAATTCAACATATAATGTTGTGAATGCACAAGAAATTATTAATTTCTTCAACTAACTTATCAATAAAATTAGTAAAACTATACAACAAAAGTAAATGATAACAAAATGACTTAAGCTGTTTAAACCCAAACTGGAAACTTGACAGATAAAAAAATGCATGTGTCGAAAAGTTCATACCGATTGTATGAGAAATTATGACGTACGTGTATACTAGATTAATTTTCTTTACACTATCCTCTCTCCTTGGAAATCTGCAGCTTTCAGTTGGTCCTGAATATTTTTATAATATGTTGTCGCTCTATCATAGTCCACTTCTTCATCCAATGTTGATCTCCAGTCACTCATTCTCAAACCACACGTCAAGTGTGACCAGTCAGTTTACGATTATATATGCTCCTTATGTTCCACAATCAGGTCAAACATAACATATGAATTGTAATATTACAGAAATGGTCAAACGTTTCTAAGTCCTCCCAGTTACAGCAGTGTCTAGTTGGAAAATCTAGAAGCAGATATATATTAAAGTACGAGAATATCGTCTATCGCCAGCCTTCTTATCTTATATCAGATCTAAGCCCTAAGTCCATATTAATGTATGGAAATCTTACTACAGTAGTGTTGTGGATTCCACTTTACACATGTAAGAATAAATATGGTTATAAGTATTCTCCATAACATCCATCACTTACCAGATAGATAATGTAAGTGGAATTTAATATAAATAGTATTACGTAAAATTAGTGTTTCAATCCATTTCTTCTTCATCATGTGCCCTGTCGGGGAACACTTGAGCGAACTTGTCTCTGTCCTGCGCCGCTCGGAATATCTCCCCCACATTCCGGATGCCGGTCCATTCCCTTATATTCATATAAACCATTGAAAATCAGTCTGTCTGAAATAAAAATTCACCGCTATCATGAAAAGGTCTTCAGTACTAAAATTAATCATGAATTAAATAGGTATGATTTTATGATTCCTGCCGCATACATTAACTAACTTAGGTATTCCCAATTACGTAAGTCCCTAAAAATCGAACTCCCAAGTAAGAGCAAAAGAATCTCGCACTGTGAAAGAAGAAGGTTAGACTAAAAAATCGTCGCTCGCTAAGAATACTTAAAATCTTGATGATATTAACAATAGAAACTCTATACACGTACTGGACGTTAAAGATGCGGATGACCCCCCTCAAATTAAAGAAGAGATTTTTTTCTAGTAAGATATATTTTGTGAAAAATGCTAACTAAGCTCTCTGCAATTATATATAATAAAAAAAAAACAGTTATCAGGATCTCATAACAATACATTATATTTCTCAAAGGTACAGACAGATTATAAATTTACAACTCCAATGAATAATCTCAGTGAGTCGGTTGGTTATTAATTTTATTCATACTGTAAGCCATTTCATGGTACTTAATATACTCGGGTAATAATCGGTTCTGTTTGTTAATATGTGATTTTCAATTAATGGTTACGGTGAATTACAAACAGATTACAATACGCCGTACCACTGGAGGTAAGACTGTAAACTTATTATTTATTTATATAAGTAAATACACATCTGATGACAGCTGGAGGTATTGGAGTGATAAGGTCAAACTAACGCATCATAATAGTAATTAATATTATTGGCTTCTATTGCGCTATTGAGTAATGATGTCTGAAATTACCTTAGGTGTCTGATATCATGTTTACTTTTTACGCAAAGAAAAGGCTGTCTATCCAAGAAAAATATGTATCCTGGGTATGAATCAGCCCGACGCAACGGAGATCAGCTGGCAGCGAGTTTCAGACAGCTGGACTAGTGAATACAAAATCTCTATCACCCTGAAATGCAGTCCATTTCTTACATAATATCCTGCAGTTATATTCTGGGGGAAAAAATATATTAATTTAATTATTTGTTTAATTGGAGGTCATATTTCATTCTATCTTTAACGAATTAAGTATGCAAAATATCATAATAGTATACCTACGTAAACATAAGTAAATGTCTAACCTACGGCAAGTATCAGAATATATTATATGAAGATATATTTAATTACTAAAGAGACTCGCTAAGTATCAGATTTCTTAGTCATACTACCGGTCTAAAATAAGACATAACTTATTATGGAGAGAAATATCATAAATATGAAGATTATTCCTACAAACTGTCATCAGAGAACTTCTTTTGTAAATTAAAAATAATAATGCTATAAATTAATATGTATTTTAATGTGACTTTATTCCACATTCACTTGTCACATTATTTTAATTTAGCTTCAGTTTGTAGGTTTAGTTACACATAGGCACGGGTGACAACAGCTGGTTGAACAGGGCTGGTTCTCCAGTTAAATAAACACAGTAGAAAAAAGTTACATTCGCCTAGGAATATCACCTTATGTAATAGTGACTGCATTTTATTGTGATAAATTAAGTGCGAGGCAATGGTGAAGATTTTAATGTCTTTTCACACATACCTGTTGATTTCGAGTGTCCCATGAAAGGTAAAATACGGCAAAGACAAAATACTTTTCGTATAGGTAATTTAGCAATGAGCCATTTTTTTTTGAATGAACACAATGAGCCAATTTAGCAATGAGCCAATTTACCAACCATTCTGAGTATCTTTATTTATAATGCAACTGTTATCAACATACATACTTATAGTATATGCATTTTTTTACAGGTTCCCGTTGGAATTCCATTTTCCAGGCTAGATTTGAACGCCAGTGATTTCTTTGTTGGTCTTCTGATATTAAACTGATACTCTGATAATATGACTTTGGCCACGTACAACAAACATACGCATCATACATATATTCCATACACGTATTGACTATCCTCAATCAAGGAAGCATTTCTCTTCTCTCGATCAATTCGAAATCCAAATTCTTTAAGCGATTTAAAGTGTTCTTATTTTGAAAGAGCATTGTCACTTGTTTTGACATCTTTTGAAAGAACCAAAACAGAACCAGTTTTATGCATTAACACTGGGATATAGAGATAGCGGATATTGTAAGATTGAACACAAAACAATCGGTTATGTATTACGTGAATACATCATACAATACAGCACAAACCTTCCTTATCATCATCTTAGTGAATTGTCATCTATAAGCTATATGCCTACATACGATTGCCCTTTAGTCAATTGTGTAAAATTTCAAAAAGAACTGTTTCTTATATCGTCAATAATTGTCAATGGCCTAGTGTAAAGTAACCGACCTAGTGTAAAGCCACCGACTAAAAGACTGAAAATCCAGTGATTTTTTTTTAAGTGTTAGTAATGTTCGAGTAGATACTTATTTTGTTTTCTTCTTTTATTTTACGGCAGTGCAGCCGTTATCGAATGATTTATTGGTAATTTATCGTTAAACGATTTCTTTATTATTCATATGTTATTAAATCAATTCCTCGTATTTCAGGGCGTAGAGGTATAAATATTTTCTCCTCATTACAGGATTCTTATATTCATAGAAATGGCACGCCGTTAGAGTGATATTTTTAGATCATTTATAGACGGATGGATGCCCAGAAAATGCGATATTTTTCCAGACAGTTATGCAATTATCGTTAGTAGTATATGTATGTATACTCTTCTAGCCAAAAATTACAACATACAAGTAATTTGCTTAGTGTTACATGTGCGAAGCATTAGAAGAAACCTACGTCTTTTGATTTGTAATCATTAACAAATACTTATCCTTTTTTGATAATAATAAAATAAAAAAGGTAGGTGAAAATGGGACCGCTTGAGGGCAGATCAAACATAAAGGTTTTGAAAAAACTTAAAAAAGGTAGAACTTAGGAATGCTTTTTACTAGAGCGGGCTTAATCTGCGATATAGCAAACTCAACCCAGAATTCTGATCATCCTACTACTCGAGAGGATTTCATGAATCAACTTACTTACTTTCCGTGTCCATAATCATCTATACTCTGTCCCTCCAGTAGTTCGCAGCCAAAATGGCATTGTCATTAGCTCGCCATAGATCTTCCTCAGAGCACCCCCCTCCCATAAGCGGGCAATTCAGCAGGTGTGTCATGTTCTGGGTTTCCCCACAGTCGCACTTCACATCCTGGCCGGCCTCCAGCATTCCCCATCTGTCCAGGTTCACCCTGCATCTTCCTACGCCTGTCCTCAGTCTGTTCAGGGATTTCCAGGTTGCATATGGTAGTTGGAATCAACTAGAAAATATATACAGGAAGTGGGCAAGAAAAAATGTTTATATTTGAGTAACGTGTTTCAAGAGTATTTTCGGATCAAATTTTTAGATCATTTTGTTTTCCTTGACGACCCACAACAGATTTATTAAGATCTTCATTCTACGGTAGATCGTAGGTAGGCGAGAGTATTATCATAGTCTATTCTGTATGGTGGAGGAGTGTAAGCTTAAAATAACAAAACACAATAGCTATAAAAGTGATATCAACACATTTTTAGTGACCATAAAATTTAAAGAGGCGCGATCTCATTCACATCTGAGTCGATCGTGTTATTATAATAAAATAAATTTGATACGGCTCTAGGTGGATCTGTTGTTATGAGGAGAGATACAAATACTAGAACTTGAAGAGCTATTCTTTGAAAGTAGATTTATTGTTAGTCGGAGGTAACTCAAATTTATGTACTTACGATATTATTCTAATACGTAAAATCAATAAGTTACATAAAGAAACATAGGTACCTGCTTTAAAAGTAACAAATATCACATAGGAACTTGTAAGAGATATGTTATCGCTATACTAAAAAGTAGATGTTAAATGTAGTATTTTATGTATTAACTATAATTCGCAACACTAGATTATTTTAGTGAGACAAATAGGTTTCGTTTTACCTAAAATATATGAAAAAATATTAGATGGTGTGGAGACCTGGATATAGAATCTCTAGCGATTGAGACTTTCAATACAAGGGAAGGACTCCAGTAGTATCACCGATTGATGAAATCGAATAGATTCTCAAAAATGAAAACATATTGAGCAAGAGAAACTGCACGGTCACAGTAAACGATTGAAGTGTAGCTTTCTCTTTGCCTACCCCGTGGTGGTAGGACGCAACATGGTGGTGTTGCTAAAGATACTAATGGACCGATCATTATTTTAAGAATATTAATTAGAGTTATAGAAGTGTACCTACTTTTATTTAATATTATGTGATTTTTATACAGGTAGGTACATAGCATTTACGAGTAAAGTAAGGTATCATACCATTAGGTAGGGATATAGTAGTATAGGTACTTAGAGAATAAATCATACATTTTCTTTAGAATCACTCAAATTCTGAGACATTTTGATCTTACCGATGCGATGCTTCTTATAGACCATAACTACCTACACCTATTTATATTAAAATACTTTTATTTTATTGTTCTTCTACAGAATAAGGCAATAAAAAATAATAACATCATTTTAAGATCCATCAAACTATACAATCTCTTTTGTCAAACTCACTTAGGTCATTTCATAATATTACGATTTTCATAAACTTTAAGTTCAGCTTTTGTATGAAGAGATTATTAAATTTAATATATTTCTTCTTTTCATGATCTCATACCTTCTGATAATTCCGTGAACTTTCTTTAGTAGTTAAATGCCCAAATGACCTATCGTTCGCCATCAGCACAAAAGATCATCTTGAAAATGATTTATGTGAATGTATTCAATAACAATAATAATAAGTGTTTTCCAATGTTATATGAGTCATATAAAATATTTTTACACGTTCTTGGATTTTTTTTTCTTTCTTCTTTTTCCCACTTGCCATGATTATTATAGTTCAGGTGTTCTTCCCTTCGGTTATGGCCGATAAATCCATCTCTGACCATCTCTCATTAATTTACTATATTTATTTAAAATAGCAAACATATACCAACGAAAAATATTATCAATGAGGATTACACATTGGCCTGTTGAACCTAAAATATTAAATTTTTGGCTTTTTTCCGACACATTTTTACCTCATAAATCAAACAGCGGAATATAAATTAATGTAATTCAACAAGTGACATCGGTGATATTATTGTCGTTTCAAATTGGGACTATCACTTCGCTGTCTGTGATTGGCAGTTGAATAAACCAAACCAAGCCCATATCTGTCCCATACTGCGATCCAAACTTTGTAGGTCTCTTAGTATACAACAAGGAATTCAGGCTATTTCGGCAGACACGAATCGGCGATGTTCGTAGCTTCTCTTGAGACCTGCCTACCGCAATGAAATTTCTTTTTTGTTTATATTCACTGACAGGACAGACGACACTGGGGAATGTGGAAAGAAAAATCATTTCCATTATTTGTCAAGTATCGCATTGAATGTCATGTTATTTGTCGAATGTGAAATGTGTAATGTACGTACGAATGAATATGGGTGAAATATTTTAATACATTATTTTCTTCCACGCACAGAATAAATTTTATACCTTCATACACACTGCCGTCTATGTACCTAAGAACCGCGTTATAAACCCGTAATCGCTAATGTTGCATAATTTTGTGGAAAGAGGATCTTTACGACTGACTATTTTCTGACGTTAACTGACAATTTATTTTCATTTTTTCACAAATGTAAAGAGATAATTAATTATAATTTGCACACAACATCTTGTATTACGCATGACACAGTAAGACAAGACAAAATCTCTCGAATGATTTACAGATACCTAAATCTCCACTGCCAAACGAGTCATTTAAAAGATATATTTTATGAACATTGTTTACGATGTTGTAAAACTAAATGTGATTACACTTTTATTTCTTATTCTTGCAGTTGGTACCGTTTGGATTCATTTTTAAGTAGTTATATATTACGTACATTATTATTAAACACCTTACAGAATTAACTCATTCCATATTGTTTCACTGCGCAATAAAAATTGCATTCCACTTTTGAGCGTAGTCCTCTCTTGGTGACTTTTCCGCGATCTTGTCTTGGCCCTTGAGTCCTTTGCATCCAACCATCTTCCCTTTGATAACCAAACGTCTTCGTCTCCACTTACACTTCATAAACTTCGTTCATATTTCTTGCAACTGTCGGAAATTGTGACCAGTAGTGAAAAAGCAATTAAAAAGGTAAAGAGGAAAGATATACGAGTAAGTGTATAAAGTCTTTCTTTTTTCTTTCTTAACTTCCTGAATATAGGCCTCTCTCAATTCAATCATAATAAATAGTATCTGCTTCTTATGTTTCAGCTATGGGGATTGGTTTGCAGCAAAACGCTGATGCATCTCAATAGTTCTCGTCGAATAAGTATAGATAAAACATAGTTTTTAACGCGGAGGCATGACTTTGCCAACACACTTCTCAGTATTATCAGCCAGAAGAGTCTACATATTATCATTCATGATTCACATATAAACTCATCAGCCTAATACTGGGAAATTCACCTATCCAGATATCACGGATATCACAGGATTAGGCTCAGATGCGCGGGGCCTAAAATACAAGCATTGTACCTGAAATATCAGTATTAATATTAATAGACATAGCATCATTTATATATTTATTGCAAGTGTAGGTGCCTATAGATAAAATCAAAATAGTCTACTGGCTTACCCTTATAAGATTTCATTTGGAGAAATATTATAGGCAGTAATTATTGTTTTATAAGTTCTTTTAATATCAATAAAATACATACTATACGCCTTTAATCACAATATTCACATACTCCATAATAAAGGGACAGACCATCGTTGATTGGCAATTGCTACCAAATTGCCGAGATTTTATTAGTTTATTATTCGTATTAAATGAGAATCTGTGCAATTTGAAAGTTGTAAACCACACACTAAAGGTTCTTCGTCTTTCATACGTACGAGTGGGCAATAATAAAAATACCTGATATTATGTTCCCTCAAATTATTATTGCCTCTATATAGGAGTATATTGAGAAATTCTTAACAGAAGCTTCTAGTTTTAATAGGTGTCTACCTACCGATAATTTAAAAAAATACGAGTAATGTCATACAAACAAGAAAAAACTTATTCATCAAATTTAACAGAAGAAGGTGATAGTTCACTTTTTTATTTATGTAGATACCTACTAATGTTATTTTATAATTTTTTCGACCACATTTATTTAAGTAGAAATATTTTAAAGCAGAATCATATGTTTTTCTTTTATCCCTTTATATAGATTATTTTTTCAGTTTTGGTAGTTTTTCCAAAGGATTATTCTAAATTATTCATTTACACATTAAGTTAACATAGTATATAATATACAGAAATTTGTTAACATTGATATTTATTATAACGTTTGATCACTAGGGCAAGCTTATCGTAATGCTACAATCTGTGCCAGCTAACTCTAACATAATTGTTTTTTAATGTTTACAGAATAAACAATTAAAAATTCACAGTTCGAGTGAAATTATTAGTTGAGCAATAGAAAAATATTGGCATTATTTATTAGACAGCAGATTTCACATGTATGAATGGAACTGAGTCCATTCAGGGATTTATAATATGTATTGTGAATGGTGATTGTTACTTAAGATGGTTATTTATTGTTTTAGTATAACACAAGTACATCTCCATAATAGTGCGATTAATCATACTGAAGATGATTATTTTTATATAAAGCGTTTATCTCAGTGGGGCTTCTGACTTAAAAAGTAAACAGGTTGATACCTACTAGTATTATATGGATATAGAGGTATTGTTTATATTGAACCAATTCATCAACATGTGTTCTTTACACCTTACATAAATTCGATTTGAAACAAAATAGGTTTTTTTATCATAGACAGAGAATAAAATAATATATCGTGTGTTAAATTTCTCCAATTTACACATGTAGCTATCATCTTATATGTAACTTACTAGTAATACTTATTTGGTAAGTATGAATTATGCAATAAAAGTTACTTGTGTACACCAAATTTGCGAAAGTATTATTACACTTATTTATTTATTTTTAAGTAGGTATCTACTTTTCCGACTGTATTTGCCAATGTCTATTTACAAAAATTTGGCATTAGGGATAAAACTAATCTATTCGTGAACTTTAATATTTTTACTCGAATGACGAGAATTTCGTATTTGATAGTGCATAGTTGATTTTGTAGTCATCTAACGAATCTTGAACGAATGGCGATTTTTTTTCATAATTCATTTTTTCGGGTATTTTTCTCATATATTGTTTTTTATGTTTATGACAAAACTAACGTAGGTACCAAAAGCTATAAGACTTTTAATGTAGAAAAAATAACACAAATTTTCCCGAAAAACAACACCAATATTTTCCTGTCTTTGCCTTGTAAGTCGTGGATAAGGATGAATGATAACTTGTTATTTTATTACAAAATTTATATAACTTTTTATTAGAACAAGCACATTATGTTATATCAAATGGTTGTAGCAATATATTAACACCAAGGTAAAGGTCAATTGCTGAAACTGAAATGTCAGCGGAAATCCAAAGTGATGTATGGGAGAGCAAAGAAATCCATTTTATTTCATTTAGGTATAGCATGTCTAATCGCCATATTGATCGTGTGAAAATCAAATGATGTAATATTCTAGAAATGATCTCATTTATATATTTTGGTGCTAACTGCTATTGGATTTTATATAATCAATACGAATATAAATATCTATATACTACTTCAAATTATTATAACAGACTTTTCCACTCGTAGTGGCCAATAACATGCTGAAAGGCAGCCACAAACAAGGAGGACCAGCAAAGAGGTGGCGAGACAGTTGGAGCTCAATGTCCCAGGAATCCCTGTGCAACAAACAATCCCCGAATCTAATGCAAAAGAAAGGAGAAGAATAGGTTCCCAGTCTATTTTTTTCTATCGTCCTGTAAGAGTCAAGTGTTCGTAAAAATTCCATGAAATATTTTAATGGGACTTTAAATAAAAATCTTTCATTAACCATATCCGGGTAACCTTATCGTTGATGTGGTGGTATCAAACATATCTGAAATTTTATCAAATTACCTACGTATTGTAATATTGTTTAATATAGCCTACATTTAACAACACTTATCTCATAATTTCTGCCTTATTTTTATACGCACGCCGCTCTTCTCACATAAACCGTTTACAATATTTTAATGAAGTTATTGAACTAACGGATTGACCTCTACCTCGAAGTGCGCTGTCCATCAAATTTACCTAACAAAATCAGAGCTTTGTTAGTTTTGACTACTACAGAATGCTACTTTTTATTCGGATCGAACTTTTTATCAACAAAACATCAAATAAATTTATATTACAACCACTTCACCGTGATTACAATGATACAGTATTTTTAATTATAACTTAATCCACTTTGTACATGATCTTTTATGACGCTTTATAACGACTGGGCCGGAATAAGGCTTGTGGGGTACGCAAGTTAAAAAACCCATTGTCAGAGTGATTGCCCATGACGGGAGACCTGTAACTGTACAAAGAGTAGAAAAAATGAAAAATATAACTACATGTTTAAATTAAAATTTGCTTTGCTAATTTGATTCTCTTTTTTAGATTAAAAAGGTGTACTTATAAGAAATTACATAAATATGACGGAATCAAAAACTAATCAAAAAGGTCCCTCTAGAGTCTGTAATAAGGTAAGCGAAAATCTCGCGCATTGAAGTGAGATAACCACTACTTTTTAACACAATCAATATTCCTCACAAAATTGTTTTTATTTAGTTTCAATTTGTCGAGTAGGATAAAAAGTGTTCGCTGTGTATATAATTAACCTAGAACATATTGTTTCCATCATATGAAAAGTTCTCACATCGGCTCGATGTTCCAAAGCTTTGAACCGCAGCCTAGATACATAGATAATAAATCTGTCATTTTATTCTGATATTCTGCTTAAATATAATTTAAGAGCTTCTCATCTCCTATGTTATTTCACTTAATGTGTTATGATATTGATATTACATATATTATACAAAAGATATTAACTGTAACTAGATCAAATTTATTACGAATGTAAATATCGACTAATTACCTGATAACTTTAAGGTATTCGTAGACAGTTATCTTGAATATTATATTTATGACATCAGCTTTGTTAATTTGAAAAATGTGATTTGAAAATTTTCAGAACTAACAATTGGGAAATGTTCTCGAAATCAATGGTAAATTATAAAGTCCCATATTTCGGGAACGATAATTCATTCCTGGATCCATGAATAAACCACCGGTAAGATTTACCATTTGCAAAAAAATATTTAAAAAAATAATAAGCGAAAATCCTCTATTTAAATTTATCCAACTGGTTAATAATACATTCAGGAAAATGCTAAACTGAAATATAACGCCCTAGATATTTCATTTAAAGGTAAGACATAATAATTATATTAAACCGCTAAAAAAATGAGAAAATTCTAAGCAAAAAGGTATACAACCACAACCACTTGGCGTTAATAGAGTCAAGCTAGCAAACTCGTATAATATAAAGTAAATAAAATTCTACTTGGTGTAATTGGTCATATTGGCGAACTGATGACCAACTTGGTCAAATAACTGCAAGCACTTGTTGCTTTGAAACAATATTTTATTAAACCCTGCATATTACAGGCCGACATTAATCAAGAGTACCTAAGTAGGCCCGCGGCCCTCCATTAGCTCGCAATACTTCTAACCTAACAACAAACATAATGGAGCACAGGCGCTTGGGGCGACACATACTCGTACCTGCTACACAATATACGAGTACCTTACTATAGGTTGATGTATGAGATTCAATATGTTTCCACTCGCACGTCGCACATTGGACGTGAACCATTGAATAATTTTTGCAGCAAGTAAAAATATATTTACGTAAAATTCATGTACCTATATGAATCCTCGAACATTTAGGTAGTGTGTCTAATACCAAAGAAAGCCTATTGTGTGGAATGAAAAATGGTAGTATGTGAGATACTTTTCAAATTTCATTGGCAAATATAATTATTTAGACAGCAATATCCAAGGTTTCGCTACATTCCTTCGATTTCCTTCAATAACAAGTATATTACTGACTAAAATACTTATAATAGGTGATACTTTAGATACCTATTCATAAAAATAATATATTTTTCTAGTGTTTTAGTCCCGGTATGTCTGGTTGAAAAGCTGAAAGCCCAGCAATTTACCTTGCATAGTCCGCTCAGTCTTCAGCGGTCCTTTTCAAATCCGTATAAAATTTCATTGCAGTTCATTTCTTAACATTTTTCTCTATGTAATATGTATACTCACAACTCTCCCATATTGATCTCAATATCTAATATGATCTATGAAGTATGTAATTAATAACAAAAATCTTTCCTGTAAATTCATCTGAAAGAAAAATGAAATTAAAACGATATTGCAAATTTGAGCGGTGAAAGAAGTGGTGTAAGGAAACGCAGCCGTCCAAGGACCATGTTGACCAGATCCTCAAGGACGGACGTGTTTTGAAAGTAATCGTAGAATGTGTATGAGGAATTGCGTGAATGTGACGGAAGCCCGAAGTGTGTGTAAGGATAGGAAAATCTGGCGATCCGTTCTCTCTGCCTACCCCGCAAAGGAGGTGGCGTGAGGGTATAGTATAGTATAGCAAATTTAAAAAATATTCCTTTAATTAAAAATATTTCTCACGGTTTGCAATCACTGCAATATAATATCGCATCGTAAAACAGTGAGAAAAATCGTGATATACACCTTTTAGGACGACTTGAATCAATCTATAGATAAACAAAATACATAATGATTAGTTGGCCTCGGGTGCTATCAGGAGAATTCATATATTATGTATCTAGATTAATCCACTGCTACAGGTGAACTCTATATCATAATGTTATTATTGTACCGAACATCACTTCATGCAAGTTCCGGTATGTAACACTCATGCAGTATATTATACCCACATACTACTCTCATATGCGCGTAATTATGATGGAACTATGTAAATACAACAGTTATTTATACTAATTTGTTATAATACAGTTATCAGTTAACGAGATACCAGATACCTACACTACACCCACCTATTTATTTATTAAAGGATCTTAGATGGCAAAATTTGAGCACTGATGACCTCTGTAGTTTTAAAACCCACGACCAAACCGATATAGCATTTTTTTATATATAAAAAGGATCTGGGCTCGCATACACAAACCCAAATACTTTCCTGCACACTTTGCACTAGGCTAAAAGCCTGTATCGCAAAGTGTGGAATACATCACCAGCGCCGGTGTTTGAACCTGCCACCTCCCGCTTGAGAGACTGCCGTCTCAACCAGCTGCGCCAACCATGTACTCTAATATTTATATTTTTGATTTGCAGACCCAAATCAAAAATATTGTCATGCAATATCAATCCGTATATAAATAGGACAAAGTTACTAATACACCTACATAAAGGAAGGAAGAATTTAAAAATTCGTTGAAAACCGGATGATTCAGTGTTTTACAAAAACAGAAACTATTAAATCCATTATGCGTATGACATAATTTTCAATAATCTGTAAGCCAAAATGTTGTAACATAATTTTATCAGTAAATCATAAATCGTTTGCAGAAAAACTAGCATAAGTTGTGTTCCATTGATATATTTATGGATTTGCACGAAATAGTCATCAATACAATTAATTGATTACATAATAAGTATTGTTGTCAATAGTTTGAATATCGAATAACCAATTGTCTGAACAAGATAAGAAGGCGTCTATGAAAATTTATTACAAAGACCAATCAATGTTCATCGTTTATTCGATATTGCATTGATCAAAGTATGTAGATACGTCTTGAAATTTCATCTCATTGTTTCAACATTAAAATATTTATTCGTTACAATTTCTCTACGTGTAATTTGTAGGACATGTATTCTAATTTATCTAATTCTTACACTTAATTCACTACCACGATACTTACATAAATTGTATCCAATAAAAAAACTGATCAGATAATGTGTATCGACGTCTTTGTTTTACTTCATTCTTTGAATGCGAGATGGAGAGTGTGAGGCGATAAACTCGTCTCAGTTGATTCGATCAAAGCACTATCATGTTCGAGAGTTAATCTGTAATTCGAGATCCCAACTATTCTTCTCTATTGTTTCGAAAGGAAAAAGAAATTCTGAGATAGATTCCGCAATTGAGTCGTGGCATTCTTTGTGAAGACAAATTAACATGAACAAGATCTTCTGTCACAGGTGAAACAGTTCTGTTGGTAATCGATACAAATATATTTCCGTATAACAAAATTCGCAGACATCAAGAAAAGATAAGGTGAAAAATAAAATTATCTCTAATAAAATTTGATTTGTAATCCTGGATATATTATTTGGTAGATTGTATTTTATTCGTATTTTATGTTGTGTTGTTTTATGTTTTAGCCATTTTATTAATTAGTAGGGAGAAATGATTGAACTGTAAATTATAATATTTTATTAAAATTATGTTTATTCCTATACAAACTGAAAATGGGATTTGAGGAAAAGAGTCCACCATAGTCCATATTTATTCCCATTATCTTTATACTCATTTCCGTTCGAGAACAAAGGGAGACCACTAAAATAATTTATTATTCTGAATGATGCAAAATAAATTGCTTGATTTGGTAACGAGCTTAGCTCATTGTAAACTGCATCATCAAAAACCATAAAAAATATGGTATACGGGCTATCACACACGTCCGGAAGTTCAGTTAACTGAATCGACCGTTTGCAAAAAAGCTCCGATCAAAACCTCTTTCTGAATTCAAAATCAGGGTAACATTGAATTCAGAGAAAGGCTTTGGTATGAGCTTTTTTGCAAACGGTCGATTCAGTTAACTGAACTTCCGGACGTGCCCTACGTAGGTTTGCAGGGCACAGTAAAAAAAACTCACAAAACTTCTTCATAGAGTAGTCTAAAAAGTATTAATTTTACCCATTTTTAAGGTATTTTATCATTAGTTACCTACTTACAATGCGAAATTATTAGTCTTCATTAGAAAGTGAAGTTATTGACGCACGCCACGATACGTTTAGGTAAATGAGTTCCCACGCACTCTTAACCCTCTCGTGACATCCACACACTCCGCAGTGATCGACAATAGAGAAAATTTGTAATCATTTTCATAGTACATTGTTTACTTCCTAGTTACAGAAATAATACTACTAAGTATAACTATATACATAACAGATACGAGTACAACCACAGCAATGACTCTATCAATCCATATAATCCGCAACTATAGTTACAAATTACAATGCATCTAAACAGGTATTCTATTCCAGTATAAATAAATAAAACTTTATTGAATAAAAATAATATATTCAAATGGCGGGTTTATTGCCGTCGGCAATGTCTGCCAACCAACCACTTGTGACATTCGTTAGAAGTAAAAAAAATACATACATATTTAAGTGTATGAAACAGAAGCAAAAACAACTATAAAATATAAACAAAAACTACAACAATACCTACATAAATATACATACTTATATATAAATAAATAGGTGGATCGGATGAAGGACAAGGAAGGAAACGCGGCATTATCAGTCAGAAGCAGTGATATCACTGGTCAGAAGGATTATTTATGGAAAGGTAATGATGCTTCAGTTGACTTTTGAAAGAAAGAAAGTAGTATAACCGATTAATAAAAGTAAATGATTGACTCAGTTTGTTGAAGCCCAGGTCTCCCAAGCGGGAGGTGCTGGGTTTGAATCCCGGCGTTGACGATGGATTCTGCACTTCACAATTCAGACCTATAGTTTTTCAGTGGATTTCAGTGCATGGATAAATGCAACTAAAAAGTGTCTTGCATTGTTGATTATGATAAATTGCCGTCGGAAATAAATCACCTAAATCCCCACATGTATGTAGGTTATTTTTATCCATTTGAGACCCAATAACATACCCGGGTTGTAGAATTGACCCCTACTGTATTTTGTTTTATTTTTTCGAATTTACCGTCAAGAGTCAGGTGTTCTCTAAATTTCCTTGAGATATTTCACATCTTTTTCAGCTAAGAATTAACCTCTACCCATTCTAAACGTGTTGGTGTGTGTTTTAATACTCACACGGAATTTACTGATTACACCATTTCTGGGATAAAACATGATGGTAGAGTAATAGTACTTAGTAGTAGAAAATGCGAATTATTTTCGTGACGATGACTCCTAGATATAGATCAAAATAATTAACTAAGTAGTAGATACTATACCTAGGAGTGTACCGCTTCCATAAATAAAATTAATTGAAATACTAACTCATATATTATTAGTTTATTGTGATATCAATCTTAGGCTACGACCTCAAAATGTTATTAAATTTCATTCATTGATTACACTTTCCAACTCCATCATCATAAATTGATGAGTTCAAATATTCTTTGTTTCTCTTCGTGCAAATAATTAATTAGTTTAATCGGAATTCGGAATGAAAACTGCCTTCAGATATATTCCCTTGTGAACATTCTATATATTCACTTTGATATACAACAACTTATACCAATACTTAATCTAGATCTTTTAAATATTTATTGTCTTTCTAAAAATTATTTAGTGAAATCACGAAATACAGATTATATCGATCTTCTTCATACCTCTACTCGATCTCCGTATTTCACAATATATTAACACTCGTATTATTTGTAGATAAATTCAAATACATTTTTATAACATAATTCACATTTGTAAATACGAAATTGTATTTTTCAATCTGACATTTTAACCTGCACTACATATTTTGTACTAAGGTCATCAACGTATTCCATTTACTATCAAATGATATAAATAATTACGACTTTTCACTGGTAATATCTGAGAAAATTAAGCATTTTCGTAATATTGTCAAATTCTTACAATATATAAGTATTTCATTCATTCATCTTTGGCGCTACATCCTGGGGTGGGACTTGGCCTCCACAAGGAGCTTTCGCCACTCTGTCCTATTGGCAGCCACGCTCCTCCAGTTGACTGAGCCCAGTGCGTTGAGGTCCCTTTCAACACAGTCCATCCACCTCAACTTGGGTCTTTCTCTTCTACGTCTCCCCTCTGTTATAATGTTACCTAAAATTAATAGAATGTGGACAACATTCAAAACCAAGCAAAAGTTTCGTGGCCAGGCATACGTATAAGTTTAGGTTAGGAGAAAGAGTTGGTCACTATTGGCATGAAAAAATATATTACTTACCAACGTTCTAATTTTAACGTATGGATGGTCTATAAAATACATCTCGATGTTTTCGACCGTTGGTACTTGGTGGAAGTCCATTACTGAAAAAAATTAAAAAACTAAATATTTACATTTTTATTTTTTTTCTCTCTATAACATACCTACAGGTTTTTAAATTTTATTTACATAACTCACGGCGCAAGGCCATTAATACATAAAGTTAACAGATATTACAGCAATAAAAATTAAAAAATGAAATGAATGCATGAAAAAAAAAGTATGGTAAAAAACAAACATTGAACAGCACTCGTTCATACATATCACACACATACAGAGGTTACTAATTTTATGCATCATAAGGAGGTAAGCGCGAAACCCAACTTTTATTTTAACTTATTTCGCATAATGCCGGCCGAACGACATTACCGATGTTAGTTTATAAGATTGCATGGTATGAAGTATGGTAGATACGTAATAGATCTTATGTAATAATGACAACAGTACTATAAAACTTTCGTGAAAATACAATAGTACACTTGTATAATATATCCCCAATAAATCTAACACCTCAATCTAAAAAAGGTTGAGTGATTTCTCTATTACGTATGATATTTAACATTTGATAATGTGTACCTATGTGTGAGAACAATACAAGTGTTATAAATATTTCGTCTTAACACATCAGCTGATATATTACTCTAAGTACTAAGTACATACAAACATTATATTTCTCCTAGAAACGTAATATCGCATCGTTACTTTTTAACTGAAAAAAATCAAACACTTTTCCGCACACCTTTCTCCGTTGATGGATATTGTAAATTTGTATATATTTTTTTTAATTTTCAAAATTATGATTTAGAAAAATTGAAATTATTCCTACATAACAATTAGATAGGTATAGGTTATAAGGAGAAAGAATACCTACTGAGCTAGCTTATGCCACTTTTTTTATTTATGTATTCCTTATTTCTTTACTCATTTAGTATATTTAGTGGGTCTTGTTAATGTCAGATGTTCATGAAACTTCTGTACAATATAACACATCCTTTTCAACTATGAAGTCCACCACCCATTCAGAATTCTTTATGCCTACTGGTTCATCCCAAGTTTTCGTATTGTTACACATATGTTTTTATACATTTTTTGTACTTCATTTTCATATTGGTTACCCCAACATTCAGATACCGTGATCATATTTTATTTACTTCTGACAATGTGATTAATAAACAGTATAGATCTTTAATTAATTATAATTCTACCACCATGGGCTACCACAAACAATACTCATAAGATCGAATGCGTTAAGAACTGCTGTAATGAAATAATTCAAGGGAGACATGTAAGTACGAATACTCTTACGATTCTATCTCTCGTTTGGTGATTTGCATTGTCGCCACTACGTAATAATATTATTGTGATCGTATGTTGTGTACCTAATCGGCGCCATACAATTTATTACCAGTCTTTTGATATTATTATCGCTACGCATACATGTTTCACACATACAATAAGTATGGTTAATGTGAAATTTAATGTCGTAGAGGAAAATTCTACGATACGGCAAAAATAACATGAAATATGAGTACACCACTTATGAAAACAATAATAATATGAATACGACAAGATAACGAAAGACTAATTGTTCGCGAATTTAGTATATATTTATTTATCGTATAGCCAACATCACGCCTATATCATTTAACATATCTTAAATACATATATCAAAGTGTAAAAAAAAAACATATTTTAAATACATATATCAAAGTGTAAAAAAAAAAGTTGAAAGCGCAGGGTAAATTGCTTGTATTGCCACTGTACGGTCTGAGTGCAGACCCGGTAACTATGTGTTGAATGGTCTGTTTCAGTGATTCATATTGTTCTAAGGGAATAGAATCGTATTATTTTTTATGATCTGATGAGCTTGTATAATGTAAACACAAACAAGCCCAAACACTTTCCCTCACACTTCACAGTAACCTAAAAACTTGTGTGTCGTAAAGTGCAGAATACATCGTTAGTGCTGGGGTTAGAACCCGGCACCTTCCGCTTGAGAGACCGACGTATATACTAAGTATGTGCAATATATGATGATTCTCATGAATGTAAAATAAGCAAGAAATGTGCGTAGCTTCAGGGCAGTCTTGGGTTGTTTTCACTTTGCCTAATCTGCAACGGACGTAAAATGAAAGGGTGAACGATAGATTGTAGATATGCAATATTTTTACCAGGTCTCCGTCGCGTCCCAATCGGATTTTTAATTGCAGAACGGCATTAACTTAAAATGTGCAAAAGAGCGACAATATTATGTATTTAGGATATTACTATAAATTTTGCAAACAGTACTAAAATTTAACACTTGAATTTTTAAGACAATATGGATTAAAATCCAATCCAATGGAATTTACTATTGAATGATATCGCTGTGTAGGATGATACAACACAATTTTACAATGTTCACAATAAAATATTATTGGACAACTGTATAATACAATACAGGTACATTATGATACCTAATAAATACATTATGTTTATGTTAATTTACAGTATTTTACTTTTATTATAAATATTTTTATCACATCCTGCTTGTATGTGAATAAAATAAAGTGTTGTTTAAATAAAAAAAAAACTTCTCATAAAACTACTGTTGCTAAATTTGTCAAAAATGGAAAAACAGCAATATTATTTTGTTGTGATTTTTATTCGAGTTTTGCTCATTCTCAGTAATTTTAATGTTAATTTACTCCCACAGTGAATATGTGATTAAAATATGTGGAAAATACCACAAAAAATCACATAATTATAGCTGAAATCAACCAAAGTTTTTTTTATGTAAAAGCTCAAACAAACAATGTAGAATAATCTGTGTTTTAGATTTCCCGGTTTTAACTGGACACTCGAAAATAAATTTAATAAAAAAAACAAAATAAAAGGTGAGACTCCTGATCACCACTCTGAACCCCGTTCTTAGTTCTATATTCGAAAAATATGACCTAACCCAACATTTATTTAAAAAAGGTAAAAATCTGTGTTTACAATTGAAGAACGCATTGGTCCATCTTTAATCCAATCATTTTCGATGGAAAAGTAAATAAATACTACTATTTACAGGTACTATAATATAATGAATTAAATTCACACAGCATTCTCTTTACTCATACACTTCAATCACACAATTAAGTGATTAATTTTTCCCAATAAGTACCATTTTTTTATATTTCCTTCCTATAATCTCATGTGAACCGATGCCTGATGTGAATATTATCCAAAAATAAGCAATGCATATTATCTTACAGTGCTATTAACGTAATCTGTTTTATTTAGCATATAATTACTATAATTTTATTATAAAGTGTTGATACACAACCTATATAATCAATACAAATTATTATTATGCGTCCAATGAACTTATTATGCGTCTAGAGATAGCGTTTCTTTTTTTATTTAACTTAATTAATTTGAAATGAATCTGCATATCCTATTGCAAACTATTAAAATGATCTCGTCTACATAATGTTATGGGTATTAGTGAAATTACAAAGCATTAGATTTTTATTTCTAAGTTCAGTTATAGGCGCCAGTTTTTTATCCATTTATTAAATTGGATTTCTCGATGCTGATGTTTTATTTGATTGAATTTCATATGTTCCTACATCTCTTCGGTGCAGAAAGTGTCCGTCAGCAAAGATCTCATGGGCTACATCTGTAATGGATTCGAAAGAGAATCTCCTCCTAGCTCTGATCTTTCGCAAGTACGATATCTTTTGTACATGTTTAATTCAATATTACTGCTGCAACCAGTAAAGCTCTCTGTGTGTACAAAACACAATAAATTATTCAAAAAGGGTTGGCAAACCTGAACGAAATGTCTTATGGCAGTTTTACGAACACCCGATTTGTACAGGCTTTTCAAATCAATATCAAAAAGTAGAGAGAAACAATTCTACAATTATTTCTAAAAGTAAATAAAATCTAATTATTATCTCCCCAAGGTTCAGATCCAGTCTCCAAGGATATAGTTATCCCCTTTGGTCCTCCACATCTCCCTATCCTGGGCACACTGCATCCATCACTTTACTTCCAGAAAATGTTGAAGTATCGAAAATAACGTCTAAGTATGTACTACATTGAAAGTACTGTGAGAAAAAGTTTAATAGTTTGATATTACTTAACAACCGTTCATGAATTTGGTCCCTCTAGCAAAATATGAAGATCCGTGGATAAATGCTTAAAAAATTGCGTACAAGTATGTAGGAAATTTGATATAGATAAGTAAGTGGGTAAGTACCTAACACGTGTTGCACTCTTGTGGTGATTTTCCCATGATATTTTTATAAATTAATACTGCATACGTGCCGCATCGCCGGGAAGATCTTATAAAGAATGCGGAGGTATCTACACTAAGAGGATATTGCTAAATGAAATTATAATATACGGTTAGATAGGAACAGAACTCAAGAATTTTATTCAAATCATCATATCTTCTGAAGATATTCACCGTGGTTTTTATATTTTCTTCCTTTTTGTCCTTCCTTAATATAATTATTGATCATCTGTTAATTCCATAAATTACACTTGAAACTCCGTACAGAAATGCCTCTAAATTCGTAACTTTAAAATATCCATCCCGTGCATTCTATTTACAATCAAGGTATCTCCAAAAATGTATGATAAACAGTAACAGGTCTACGGAGCAAACAAATCTATACGTATCTATATTATTTTCACGCGCATAAACATCCATATTTACAGAATATTTTTTAATAGTGCCTAGTCCAAAAAATGATGAACAAAACACCCTATTGTATTCCTATTTAACCCGGTTTAAACAATGACTTTCACCCATTTGAGAAAGAGCTATAAAGAAGAGAAAAAGTAATTATATTTGATAGGCAAATCCAAAAATATACCTACCGATAGAGACACGAATTTGATTGAATAAAAATAATGTACAAGATTGTCAATACTAAATTAAGTAGGCAGGTACCAATACCAATATTATTTTATGTATAACGTTACGACGAATGCAAATATTTCGCAAAAAGATCAAAGAGTTTTAACGAACTATACCGCGACTGAAGGTAGATGTAAAGTTATATTATATAGATTAATAGAAATAGGTTATGCTTCATTAGGCACAAGAATCATATCTTTCCCATTAATCAATTACATATTGAATTCTACGTGTATACTCGTAATATTTTTATTATCATTAGATACCTATCTATAACAATGTTCGTACGTCGGAGCAAGACAAGTGTAAACAATGTTTTCAATAGCCTAATAAACAAGTCAAAATTGATCATGGTTTAATTTTCATACCTAGAAAGAAGTTAGCCCAAGAGATACTAGAGGAAATGGCTATACTTACTTAGAAGGAACCAATGAATTCAGCTCTTGTTCGCTGCAACTCAACGGTTAAAACTTTTCTCCGTAAATGTTTCTACAAAGGGTTGTTGAGGTAAGATGATATACTTTGCTTATATTGAAATGTGCCATCACACGACAGAGACAGTTTGTCTATGTGGTGGATGACTGAATTAACACAAGAACTCACCACCAAATAGCACCAAATAGCAACAGCGCCTCTCGGAAAGGGTCCATGTTGACGACGGTAGGAATAACAATTATAAAAGATTTAACCTATTAGTACTTCAAAAAATGAGAAGATATTCATATAATTGTCTAAGTCAAAAGCAACCATATTTTTTTTTTTTAATAAATAAAATGAATCTGGGTTTGTCGAAATAAACCCAAATACATCTTTATACACTTCACAGAAAGCTTAAAAGCTTGTGTTGTGAAATGGAGTAAGTCGGGGATTGAACCCGCGCCCACTGGATTAACAGTCGAGCGCGTTACCAACCAGGCTACCGACCACACAAGTTTATGTCACCATGTCTTAACGTTTCTAATTTTTATATTGAACAGTTCACAGAAAGTAAAAAAAAAAACTTTTATTGCAACTCTGTGGCTGTCTGGCATGACCACACTTAGATCCAAGAACTTCGACGAATTTCAAACATACGAGTACAAACATCGCGTCTCTCTTTATAATAGTAAATAGCCAGTGGCCCAACGAAACCTGATTTCACCACTGAATTTGACACCTGATACAGAGAACTAAAAATTTATGGTTTTGGAATATTTATTGATCTGTTTGACCTCTAAATGTAACGTAATGTTGTATATTCATATTACAACTTTGCATTGTACTAACCGCCACAGATGATGCTATTATTGTAAACACTGTTGAAAATATGATTAATTTTCATTTAAAGGAGTCTCAAAAGTAACTGAATACAGATAGATACAACAATCGTAAAATGAACCACATGATGAAGTCTTTGACGACGAAAGAATTAGTCCACGTACTTATCTATGTTGAAATGACTTGTCAATGATCAGTGATCACCTTATCAACGACATTTATGCTATCAACATATTCTGCAGTCCTTCGAAAGAAAGACTGAAGCAGGTCTGAAAAAAATGATAATCATACTAATGACGTCACAGAATGAAGAGGCGTCGACTACTGGATCGGACGAAACAAGGTCTCGTGTACAGAACGTCTATGCGGTCTGGGATATCAGAGAAAAGAACTGAGGAAAACAAGTCCTAAAAAGTTAATCATTTTTTATAATACGAGTATAACTGTAAATACAGTCGTAGAAATTCTTCTAGGTTCGTACTCCTAGACAGAAAGAAAAGAATGTGACCGTCTGTCCAAAGTCTACAAAGTTAGTTAAATTTTGCAATCCTTAACTAACTTTCTAATAACCATAATATACATTGGTATATTGGTGACCCGATCACAACAATTCGTTTGATGTTACCCGCAACCTCCGCGTGGGAATATTGCACAAGGAATTATATTTTTACAGTCGTGCTTAAAAATATACTTAATAGATATATTTATCAACCAAATTATTTGGTTTAAATATACGTCAGTTTAATACACTATTGTTTAAAAACTTCGCGAGACGAATGTGTAATGAAACAATTCGAGAACAAACCATACCAATTTACTGCAGGTACTTACTAAAGCATTATCCCATATTGAGAGGAAGATACCTAAATCATTTAGGTATTACTGGCTTTTCATGTCTGCATCTCGTAGATGGCATATGTTGTGAATTTTCTCAACGAAAGGCGGCATCCCATATTATTTTATGAAATACATACCTACATTCATATGGACTATAAGATCAATGTATTGCACTTAGGTATATCTGACATATCGTGCACAAACACGTATCGCGGATTACCCCATTGTGGGAAAAAGCGTTATGGTAGGTCGTAGAAGTAAGCAACATCAGAAAATTGACCGGAACCCAGAGGCTAGAGGAACTGTTCCGGCTACCATAGGACAGAGAAGCTTAGGCCTGGGTGATAACCGACGTCGAGGAGACCTGACCCAGTGAGCACATTCCACTTTGAGAAGAAGAGTAAGTAGAATTATTGTTTCTTATCACTTTTTATGATTTGGGTTGGTATTATTTGGTTGCTAATAGCCCTAATATCATCATTGGAGTCCTTTTCCCTTGTTTTCACGTTTCTCTAGAGTCGACGCCCAAATGGAGGGCTATAGTAATCCAAGGGAATTTCCACACTTGTTGACTGTCATGTCTCACAATTTAATAACTTTGGATTACAAGATATGCACATAGAATCCACGCATAAAATTTGTCGAACGCTGCATATTTTGTACATACTCGTATGAATTTCCTATATGCATCAACTTATCAATTTTTATAGCCGTGTTTCGTATTATTAATATTATCATAATCGAAAAACCATTAAAAATTTATTGTTTATGACAAATTGCCTTTATTCAGACCACACACAATTCTATTGCAAAGATATTTGTAAGTTTTAGTGCTAAAACTTCCATTTAACCATAATATTTATAAGTACATCACGTAATATCATTGTGATAATATGCTTTTCTTACTCACAATGCTTTTAATCAAACTGTAGCGTATTTTATGTGTCATTTTATGGCAATTTAATAAAACGTTTTCCTTGGCTATTTCTCGATATTAATATAGAATTATACTTATCATGCTATGATTCACACTTCGATATCCGTGCATATAATATTAGGTACTAGGATTCATTACAATCGAAGAAAATTGCGAACCTACTAATCTGAGATTTTCGCGATCAGTCTTAGCTTAGATAACACATTAAGGCTCTCCACACACTTCCTAAAGTTCAGTTTGCTTAATCGACCGCTTGCAAAAAAGCTCCGACCATAATCTCTTTCTGAATTCAAAATCAGGGTAACCCTGAATTCGGAAAGAGGTTGTTGTAGCTTTTTTTCAAACAGTCGATTCAGTTAACTGAACTTCCGGACGTGTGTTAACTACTGCATTTTTTGAAATAATAATTCCATAAATTAAATCCTACACAGTGAATCCTAAATAGTGTATTTCACTTTCGTTCTAAAACAAGCTTTAATAAAAGCTTCCATTTCACACAATTATTACATACATCATAGGTACTACATATCTACTCAGTGGACAGAGGACATTTCGAAAGAAATACTCAAGATAATAAAACTAAAAAAATAAAATAAGAAACAGACAAACGTTACAAAATTACCACTATAGTTGATAGACAATATGCTTAAAGATTACAATTATTATTCACGCTTCATCATTCATGAACACAACAAAGCCGTAGAGTGCTAGATAAGGTAGTAACCCTTCATACAAATATTGTGTGTTAATTTTTTCAAATTTATTCACGTAAAACGGTTGAAAATAATTTCCTTGTTTGTCGAGTCCAATAAGTTTATTAAACTACTTACATTAGATCCGTTGTTTTTGCCCTTATGTCGCTGCAGTGACGCAAGAGCGGCCAAGTCTAACATAACAGGTGCAA
This sequence comes from Ceraclea dissimilis, assembly GCA_963576895.1. NCBI lineage: Eukaryota > Metazoa > Arthropoda > Insecta > Trichoptera > Leptoceridae > Ceraclea > Ceraclea dissimilis. The sequence goes on along the minus strand of OY756358.1, from coordinate 19,365,954 downwards.
CACTTGCAACCGAACCATCGAAATGTCGAGCGAGTTGGCGGCAGGTCGCTAGTATAAATAATATAAAATAATAAGTAGGTACCCTATACACAGTATGTAGTACTATTATTGTAATCAATATGTTAACATTCTATTCATGGGGGCGACTACCTAGTAATACAGACAACAGGTACTCGGTCGCAGGTCTTCACCCTCTACTGTCAAACGCAATCAGCTGGAGCGTGTCAAAGAAACCCTTTTCAGTTCACTGAACTCGGAAGAAAGTTGTTTCATTTTTTAACGTCATAAACTATGAATAACGAACGTTATAATAGAATTATCAGGTGGAATAGGACTATACGTATGCCCACCCTTGCCTTAGTTCTGCTATATATTTTTGGTGTATTTTTTGTAAAGTCACTTTCTAACTAAAACAAGTATTGAGTTTTCGTAACATTAAAAAATATTTAAGACAAGATATTAAAAATTCTATTTTATTTATTTTCACTGAATAAAATGCTGAAATTTACTAACTTGGGAAGTAGCTATGAAGTAGATATAACGTTTATTCTCTAGAGGGCAAAGTTATTGAAGCGCTTCAATCTTCAATTGCGATTCACCACCCATATTTAGGATAAAAACAGACAATTAGTCCTGCATCTTTTGATAAGGTAAGGCACACCCTTACACCTGTCGCTTGTTACCCCAAATTGTTGTAAATTCCATGATCTATATAGACGGAGTAGGTATTAAGGTTTTCTTCTATTTACCTATTCATAAATATAATAGGTAAATATACCTAGCTATTATAAATACTATAAATTGTGAGAACTCATTATAAGTAGGTACCTTATTATAAGTACTCGGTAGCACCTATTTATATACAGTAGTCAGTAAGTGTAATCACATCATCAGACAATGTTTTGTTAATTTTTAATTAGGAAGTAGCAATAATCAAGTACTTTGTATGAAATGTAATAACTCAAGTTACATAGAAGTTAGGTAGGTAGGTACCTAAAAAGATTGTAGTAGGGATGGCACGCGACAATATTTAGTAGTCAGTAGGGTACCTACTTATAATTTAGGAATAGAAATACTCGTAGACTACTATGTAAAACAGGTGTTATCAATTTATATGCCTTTAACTATTACAAACTGATAGTAAATATGTAGGAATTTGACTAAATTTTGTCGTATAATAATTGCTAAATTATTTATACTAACTGCTTGACTAAATGTGGAATACGGGATAGTACCTACGAACAATTAAGAGAAGGATCATTAATTTATAGTAAACAGCCTAAAATTGATTAGGTATTTATTGGTAGGTACTTATAGGTCCCTATATTCTGTTCCCTGCAAATCCCTGGAATCCTGGGAAAGTGACTACTAGATATACCTAATTTAGTCGTGAATTTTCATTTAATTAGTCACAAATTGACAACTTCTGATTAAACCCTAGGACCTAACCATATTACCAAGTACTTGTACCACCACTATAGGTGCGCCACAACACCCATCACCATGGTGCCCCTTCACTGATGCCACTCCTTTACATAATATTGACTCATCAATATTATGTAAACTTAGGATTACCTAATGAGGTGAAATTGTATTAATGTCACCATAAAATTATTTAAGGGCATAAGCCCTTAAATAATTTTATGTACATATAAATGTACTGAGCAAAAATCGTTCTATTTCCGCTTCAACTTTTTCAAATTTTGTATGAGAATGCTATCGCGAAATAAGAATAACGTAAGCGACAATGTGAATTTTACCTTTTTAAGAAGAGTCTGAGAACAAATTAAAAAATTTAAAACAGCCAATTTGTTAAGATTATAATTACCAGTATTTTGGCTAAATTATACTTTTATATCTGAAAAACTGAACGGAAAATCCTCAGATCCCGTAAATTTCAGAAGTACTTTCGGAATATATTTTTATTCAAGGAATTTACAAATATTGTAATTCTAAAACAGCCAATCTACAGTCCATACTTTCATCTATCACTATCTTCAGTTTCAAGACGATTCTCTCAGTATTGGCTGAGAACAATTCATGGCGCCGAAGCCGAATCACAGCATATAGGACCTTAAATGAATTAAATTATAGGTCTGGCATATATGTCTACCCCCTAACACCGTGTCCCTTGCGCCGGAGTAGGTAAAGAGGATAAAACGCCACACCGCCCTATCCTTACACACACTCCTTGCTTTCGTCACATTCGTGCAATTTGTCATTAGGACTTTTGTAGATTTTCCTTCTTTATACCTACTGCGTATTGCTATTTAGGTACCTAACGCACCTTAAAATTCGACAACCGAAAAAAGGACAGATTTGAAGTAGGGAGGTACCACTATCCCTGCCCCAATAATGAATACGATGATGCCAGTAAGTCATAACATAAGTCATGTCAAATATGGTGGAAGAACATTAGGTATGAATTGTTCAGGATAGTGGAAAACAGAGACTTATTCCATCATGGTGATCGCTTAAATCAGGGGTCCTGGTCCGGCATTATAGAAGAATCTTGAAAAATAACCAGTTTCAGAAATTTATTCAAATTATTTCCACAAGAATTGAGCAGGTATTTTTATTGCTTATAAAATATTCCGATAGCAACATAATTTTCCATGAATCCTTTGCGCATAAAATGCCGTTCAAAATCTAATGACACAGTTATCTTATGAAGATCATTACATTCCTTTGTAAAGTTCACAGAGATTTTATATCATATTGAGTTTCTTTGAATTCCAATATGCCGACACAATAAATCTTTGGAAGCAGTCAATGTTTCTAGGAACATTATTGCAATATGTATATTAGTATAGTACCATACTTACTTGCACACCACCTAATAGTACTCGTACCTACCCACAAATATGTTAATTGGCAACTGTCTGCATTTCGCTGAGTTAAATTGTTACATTAGTAAACATATTATACTAACTATCTACATATCTGCCTACTTCGCAAATATCTGTAATTTTTAAAATATAGTGGGAAGAAAGTACATGGTTGGAGCACTTGGTTGAGGCAGTCTCTGTGCCATCAGGTTCAAACCCCGGCGCTGGCGATGTATTCCACACTTTGCGATACAGGCCTTTAGCCTAGCGCAAGATGTGCAAAAAGTATTTATGTTTGTGTATTTAAAAAAAACGCTATAGATTTAAAACATCATCAGGAGACTCTACTTACACCAGAAGCTGGCTGGATGGGTTGGCTGGCAGAAATTGCCATTTGGCAATAAGTCCGCCCATTGTATGATTTTTTTCAGTACAATAAAGACTATTTTATTTTATTTATTTTTTTAAGAGTTGGTACGCCACATAAAATCGGTAGGTACTTCGCAATTATGGATCACCGGTTGCGAATTTCTATGGTAGGTATGTCGGTACTATTATTTTGTTATATTACCATATTGTTTTATTTTTGTAGGGTATATTTTGTAAAAGGCTCACGTTGTAGATTAGACCCAACTCCTTCCCTTCAGCAGAAGCTTCAGCTCCTATGTCATCCAGTCTTTCACGCAATAATGTTTTTTTTCTGTGGAAGGGCCCAAGATTTATCGGAAGGACTCCCCTCAACAAACCCCTCCCGAAACCCTTAATGTCCCTTGGAGAAGACTCTGACTGCAAGGATATATCTACACACTGCTACCTACATTTCTTAAAAACTAGGACGTTCGTGCTAATAATCTTAACCTAGAGGACAACATTATCCTTATATTTAGGGTTTATACAATTTGGGGTTAGCTGACAGAGATCGCAGTACTGCGATAAACTCGGCCTAGTGAACAAATGTTATAATTTTATTTTAATGTTTACATATCTGTATCTTGTTCACCAAAAGTGTAAATAAATAAATAAATATCCTACTACAACTTAGACAGTACCTACAGATATGTAGAAAACAAATAATGGAGATTCTGCCCATACTTATCGATACTTACCAATTACAAGAAAAACTGCGATTTATACAATACAAATTAAAAACTCAATAGAATAAACATACGCAATAATATATCAATAATACCTAATATCAGGACAGGTACATATAAATTTACTATATATTAGGCACAATATGCTTGTAATTACTAGCTAGTTGTACTGTAATGTAATGCAATATTCATAATATGTGTCGGCTCGGCACGAGTTGTCCACGAGCCTTATGCTCACAGTGCGTGTCCACTTCCCTGTCAGGTGCGCAGTACATGGTGCATGGTATGTTCCTATATGGAGCAGGGTGCTTAGTGAAACACCCTGGTTCCGCTGAACTTGGAGCAACTCACCCCTATCGCAGGTGGAATGTCCACGCGTCCGTAACAACTTTTACCTAACTTATATAATTATCAGGTACACTGAATAATGACATGCACTACCGGGTAATTCCTTCACATTATCTATTCCATATTATGATAGGTATGTAGATAAGTTGTTTTACACTTGTACTAGCTGAGTTACCCGTGCTTCGCAACGGCAAATTTAACAAAGCAACCCGGCATACTTTATAGGCTTGAGCTGGACAAAATGTGACTTAAGCTCTGAACTTCTTTTCCAACGCCCTTTCATATGATACCATACATGACTCCACGCAACGCTTGGATCCACTCATCATCATGGTATATTTTAGGAAAAACTTTTTCTCCAAAAACCGGCGACTTCAGAACACAGAGTATATTACGCAAATGTTATTCTAAATTTTTGTAGCAATCCGTCGGTAAATGCAGGAGTTATGCGAACAAGTACAAAAAAACTGACTTTATTTTATATATATGGATATATAGTAGGAATAAGGACCTAGCTGTTTGATATTAGATATTAGGTACGATTGTATTGGCGGAAGTTGCAATGCGTGAAACTTTTTAATGGATAAACGTCTGTTTCGTGTCAGGAGTAGGTGGCCTAGCAACAAAAATAATATCACAACAATTTGGTAGAAAGTATAAATTAATATCTAAGTAGGTATCTGCATAAGTTATGGCTTAGCTGGAAGAAATTCTAAAATCGTCAGTAAAGTAAAGATTTAATAAAAGCTATGTTAAGTAAGATGATCTTGTAGGCTTTCGCAGCGCGATGAATCCATCTCTTGAATGTTTTTTTTTTGTTTTCTACTGGGTGTATTGTTTCGATTGATTCGAGCTTTCGATACCTTTGCTGGTGCTGGAACCATCTTCAGGATGAAGTATTTCAAACATCCAAAAAAACACTCAAGATATGTAATATGTACCTATGTTTTGTAGGATAAATAATAAAAATAGGTTAATGGGAACAATGTCAGTAGAGGTATTGCGATTTCCTTCAGCCAACCCATGATGTTGAAATAATAAGCCACCTGTGAAATTCATCTAAATCATCACCATGGTCGCGGCCAAAACACTGCCAACTTTTTCCGAAAAAATACGTTGTTTTTAATGAGTGCCAAAAATAAAGTGTAACTGCAATACAAGAAAATATAAGGCCCAGGTACTAAAAAAATACGAGATTACAAGATAAAATGCTGAAAATGCATTATATTTAAAACAGTGTTCTACCAGCATCCGTTAATTATGAAAGAAAGGACATTAATAAGGGGTCCGCGTCCGACAGACAAAACAAAATCAGTTATACCTACTATTCAGATTGGCTTAGACACATACATAACTCATAATAAGTATATAGGTATATAGGATCATGTAAGTATATAGGAAAGTAGGTACCTACATATTTCACACCGGATAAACAAAGGTAACACAACAGCAATGTAATTATTTCCTTGCTATTAATATGAATGCACCTGCTGATTCCAGAGACATTAAAACCTTCTTAACAATAAGAAATTATTTACCTATCTGACAAGTAAATAATGAAAGGAGGCAGAACTCGTGAACCGAAAATTAGACAATGCGTACATATTGGTATCATCTACATTTGAATTTTTTGGTAAACCGCAGCGGTGATATTCTGTGAGCTGGCCAGGCTAATGGTTCCCTTACTAAGTGAGTATCTTCCCATAAATCCCACATGATTAACATTGCACTTTGGTGAAGGAAGTAATAGTTTGCAACCCTTAGAATACCAGCGATGGACTGCGTCAGAGACATTGGAAGAGACAGAGTAGTTGACCAGACCTGGAAAGCTGTGACATCCACATGTTCCAGATCAGGAGGGAAAATAAAGATATGTGACTGTCAGAGGTGGGTACCGTTAATCAAAAAGTTAACTTCGTTAATCGATAATCCGTTAACTAAAAGGTTAACTTCGTTAATCGTTAAAGCGATACATTTTGAAAAATGCAAAGGAAGTTAACGTTAATCCGTTAAAGCGTTAATGTAAAAAATCGCAGTTAAATGGCATGAAATAGAACTACATACGTACAACTACTATCACGTTTACACTATCGCGATGTGTCCCAACAAAGTGAAATTTCTTTTCCAACTCCCAACCCACATACGATTAACGCTTTTCTGCCCAGCTCTGGTGACTGTATATTTGAAGCTTGCTACTGCTGATCAATGCCAGATTGATTCTGAGCTCATTTTATTATTATATAATAATTTATTTTTTTAAAGGATCTGGGCTTGCATACACAAACCCAAATACTTTCCTGCACACCTTGCACTAGGCTAAAAGCCTGTATCGCAAAGTGTGGAATACATCGCCAGCGCCGGGGTTTGAACCTGGCACCTCTCGCTTGAGAGACTGCCGCCTCAACCAACTGCGCCAACCATTTACTAATTATCCAACTCTATCACGTGACATTTTTCCAGATTTCCTGTTTCGATAAAATATTTCATAAACAGCTGAAGAACTCCTTTACAATGAGATAATGATGGGTAGAATTGTGGAGTAGGGTAAGAATTATCGAATACTGAAAAAACTCAATATGTTTGTATGATTGAATGATTTAATACAGTAGTTCAAAATAGGACAAAATATTAATAATAAATAAATTTTGAATTAGTCAATTTTGTTAAGATCAAAATAATTAATAGTAACTATGAACATAGTCTCGTCCACCTGCAATTATCTATGCAGATGAGGCTCACTCATAGTATAAGAAATGATTAAAAAATATATTAAAGTACGGTGGGCACCACTCAAGATAATCACTATGCGATAAATAAGTGGCTGATAACATTAATTTAAGTTTACAAACAAAATGTGCAATTCAATATGGAGTACCACCATCGATAAAAAAATTACAGATATATGGTAGATGAATATACTGTGGTCTGTTGATCCTTGTTATTTTATTGGTAAAATCCCATTTTTATACCCAAGTATTCAGGGGAATCCCAGCATCCACTCTTGTGGGATTGGGATGTGGGGAGGATTATTCTCAGACAACACCGCAAGAATCAATGTTTTGTACCTACTGATTTATGATAACAATAACCAAAGCTTTTTTAATATACTAATTTTGTATGGAGTGAATTGGGACTAACCAAAATTATTGATAGCATTAACCGATTGATAAACGTGATTACATTAAGCGGTGCCTACTGTAGTAACATAACAAATTACTACAATTAATAAAATGAAATGGTAATTGTTTGTACTTGAGTAATGTATCATTCAATATAACGAAAAAAGTGACATGTTTGCATGGTGTAGGGTAAAAATATTTTTATTATTTTTCATTTGGAAATACGATAGAAGACGTGATTTTTATAGACATAGTGACATAGTTCGTCAGTATCTGTACACAATGACCAAATTAGGGTAATGCGAATTTTTATAAAAAATATTTAGTTTTAGCTCATCTTCAATAAATCATTCTTAAATCAAAAGACCCTTTTAATAAAATCACTACATTTCTTGTATACATCGTCGGCATCAATACAAAAACTTAATTATGGTGTTTTCATGATATATCTACGTACAATAATAATGAAAAACAATATTGTCAATAACGGTACTGCAAAATCAATTTTCCGTTTGTCAAATCACAATGTATAATATTGAGGTACGTTGAAAGGAGAAAGTTAGTTATAAATAAAATAATCATACAGCATATTATAAATCACATATCAATGTATGGAATGTTTTGGTTGCACTTATATTAATTATTACGTTTGGTTTGGTTATCTTAAAATAAAATATGATTGCTTATTGATTAGTACAGCCACTTTATAGTAAATTAAGCCACATTATTAAAGCAAAGAATAGCATTGTAATAATTTTCAAGTCCAGGTAGATACTGTTAGCTAATTTAAAATAAATAAAATGGGAAAGCATGTCCTTTTTAACAGTATCTCTTTATAAACGTAATATACAAAATAATCAGTTTTACCCAAATGGTCATGTTAGTAAGTAGCAGGCGCGAAGCTACCGAAAAACATGATTCCCATCGAGTTACCTTTTGGATAAAATGATAGGTATAATAGTGTTTAATGTGATGTAACCTAATAAGAAATGTTAGTCCCAGCTTTCCTTCTGCAGAAATACACCCTTCGCTACTGGTAAGTAGTTACTTGCTAACAGTGAAAAATGGAAGTATAAAATGTCTGTCTTATAGATACACAACTATGAACTAATTATCAAAACAACAACAATTTCTTGAGTATTATGAATTAACAATTCTATTAACAATATATTAGGATTCTAAGGCACTTATGTGGAATTTCAGGCATCAGTACATGTAAAGACATCAAACACCAAATAAAACGGAAGCAAAAAATGGATGGCGAGGTTATGCCAATAAATGTAAGTTGAATCTATAACGATCTCGAATTTATATACGAAAATTTTTTATGTGGGTGTACTATATGGAAATTTTATTTTTTAATTATTTATCGGCATTCCACTCATAAAGAACAAGTGATATATTGTATTGTATTATGTACTTATAAATTTTGTAAAACTGAACACCAATATTTTAAATGAAATGTAAATGGCATATGCCGTAGATAGATAAATAAATACTAGTATATCTACACACAATGTCAAACCATTAATTTAAAATTTTTGTTAATATTTAAAACTAAAGTTATATTAAAACATTGCTTACAGAATCAGTGCACATGTTTATCTTACTAAATATTATAGCACAAAATTAAATGCACTGAGTTTCCTGACTGTAATGAATCATAAGGCACAAGTGTAGAAACAATGCAACATTAACTGAGTATTAAAATTGGCAGAGTATTAATAAATTATTAGATTTAAACTTAACAAAACATTAAATAATTATTTAATAATAATAATACAAATAAAATGAGATTCATAATTAAATTTCACAAATAAAATTACAATCATAATTCGTCGCGATCATTATTAGAAGTAATGTTCACAAAGTTTTGAAACAGTTCATTAGACTTAACATAATCAGATCCAACTTTGACGAGACGGAGAAATTCGTCAACATCGAAAGCGTAATTTGTAAATTTAGGATGGGAGCCACCATCCGGGTGATGCCCCTCGTCCTCTTGAAATAGTTTATCTTGTTTCTCCCACGTGATATATTTAATTCCCCTTAATCTCGCTAGATCCAAATAACATCCACTATCCTCGCAATTATATAATTCAAACACGACTGCCCAATCAGGTAAAAATAACAGATGTGTCAATCCAGCGCCATGCATTCCAATAAATATATCAGTATTGTGTGTGATACTAAGTTGCTTAGAGAATGGAATATTTTTGTTATACACAGCTCTCTGTACGAAATAATTATTCGACTTATTCAATGCTTCTATAAGTTTATCTTCGTTTAAAATTTTCCTATATTTAGTTTCACGCGATAATATTGTAATTCTAATCTTATTATTCTGTCTTTTTTCTTTAACGATATTTAATCCATTTAATAAATGAGTAGAAAAGGCATGGAAGAGTCCACTTCTTTCACAGCCATAAATCTGGAAATTAAACAAACATACACTTTACATGTAAAAAGCTAATATGAATTAGTAAAATACCTATATTATAGTAGAGAACGAATACTTCCACTTAAAAAAAATATTACTTACAATTGGAGTATTGTAATAGAGTCCAAAAATCATTCTCGGTAAAAGCGGAAACACGACATTCTTAAAACACACCACCTTTCCCTTGAATTGTTTCAAATCCCATATTGGATTATTGGTGAAGGCCTTCCACGTCTCCTTGAACGCCGATTCGTATGTGAATGTTTCCCAGATTAATACGTGATTATCTTTAGAGAAGCAAAGTGGATGAGTTGCATTAACATGGAGCGAAGTATAGAGGTTGAAGAAGTCGCAAAAGTGGTGATACATGTTGATGGCTGAAATAAAATTAAATAAATATTTCATTTCATTTATCGTATGGCCAACATCACGCCTTTACCATATAACATTCGTTATGTCAAAGTGTAAAAATAAAGTCAAAAGCGCAGAGTGAACTGCTTGTCAGAGACTTAAATCTAGATTTCTTATGTATTGTATTGCTTCGTCGCTAAGGGTTAGGAAGTCTGATGCATTGCCACTGTACGCTCTGAGTGCACACCCGGTAACTATGTGTTGAATGGTCTGCCTGTCGGCTCCGCAATCGCATTCAGGGGACTCTCGCCATCCACACTTGTGGGAAAAATCTGCGCACCTGCCATGACCAGTTCGGATTCTGTTTAGGGCCGACCAGATCCTTCTCGGTTGATTGAATCCAGGCGGCGTCTCTGTAATGCAGGGCAGGGAGTTGGATGGTGTGTTTCCCGTGCAGCTTTGCCACTCAGTGGTCCATGCCTCCGTGATGTTATACTGGTTTTCGAGTAGGTTAGACGCTGTTCGAAGTGGAGGGTTTCTGGACTTGAGTCTGTTTCTCTGCAGAAGGTGGTCAAGATCTGTGTTGGCTGGCATTGCAGGATTCTCAGCGAGTTTGGTGTATTCCCTGGTTAGAGCATTCTGTCTTCGGAGATCAGGTGGCGGGATGTGACTTAATACGGGCAGCCAGTGCGTGGGCGTGGATCTTATGGTTCCCGTAATTATGCGCATGGTGTAATTTAACTGGGTATCCACCTGGCCAGTGTGGGAGCTGTTCAGCCATACGGGGGATGCATATTCAGCTGCCGAGTAGACAAGGCTTAGTGCCGATATGCGTAATGTTTCCGCTGTAGATCCCCATGTGGTACCGCAGAGTTTTTGTATGATGTTGTTCCTTGTCTTCACTTTTGCTGCTAGTTTACTGAGGTGTTCCTTGAAGGACAGTGTTCTATCGAGGGTGACTCCCAGATATTTCGGGAAACTACTGTGAGTGAGTGTTTTTCCCTCAAAGACCACCTTGAGCTCTCTTTTAGCTTCCCTGTTATTCAAGTGGAAACAGGAGACCTCTGTCTTGGAAGCATTAGGTATAAGTCTCCAGTCTCTTAAGTATTTACTCATTGCTTCTAGGTCCGATGTGAGATCACGTTCAGCCTTTTCAAAGCTGTGGTGTTGAGTCGCCAGGGTCCAGTCATCGGCATATCCGAATTTACGTGATTTAGTTTCTGGCATATCTGCAATGTAGAGACTGAAGAGGAGCGGGGCCAAGACAGAGCCCTGCGGTAAGCCATTGTTCAGTTTTTTGACGCCACTTTTTAAAGATCCCATTGTTACTGTGAAAGTTCTGCCGGTGAGCATGCTGTCAATTAGCGATATGGTTGCCTTACAGGGTATTATTCTAGCCAATTTATAAACCAGCCCCTGTCTCCAGACCGTGTCGTAAGCAGCGGAGAGGTCTATAAAGGCGGCGCCCGTCTTCAAGTTCTTTTCGAAGCCACTTTCAATGAATGTGGTTAGCGCCAGTATTTGGTCGCAGCAACTGCGATTTGGACGGAAGCCTGCCTGCTCCACCGGTATCTTCTCCAGGATTTGGGGAGCGATTCGATTGTATGTTGCTCTTTCAAGTAGTTTGAAGGTGGTATTTAAGAGGGCAATGGGTCTGTAACTTTTAGCTTCGTCAGGCGGCTTTCCTGGTTTTAGCAGTGCGATAATCTTTGCTCGCTTCAATTTATCAGGTATGTTTCCTGTCTTTGTTATATCTGTTAGGAAGAGGGTCAGCCATTTTATTGCATATTTGCCGCAATGGATCAAAAACTCCGAATGGATCCCATCATATCCAGGGGCTTTTCCGGGCTTCATATCTTTTATTGCCTTTGATATTTCCTCTATTGTGAACGGAGCAGACATGGTTCCATCGTTTTTGAGTGATCTTTTCAGTAGTTTAAGCTCATGTTTGATCTTTCTAGTGTGTTCTTTTTCGCTAGGGACCCTAGATGTGAGGGCTATGTGTGTTGCCACTTCTTTCGGGGTGATTAGTGATTCAGCCCCTTTTGGGCAGTTGCTACCACCCAGTTTACGCAGCAGAGACCATGCCTTCCTGCTCGAGGTTTTAAAGTCCAGTGTTTCTACAGTTTGAATCCATTTCTGGCGGCGGGAGGCATCCAGGCTGTTCAGCAGGTCTTCGGCAATCTCCTGTTCGCCACTTTGGAGGTATTCCTCATAAAGTTCCTCGCTCCTCTCGCTCCATCCAGGGATATACTGTTTTCTGAAGCCTCTGGGAATATGTTTTTTGGCTGTGCTGATTACTGCACCCACAAATCTTTTGTAATTTGAGCCTTTCGGTGGTATCCACCCGAGGCATCTGTCCAGGTCGTCGGAAAAGGATTTCCAGTTAGCTTTCTGGAGGTTCCATCTTGGTTTGGGGTGTGAGATTATCAGCGGGATTTTTATACCAGTTTCTACAAGTGCCGGGCGGTGTTGGCTATGGGGAAAGTCAGAGAGGATCCTACGAGTGCAGGACATTGGACGGCCATTCTCTGTGGTGACAAAGCATAGGTCCGGGTTGGACTCCCGGTTCCAGGCTGCTGATCTGAATGATCCACGCTCTTTGGCGTCAAAGATGAGCCTCATGTCATGGTCCTCGGCCCAGCCCACAAGGATCTCTCCGTTCTGGTCAGTGGTTCTGTACTTCCACTGAGTGTGGTGACTGTTAAAGTCGCCAATGTATACCGCTGGGTGAGGGTGGGCCTCAATGACTCCACTTGGCCAGGTGGTTGAAGGGGGCTTGTACAGGTTGCATATAATAGTTTCACCCATTTTGACATTGACAATATGTATGTCGTCGTTACTGAGGGTGGATAGAAGATGGACGTCCTCGATGTTTGATCTTACATATGTGGCCACACCATAGAAGCGGTGATAGGTGGCGCCAATGAGGTCAAAGCCGGGTATACTTCCACGTCGGTTAAGATGTTCTTCACTATCTGCACGTGTTTCTTGTATAGCGACTGCGTCAATTTGGTGTTCAGTTAGAATTCTACTTAGTAGTTGACATTTAGAGTGGCTGATGCCCTCTATGTTCAGTTGGCAGATACGGATGCTAGGTCCGAGATCTCTTGTCATACGGTCCTGTGAAGGGCCCCTTGAGAGATTGTTTGTAGACTTTGTTCGTTTCGCATTCATTTCAATAAGATTTCTAGATTCGTTTTAACTTTATACTTCTTTGACTTCTTCTCGTATCGTGATGTTTCTTTTAGCCAGGAGATCATCGATTGTCTGGCGGCCAACAGTTGCATACTCATTCAGCGTTATCCAGGGTGCACCACATGGAGGCGAGCAGCATTACACCCCACATATCAGCATTACACACAATAAATATTTAATACAATGGGACTCAATAATCAAGATAGATCTTCTAAAAAAATAAAATATGTTATCTATGCACTGAGTGTATTCATATTATTATTTTTTTTAATATTGAACCTATAAGATTGATTGCACAATACAAAATATATTATATCGTGTAATTATGGAAGTAAATACTACATTTAGTACTACATTTTGTTCATATTTAAAGTCCCATATCTCTTGTTGTGTGTGACAGTTTAGCAAACATTATATTCCAATTTCCCATTAGTGCAATGCGCGATACGGTGTACAATATTTGATATGATAACTCCCTACATTACATAACATTACAGTGTCATATATCTCAGTTAGACCTCATGTTGTAATGACAGCTGGGATATATAGTGATTATTCACTTGCTCCATATAATAACTACACCATTATTCTATTTCCTACAACACACATCTATACAGAATATGACGTTTGTATACATACAACAGTTTGTCGTCTAAACAGTAAGCAGATGAATATATTCCAAAACACATTAGGATCATTATAAAATATAAACGTACTTGCATCTATTTTCATTACATATGTTGGTTTATCCACCACGACATCACACAATCCGTCTTTAATAGGGCGTTTGTGTGTCACTTCAAAATTCCTCATCTCAGGAGCCCACGACTGCAGCGGACTGATATGCTCCACTTCAGAATTCAGTCTTTCTTTATGAAAAGTACAATGTCCACCTATAAAATAAATTAGATACTATAACAGATGAGTATGTACATTCCTATTAATTATTTAACTTTACTATGAACTAGCCAATAAGAACAATTTAATGTTCATGCATCTGCTTTACTCGGAACAACAGGAAGAAATTGTGATACTGCGATAAACTCATTATGATAAACATTTCACTACAATAATGCACGTTCAAATATATGTACGAGTATTAATTTAGAAACCTTGTTGTTTCATGGCGTTGCGACTGACGATCATGATTGAAGAAAATAAATCAAACATTGGAAAAATTGTGGCTACATGATCAAAGTAATGTTGTCCACAATACGTCCTTATGTTGTCCACGATAAGTCCTTAGTTTATTTTCGACATTAGACTGACTTTAAAGTTTATTATATTTTTAATGATTAATTATTTTGAAATTCAGGTTGTTTATGCAACATGGTATACTGATAAAATAACCACAAAATATAATTTGTTAATAATATAAAAACTCAATTTTTTACCTATTTGTCCAGGTCCCAGAATATCCATTTTATATCTGAGATTATCTCCTCTCCCAAGTAATCCAGTAAAATTCATCATCACGTTTCTACCTCGGCAAAATCTTTAAAAGAAATCAATTAGTAAATAAACTCTTTAAAATGTTTAATGAAATATTATAAAAAAGTTATAAGGAATAAAATATTTGGGAACTTAGTAATAGATTTACCTTAAATATTTAGAGCATTCCAGAAATGTGTCGTCATAAAACAAAGGCTCACACATAACTTGCATGCCACCAATTTGTTCCTTTACATAACCTGGAATTAAAACATTTCTTTCTTATTGTTATGACAAGACATTAGTATACAAATGTATCTAATTTATCAACTAACAAATTTATTTGAGTACCAGTCAAATAACTACCAGACAGATGATGTCATGGGACCTTGAAAAACAAAAACAGATGGTAAAGAAAATTGATCATAAAAAATAAACATTTACCGAAATCCCCTTGAGCATAAAACGTCTCCACTTGAGCTTTCTTCGTTTTCACCCAACCATTGTGATCGCCTGGACAATTTGGCCAAGAATATGCAGTCTCCATTTTACAATGAGGTTCATAACCCCAGCACTTCTCTTGGTTCAGATACTGTTTATATTTACAATCGGTATCGTTGACACACTCTTCCGCAAGTTCAGGAAACATATTAAAATAATATGGTAAATGTGACTCCGGTAAATTAACACTTGTGAGGTTAAGTGAAAGTACATGAGATACAAATAGGTAAAGAACTACATTTAAAACATTTGTAAACACTATAATCGCCATATCTGTCAATACTATACAACAAATTATTCAGGACAATTGATAATTTCCTGTCAATTGAAACATTAACATATAATTAGATACAAAATCACCGTATCACCACACAATCACTTCCTACGAAATGAAATACGAAACGAACTGTCAATGTGACGTTTTTTGTTCATAGATAAGTTTGTTGATGTTTTGACGTTTCACGGAAAAGATTATCCTTACCTCAGTTCGATAATGTTCCACCAATTTTTTTTACCGAATTATAATTTTATAAATCTTTGATACCTATTTGATAGCTGGTAGGTAGCTACAACTTTTGCTAGGGTTTATCGTGTGGATTTGGAAATGGAAATTAATGTAAAGTACAGACTAACGACCAGTGGCATACCGGCGAGGGGGTTCACCATCTGTATGAATATTTCTATATTTATAGTGCCACAAAACACTTAGGTACTTCGGTCGGACACATTTTAGTATATTGTGTGCCGTGCTATCTGCATTTTACATCCTTTGGTAAAATAGTGTTTTGTGTGTAGGTAGGTACACTTGTATTTCCATGAATTACCTTTAGAAATAGGTATCGTATCGTATAGTAATGGTATAAATCACAGAACGCTCCAGTATATTCTTTTACGAGAGATATGAATAGATCCAAAGATCTGATCTAACGGGTTGAAATATAAGTATCATTTTGGAACTTTAGTGGTGAAATCTCAAGCCATAAAATTTTATAATTTGGCGGGAAATAATATAAAAATTAACGGGAGATTCTCATTTTCTCTCGAACCAAAGTTGTTAACGCGTTATTTCAACAGATGTCAGTGAGTAGTTTCGCGCCTTTTCCGGCTGGTCTTTGTGGTGGGGGGCCTTTCCTGTACCACGTGAGTAGCGTCACCCAATCAGCTGTGCAGCAATATTGTAGCGCGCCGCCAAGCTCGTTTTCTGGTTGTGATCAGCTTCAATCTTACAACTTTTCGTTTTATTGCTGTATTTTAATTTATAATCCGTTTTTAGTTATTAACATTCGTTAATCTCTAATTTCAGTATATCTGTTTATATTGTACGTTCTAGTAGTAAGTCTTCATTATGCCTTTTTTGATCCAAAATGTACTTTTGTGATGTCGCCATTTTGGCCAAACACAAAAGTCCAACAACTATTAGTTCCATTGTGGACTTAATTTTTTACCTTATCCGAGTTGTGAGTGATTGTTAATCCTTTTACATATAAGTCAAACCAGAAAAATGGCTCAGAAGGACAATTCGATGAATTTCCTCATTCGCAACGCAAATGGTGAGTAGACAAACATCTCTGCCACGGGACAATTTTGTCACGACGCACCTATCAAAATCTTCATTTTACTTTATTATTATAACGAAAATTCTTAATTAAACCATATCTGCGAAGAAGATATGATCTATCGGACGTGTTGTATAATCTGCTGCGTTCGGAGACTGCGGTGGGACGCTTTGTCTAGCCATGAAAAGTAGTAAACATTCAAGGAGGGGTTCTGAGGCTTCCATTCATTTTGTAGTCTTATTTTGTGATGTTCGATCGTCCTCGAAATACTTATGTGATTTAAACCCATTTCTAACGTTCTTGTCATTTATAGTCGAATAGGTTTCAGACAGTTTCATGTAGGTCGCGGGTGTACTTTTAACATTTCGCTATTGTCATTCTAACTTCTATCTAAGCGTCATTCTTAACCGCCATATCATTATTATCAAAAGATTATTTTAATCAGCATTTAATAAAGTTACTTCGTACAATAGATCTGTCATAATATTCTTATTGGAATTGTCCAATTCACCTGTCTCTGATAGGATGCATGTGTGTGCTTTTCTAATCCCTTCTTTGTACTTCAAGCAAGCTATAAACAAGTAGATTAATATTCCCATCTTGAATTTTGTTAAAATTGTTTCAAAGAACTCAACATTCAATAAAATAATTGAGATCCCTTACTAATATCAAGATTTGGTAAGGCGGGTTAGGTAATTAAACTAGTCAATTGTTACTCCCCCCAATGTTATAATTTATTATACAGTTACATGAACATAATGTACCCATACAAGTTCTCTCAACAAAGCAGATACATGGTTATACTTTCACACAATACATCACTTATACCTTGGAATAAAAACAGATAGGCACTGTGGTGCTTATAGGCCTTCTAGTTGAGTAATGCACCCATTCCATTCATCCTATTGTTAAACACACAATATGTGACCCCTAGACCGGTCGTAGATGTAGCTGGGGGTTCGCCGAAAACTAACAAAGGGGTTCTCAAGTTTAACATAGAACATGATGATTTAACAAGGGGCTTGCGCGAGCACACTCCTGAATGTAGTTAGAGAGACTGCTTTCTGATGCGTGTGAATTAACAACAACACATTTTATTGTCATAGGTCAACAGCAGGTGATCAAGGTTGTTCCAAGTACTGGAGTAAGTAAGCAACCAGTTGGACCAATACAGTTACCAGTATGTAATATTTAAATATATCTTTTTTTCATTTAATGTTCTATTTAAAATATTAGTCGTTACGTTTCATTACAAAGTTATATGACAGCATCATCTACATTGTATGTGAAAAGTATTTGTACAAAATCTACAGATTTCTATATGCTAAGGGGAAATGTAGTTAGGTTTTCAACGTAAATGATACCATTTTTACGTCTCTAATGGCAAAAAATGTCTACGGATCTCCAAGAGAAGGTTTGATAAGAGAGTCACCAGGGTTGATCATATGGAACAGATTCACAAAGACTGACGCTTGTTGAACTAGAGAAACTGCAAGTTATGAACTTGAAAGGCCGAGAGACTTGTGTAAAGATTGAAATGTGTGACATTTTTTACTTTCAGCTAAGAACATGGCTTTAGGAGGTTTCAGTCGCATGACTTGTAAAACAAGTTTAAATGGTGTTGATGTTAAGTGATGGTGTAGTTTTTGAAAACAAATTATATCGTGATGATGCCTTTTTGAGAATTAGATCACACAAAATTGTGTCAATTGTAATCGGAGTGTACTGAAATTCACATGCAATCAGTTGTTCATATGACAGTTAATGGAGCTTATCAGTTGTTGTATATTATAGAGTAAAATGGTCGTTATCAAAATAAGCCTAGTGATAGTACATTGAATTATAAATAAATATGATGGTTTTTAACTGGAATTATGTGCAACCATATATCTACAAATTTTTGAAGCCTACGAGATTATATCTGTTTTAAACATATCTATCCAGCTAGTTACATTTAGGTTTACTTATCTTCTCTCCGCAGTTGAGTCTGGATTACTTAACACATTACACCGCTGTTCAAAAAGTTGCACTGGTTGAAAGTTTGTGAAAAGGTGAAGTACAAATTGCCCCTCACTAGCTGTGTACAAGGCCCACAACAACATGGCGCCATTGCCTTTCTATCAATGTTTATTTATTCAAGTGACTAACATAAGTTTTCCCCATTTTCCAGGTGTACAAAACTGTGAATGTGGCTGGATTTAAAGGTGGCTCAAGTAAGACATTAATTATATTTCATCAGTGGGACTACCCTACATCTTATTATTTGTTTAGTTTAACAGTCATACAATTGATTGATTGAAATACAATTGTACTTTCAGAATTAGTGCCTGTGCAGACAATTAGTCATTTACAGAAAGTTACAGTTGTAAATCCCAGTGTCCAGACAACAAGTGCAATAAGAAAAGTAGGTTTTGTTGTGTATTTAAATCTTTTTCCTGTATATCTTTATTATATTCATATATTAAAATAAAATAATCTTTATTGTACTGAAAATAATCATACAACGGGCGGACTTATTGCCAAATTGCAATCTCTGCCAGCCAACCCATAACAGAGACTAAAATGAGATAAACCTAATTATAAATTTAGTACCAAAAGGGTACCTTAACTTAACAATAATTGAATACATAAATACATACATAGATATACATATATAAATATATACATATATGGGATAGGGTAAGGGAGGGATGCTGGGTTCAGGAGGGACTGGTAGAGGGATTTGAAATAGAAAGGTAATGCTGCTTCAGTCTACTCTTGAAAGCGGAAATAGTTGGTGCGAGTTGGTATTCATTGTTAATATTTTATTTATTTTCAGGTACAAACTCAAACCGCTCCTAGTGTTGCACCTAAGCAGGTAGTCAGTTCAGTTAATTTTGTTCAGCAACAACAGCAGCAGAGACAACCAGTCGAGGAAACACAAGCAATGACTTCCCCCGTAGCCAAGAAAGCCAACATATCACGATTGATCATACACACAAGGAAGCGTCACGATTCGGAAACGGAGATACTTCCAGAATAGTGAGTTTGTTAAATGTTCTTTCATTACTTTCATAACAAAGTGTCTGTGAGTAACTGTTCATGTCTGTGCTGCTGGAGTGTTTCCTATCTGTGTGACTGTGTTTGTTGGATGATTGTTTGAGGCTTCTATTCCACTTTATTTTATTGTTTCTTAATCTGCTGTTTTATTTTAATTTGTTTCTTCCCTTTTATTTGCTACTTTGTTCTGTTTCTTTCTCTTATTTTATACAATTTATTGTTTGTATTTGTGGGATTGACCAAATACAGATTGTGCCTAGTTGGGCAATTCCCGTGTAAATTGTCGGATACTTTGTAAGAATATATGATTTTTTAAACGTAGCAATAAATACAAACTTGTAACTTTTATGATTTTGTTACTGTTTAGTACCACAAAGAGACGGAAAGCGGCGGACAAGGTAGGGAAGGGGCTGCGTCACTTCTCTATGAAGGTGTGTGAGAAAGTCAGAAAAAAAGGTTTCACTTCATACAACGAGGTGGCTGATGAGCTTGTGGCAGAGTTCACCGCAGGTTTACATGGCTCTGAAACACAGGTTAATATTCTATTATCCATTGTGATAATTTATGATATGGTCCTCCTACTCTAGATATTTGATCATTGAAACATTGTGCCAATGGTCTAATATTAGTCCTATCACATGTCTCTTGTTTAAGGCATGTGTGTGTTGTACTTTTTATAGAAGTCTTTTAAACTCAGTGAAACAGAAACTGGCCTAGTTGAGTGGTAAAAAATATGATTAGGTGACGGTTCGTCCTCCGACAGTTCATCTCTCGTACACAACAGTTCGTACAGAAAAATAGTAACGACTATAATATAAAGAAGATTTTCAAACCAAAATTAAGATATAATGATTTTTATCTATGTAAATATGCAAGTTGAAGAACTGGGCTGAAAAGGATATATTGACCAGGGGAAGAACTGTCAGGGGACGAATTGTCGGTGAATTGAAATTACTTTGTAATGTATACTATTTATTAATGAAGCAATGTGCCAATTTTTAGCAATTCGACCAGAAGAACATCAGAAGGCGTGTATACGATGCTTTAAATGTGCTCATGGCCATGAACATAATATCCAAAGAGAAAAAGGAGATCCGCTGGTTAGGGCTCCCCACCAATTCTGCTCAGGAATGTAGTTCATTAGAAAAAGAGAAACAATCCACGTTGGATCGTATTCAGATGAAAACTCAACAGTTACATGATCTCATACTTCATGTAAGTCTTACATACATGATACTTGACTTAGAATAACTGCTTATTGGTTTTTATAATTTTGAGACTGATGGTTCATGGTAGATGAACATTTTTATTTGGTAAAATAAATTAGATGTCAATTATGCAGTTTATGATCCATGAAATTACGTCTTTATTCACTGCAACAATATATTCAATACAATTTTGTTATCTTACAATATTTTGGATTCCTTCCTCTTGATTTGAGGATTTTGATTGATGTAATTTGACTTTTGCCATCTTTTCAAATTTGTTCCACTGCACTACTGGGACAGCACATTTTTTATTGTCTTCTATTGGATGACGTCGCTGGACAAAGTTACTTTTAGAATAATAAAACTTTGAATCTAACGTTACGAACTGTTTATTTTTCAGCAAATATCATTTAAGAATTTAGTAGAAAGAAATAAAGTTGCTGAGAGCAGAGGAATGACTCCGTCACAAGCGTCATCCATTCAGCTGCCATTCATAGTAGTCAACACCAGCGACAAAGCTCTTATTGACTGCAGCATTTCCAATGACAAGTAAGTCCATCACAACTTCATGTTTAAACCAGATTGTAATAATATTTTGTCACTTCATGTCATACAATTTCTCACCCTTTTTTGTCCCTCTCGGAACATTATAGTACAAATTTCTAACATGTAAAATATATTTATTCTTGGCGTCATTCCTCCTGCTTATTATGACTATTATAAGTTTTTGATTTTAATTGAAATATTTTCAGAATGGAGTACGTTTTCAATTTCAACGAGAAGTTTGAAATAAATGATGATTTAGAAATTTTGAAGAGAATGGGTCTCCTTATGGGTAAGTTGTATAATCATGTTTACATTAAATTATTACTAGCGTTATACATCAACTTTCTAACATTTGTTTGCTCATTTTAGGCTTAGACAAGGGCCAGTGTAGCGAGGAAGACATACAGAAAGTTAAAAGCATGGTACCCAAATCACTAGAGCATTATATTGAACGTAAGAATTTTATTTTAATTACATATAGTCTGACAAGATTTAAAGTTAGAGCTCACGCTTTGAAGACTACAAGGGGATATTGTGGTGGAGACACTTTGAGAGAAGAATGCAAAATGAAAGACAAAAATTAACCATCTGATTTATCTAGTATTCCTTTTTCGTTTTAAATTGTTACTCTAGTACCGTAACCATTGTAATAAGAATGTGTATATTGGGGGTTGACTGTAAGATATTGCTTTTGCAATACTAAGTCCGTTGATTTATGTTTTATTGAATTATTTCAGGATTGGGCAGAGGAATTGAGCTAGGTGTGGACGACTTATTAAATGTGAACAATATAATTAAAACCGAGGAGATGTCGGAAACAGAAGAGTTAGACATAGAAACGGAAGATAGTTACGGAGGAAACTATTCGGATGAAGAGGAACAAGATGAGGCGGAAAGTACAAGTGACGTTGATATAAACGGTGAATGAGGAAAGTATTGTAAGGACAATGTACACACCACTCATCGCCATATCTTATGTGTGTTAGAGAGGAGATACGTAAAGCATTATGTATCATCTAATCTCACATACAATGCACCCATTATTGCCTGGTTATTATTAAGATTATGATCAGCCTAATATAATTTTATTGTGCCATGACAGTTGTATGAGTATGTGTAATGTTATGTATATTACTCTTGCAACTGTTTCTTCTCAATGTGAATGGACACTAATATTCATTGTACTATATTTTATATCGTATTGTGACTCGCCCTTGTGAATGAATTACTACTATTACATTACAAAGTTTCACTCTGGTGTCAACGGTGCAGTTTTTAGATCTTAACAAATTTTTAAATACATTTATTTTATAAGAACTATTTCACTGGCTGACAAATAAAAAGGAATTTATAAATTATGTTGTTGTTTCTTTTTTTTTCTGAATCATTAAACTTATAATCTATTTCGCAACAGAAGTCCCCAGGTGCAAGTGTTTCTTTAAATTATATTTTAGAAGTGTTGTTTAAAAAAATGGCTGATTTTAGGATTCTAAGAATGAACTGGCAACATTGTGATGGCAACTCTCAAAACCAAGGTTACTAAACTAGGTACTAAGGTTGCATTATCCATACTAAATAACTTGAATATTTTACAGTATTTTTCCACAACTCAATTATATTTCGCCAAATTCTCCCATGATTTTGCAACATTGTGTTTGGTTAACATTTTCATGTTGAATTTAGTTTCTTTGACAATGGTAAGGTAATTTACCGAATACGTTTGGCGAAATATAATTGAGTTGTGGAAAAATAGTATTTTATTTAGTCATAACAATTTTCCATCAAATTGTCTCATTTCTCAATAATCAAATGTTGGCTCTGAGAAAAACGCATTTTGTGCATTTAAATCATTTTATTTTTTTAGTAAAAACAGTAATGAACATAAAATAGTGAGGCAAATAGAAATATTAGTACATATTTGTAATGAGGATAAAATAACAAAATAATACATACATAATGCTAATTAACGATTTTCATCATTTTCTTATTTGACTTTCTTTTCTCATCTACATTGTCTTTTTTTTTATTTAATTTGCATTTGAGAGCTTCGGACCGTTTTGAATTTAAAAATTTTATTCTAATAAATGTTCTTATTTTAATATACGATTTCATCACATTTAAATAGATTTCAGGAAACATTTTATTCAATGATGCGACTAGATCTTTCATAACTCCGCATTTTTTATTAATACTATCATTGCCGTGGTACGCTGAGAAGTGCTCCTCCATATTCTTCACCACACATTCCCATTCAAATGATGGCTGGACGAGGCCACCATATGTAAGTTGCTCGATCCAGCTTGGTGCGTACGTGTGGTCTTCTTTTACGTGGTAAGTATGTTTGCCAAGATGGGGATGGGACACCATGTGCTTTTTGGCTACCCATCCCGACACATACAGTATAATTCTCACCTTGTGATGCATGTCCCATATCCGCATCTTCTTCAGTGTCTTTTTCAAGGGCTAAATTTAATGTTAACTCGGAGACACGTGGAACATTTCCTACCAAGGATTCCTCATTTGAAAGATCCACTGTGTTGAGTGGCTCTGTACGACTCCAGAGTTTTTTCCCAGAATTATCTTAATCCTGTACAAGGCATTTAATGGAGTAGGATGACCATTGAGTCCACCATTGGTTCTAACATGGGAGAAGAAGTTTTCCAAGCAATCCTGGTTCAGCCGATGCGTTAAAATGTACTTAGCACCAAATTCATGCTGCATATCTTTAAATAATAGTTTTAGCGAATTAATCGACTGCAGGATACCCACCTGAAACACTTGCAGTGCATTTTTCCTTGGACTCATACCTTTGATTATATCATAAAATGCGCCAAGCGTCTCATCTTGATGTGACCCATATGCGGACTTATTTGGCATCCCATATGTCTCTGGAATGTAACTATTCATAATGTCAAAATTGACCAGTTCTATGAAATGCGAGATTTGTGAGATGGCTCCATCCATACCTCTGAAGTGCGGTTGCCGTCGTATGGGACAACAATTTAGCTGCCAGCTTCACGTTCTGCAGCTGAGCCCCCTCACATGATATGTGGGCTTCAGTCAGTTTATGGCATGACTTATATTCTCCCTGGTTGAGTTTTAATAAATCTAGCAGAGGTTGTTTGTTGATGACAGCTCCCTCATGTGCCAAATACGAACCACTAGAATATGAGACAACATATTGCAATTTCCTTCCTACTGGATAAGGTTTGCTTGGGATTAAAATACAATAAAAGGATACTCGGAACTTACAAAATACTTTATTACTATATGTGGCAGATTCTTTTAGAATTTAATACACAAAATAATGAGCATTATCATCTTGGGTGTAGGAGTGGAACATTATCGGAGATCATCATCGTCAAACAAGTCATCGAAATCTGGAATAAGAAGAGAGTAATCAGTGAGATTGGAGACACCAGATTAAAATAATCATTCTAAAGCATTGGAAGACCTGACTTTACTTTGAAAGTAGAAATTACAATATTTTTTAACTGTTTTCTAAGATATGGTGCTATCAGAATTGAAATGACAAATCTAAGGCTGAAATTAATTATGTAGTTACCATTGAAGAAGTCCGCATGGACGGCTTTCTCATTGGCTGCCAAGTCCATCAATAATCCTGCTGAACCTCCAGCCTGAAACGAACAAATCTTTAAGTACCCTGTTGCCCACGGGAATTTGGAAGGATTACAATTTCATCGAATTACCTCTTCCATATCCATGTACGGCCCCACTCCTTCGGGAAACATTTCATCAGCTGCAATTGTCGGTTTCATTATAAACTGATATTTTGAACCGCAATTTCACGACCAACAATTCACTTTATAATATTTTTTTCCAGCGTTTATTTCATCACAAAAATTTGCGCATCAAAAATCCCGAACAAAATTGCCTGGAATTTGACGTTTCTTTGTTTGCTATCTATGGAAAAAATATATTAAAAACTTAAACCATTGGTTTATGAAACCCTTCTCAAATATCGTATTATCAAAAATCGTCCACTGATAGAATTAATCCATGTAATAAATTCATAGAGGAAGAAAATAATTTACAATTTTTCTATGCAAAACATTCGCACTCTTCTGTCATATTGTTGTCAAAGTTCTGTCGTCTTTAATTGTGGGGTGTTTCGATTCGGCGATAACCTTTCTACAAATCGTTTTAATATAATAAGTAGTACAGTATTTTGTGTTGTTTTAAATTAAACATTGTTTGGAGATGAATGTAACACACAAAATTGTGTGTAAAGATGAGCCATGAGAGACGACGTCAAGTCGGCATCGATGCATTGGATGCTATCATATTGGAACAGATATTTATTTATTTGGATTTGCGCGATTTAAAACATTGCGCATTGGTCTGCAAGGCATGGCACCGTGTCCTGGCTGATGGTAATAGCGATATTTGGAGGTACCACTGTTTGAGGAAATTATCGGAAGAAACTCTGCAGTCCAAACTTTTGTCTACGATACAACCTTACAAATTCAAACTAAGAGCATATTACCATGCGTGGAACCCAAATGATTGTTCCAGGAATATTTACATTAAACCCAATGGCTTTACTTTACATAGGTGAGCTATTTGCTATGTTTATTTCACAGTCATTTATATCTTATATTATCAAATATCACTAGGCACATTTGTTTTACATGTGACATGTGATTGTGCAGACAATGTTCATAATCTAATGATGCTTTATAATATATATTGTTTAGGAACTTGCAACTGAAGTTTACTCAACAATTTAGTACATTTTATCATCGACATTTCGATAATATGGATTGAATAACTGAGACATAACTTCTGCAGTTTCAGTTAGCTTTACAACTTGAGTTTGCGTGAGATTAAAAACTAGTTCCTTGCTTAGGCAATGAACTTCCAAACACTAGTTTAGCCTAAACTTGGATAAGTCTTATCCCAATAATTAATAAAAAAGAAGTAGTGGGAAAACACTACTGGAAAAAAATTACGAAGTTCTATTTCATTACGAAGTCTTATTTACTTTCAAAGTACAATATTGCTGTGTTACAGAAATCCTGTTGCTCAAAGTACGGATGCGGCAAGAGGTAAAATAGGTTTCAGAAAGGGACGACACGCTTGGGAGGTCGTCTGGGAGGGCCCATTGGGAACTGTAGCAGTTATAGGAATAGCCACCAAAGATGCTCCTTTGCAGTGTCCGGGTTACGTAGCGCTCTTGGGTTCTGATGACCAAAGTTGGGGGTGGAATTTAGTTGATAATCATTTACTTCATAATGGAGACACTCAGGGGAATTATCCAACGCTAAATAATCCACCCAAGTATCAAGTAAGATATTCTACATACACACTGATAATATTTATATTGAATCTTTCACCTTCGTAGTTTGAATTCAACATAATTTATAACATTTTGTAATTCATTTATGTTTGTCTTCCAGGTTGGAGAAAGGATAAGAGTTATTTTAGATTGTAGAAATAGTACACTCTCATTTGAGAAAAATAATGATTTCTTGGGAGTTGCATTTAGAGGTAACCGCTAATTTATTTTTAAAGTGATGTGTTGTAATTATATGAATAATTGAATTGCGATAATGTTTATAATTATTTTCAGGCTTACCAAAGAAGAGATTATACCCCACTGTCTCAGCTGTGTACGGCAACACAGAAGTTTCTATGGTGTACATAGGACCACCATTTGATGGTTGAAAGGAAATAGCATTCCACGAAAAGAATTGCTCCCGGGAAATAAAATTATTAATATTTCCTTTAGTCAAATGATCTCATTTTGTTTATGTTGTTGAGTTGTAATATTGTCTCTCTACCAGAATTAGACTTTAGTTGTTTTACGACCAGTGCTGCCTTTAAATGTTGGCAATTTTATGTTGTGTAAATATCATACGTAATATTTAAGTCGTAGGTATTTGTATTTCTTAGTTGTATTTGTACCTAATAAATAATGTAATTGCCTTCACAATATTTCACATCTATGAAATATTTTGTATCATATCTCACACTAAGTCATTTGACGTAATATACTTAAATAATTAAGTTATATTTTATTTATTTCAACAACTTGTGCATTATCAAAAGCAAAATTATTCAGAATCTCTTTGATCGGACTGTAGCGCAATTTGTGCACCTTGGTTAAACATATTTTTTGATGAATCAAGACACATTAATTTATTTAACGTCACAAATTAAATGTACGTAATAATATGTACAAATTGTGCAGTAGCATTTGCTTATTAATGCGTCACGTTTTCATAAAGTATTATCCACCTGTTTACTATACATTATACAAAATAATATACTTACAATTATTTTTTCTCCGTTTGTCTATATTGTGATACTTATTTTTAAAGACTGTCATTGTTTTTATTGATATTATGAATGTATTTCGTGGAGAATTAAGTATGGAAGCACACTAAAGATGTTGAGGCATCTTCGTACAAAATACGTGTGCGTAAAGAGCTTGCAATGTAATAAAAGTAGTAAGGATGTACAATTATGTTATGGTTGTCACATAATGGAACTGAAGAGATCGGACTCAGAGATTAAAGTTATAAGAGCACATATTTTTAAGCACTTTAGGAGACAAGTCGTGAACGTATCTCCTAGAGCAATTCAGCTTTATTCCTGAGTGTGCTTCCGAAATGCAATCAATTGATTTTTTTTCCTAATATTTTGTGTACATTGATGTGCAATTAGTAGTCAGTAATGTTTTTTTTTTATCACTACACGTTGTTTCAATGCGAACATCAATTACTTTGCTACCGATTAACGCAGTTTGGCGAAATTTTATGTTACGTACAGCAGATATTTTGTGGTGCGTTATGTAGTTCTCCATAAGGTATAGTAACTCCTTTTTTTTTAAAAGAAAGGTCAGGGGACCACTTATCCCCTGCGTCACTGCGACCAAAATATAGGTCTATTGTGACATTTGGTAACTCCTTACAACTCTTGTATTATTGTACATATTATTGATTATATGTAGACGGTAGTACACACAATTCAGTTGGTAGATAATATCATAAGTATTTTTATCTTTCATCGAGATAAAAAAGTCCCCTTTAAAGTATTTTAATTAACAACTAAATATAACATGTAAATACATAATTTATGAAGTTAACTCTACTAATACACAATATCAATATCTTATAAATATCGCATTGTGTCCAACGGTGTAAATCTAAATTGGAAATCTGAAATGAAATTGGGTAAATTTATAACGAATTATCACATGACATTATTGTATAGAATGTGTTGTACCTTTTTATTACCAAAAATTAATTTATTATTGTTAGACTGATAATTTATTTTAGATTTAATTATTTATTATTAATTGTTCCATAAAGTAATTTATTTTGCATGTCTGAACCAATTATAATTAGATAGCGTGACCCACCGCTGGCATTTCATTTGCCAACTCTAGAACTCCATACATAGTTAATAAAACACAATGGAGATACAAAAAATCTCTTTAAAAATCCGGGCATAATCTTGGTATTTTTCTTCTTCAAACTCTAAATATATTAATATAGAATGTGTTGATCGTTCAGAATGTTATTTCATTTGTATACTGTCAATGAACTGTACTGAGCACGATTATGGCTTTCTCACGTTACGATGTATGCTTCAAATTGGCTTTTGCCTGATGAAAACTTGAATGAAACTTCATGCGATCGAACATAACCTACAAGAATCCACCATTACGTCGTTGGTAATTCTTCAAAGAATATTGTGTTTTATACTCTCAATATTTTTCAAACCTCCGACAGTGTCTTTATTGAATTTACTTTGCTTGTATTATATACCTGCAAAATAGACAACACATTATCACACACAGTTCACCATTCCATAATGTTAAGTCTAATTATTTCCAATTACTATGTGATTTTTATTAAATAATGTTTTATTATAATAAGTGTAACGAGACAATTTGTCAATACAAATACAATGATTAGAACAATAATACTTATTCGAGTGAGCATAATATGATAGAAAAAAAATTGATTTACCGGAAAATTTATACATAAAAATGCAAAAATCGGTAATTATTAATACTTGCAATATTGTAAGACGATTTCTAAATACTGATATTTCAGGTACAATGCTTGTATTTTAGGCCCCGCGCATCTGATCCTAATCCTGTGATATCCGGATAGGTGAATTTTTCCCAGTATTAGGCTGATGAGTTTATATTATGTGAATCATGAATGATAATATGTAGACTCTTCTGGCTGATAATACTGAGAAGTGTGTTGGCAAAGTCATGCCTCCACGTAAAAAAAAACAGTATTGAACTATTTATCTTAGCCCACCCGAATTAAGTTCATTTATACTAATCATATGTAGACCAGATTCTCAAGGACGGACGTGTTTTTTGTAAAAGGAATCGTACAGTGTGTATGACGAAATGCATGAATGTGACGGAAGCCCGAAGTGTGTGTAAGGATAGAAAAGTCTGGGGATCTGTTCTCTCTCCCTGCCCTGCAAGGGATGCGGTGTGAGGGTATAGTATACTTTGACAGATTTTCTTTACAGGAAAGGCATAGACCTTGCAGACATTGTAGCCATTCTATACTCGATTATATAAAACTTAAAGCATACATGAATGCAGTGAAAATAATTATTTTACACCTTTTATTTTATTGATTCCTTTTTACTCGGACGATCATAATTTCATGCTTATTGAACAATATCAGTGTCTCTTTTTTAAAAGAATTTGTCTTTGATTTTTGTATGTCTTCATTTATTTATTATATAATTACTTCTTGTTTTTTATTGAATATACTCTTCGGTATCGAGTCACGAGGTCACAAAAAGTAACCTAGCCTAAATAATAATAACTGCAATAGCATATAACTATATAATAAAATGCTGTAATTAATTGTAAATCTTTTGTACCTACATTGCTTGTGCACAACTACTTTACTACTTATTGGAAGGATCCATCACACCGAGCCCGTTATTATTTTGTCATGTGTTAAAATAAAATCTCAGATGATAAACTATTCAGTGTTTTAATTCTTATTGAGATATGACACCTTACCAGTATTTCTCAGTGGGTGGATTATAACCCCTCCACTCAAGCGTCGCAACGTCCTAATCACTCAAAAGCCAAGTGAAAGTAAGATCAGTCAGCAGCTTTGATTATAGGAGTACCTAATTAAAATTATTTTTATTCCGTGTCTGCAGTGATACAGTCCATGAGGTGACGCCAAGGGCAATTGAATATCTGAGAAATATTGACGCGGAGCTCTGATTCAGACTCCCAGATCATTTGTACAATGGTTGTATTCACATACGAAAGAAGAAGAAGCAATACTTTCAGACACTTCTTCGAATAATTTATAGGTACATTCATTTGTTATGGGATTCGTAATTGTAACAAAAACACGAAAATAATTGTATTTCATATAGTATGTATTTATTTTAAATATCATTATACAACCTCAAACTGGATCAAGTTGATTTATATTAATATTGGACGAACTGCTGTGTGATTAGCTATTAAAACTATTGACTCCATTAATATAATATTACAGTGCAAGTATTGCATTTAAACTCAACAAACTCGGTTAGTGTTCAGTGCGTGCATAAAAATTATGAACAGAAACAAACCTTACATTGACAAGCTAGAATAGCATATAATATGTATGTGAATCCTACTGCAAAATTCATTAAACTATAATACAGAAGTGCAGCTTATTGAAGTAAACACACACAACTTTCTTTGTGTGTAACACATCACAGATGATACAAATAACATTCAATTGACGTAATCTTATAAGATATTAAACTAAGTTTTACTAATCACATTTCTTATTCCGCTTTCATCGCTCAACCAACCATCGTGTAGTCAACAGTGTATGTTTTATACAACGTCGAATCAATCCATTGAATATATTTGATTCGTAACTGCGGTTGAGAAAAGAAAGCTGCCTTACTTCGAAGATATGAACTCTGATTCAATTACCATCACATTACCCACCTTAAATAGTGACGTTATACCTATTTATTGTAACACGACATGATTATACATAGTAATAGTAGGAGATACGCACTCATACATTTAGTATAATGGTGCTTGTTTCACAATGTATTAAGGCAAGATTAACTTTATTTATACATACATATTATTCAACTACTACATATGTACAGTACAATCTCTATGATTCAAACTGCAGGCTGAATCGACAAGCGATAAGGAGTGACACTATATTGCATATGCAGGCAAAGCAACAATCTTATATTATCAATCAAATAACAAAAAATAAACGCCTGCGTAATTGGAAATTTTATTAATGAGAACAATATCAGTTTGTAACAGTTCGAATTTGAGAGACTTAACTGTACGTATAATTTACAGTCAGTCAAAAATGAGATGGTCTTGGAAGAGGTTGTTTGCTGATAACAATAAATTTCTTATGAAATTCTACGAGTGTTGCAGCTATGGTGGTGTCCTCATCGAAAATCATCTCTTCCTTGACAGACTGTACAGGGTATTCTATTTATATATCCACATCAAACATAATATGACATTAAAATTAAACAAACATGGCACAAAATATTATGCTTAGATTTCCTGTACAAATTATTGCAAATAGTTGCAATTTTAAAGCATCCGTTGCAGCAATAAACGTTAATTGGTAACTTTGCCACACGAAATGATAATAAATACTAATATGTAGATAACAAAATGATGATATCTAAGAGAGATGAGAAAAAATAGAGGTGATAACTGAGTTATAGTATTCACTTTCTGACTATCAAAAAGTGCAAAATGAATAGAAATATTTAGTAAACTATTTTCTTTAACACCCCTTAAAATAGCATCGGTAGCTTTTCAATAATACAAATTAAAATATATATGTAAATAACTACACGATTTAATAATAATAGTATAATGATTCTACAAATAAAGGTGTATTTACACAATATTACAATGTAAAGATACATTACGTACTTTACGAGAACAATCACTACTTAACTAATACATTAAGGGCCGATCTTATAAAGGAGAAACCAAATATCCGTAAGTATATCGCTGGTTAACTAACGGACTGTCGTTCGTAAGTAAATTATACCGATGTTGGTATTATAAAACATTTTTACCAATCTGTGAATAATGTGTCAAATTTACTGCCGGATAACCCAATTTCTATAGATTTTTGGCGACACATGTACCTGCTGTCAAAACATCAAAAATTTTTAACAATGATCTACCCCCGGTGCATAAAACAATAAAATATTTAACACAATAGAAAGGGACAAGTTGGGATCTCTTTATGGTACTCGGTATATGGTTTTCTCGCTCTTAGTGATAATAAGTGAGTGAGACAACAATATCTAAAACCAACTAACGGATGGTTAACTGGTGATCCGACCATCGGTAAGGTCTGGCAGCAGAGCCATACTAGAATGTTCGGGCCATGCTGCGTTTGAAAATATGTGTAGTCACGTGACCATCTGGGTGCGTCAGTCGGGCGGGCGGCCAGCCGTCGCGCGTCGCCGTCAAACCAAATGCGATGTCGTTTTCTGTTGTCCGCCATTCGTGTTAATTTTTGCGGTGTCGTTTTTGGTGCGCTGTTTACAATTCGTTTTTTATATATTTATCAGACTTTTTAGACATAGTTTTTAGTGTTATTTTGGAGACTGTTTACTTTATTATCTGGTGAGTACATTATTTTTGTAACAAGTACTTAATATATGCAGTATTTCAATAATAAACAAAATCAAACACTTGTCGTCCCATCTTTGAAGTTTGTGTTCGATAGAAAATGTTATATACTATAATATTCATACAGAATATTAAGTCTGCGTCTTTGAAATTAGTAAGAACAACAATTATAAGGATAAATATACATTTGCATTTAATTTAGATGTGTTTTGCTAATTGGTTTTATTGATGATCAATGAATTCTTAACATGTTGACCTAACCTTAAGTTAGAACGAATGTCAAAACTTTATTTAATTTATGTAAACGCTCCCTGTTGTAAATGTTCCCTGTATAATAGGCAGGGTGTACCGATCTCCAATACACCCTGCCTATTGATCATACTCTTTACTTCCGTCACATTCCTTATTGCTAAAGTTTTTTCGTTTTACAACCAATTACTGAATAAATATTTATGTACTTTCTTTATTTTTTCTAGCAACAATGCCACGGATGTGCTGTGTGTACGGGTGTACATCGAATTACCGATCTGAGAAACAAGAAAAAGTTGTTACAACATTTGCCTTACCAAAGGATGAGGATCTGAAGAAACAGTGGCTCAAGAAAATACCTACAGATCTCTCCACTCTAAAAAACCCAGTCATCTGTGTTAAACATTTTCCCGAATCAACGGTCATCCGATCTGATACATGTCGTGTCAAAGGAGAGTTGGTGGAATTCCCGAGGAAAATTCCCAAATTAAAAGAGGGTACGGTGCCTTCAATTTTTGAAAATGTTCCACGGTACTTGACCAATGACAAGGAGCAATCTACTTCGAGAAGGCTGGTGGATGTGGAGCAGAATCGGATGGAGGAAGCCATGAGGGAAAGCCTCATATCGTATAAAAAATTCAAAGCAGACAAATCCTTATCCTCGTTTGAGGATATTAAAAAGCGTGTTTGTGATAGACCAAAGTGGGTGTATATTAGTGAAAACAATTTGTGTACTATATGTTATGTGGAAACAAAAAACATTCCCGTAATTAGTGGATCTATCCAAATAAGTGCAAATTTTAATTGTAAGCTGTATTTAGGTGGTAAGCTGGTAAGTAAGTCTTTACATCCCAATAATATTGTAGTTATTAAGGATTTAAATGATTTAGATGCATTATTAGAATATATTGAAGCAAGGGATTCTAGTAACAAGATTCTAGATTTAGATGACATTATTGCTGGAATCGAATCTCATTTTGAAAAGGATAACGATGTTCAGACAGTAGTTTCTTTTATTTGTGAACAGCTGAAACTTCTAAATACACCCAAAAACAATAGAAGGTATTCGGGAAGCACGATGGTGTTCGCAGCATGTGCTTATATACAGTCAAGTAGCGCATATTTTATGTTACATAAGAGCAAAATGTTATGTATACCACATCCCCGGAATTTAAAAAAACTTATAAATAATTTTTCATCATTAGGCAATACTAAAAATGAAACGACAAATTATTTGAAGTCAAAATTAGAATATTTAAATTCAAATGAAAGAGTCGTCAATATACATATGGACGAAATATATATTGATCCACAGTTAAATTTTAAAGGCAACGTCATTTATGGGTTTGCCGAGTCGTCCACAGAAAAAGCAGCTAAAACTGCCCAAGTGTTTATGATAAAGAGTATTTTTGGTAAATATAAGGATGTCGTGTCCATAATACCCGTAATCAATTTAACGGCTAATGTTTTAAAAGACATGATCCTAAAAATCCTTCAGTACATTGAAGATATTGGTTTTCAGGTAGTTTCGCTGATATCTGACAATAATGCTGTCAACCGAAAGGCGTTCGAATTATTCACTCCCAGCCAAAAACTAGAAGCCTCTATTGTGCATCCTTTTGATGCTAACAGGCTGTTGTTTTTCCTTTTCGACACAGTCCACATTATCAAATGTGTAAGAAACAACTGGCTGAGTAAACGTTCTGAGGGCTTAGTAATGAAATATCCCGATTTTGAGGATAATAGTAAAATATGCGAAGCCAAATTTCATCATTTGAGACTTTTATATGAGTTAGAACAATCCTCGTTAATTAAATTTGCTCATTTACTATCATACAAAGTCTTGTATCCTTCGAGCATCCAGAAGCAAAATGTCAACTTAGCATTGAAAATCTTTGACGATAGATCAATCGCTGGCTTAGGTTGCTTTGCAAATAGAAATACTCACATTTTTGAAGGCGTTGACGGCACAATTCAGTTTTTAAAAATTTTCAGCAATTGGTGGAAAATATGTAACGTGAGTACTCCGAGAGAAGCTATACGCTTTAACGATAATTATAGGCATCCAATAAATAATGTAGAATGCAGTCAATTTAAGTATTTAGAAAAAATGTCTTTGTGGCTTAAGACTTGGAAAGGTTTGGTCCCAATCAGTGAGTCGTTATCGTCACAAACGTTCAAGTCATTGATAACAACAATGGAGGCATTTTTAGTTTTGATCCCATATTTATTGAATAAATATGATGCTCGTTATATATTATTAAATAAATTCCAGAATGATGAACTTGAGGGACGCTTTGGACAATATAGACAAATGAGTGGGGCCAATTATTACATAAGTTATGTACAATTGTTAGAAAGTGAGAGAAAACTTAGGTTTAAGGATACATTGATTTTAGTGAGTAATTGTAATAATGTTAAACTCAAATTGAGTACATTTTGCTCAAGTGGTGATCAAAAAGAATTGATTGAGACAGTCGATGTAGATTCGTTTAATGATATTTTAGATTTTCACTTTGTTTTGACTAATATTTCTGAAGATTTTTTACCGATCTTAACATATATTGCTGGTTTTAATGTGTGTAAAGAAAGACGAAAAAAAAATTGTTTTCAATGTACTACATGGCTACAAACAGACAAGGAAATTAGCGTAGAGACATCAAACATTCCAAATGAATTAATTTTTGAATTGGACCGAGGTAAGCTAACGCTTCCTTCTGAATTATCGCTTATTGCAACTTGCATTGCATGGTATATTTTTCAAAAAATAATTGATCATAAGAGTGAGTCTTTTTTTTCTTCTACTAATCATTTGTCAATTTTACATAAAGTGAGTTCCCATAAATTAAATGAATATTTGCAGGATCATCCAGATTTTAATGTAAAGTGTTGTTGTGAAATATCATTAAAATCATTGCTTGACAAAATATTGTTTAGGACATGTAAAATTTTATTGAATAATTTTGTTAAATGTAAAAATAATGAATTTAATGTTCAAAAAACTAATAACAAAAGAAAAATAAAAAAACTCTCTGGGAAATAGTAAGATTACTTTTGTTTTCAAGTTTATTACTGTAATTTTTCAAACCACTCTTCTCATTTTTTTTAAACCCAAGTATTTGATTGTATTACTTTCTTCAGCTTGTTCCACTTTTAATTGGTATTTTATTAATATTCCATACATATACTTTTATTAAATGTTTCTCATTTATCATTAAGTAATTTAATTTGTAAATATATATATATTTGTATTTATGTATAATGATGTTGATAAGTTTTCTTTCGTCAACATAACTTTATTTTAAAGCTTTCTTCTTATTGATGTGTATTTAATTTATTATCAATTAATAAATAGCATATATTATGTTATAGGAACCTAGGTATATAAATTTTAATAATGTTGTGGAGAAATCAATAAATCTGCCTACTATGTTAATGCAAAAGTTTCTTTCATTTCACACCTCTTCTGAAATAGTAATGAGATTGAAAGTGCATTAAGATTTTAAGACCCTTATTAATGGCAAACTGATCTTTAATAAGTTTACCTACATTATATTATTATGCACTCCCGTATAAATAAATAAAAAAAGTGATGAATGAGATGAGCAACCCAGTGTTGATGGATTAAGTAAGTAGATATATGGTAAATATGAGTAGTGCGAGGTAAGTAATGTATTGCTATACTATACTGGTGTAGCTACGCATAGCACCAAGATCGTATCGCGCGGGCGACGCGCCGTGGCCCGAACCTTCTAGTATGGCCCTGTCTGGCAGTATACTTTTATGGAAATTTGACTGACGGATTGTTATAAGCCGGAAAAATGAACAAATGGATCAAATTTCGGTTTATTTGGTCTGACGTTTAACTTATGAATGTTTATAAGATTGGCCCTAACTGTACCAATGCTAATGTCTCAGCATGTGCAATGGTTACAAGATGAACTCATATGTTGTTATTTTATTAGCTACTAGAAAGTTGCCAGATTTGATATCAATATAGTTAATACAGATGAAATTGAATAGCTCCAGCATCTGGCTAGATTCAAAGATATAGGAGCAATGTAAAGATTGCTCAAAATATATACAAGCTAATAATAAAATAAATAAAAACAAGAAATAGTTAATGGTTAAAACAAATAATAGGGTCAAGTGTAAAATATATTACTACATCGTAGAGATTCAGTATTATTTAAATAGACTGAGTAGTAGGTCCCACTCTACAAAAGCATGCACCCGAATATGAAATCATTTAAATAGTAATTAATGAATCCTTATTTCAGACTGCACCTACTTCTAGTACAGTTGATATTTAAGTGAAAAACGTTTTAAGTTCCTACGCTTAGTAAATGTGCATTCTTATATTACTCATTGGTGACAAAATTATTGACCGTAAACATATGTAAAATGAAGTCAACGACCGAAAGTTAAACAATTCAATTGATACCATACTAATTCTATTAATTGCTACTGTGAAAAGAAAATGTATAGAACATTTGGGTTAGGTATATACGTCAGAGCCATACCTCTACGATAATTGATAATTTCGCCCTTTCTAATTGCAACAGTGGCATATCTGAATATTATTATCGAAGTTTCATACTATGTATTTCGTCACACAAATCTTAAAGCACACATGGTTTAGTAAGTGCATTAAATGGCCATTCCCCCAACAATGTGAACATTGGAAAAATCACTTGAAAGCAGAAGGTGTGAGCTTGTGTACATAAAACACTTTCCTGCAGGCAAGACAAAAGCTTGTGTCGTTAAGTGCAGAATATCTTACATTAATACACAGTATTCTATCTAGTGTCAAAGATATGACATTAATACTCTTAAAGACATTATTAATTTTTTTATTAATCCAACAAGATACATTTAGAATGTAACGAAGAATGAAAAATTATTATCAGATTGATAGCACGACTAACATTAAATGTTTTACAATATTATTATTTAAATTACACAGGCAACATTATCATAAACATCACAGAACTAGTGAGCAAGGAGTGACACTCAACATTATTTTTTATACTCATTTAACAGAAACACGTAGATAATGAAAAAGTTGCGGTATAAAAATGTTATTCTTAGGGTTATTCCACAGTTGTGGCAACATTAGATTTGACATGTGTTATCCCTTATTCATTCATTCCACAGAATAACAGAATTCATATCACAACATTTCACTATTAGGCTGGCCACAAACGTCCCGAAGTTCAGTTCCGGAATCGACCGTTTTGCAAAAAGGTTCCGACCAAAACCTCTTTCTGAATTTAAAATCGGGGTGACGCTGAAGTCAGAGAGAGGTTTTGATCGGAACTTTTTTGCAAAATGGTCGATTCCGGAACTGAACTTCGGGACGTGTGTGGCCAGGCTTAGTAGAACTAATTCAACACTATAAACAGATACATAATAATGTGTATATTATTTGATTTAGATAATTTTAAACTGGTTATTCTAATATCTATTAGTTAAAAGTGATATTCCGGGTACAATAACATGTCATATCGGGGGATAGGAGTGCAGTCTGTACAGAAAGAGATGGTTTGTCTTCTGGCAATAACGACACTTCTACTTAAATTCTAAGTGTTGCCACTATGGTCTGAAAAGATACAAATAGCGCCCTCATCGAAAATCATCCCTTTCTTAACAGACTGTAGTTACTAGTTGGAAATCAGGACAATTATCAAAAAATATCAGTAAACCACCAATTGTATATTCAAGAAATAACTTGACATTTGATGATTAAAACTCTTAAGTTAAAATGATACTCGTGAAATAACATTGTGAATATAACTATCTTTTAACTCTTACAGCAAGATTTTGTTTATCAAAAAGAATGAAAATACCCAGCATGATTCAGCTTATCTAATGTCTAATTTACATAACGATCGAGCGAGGGGTTTGTACTGAGTTTAGTGTTAGGATACTCGCCAATATACAGACTACGGACTCCTTCGCCAAAGCTCAATCTTAGCAGAATAACGAGATATTCGCTTCGAAAGACAACCCGTAGCTCGACCGCTCTGTAAATAGAGCAGCTGGGAGGTAACAATCAAAATTACTTATTCGACTACAGATATACATAAATAAATTGGGTAAGTATATGCAAACACTACGAATAGTAGTTATGTATACATTTTTTTTGGTTATATTGAACTTTGTGTTTACATAGTACGACCGAGGCCGTCGCCATATTGTTCACGGAGGCCGGGGCCAACTGACATTTGACGATGATGACGTCACCAATAGTGGGAGAAAATGTATGGGAAAAAATATTCCGTAGTTCAAGTGTTTGTCACCGAGACAAGGTGTTTGTCACCGATACAAGGTGACGTCACCGATAATGGCGAAGATGGAATCCGAGGATGTAGGCTTGTACTCTACTATCGCAGGCTTCGGTACGACTTTAAACCTAGGATATAGACATGCCAGGTCACCATATGAGTGGCAAGTAGTAGCTCGGTCATTAATGTCAAAATCAAACTGGGCAGACTAGCGGTGAGTGTGCAATACACGTGAAGTGGCGAGCTACCAAGTCTATTAAAGCTTAAAACAATACAAACAAGGGGTGTAAAAAATCATTCTAGCACTTCTATTCAAAACCAACTAAAATTCTGTTTTCTCCATATGTTTTAGGCATAATAATACTATTCTCATACCCTTTGGTCCATATGTTGATTGTGTCGTATAAAGTTTCTATTCACCATCTTCTCTCAAATAAAGTGAGAGTAGGTACTTTTAGGGCATTTACAGTCTCTCCATGGGCGTCGCCAGAGAGAAGATATTTGCTCCTTTAGTTTGAAGCTGGCGACGCCACTGAGTCTATACACATAGCACGAGATAACAATACTTGAAACCTGCCAGCTGACAAATTGACTTAATAAAATTGTCCTTTTTAATATTATCTTATGATCTTCCACACCACAGTCAACAGTATCGTGATGTAATGATTTTTATTCATCTTTTTAACGTGGTTTATTAATTTTTGATTAAATTTTACTACAATATGGCAATATACGAAAATCAAAAACAAATTAATAATCTACATAACGTGTACAATACTCAATAATTACAAACTTTGTTATCAATATTACTTCTTTCCAATGCTAAACTCAAAAATAAGACATTTCCAATAAAACGTAATTAGGCTTTGAATGCAGGAGAAATAAATAACAGAATTTGCACACTTATCATTATCAAATGTGTGCAAATATTATTAGGTATGTAAATGAACCATCATAGAAACAATTGGCATAATAAAGACAGACTCAAAGTTGTTTTAACCCTTAGGACTGGGAATGCCTCGTACACATGCAATATTATTAAAATGAATTGCAAACAAATTGTGAACCACTAATTGCTTTAATTTACCCGTACACCCAAATCCTCGCCAATTAACTATTAATTAATTTAATTATTTTTATTATCGTGAAGTCTACAATTGACTAGTCCTCATGGTCTTCATCTACAGAATAAACGTTCAACGGTTTCTTGCAGGATGGGCATTCCTTACTGCCAAGGGCGCGTTTCACTAAAGACATGTCGGCGTCTATAGATTCCTTCACTTTAGTAGGTCCGAAGTGAACAATAAAGAACGGAGCAATAATACAAAACAGCTTACAGAGGAGAGGACATAATATGCCCTGGTGGAAACACGATGCAACTCGGTACCATTGCCCGTCGAACGGATCTTTTAAAGCTGGACATAGCATGTGATTTAAGTTCACTTGAGAGGGCTGGAACAAAATAATATCACGGTTTAGCTGAAAGGGATCACATTTGAAACATTTGTGTACTAAAAACTATGTAAAATTAAAAAACGAGGAATAAATCTTTGACTTACGATTCCGAATACTTGTAGAACAAGGAAATGATAAAGTAGATTAATGCTATAACTAAAAATTTCCCAACTCCAATCAGTTAGCTTCGGAAGATTGTAGGCACCTGAAAGAAAGGATATGAAATAATTAATTCACAATTCCAGTAGAACATGGAAGTCTAGTATTCTGTCAACTCTGCCATAAACTAAAATATATAATATGTGAAATTTGCACAATTATTTCCGTTAGACAGAGATAAAGGTTGAGTGGGTTCACATTCAAATGTCGCATGGATGTACGCGATATGAGTTCCTCCGCTAACCTACTCCACATCTGCAAGATGAGTTTATACTAACTTACTGCGCAAGGTGCAAATATGCATTTAGGTTTATTCTGACTCATCACAGTATTTATATAAAGTGAGTTTGTACCTCCCAAACGTAGAAGATAATAAGGAGTAACCAACATCATGCTGTGTTGAATCCAATATAAAGCTGCTTCAGCTCCAATCTAAAACGAACATTAACATATTTCATCACTCAATTAAATTAAGCCGTTGTATATTAGACTAACACTTAACATTGTTTTTTACAATAGTATATTCTTACCTTCCGTGATTCCGTTTCAGGCAATATCATGGCTAATATGGGTCCGTTGAAATAATTCAGATGAAAGCGAAATATCCCTGTAGCTAACTTGCTCTGTGGCGCTGCCAGTAAAAAGATCTACAGAAAAAAGAACATAAATAATTAACTACTTCTCATTCTGTCATGGCATTTCTCAGTGTGGTTTGATCTCAGAATTCAATTGGAGCTAGGGTGGTCACATACTGGTCATTATTTATTGTTGACGAAATGCAGTTTTGGACCATTTCATCATACATCCAGACCTGCGTTGAATAACATTATCTCTAAACTGATTTCTTTATAAAATTATGTTGTCGTTGACGTAATGTAGTTCTGGACAATTTACATCCAGACCTGCATCGAACTAATCCACACCTTTTTTATAATTTTGTTTTGCCAACATGCAAATATTGTTTTCATTCTTTTTTTTTTTGCTGTAACTGTTTATAACTTTCCAGTTTAAAAGTTTGCAATGTATAAATTTTGTTCAATATGTAAACCTGACGATTCCAAGTGCCTTGAATAAGGCCTACGGATGATTTAAAACCAATAAACCAATAGTCCTAAAGTCACAAGAACAATGAATCATGCTGAACTGGGGACTACATATTTGAGATTCAGGAGATGCCAGCCACAGGGTGGACCGTGAGAAGACTAGACGAGTGACAGTTCTTGCGACATTGTATTCCTTACATCAAGGAAACATTTTTCTATGCCATATTTTATTTCAAGCTTGTGATTGTAGATTTTAATCACCTGAATAGCAGTTGTAATGTGGCACGGATTCAAGACGTAGATGACAGTCCTAGAGGAAAACTTAAATCCAATTTCTATTCCAAAGAGTAACGTCATGATGACAAGAAGAATCCGCTTCCCGATCCTCTCCTTCCTAATGTGTGGGACAACTTCGGGTACCTCTAACTTGGGATACATTGTGATCTGAAGAATAAAAAAAGAAATACATAAATCACATGGAA
Source organism: Ceraclea dissimilis (assembly GCA_963576895.1). Lineage (NCBI taxonomy): Eukaryota > Metazoa > Arthropoda > Insecta > Trichoptera > Leptoceridae > Ceraclea > Ceraclea dissimilis. The sequence goes on along the minus strand of OY756358.1, from coordinate 19,322,955 downwards.
AGAAGAAAATCAGGCCAAAAAAGTACATAGAACTAAATATATTACATTTATTTTAAAACCCACAAGGTTAAAACATTAATTAAAGGTGACTTCAGTCAGAATGCAACGACAATTCAAAATCAAGGTCATTATTAAATGTCATTTTTAATAAAAAGTATTCTTTCTTTTTGATCATCATTGATAAACGATTCTCAGATGAGAGGACCTGAGAAGACCTTTTTAGCGAAGTCACTACATTCACTGGCTCAGATAGAAAAGCTCGACTCTTTGAGGACTCACCATAATAAAATAACTACATAAATATTTATTAGCCAGAAAATGTTCAAAAGTAACAAAACAAGAAAATAGCAGTGTCCTTATTGCAAAAGCAATATCTTACAGTCAACCCGAATTCTATATTATAAACAATGTTACTAATATTACTGTCTCACATTAAAGGTAATGTTCATATTGAGGTTGAAATAATATACATGTAGGTACTGTACTTACAGCCACATAAAGACATATTGAAGAAACAATGATCGTTTCTAGAATTTGTCTTGTTGGAGTCAAGAAATAAGCACAATCGGGACCAAAATTTCTTGGTACCGAGGCGTTCACCCCTCCGAAAGCCCAGAAGAACATGGGCGGGACCTGAAAAGTAAATAAAATAAACAAAAATTTTCAAAAAAGGCAGACACCATTCTAACATAATCCAGAGATATTGGGACAATTTTACCTTAAGTCACAATGTTTTCTATTTCTACAATTATGTAAGTTACCAAATCAGAGAGCATTGAAAATGAAATAGTAAAAGATGAATCATAATGTGGAAACATTGTTAAAACTTTGTGTTCTTTCTCTGTTCTCACGAGGAACATTATGGAGTGAGGAAAGAGTTAAACCATAAACTGATTCAGCAATAAAATAAGCCACCAGATTACTAAATCAGTGTAGGTACCTACATACAGCAATCGCAACATAAAAATAATTACGTAATAATTATTGTTGCAAGCCATAAAAAAGCCTTATAACATAGAGTTATTAGTAATAAAGATAAAATGAATAATAATTAATATGGGAAGACTTACATAAACCTCGGTATTAGCTGTGCCAGGTGAAGCCATTTTTTCTGTCAATTTGATACCAGCTTGATGATAATCAGATCCTCATAGCAGTCTTCAATTACTATTATATTCTAGACCTTTCCTGAAATTAATAAATGAAAAAAACATTCACTACAATCTCTATTATCTATCTGTCTATTCCAGGGTAATCAGAGAGGACAGAGAATCACATAAGTCTATCCTTGCACAACTCTCAATTTCATTGCGTTCCTAACATTCGTCATACACACTCTGTGATTTCTGCCGACCAACGTCCCAGAGTGTCTGGTCAACATGTTCACTCAAGATGACTCTTGGCGGACTGCGCTTCCTTACACCTTTGCTTTCACATCTATATATTATTTTTATTTTATTTTTTTTTTAAAAAGGATCTGGGCTTGCATACACAAACCCAAATACTTTCCTGCACACCTTGCACTAGGCTAAAAGTCTGTATCGTAAAGTGTGGAATACATCGCCAGCCCCGAGGTTTGAACCTGGTGCCTCCCGCTGGAGAGACTGCCGCCCCAACCAACTGCGCCAACCATGTACTCATACTCATTCTATCACTAGACATTTTCTCCTAATGTCCAAACCATCTCAATTTGTTTCATTTATAGGGAATTTACTCAACGAAATTCCATAATACTACCAACAACAGAGGGTGTAAATTTAACTCTAAACTCAGTTAAACACAAACAGGTACGCTAATTAAACGGTTCATAAAAATATTCAGATTTTTCTATAAGGTTTCTCTTAGAATTTCAGTAATCTAAAATTTAATAAATCAAAACAAGCTCGAGTTTTAATAGTTCAGATTAGAGAAACATTCAAATTAAAAATGCTTCTAGGGTCCCACAAACAGAAACTAGCACCTGATGATGCGAGTTGTGTGTTATGAAACAGGTTGTACAACATAGTCAAGTCACAGTAACTTATGACTATAAATACCTAAGTATAATAAAAATTATTTAATGGTTTTGCAGTAAATAAATAAACAAATAAGTAACCCGCAAATATGTTAACAGTACGCTATGTAAAAAGCAACATACTCAATGTAACCAAACATAAAAAAACAAATTTTATTATCAATAAAATTAATAAATAAAACTAACCATTAACTTTACTAATAAACACTAAGGTACACAAGTAAACAATATGTGTAAAAGTACCTAGGTATATGTATTATTTATCAATAATCAACAAACTTTGAACTTTATGCGAAGCCTGCGATAGTAGAGTACAAGCCTACATCCTCGGATTCCATCTTCGCCATTATCGGTGACGTCACCTTGTATCGGTGACAAACACCTTGTCTCGGTGACAAACACTTGAACTACGGAATATTTTTTCCCATACATTTTCTCCCACTATTGGTGACGTCATCATCGTCAAATGTCAGTTGGGCCCGGCCTGTATGACCAATATGGCGCCGGCCTCGCTTTATGTAATACCAACAACAATTATCTCGATGAAATATCCAATAAGAAAAAAAGATGCTTCGGTATGAAAAAAAGTGGTTAAGAAAATGTGCCTAAAATTGGGAAAAAATTATAATACGAAGAATTTTCCTTCTGTTATTTTATATAATTATTGATATGGGCACCCAGAATTTTAAGATGGCAACCATGGGAGAATAAAAGACCTGTAGGACCCGGTCGCAGGAAGAAATTGGTTGAGCAAAGCCCAAAATAGAAGGAAGTGGAAAACGTTGGAAGAGGCCTATATCCAGCAGTGGAGGGATGGCCGAGGAAGAAGAAATAATTATTTTGCTATGACTTTTTCGCTCAGCTGCAGGTAGGGCCGCCAGAATGGAAAGTACCAAAAGTAAAAAAGGATCGCCTAGAAGCAGTTGGAGCACCTTTTTCTTTAGAAAAATAGCCCTAAACAAACATATAACAAATCAATTGTGTGAGTGTGAATGGAATAATGCTGACATTGGACGGATTAACGTAGTTCTCAGACTGATTAATTATTAATGTATGCAACATTAACCAATCGATCAATCAAAGTCAGGTTCATGTATGTTGCTTATGAATAATTCTAAGCAATTCTAAGGACTTCAATTGACAAGTTGCGGTTAACATATTTTCGCTCTGGAAACGTGAAATATTAATTAACGTAGGTACAATGAAGATATTATATTAATATAATTATTCCTGTTAAGAAGGCAAACATTAGGTACCTACATAACATAATTAATGTAATACTAATGTTGACGTCTTGTGCGAAACATCGATTTTATTGTTAATGTAAATATAGGAAAAAATTATAACAAAATCCATACCATTAGTCAAAGAGATGGGTATACATTTGAAAAACACATAATAAGTTCAATAATTCAAAAAGCTAGAGTTATTTAACAATTTAATAACTAATTCACGAACACGAAAATTCCCTTCCTCACGACATCCCTTAATTTAACACGATGTTACCAGATTATCAACAAAAAAATCCCTATAAAATAATTATTATCTGTTGCAGAGGTTGCACTAGGTAACTAAAACTAAATGCAGAAATTAAAATAAAGGATCGATTTTGGATACAAAAAAATCTTTTAATGAACATGATTTTTTTTTTAAGAGGCCATGATAAAATACAATCATATTTTGTTTTATCGACTTTTTTAGAACTAAGTTTTCTTTCAATTATGGGAATTTTTATTCATCTGTTAACATTAAACTGACAGTTCATAGAAAAAAAATTAAAATTATTTCCTAGGTATCGTAAACCTTTGGATAATGATCTTGCTGCATGTAACAAGATAAAAATCATTTTGAATTTTTCATCCATAGCTAACGTCAACTTACGTAAATCACAGAAAAATAAATCTTGACATGTCAACTACAAAAGAAAATCAAAAGAATGATTGCGAAAATAATATTAACTTTGTTAGTTTTTCTTGAAAATATTCTTTCTTTCGTGAATTAATTTGGAATTGTGTTGAGAAACGAATATAGACTTTGTATTTACTTTCTTTTGACTTTTAAATTCTGAATTGAATCCTATGGGATATATAAATAAAGTGATCTAATGGTGTGTTGATACTTTAATTACAAGATTGTAAAATGGAAAACAATTACAAGGGATTCTGTGTTATTTGTAATCACACTAGAAAACTGAAAAATATTACGGATTGTATGAATGGAGGAAGAAGTAATACATATTCTGATTTGATTTACAGATGCTTTTTTGTACAGGTAAACTTGCATTTTTACTTTTAATATAAAATACCACAACCTTGTAACATCCCTTTTGTACTTTTCAGTACACCAATATGTTTTGTAGTCCTCCTACCAATCCATCGTTGTTTTATAATGTACAGTATTTTTTACTCGTATTTTACATCCCTTTATTCAACCCATTTGGGAGTGATTGTTTTTAATTGTAAATAAGTAATTTCAGATTTCCAATACATACTTAGGTAATTCTGTATAATTTAGTTAAAGTAAAGTAACTTTAATGGATCATTTCAGTTCCTAGACCAACATTATGGAAAAAAGAACAAAATTTGCCGAAGATGCATCACAGATTTAAAATTTTGTTGTGATTTTCGACGCAAAGTTGAGATTGCTCATCAAAGACTGTATCGTATTGTTCAATCAAAAGCTGACAGTGAGTTTTATAACATTTATATAAACAAATAAGTATACTTATTTACATTCAGAATACAACTTATTTAAACTAAATGCATTTAGATACAAATGTCTGTTCAATATTTTTAGATAAAAATCAATCCCGCTATGTGAAAAGAGAAGCCATAGATAAAAATGATTTGACAAAAAATATGGAATATACAAGTACGGATGTACAAGAGTCAGACAAAACAAAATTTATAACGTCATTACAAAATGCTGGAGTTATAGTCAAAGAAGAATTAGAAGATAGGAAAACAGTCCATATCGTGAATGCCGATGCCAATGATTCTGACAATTACGAAGATGTTGATTTTAACTACGATTCAAATGTGAGTGACAGTGATTGGTCAACAAACACCGATGACGTTCTTACTTCTACGGGATATTGGAATGAAGTTGGGAGGATGGAAACTAAAACACCTTATAAACCACCTAAATTACCCGCAAATTGTACGGAATGCCCTCTGTGTGAAGAATGTATCGATGATAAAGCTCAGCTACAGCAGCATTATAACAAACACAATATGTCTATATTTTTATGTGATATTTGTGGACGACTCTACGCTCAAAAGTTTGCTTTCGACGGACACATGAGTAAACACAATAACGAAAGATTCCCGTGCAGTCAGTGTGATAAAGTTTATATATCTAAATCTGGTTTATTATTTCACGTCAAGCACGTCCACTTGAAAATTGAAATGTACACGTGTCGAAAGTGTAAAATGTCATTCTCAGAGTGGAGTCAAAGACACAAACATTTGACTGAAGTTCACGGATTTTACGAAGAATACTCGTGCGAGCAATGTGGCAAATCGTTCAAAAGAAAGAATAAATTAAACGATCATATAAGAAGATTTCATTTAAGAGAAAGAAACCGTGTTTGTGAATTCTGTTCAGCTCGATTCTTTTCGAAAATGGAACTTAAAAAACATATTGTGAAGCACACAGGTTTGTACACAATAATTTTGTGCAAATCTTTTCTGCCTCATCGGCTGTGGTATAATCCATATTTTCTTATCATTGCAGGTATTAAAGATCATCATTGTCAATATTGTGGCAAAGCTTTTGGTCATTCTCAGTATCTGTCGGAACACTTGAAGATTCATCTGAACATTAAAAAGTTTAAATGTGATCAGTGCGGCAAAGCATTTGTACAAAAATGTTCTTTGTTGGGTCATATAAGAACAAATCACAAAATATGAACCATTTCTACTTTAGTAACTCCAAAAGAACTTCATTCGTCGAGTAAGATTGTCTGAAATATTCTGTTGAGGGAATAGTGCAATTATTACTGTAAAAAATAGTATGACATTGAATAAGACTGCAAGTATTAATTAATTAGGAGTGCATATTGGGAATATTTTTAAAGCCATAATTTTATTTTGGCTGTCTTCGTATTTACAACATTTTTTAAATATATGTTTAAGCTCAGTATTGATTTTTTATTTTGTTGCCTTCAGTAAAGTCCAGTCCACCTAAGACTTTCAAGATACAGTCAGAAAGTACAAACATGCTATGCGTGATTACCTCTCAATTTGGTACAAATCAAGTCCGGCTCATTTAAAAATATTGTTAATAATTTAGAAAGAAATAGTTCCAGGTAAATGTTTCATATTCCGCGTCAATATTCTCCTTTTAAAAAAAAAATTGTGTACCTAGGTAGGTACTAGTCCCTATAGCATCGTTGGCTGAAGGAACTATAGGTAACCGCCGTTCATTTGCACCTTTTTTCTTTGGTCTCTCATCTCATCTATGGTTATCATTTGACAGTGACAGTTGTCCGGCGATTGTTGTGTTTGCGAGTTTCTGTTCCAGTAGTTGTATTTTAAACATAATATTGATGTAATTTAATTAATTCGGGCCGTATTTACATGTTTATTTGATTTTAAAGATGCCAGTATCAGATTACCAGGAGTTAAACGATGAGGAATATTTCATTGTTAGAGCAAAAGAAGCTCAGAAAACTGATCCTCTATCAGCAAAGGCATGGATGCTAACTGCAAAAACTCTTTTCCCATTAAATTTTAAGATACAATTTGAAGCGTATGTGATGGAGAAGGCCGCTGGAAATGTACAAGAATGTGCAGATTGCTTCAGTGTATTAGTCAGCTCACCCCAAATACCCAATGAACTGTGGCCTGAAATTAATGCTATAACATCCTCCTTGAAAACTTCAGATAGTAGTTTTTTAGCTCAGATGTTTCAGAAAATTACGCCAGATATCCAACATAAGATTCTGCTAATGAGTGCTGAGCATAGTGAAGATACTATGGAACATTGCAAGTTGCTGTTGCTTCTCTTGAAACGATTTCCTAAAGCAGTAATAACACATGGTGGAAGACTCGTGGAAACTTTGTTGAGTGCAGAGAAACATAGTTCGGAGAATTGTTACGCAAGACTGTTGGTTGTAGAAACTCTTCCTTTGTTGGAAACTCCACAGTCACCTCGATTACTTGTGAGGTTATTGGTACGTTCCATAGATTTTTATAACACATATTTGTACGAAGGCAAAGAAAACGACATTACAGATCCATGGCAAAAGCTATTCAGTGTTTTAGAATTAACAGGCAAGCAACTTGGTTGGGATCCATACTTCACCACATATAACAACAGCGTTAACAAAGATGTGTATTTACAAAAGTTGACCGCATTAAGGAATGCTGAAGATTGTAGACAAGTTATGTACTGCGGAACAATCCATCTACTAAGAGCTTTGCACGAACATAATGCAAATAGAGGTAATCTCATTTTATTGGAAGCGTTCTCTGATCCAGACTTGCCCATTTCTAAGAGACGAAAGAGCGATATAGAAATAACAGGGTCAGCCTCGTCTATATTCTTAGTTGCGGCTAATTGTTGGGAGCTACTAAGCTCTAATGATATATTAAAACGTGAATTCTCTAAACTAACAAATCAGTTACAAGTGAAGCCTTGGTTGGGTACATTCATGGAGGAGTTGGCACTCTATAAAGGAAGATTTGACGAAGCGATGCCTCCTCCAACAGATATAAATCTAGCCGCAAGTCTAACAAGAGCCTCAGTCAGTTACTGTCAGGCGCAGTATTCTCTCTGTTTAGAGCATGCATTGATCGCTTTCACACAAATGCCTATGGTAGAAGGTGAACTGGAACCTAGTCTTATCGTCGGTGGAACACATCGACATCTTCATTTCTTGCCCCTAACAAAATCAGCTGTCGTACATTACTGTGCAAAACTATTGCTCCATTCTATAAAAAATGTTGGAAGTATTAGTGATTTAGCTGCGGGTAATATGATAGTATTACTTCAGTTGGATTGGCCGCAGGAAGAAGCTTTATTGCTTCGTTTATTAGAAGCCATCAGACAAAGAGGAGTATTCCACTATCCGCTATTTCAGTGTTACGTGATTAACATTAATATTCTAGAAGAGTTGATGTATTTGTGGAGCGAGCAAGGTGGAGGCATCATGTTGGATATCCTACCCAACACGCAGCAGCACTTGGGGCAGAGGAGGATAGGAACCAGGGGAGCGGATAAGGGAGTAAAGGAAGATATTAAACAAGCTATGAGAGCGCAAGTAGCCAGGTGTAATGAACCAATACTCAATCTCATTATTCAATTCATCACACAAGAGAGAAACAATCTATTGCAAAGCTTCTTGTGATAATTGCTTACATTTCAATCTATATTTGAGCATTCAACTGGTGGACAATACAATATATTATAGGTTTTCACCTCGTTAATATCTTGTATAACTAGTATTATATGGGTATTATGTGTCAATAAATATGTACAAATGTTTTTGTTAAAAAAAAATGTTTTACTTTTAAATAGTAACATCATAGTACTTACAAATATTTCCTACTTTTACATTTTTAGTTCAGGTATAAAATTAATTTCTTACGGATACGAATTACAATAAAATTAATCTTACACTATGTACCTAATGATCTCACACCTCTGTATTCTCACGTTGTCTCAGTGAGAATATACATATACAGTTAGCGTAACATTTACTTGCATTTTAATAACATAGTTTTGTATTCATACTCCTATAAGGATGTGAACATTTCTTCGCACAATATTACCTAACGAGAAAAGTATTTAATTCATTGTGCATATTCGTACATGCCGACAGCGAGTAATAAATTTCTTCTTGTGAAATGTAAAGTTACAATAGGAGAACTTTTAGTTGCGTAGGATCTTAGTAAATAATGATCTCCAGTTTTCACTTCTGGATTCTGAGATGTGTTTGTTTCCTCGTTGGACATTTCTTCGGTCAATAAATTGAAGTCCCACAACTTGAGAGTGCAATCGAGGGCACCTGAAAGGATCAAAAAAGGAATATTATTTCACATTAGGTGAAGATAACATAAAAAAAAAATTGTTAACTGAAATGTATTGTATTATCAAACTCACTGGATGCCAGTAACGTTCCATCTCTGCTAAAGACGAGCGAGTGAATTGGCGAGGAATGACTTGCAAATTCCGCAACTAAATGTCCCTGCGAAAGATCCCAAACAAGGATTTGTCCACCGCCACATCCCGAGGCCAGGTATCGTCCACAGTTTGAAAATGATAGTACATTAATGATAGACTGTAAACAAAATAGAACAAAAAGTAAGTAAATAAGATTAAATAAGGTTTACAAGGTAGAATGTACAACACGATTTGGTTACCTTATGGCCTGTCATAATTCTAACTTGGTTTCCCGTCACACAATCCCATAATCGTATTGTTCTATCACTTGATCCAGTCGCAATGTAGTTGGAGTTCGGGTGGAATTGTAGACACTGTAAAACATTACAAGAACACAATTAACAAAACACACGAATACAATTGGTAAAAGAAATTGGATAATTATTCAATTGAATGCCACATACATCTACGTCAGAAAGATGTCCGGCGAATATGCGCAATGGCTGATGGTGATCTGTAGCCCAAAGTCTAGCTGTCTTGTCATGAGAGGCGGTCGCAAAGTAATGTCCGTGTGGAGAGAATCTTACGTCCCACACTGGATACATGTGGCCACGATAACAAACCAGGCACTTCCACGTTTGAAGGGACCACAATCTAACTGAAGAATAAAATATAAATTAGTAGTATAATTGTCTTTGTACGCTTTTATTGCGTCATCCTATTTATATAATTTTATTCTATAGTTGGCAATACTTACTGGTTGTATCCTCAGAACACGATAAGAGCAGGGATTTGAATGGATCAAATGACACTCTATAGACAGGTCCTGAATGCCCCATCAGTGTTCTGGAAACATCTGCGATCTTCTCATCCATCATTCGAACGAGTACATCCACTAAAATATAAATAAAGTTAATCATTTCCTAATCGCATTATCAACAATGAAAAGGTATTCAAAAACATACCATTAAATAATGGAATAATATGTACCTGCTTCTCTATCAATGTCTGATAATTTATCAACAGGCTTCATTACTTTTAGTTTATTAGGGGTTAGGGCCCAGACCTGGAATAATAAGCAAAATGGGTGAAAAAACATTAATGAATGCATTATAGTAATACCAAACAATGGCATACACTACTTAAATGTTACCTTTATAGAGGAGTTATTAAATCCTACAGCTAGGAAACTGGAATCATCGCACATCTCTGCACATGTGACACTGTGTAATGAGTTTAGTAATGTATAAAAACAAACAGATGGTAGACTGTCTGGCCCCAGTGCTACTCTTTTGGAAGCCTCTCTCTGCGCTCTCGCTTTTTCCATTTTATCTACTTCTTTCCTGAAATAAACACACCTCTAAATCATTAGTTCAACATTGATGAAAAAAAACAATTATTTTATATATTCTATAGACTATTTTAAACTGGTTTTTCATATAAAAGTGTATTTGAAATAGCGAAGAATGTAAAATACCCACAAGTCAGGTAGGGGCATTCTGTCCAAAGGTGGGGCATTCGGATCAGATTTGGTCTTTTTTGAGAAAAGTGAATCCTTTTTGCTTTTCTTTTTCTTTGGCTTATCGGGGGCTTCTTCAGGTTCTTCGTCGTCTTCAGGAATGGATAGAATCTGTATATCCGGTTCTTTTAACAATCCATAGTAGACTTTTGTACGATTTTCTACAACAAAAACAAACATTACCAAAACTCTTGTTAAGAAAAATTCAAAACGAAACATAACTTTCGCAATTTTGTTTGCAAATTGGATTGTACCATGCTTGGTTCCCTCTCCCATGAGAGCCCCTGCAGTAGCTATAACTTGTTTCCGATTTCTGGCCCCACCTTCATACAGCTCGAGTTGTATTTTATTATTGATAATGTTTGAGACAATTGATAAATTCTTCTGTTCGTGGAGATGCCTCTTTAACACCGAAGATGTGTCACGAGATAACTGGATGACAAACTTGTTGGAACTGCAAAAAGGAATAAAGCAAAGATTCTGTAAAATTTAACAACAAGAATTTGAGGAAAGATCTTATTTAATTAAGTATGAGGTTTTTAATTGAATAATTAATACTAAATCACAAACCTGAATATTCCCGCAATTTCATCATTGCTCAGCTGATTTTTGTTGGATATTTGTGCAAATTTTTTAAGATCTTCCTGATAAAACTCCTCTTGCTCTGGACTAAACTGTTCCAACATGACTTTAGCTTGTTCCTCATGCCCATTATTCATCAATTCCATGAACATGTGGATCAAAACAGGGTACAAAACCATAGATAGCTCATGCTGTGAAACAAAGTGCTCGTTTAGTAACGTTGACATGGAGTTCACATTTTTTTTATCACACTTGTGTATGATTAAAAGATATTTCAAAGATATTTTTACAAAATAAATATACTTGTTTTACTGTCTGTTATAGAATTGTGTGAAGGAATAAACTTACCTTGTATATATCTAATGAAGATTCGACAAACTTCCTGAGGTTTTCATATGATGTGTTATATATTTGAGGATCCCCTTCTGTCTTATAAGCAGCTAATACATTACTGAGATCTTGATCTGATTGCGATTCTGGTGTAGGAATGTCTGTTAAATTGGCTTCCTTTTTCAGTAAATCTTCAGTGTCCTAAAATAAATAAATAGGATGAACTGTGTATATCTAGTAAATCTAGAAAGGTTGTAAAGCCATTGTTTAGGAACTACCTGGTTACATGGTACTATAATAAGTTTTTTTATTATTACAGGAGGATAGATTGTCAATTACGAGGGATATTAAAAAAAAAGATTGACTTACTTTTAGGTTATATTTCCTAAGGACTTGAAGTACCGCCAATAAAGGGGTGTTTTTGTCCGCCATTTCGACGGGAATATAATCTTGTCTCCGTAAAACTAAAATATTTTACACAATAACATATATTAAGAACATTAATATTGGAATAACAATTTAAAAACTAAAATGTTGTCACTTCATGGCGCCATCATCTCTCGTTAGAGAGTTTATATGTTCTGTGGCCATCATTGTCAAAAAATCCAAACAATGTCCATAGAATAATCAACAAATATTTTAAGACAGCAGTGGCGGAAAATGATCGAATCGACGAATTAGAATTTTAAAAAGATTCCGATAGTTTACGAACACCTTCACGGAACGCGCACCAGTTTGTTCGAACCTCTGCAAATTAATTTCTGTTGTGTTGGCAACCTTGTAAATTTGACAGTTGAGGTGTTGGAGTGGATCAATTTTTGCTTTGGTCATGGTATTTATACATTTTATTATTCTAATTATTGATTAAGAATGATAATTTTACGTGGAATAATGTCTTATATTGTTGTTTTAGTCTTTCGCCGAAAAAATATCCGGCCTGATGGCCAGGCCGGGCCAAGATGCCGTGCCGAAAGATGACGTTCCATGGTGGATGAAGATGGGGGGCAGAGGGTTGGGGACAGTGGGTGGTTTTTGTAAGCATATTGAATTTTAATATTATTTTAATTCCTTTTGTGTGCTCAAGATTAAAAGTATTAACGTAGTATGCAACAGTAACGTAACGTATCCATTATTTACCTTTTTGGGGTTACAGCAGAGTTGCTGATAATAATGGTCCATGATGATAAGATAAGCTTCCTAGATCCCTGTATCTTATTTTAATTTTTAAATATTTGATGTTTTTGTGAACCAATGTGCTTATCAGGGTAATTAATTAACTAGAGTGTTGTAAACAGGCACAAAAATTATTTTCTCTATACAATAGGATGTCATACATGTTTCTAAGTAAAGTTTTGATGTGTTTTGCAGTGTTCATTGTTGTGGGTCTTTGGAACTGCGTCAGCATATTGTTGGCGGATGTGTCCTGCTTGTTGACTGGCCTCTGGCAGATGGTTACCGGCTTTGTGGTGATAACATGTGAAGCACCGTGCTGTTGTATATTTGTGGACTTTGTTCAGAAGTTTTCCGATATGGTTGAGAATAGACCGTATTGGAATCGAGCAGCTTTTTATATATTGTAAGTTTAGTTCAGTAAACTGCTGCTCTGTGTTCGCACCGTCTTGCGATAAAATAATAGATTTAATTTGGCATAATTTAGTAAAAAAATGTTAGTCCCAGCATCCCTCAATCCACTCTTCGCCACTGATTTCCATGCACCCATTCTCTCATATATTTTTAGTCATTCCATCGCCATTCATTCTTTCAACATGTCTAAATCATTTAAACCGTCTTACAGTGAACTTATCTCCCTAACTGTCTTAATAATTTGTGAACTGACCCATAAGTTTAACTAGTTATTGAATTTACGAACTAGCTTTTTGAGACTTCTCATAATATTTTTGTTATTATTTTTTAGAGTTGCAATTCCACCCATCATATTTTGTCGGGGCCTAAGCACTATTTTGGCTTGTGCTATGATATTTGGAACGGGCGTCATATACGGAATGATGTCCTTAGGAAAGAAGTAAGTTTTTGTTATTTATCGTTTACATCCGTTGAATGCTTATTGTAAAAAAGTGTTTTCCTCGACCGACTCAACTAAATAATCTGCCAAAATTTACTGATTCATTAAAAAATTAAATCCTTATTATTCGCAACATCCTTTTTTGTCACAGTGGACAATGTGCAGCTTTCCATTTTTGATCGAAAATGATTTTTAAAGTGTTTATTTAACAATGTATTATTAAATTTTGCATATGGTCCAAATAAGCAATATTAATTATCATAAATCTGATGTATGAGCTTGAACTTAAAAAAAAAGTGAACTTGAGATGTTGAGTAACTTGTAATAATTAAATATATTTTCAGTCCATTTTGTCATTAACAAATCAATATTAACTTTCTAGTTTGTATCATTTTTGTAACCTTATTTGTTTATGTGTGTTTTTACTAACGTCATGGCTTTGTTATTGTTATTGTAAATATGTTGTATAATGTATGGGATGGTGTAGGGGATCCCGTGACGATATGGCTGCGATGGCCGAGGGTGGATTGGGAGGCTCCACTCCCCAGGGGGTGGGGGTGGGGGGTCCAGGGGACCACGGCGGCCATGCCACGCTAATGGAGGATCCCGATGTCTGGCGTCCAAACTAAATTAATCATGCATCATTAAAGGCAACTAACACACATACATAATACTATTTGTTGTACTAACTTTATTCACCTTACTGCTTCTTAACAAGATGATTTTGAGCACTCTTAGGAGCACTATTTTGTTGTTAATATTCTGAGATGAACAGCAAGTCTATAGGTTCGTTTGATGATATTCTCATTTTCTCGATAAGCTGAGAAGGAATTCAGAATGGTGATCAAAATCATCCTGTGTATTGAATAGGGTGATTAGAATAATGCTATAAATGTATACATAGTACCTACATATTTTTATATTGTCATTTTATTGTAGGGTTTACACATATTATTTTCTAGTTTTGGTGATTTGCTAGTTATACTAATTTACATTCTCATTTGTATAATCCGCTAGTATAAGAAAAAACAGACCTGGACAATCTACTTTACTGCACTTTTAATTGTCTGTATTGCTTGTTTTTCCGTCCCTTCTGTTTTTTAATTATTCCTGTTATTAGTATTATAGGTTTAGCATTTGTGCATGAGTTTAATGTTCTTTTTATAGTTATATATGCTGTCTAAAGTATATTATTGTTCACAGCACAATGGTCCTCTCTTATCTGTCTGCATTTAGTATTAGTAAATATTGTGCATGATATCACTGTTTTCAGTACAACATACATAATTTTAAGAGGTTATCAAATAAAAAGTATTATTATCTGTAGTGCCACTATTTTTTTGCTGTAAAATTTAATTTAATTTTAAAGAAAGTATTTGGGATTGTGTGCGCAAGCCTAGATCCTGTTTTTAAAAAAAGATGGCAGACCTCTGTAAAGTGAATTGTAGCTTTGGAAAAATGAGGAACAATCGATGGAGGTTCCACATGCATTTTATTGTGTTGTTTTGCATGATTTATATTTTAGTATGTAGTTACATTTATTATATTGTATTTTTATAGTTCATAAACTTAGCCAACTGGTTTTGGTGCAATAATGTTTTTATCATCTATGTTTTATGTTCGTAGGATTGTACTTTCGTAGGAGATCCATATAATTTTAAGATTTTGTCATGAATTTTTTTTGAATTCATATGATGCAAATAACTTACATTAACTCAGTACAATGATATAATCCTAGGATCTAAATAGTAGTTATTCTGCACAACCAGTTTCACATAAAATGTCAGAACTATCATTAGATCAAAATTAAATACTCAATAATAATTGCATTTTGCATATTTAGAATTGGTCTTGTTAAAAAGAAATGTTTCTAATAGCTGCAAGATATTATAGTCTTAAATAATCGGAGCATCAGATATTTGATTGGCGATTTAATATATTTGTTACGTTGGCAGCATTAGCAGTGACAATAAATCCACAATTTCAGAAAATGTTGTGTTTTTTTCAGTTATTAAGCCATTATTTATTTGGTACTTATTATTCACGTTTGTTTAGGGCGACTATGGACGAGATGAGATCATCTGCAGCGCAAGTTAACAACGGGGCATCTTCTTCTCAAACATCAGGTTCCATGAGATCAAATCTTGTAGAGAATGCTGCCCCAATGAGTTTCACTGGGGCTCCAGCATTCGACAGCAACGTCTGATATCCTCAGAGTATATTTGTTCCTCCTCGACTGTATATCGTCACTAGTTAGCCTAATTCTGTCGCATCATACCTGGATCATCAGTATGACTTTCCAAATATTTTAAATGATTTATTTTTACATATAAGTATGTGTACTTTTTATAACCTTGTAATTTTGAGTTATGAATTTTTATTTTTTGTGTTTGGCCGGTGAATAAAAGTGGTAGTGCCAGAACCCAGACACAATTAAATTTTCCAGTTGTTACAAGCACAATGTGTTAACATGGAATTCCATTTCCATTTTAAAAAGACAATATTTTTTTGTCAATTGCAAAGATTTGAGAAACTCTTGGTCTTCCAATTTCAATGTAGTATCTTTAAATTCTGGTTTACACACATCAATTTATGATCATTTCTTTTTGACTGAAAATTTGAGAGATTTATTCGATGACCAAAGTGATGTTTACTATTTATTACAACAGTTAGTAATTTTTATTTAAATACATACTTAATTATATTTATAAAAGCCATAAAAAGACTTTAGAATATTATGATTTATGTGGTTGACATGAAATGTTTGAGATTCATAAATTGCGAGCCAATCTTATGTACATCAAGTGTTGTTCATACATTCGTATGAGTTACTCTTACTTCTGTATGAGCGTACGTACAAGATGTTTTTACGTACTGCTATAATATGTCTTTCATTGATTGACGATAATAATCCTCGACTTTGAATTTGCTATTAGTTTTTCCAAAGCAAGACATCGTTTATTTGATGTTTGATTCGATCATTGTAATATAATAGTCATGTATCAACTATTTTTATTTATTTATATTATAGTATCTATGTATGCGTTATTTATTTACATTACCGTCAGCTATGATTGCAGGTATGGGTGATGATAATATGATGTATAGTAATCGTGTAAGTAGAAAAAATCAAATGCCAATGAATCGCATTCAATCGTAATCTACTATGTATTATTAATACTACTGTATTGACGCAATATGAGTTCGTCAATGTTACGTACATTGTTGACTTCTTTTTAGTCCAAGAAGAGAATTGGTGACACGTGAATAGTAATGAATTAATCACAAATAATATTACTTGAATTGTTTTGCTTTCTGTAAGGTGCAACCACATTGTTCTATAGTACAGTTGATGTTGTATTGTTGCTACTTCATTATATTATTAGGTATCATAAATAGTATCTATTTGTGTAGTTTAATACGTAAGTATGTGTAATTAATATTAGACATTTTCATCTTGACAATTACTTTGTTTAACGAAAGATGTTTGTTTGGAAAATCATCAGTGGAAGGAGAAGGAAGACAACTAAAGCGTCATTTTTTATCTCCGTATCCAAAAGCCTGCCTTCCGATATGTAAAAAAATGGTGTGTTCGTATAAACAAATGTAAAATGTCTCCAGCGTACTCCTAAAGTTGTATTTCACGTAATTTTCAAAAGTACATGTGGGTTTTATAAAACCCAAAGCGTACTTTGGTAGTCGCATCTTTCCAATTTTTACCATCAGAGTAATCGGGTGATAATGTCACGTGTATGTATTATTCTCATTGGTTCGGGAACACATAATTTCTCGTTATGTATTTTCACTTTTCGTGCTAATATTTCATATGAAATTTGTTTAATTGGAGGTGGTGACGATATTGTTACAGTATTTCTTACACGACTTACATAATTTGTAACTCTTTATGTGATTATTGCAATAAGAATACCTATCTTTAACCAAATCATGTAGAATATGTATGTTGTTTACAATTTAGATAATATATTTTGACAGGAAATTATTTTCTGAGTATTGTATATGTAATAGATTCACACTCACATATTTACATAATATAATGTTGTATATCTGTCTGTCTGTTGTATGATGTTAATAGTATTATTATTTGTGATAAATATAAAACAATAGCATTCCTCATCAATGGTTTTAGTGTTTTAGCTAGAGATTGTACCTACTAGTTCTATGTGTGTTGTGTTTAGTATAAAATGTTTGCTCACCCGTTACATACATATTAGTGATTCATCTTTCATACGTATTTTGAATAATATCATAACATATTGTAATACACAATGTTTATTATTTGATGAAGATTGAATTCAGTTAGCCGACCAATGTTACTTTACTCTTTTTGAAGGGTTTCAAGTATCGAGTATATTATTACTGTATATTTATTTAATCATTTATTTATATTTACTCAAAAATATATTTTTGTTTATCACATTACATATTGATAAATTTATTTATTTATTTACTTTGAAAGAATGCCTTCATTTTCCGGGGCCTATTATTTAATTGGGTGGATGTTGACTACAGAATATAAGCGAATATGTATTTTGGTGATTGGTCAATTAGTAACAATGAAAATAATAAGTAGTAACCAATATATTATTAATACTCTTTAATGGTTAATTCCATATATAGTAAACCTTTATATAAGGCATGTAGTTTTAGTGTAACACACACAGGGGGTATCTCGGTATTCCAAGATGGTAGTGTTAAAAGGACAAGTTTAACATGTTCAACTCCCAGATTGAAAACTTTACACCTGTTTCATCAGCATGGAGATGTTCCTTGTGTGACAGAGAGAGAGATAAAGTAGCATATTACGTTTAAGAGAAAACCTTCCTGATTTTAGATTAATTTTTCTAGTCCAATTTTCCAGAATTTCTTTTGTTGTTTTAAGCCAATCTCAATTTTCTTATTTTTTTAGAAAGTTGTAGTTCTTCCATAGTTAATTTTATTTTGTAATGAAACCTGAATATGCGGAGGTGATATTGGACGAAGCGTTTGATACACAAGGCGCTGGTTCCATTCACAACTTCGATTCAAAACTATTGTTGTTTTTTATTAGGATTACAGAGTAAGCTGGGTACATATAGGATGTGAGGATCGATTTTGGGGTGATGGAGCAAAACACTTATAATTTGGTTCATATTTTGTCAGATAAACTACCTACATACCGCCACTTTCGTTTAAACGTGCAGTAGCGAATTATAAATGAGTGACGAAGTTTTCTTTACATGTTCACTTTGTGTGTGATGTGTGTAGGGAAGTTTAGTAAAGTTTATTTGAAGCCCCCCAGCATTCTGCACCTGGAGCCAGTGCTCTGTTTGTCTATCATCGTCCTAGCTCTGTCCTGGAGTAGCTAAATTTAGTAAATATTATATTGGGTGTATACGAGGTGTACTTATATAAATTCCAAATGTATAGACATATTGAAATTGACATATCAATGTGAAAAATTCTTTGTCCATTCCTAAATTGTCTTTATTATGAAATCCACTAAAAATCTCTCCAAGATTCTAACTACATACTTTATTGCTACAGTAGTCCCTCGGTATTTGCAAATGAAAATTTTCTAATTTTTCATAAATTGTTTATGAAATACACAAAATGAAAAACCGCTGGAGGTCGGTAAAGTGGAAGTTCAATAGAACAAATTCACCACCAAATCCTTGAGAGAAATTAGTTGCATTTAGTTAACTGACTCAGAAATAATAAGTGTCGATGCCATTTTGGACAGACACAGAAAAATTAAAAGTAAAATGGTAAAGCTTTTGAGAATATACCATAAGGTTCACTAAGAGTCGGAAATGAAAATTTTTCAGCGCCTAAGTTCACTATAAAATTTTATTCAAGTAGATAATCAGATTAAAACTATGTAGATTTTATTGTCTAAAAGTTATTTCTCTAAAAAAATTTAATATCCCAGTGTGTCCCCCCAATCTCACATATTTGTATGGATGTTGGTAGAGGATTGCGGGTTGGACATTTGCAGTGTTTTGAACCCAAGAACTTCAATTATTTTAAACGACTAAAAACATGAGTTTTGAAAAACTTCATCATCATCATCATCAGTGGCTCTACAGCCCGTTATGAGCCTTGGCCTCCTCCAGCATTCGCCTCCATCTCCCTCTATCCTGGCATGCACTCCTCCAGTCCCTAATGCCAACTGCATCCACATCCCTCTGTACTCCATCCATCCAACGGAGTTTGGGTCTTCCAACACTACGCCTACCTTGTGGCCTTGTATGGAGGATTTTCTTTGGCACTCTTTCCTCATTCATTCTCTCCACGTGCCCAGCCCACCTCAGCCTTCCTATTTTGATACATTTTATAATGTTGGGCTCATCATACAGGTTGTAGACTTCTTCGTTGTATCTTATTCTCCAAACTCCGTTGTCTCGCACGGGTCCAAATATCTTTCTGAGTATTTTTCTTTCAAATACTAGAAGGGAAGTCTCGTCCTTTTTACTCAGGACCCAGCATTCGGAACCATACATCAGTACCGGTCGCATAAGTGTCTTGTATATAGTGACCTTTGTTCTTCTCGACAACACTCGGGAGGATAGATGTTTTCTCAAGCTAAAGAAACATTTGTTTGCCATGAGGATTCGGTGCTTAATCTCAGTGGATGTGTCGTTCAGATTGGTCACTATTGATCCTAGGTAGGTGAATTTGTTTACGCATTCTATTGTGTGGTTGGCTATGTTGATTGTGGTTGGGGTCTGGTCGTTCGGAACAGTTTTGGTGACTGGCATATATTTTGTCTTATTGGGGTTGATACAGAGTCCCATTTGGTTCGTAGCTCTCTCCAGTTCCACAAATGTCTCCGTCATTGCATGTTGTGATCTACCAATTATATCTATATCATCTGCATATCCCAGTACTTCACTTGATTTATAAAATATTGTCCCATTCGTTTGTATTCCAGACTCTCTCACACATTTCTCCAAGGCTATGTTGAAGAGTAGACAAGCCAGTGCATCTCCCTGGCGTAGGCCGTGTATTGTGTAAAATGGCTCAGAGGTGTCGTTTTGTATCCGGACTTTACATTTCGATTGGGTCATAGTGAGTCTTACCATTCTGATCAGTTTATTGGGAATACCTAGGTATTTCATCGCCTCATAGAGATGCGGACGGTTAATGCTGTCATATGCTGGAACGGATCTTTTGGGTAGGGAAGCGCGCCCGATTCCGATTTAATGAAAATATATTATTAAAAAAATAATAATTAGTTAATTAGTTGTGGGCAATAAACCCTAGCGACGCCTCTGTCGCATGACTATGAAATAGGCGAACGTACTTGCAACAATTAAACTGTCAACCAATAAGACGGGAGATATGATACAAGCGAAGAAACTCAGAAGACACGAGAGCGGCATTCTTTTCCGTGGGTCAACGGAAGCGGTCAGTTTTTTATATACGCTCTGGATTGAGCAGAGGGCTAAGCCCAGAATATATTTAAATAAATATTAAATCTCGAGGAAGCGAGAATCTGAAGCTAACAGTCGGTTAATTGCCGACAACAGTACATTTTGTGATCAATAGAGTCAGTGAACCTTGAAACCATTTTCAGCAAACAAGTATAAGGTGACATTTACATGAAGGACATATTGTCTAAAACCAACCAACTGAGAAGGAAGGAAGTATCAGAATCCAATAAATAACCTTGACGAAGGACACATAAAGAAGGACCCAAATCATATCAGGTCGGATTCATTTTGTATTATTATAACGTCTCGCCAAAATTAAGGGTGAACGCTGGCCACAATCAAGATCAAAAGTCATAAAGCGCCATACCGGGAGATAAGTTTCATAGATACACGAATGTATAGTGTAATTTTTATTTTTCTTAAAGCCAACTCTTGTTATATGTAAAGCATGTTCCGATATAATTATTAAAGTGTATCAAATTTGCAAATCGTGTTCTAATTTCTAGCCGCACCGCTGAGGGGTTTGGGCAAGGGAAGCACGCCCCCGACCGTCACGACCTAGATTCCGGGTTGGGGAGGCGCGTGGGGTCTTGGCCAGGCCTCTCATCGAGATAAACCCCTGGAAGGTGGAAACCTACCCCCTGAGGAAACGGTGAGTCTTACCTTTCTCTGTATTTCTCACTCCCAAGTCCAGCTGTAGGATTTGGTGGCCGTGGTGGTCTAACCCGGTCAAAGGACACCTGTTCCAATTGGCGCCTCAAACGTACCATCCACTTCCAGGGTATAGTTGGCAGAAATTGGCACGAAAATTTGTAAATTTTTCAAATTCCCCCTGAGTCCCGGGAAGACAGAATAGGGCAAAGCCTCCAGTAACATAATTTAGGCAAACTCCATTTTTTTTTATTATCTTAATTTTTTGAAATGTGTGGTAGGAGGCCACAGAATCAAAAAAAAAGGATTAACTAGGTTTAGTTAGGTATAGGTATAATTAGGTGTAGTATAGTTAATAGGTTAGTATAGATTGGGTATATGTTATACTAGGGTCCACCATTTGAGTCTTTAAGAATCTAAGGGTTATTAAAAAAACCGGGAATTCTGAATTCAAGAGAGAAATTTTTTAAGTTAATGTGTACAAAGATTTGTTTCAATTGTAAAAGAACTAATTTTACCAGTGTGGGTATAAATTATTTTATATAAATCCAGACGAAAAAATATGGTAATGTTGCGATAATTTATAGCCGGGTATATATAAATACAGTTGGTAACATTTGTATTGTGGGTACGGGGAATATTAAATTATTTTAATTTCTTGTCATCGAATTTTAAGTATATGTACTTATAGGCGCTCGCAAACAAATACGCCAGAGATATTAAACAGTCGGGGCAAGTGTAATATTCGTATTCTCTCTCGAAGTTTAATTTATATGCCATGTATAATATTGATTGATATATTTTATTTGTGATTTGGTACCAGGATTTCATGCAATAATTATACTTATTATTATTTTTGGAAAACTAAAAAATTAAATTAAATAAATTCTTTATTGAACAAAGTATACAATGAACATTGCATGAAATCTTGTTACAATATATGTGAATTTTTGCTGCATTTTAATTGTCCTTCTTGATATGTGCTTTTTCCGAACATTCTCTCAGGACACAGTTTTCTTGTATTGCTCTGTGGACATGAGTTAGTAACGTTAGGTATTTTAAAGTGTAGGATAAATTGATTAGATAGTCACTTACGCACCTTGCACCCGTTGCAGTCGCGAGTCGTAATTTTTTATTTTTACTTTATAAATTTTGATATCATCGTCATTGTATTTTAATAAATTGCATGATAATTTATAATCGCATTGGGAACGCGACCCGACGATCTATTACCAGGGGCGTTGGAAACGAAACACCGCTTACTATATAAAGCTATATAAATAGTAACGTTATATTGCCAATCTTATCTACGATAATATTATTACGAACGTTTCATAACTTATAACTAGAACCAACCCGACACACTACGGCACATATTTTTTTAAAATTTGAGAAAGTAAAACCGAGTTAATTTTTTTTGGTCCTTCCTTCTACTTTAACAGTATTAACGGTTAAATAACTTATTAAGAATGTCAGACACGGAAAAAAAGGCCACCAGTAGGCGCGCAAGCAACGCAGAATCGGTATTTCAATCGCAAAATGACGACTCAGATAATGAAATACAACATTCCACCATACCCATCAAAGGGAAGCTCACAAAACGGTCAAGCTGGACAACAAAGGCTAAAAAAAAAACAACGAACCCAAAGAAAAAATCAACACTCAAATTAAAATCAGTTGACCCCTCTAGATGGGAAGTATCTTACAACGGAAACACAGACCCAAACGAATTTTTAACTAGGTTAACAGAGCTAGCAAGGGTGTTCGAGGTCGACAGGGATGAACTGGTGCGGTTCATGCCAATATTTTTTAAGGACACGGCATTGAATTGGTTCAGGTCCGTGGAAATACATTCGGATTGGAATTCATTTGAGAGCTCTCTGCGCAGACAGTTCGAGTGCCCGGACGCACAGCGCAAAATTAGATTAGAGATAATGTCGGCTAGACAAGAGGTGGGTGAAACCGCGGGAAACTTTATTGTTAGATTGCGCGAGCGTAACCTACAGTTACACATGCCCTTCGCCGAAAGGGAATTGTTAGACATAATAGTACACGGACTGCATAAGAAGTACGCAAGCATCTTAGCAGCGAATTCATTCAAAGGGGCGGACGACCTGGCATTTACGTGCAAAAAGTTTGAGTCTCTATCGACATCGGGTGACAGCCAATCAAGACCCACTTATAGCAATACGACATATAGTTCAGGCTGGCACCAGAAGGCATTCCAACAACCCAAAAACCGGAATAATTATTCAAGCGGTAGACCGTCTGGTGGTCACGAACAGAAACCCAAAAAGGACATAACCTGTTTCTACTGTAAGAAAGCTGGTCATTATAAGGCGGACTGCTTTGCGCATAAAAAAATGTTAGATAGGCAGAAAACAGGTAGTCCACCATCCAATTCCAGAAACCATGTCAACAACATCGAATGTACCGAGGCACGGTCGAACCAACATAATTCGGAAAACCAATAGCGAGCCAGCCGTCAATTCAACAACGGCGCGATGAATGGCGTCGCTGGCTCAGTCAGGTTAGCAACTTTTATTCTCAGCTAAGAGAAAGATCCATTAATTTAGTACATAACGTTACCGATAACAGACCCTACTTAAGCATATCAATAGATTCAGAAGTGATAACAGGTTTGTTAGACACAGGCGCTTCGGTAAGCGCAATGAACGTCAATATCGCAAAAAAATTTTTAGAAAAAGGTCATAAATTATCGCGTCCGCTCCACGGCATATCTACAGCCGACGGTAGTAACATCGACATAATTGGTACCCTAAACTTACCTATAAACTACTCGGATATATCTCGTATTGTCCCGTTTTACGTCTCAGCGTCTCTCAAACAGGACGTAATCCTCGGAATTGATTTTTTAATACAGTTCAATGTAGAACCACATATCCCCAGAAACAGAGTCACAGAAAAATCCGATAGCATACTCGAATTAGGAAAAATAGAGCCAAGGGAAAGATTGTCCGAAGTACAACTAAAAGAGTTACAGGAAATAGAAAGGGAGTTTGAGGACATTTCTTTCGAGAGGAAAGGATTAGGTTGTACCCATTTGATCGAACACCGCATAGAAACCACAGGCCCACCAATAAAACAGAGAAATTATCCATTATCGCCGGCAAAACAGGATATTTTAAACAAGGAAATTGATGAAATGTTAGCACTAGGAGTAATAACGGAAAGTAAATCGCCATGGTCTAGTCCTACGCTCATTGTACAAAAAAAGGACGGAACAGGTAGATTTTGTTTAGACTCACGTAAATTAAACGATGTTACCAAACGTGACACTTACCCTTTGCCGAATCTTAATAAAATTCTTTCAAACTTAAGAAACGCAAAATACATATCGTCTGTCGATTTGTCGAAAGCTTTTTGGCAGATTCCTCTGGAGGAAAGCTCTCGGGAAAAGACAGCTTTCGCGATTCAAGGCCGAGGAATGTACTCCTTCACGCGCATGCCATTTGGGTTGCGTAATGCAGCAAATGAGACTCAAAGATTGATGGACAGCCTCTTTGGACCTAAATTTGACGATAATGTTTTCTGCTATGTAGACGATCTTATAATACTATCCTCAGATTTTCAATCCCACATACAGTTATTGCACAAGGTAAAAAACAGGTTGAAAAGCGCTGGTTTGACGGTGAAATTATCAAAATGCGAATTTTGTAAAAGTGAATTAAAATACCTAGGCTATCTTGTAGACAGCAACGGTTTAAGACCAGATCCCGGTAAAGTACAGTGTATTAACGATTATCCGAGCCCGAAAAATTTGAAACAACTACGCACATTCCTGGGTATGGTAGGATTTTATAGAAAGCTGATAAAAAATTGCTCAGAAATATCAGCGCCCTTAAATAGTATACTCAAGGTAAAGCACGGGGTAGCAAAGTTCCATTGGCATGACGAACAGGAGAGGGCGTTTAATGAATTGAAAAACGCTCTGATTACGGCGCCGGTATTAGCGTGCCCAGACTTCTCGAAACCTTTCATCCTGCATACCGATGCTAGCATGCACCAGATTGGAGCATCGTTGCATCAAGAGTTTGACGGCGTGGAAAAAGCAATAGGGTACTATTCAAGGTCGTTGAATAAACACGAGAAAAACTACGGTGTTACGGAACGCGAGCTTTTGGCAATCGTGGATTCATTGGAGCATTATAGGCCTTACATAGACGGGATGCAATTTAAAATCATAACGGATCACGCGTCTCTACAGTTTCTGAATAAATTATCCAACCCAAGCGGAAAATTAGCGAGGTGGGCAACGCGAATTTCACAGTATTCATTCACTGTAGAACACCGTAAAGGAAAATGTCATAATGTGCCTGACGCATTATCTAGGATTCCCCCGTGCTCGAATACGAATATCAACGAGTTGTCTAGTCACGAAGACGACGACCCTTGGTATACAAGAATTTATAACGGATGTACTAACGAACCCCAAAGATTCACAAACTTTCAGATCGAAAATGATACGTTATATAGACATTCGAGAATAGATAACCCCTTATTAGATGAATTCGCATGGAAAATCGTCCCCCGGAAAAGTCAAAGAGAATCAATTGTAAAGGAAAATCACGCGGAGGGTCACCCTGGGACATTCAAAACGTATAAGAAAATAGAGCAATTATACTATTGGCCCAAGCTTTTCCAAGACGTAAAGAATTTCATAAGAAAGTGTCAGACATGTAAAGCCTATAAACCGTGTACAACAGCACCCTTAGGTATTTCAACAAATCAAAAAAGAGTCAATAGACCAATGAAAATGCTGTCTATAGACCTAATCGGTCCACTTCCTAAGGCCTCAAGCGGTCATATGCACATTCTGTCAATCGTTGACGTCTTTACTAAATACTGCTGGGTCTTTGGACTACGAAGAGCCACGGCAAATGAGATTAATAAAATATTAGAAAATAAGATTTTCCTCCATGAAGGAGTTCCCCAGATATTAGTATGCGACAATGGAAAACAATTTATATCCAAACCATTTAAGGACCTCGTATACGGTTATGGCGTCCGGAAAATTTTTTACAACACCTTGTATACCCCGCAAAACAATACAGTTGAACCGTATAATAAGGTAATCGGTTACACACTGGCAATTTATGCAGATCAAAATCAACGCACGTGGTATAATCACCTCGACAAAGTACAATGCGTTATGAACAATACGGTGAATTTCTCTTCGGGTTATACACCCTCATTATTAATGAAAGGTAGGGAAGTTATTTTAAACGGATCGACTTTCGGAAATGTAGATGACAATGTAATCCTGAGTCAAAACGACCTGAACTCGGACAGACAAGCGTATAGGGAAAACTTAGAAAACTTAAATACATTGTTCGACATAGTTCAGGAAAATTTATGGTGGGCGTATACGAAAAACGCGCAATATTATAATTCGGGAAGAGTACACCGAGTGTACGATGTAGGGGACAAGATATGGAGAAAGAATTTTAAACAGTCTAGTGCAATAGACTATTACAGTACAAAATTAGCGCCTAGATTCGTGAAAGGCGAAGTTATTGAAAAAGTAAGTGACGTAGTATACGTCATCAAAGATTGCGAGTCCAGCGCGATAAACAGATATCATATCAAGGATATCCAAAAACGCGACGTTTAAAAGGAAAAAAAAATTAAAGGAAAGAATTTTACAGATTTAAGTAAAACTCAGTCAGGTATCCCAGGCTCTTAACATTGTCGGCATTTAACCGACACATAAAAAGGAGTATAACAGGCCCTCACACGCCTGTTGTGAATAGAAAAAAAATAGGACGAATGTCCCGGGAAATTACACGATCGAGTATATGTACAGTCGCATCCAGCCTTTTTGTCTACGGACAATTAATATTGGTCGACGATACTCAATCAAGGGTTATAGTATCGATCCAATCTTGAATTAATTGTATGGAGATTAATGTATGGCTATGAATGAGGACAAATGAGTTAATTCAAGATAACTAATGTATGATGAGGTATGTGATATTGAATGCATGATGATTGGAATAAAAAGTAGATGATCGTGGGGTAATAAACTGTTTACTTTAAACAGTAAGCGAAACTTATAAGCGAGTCTCGTAGTAAAATGAGATCAATATTAACATCTCATAAAGAAAAAAACGTGTTGAGAGCTAAAATACTTGACTGAGCATCGATATTATGTTTTGTACAACAGAAATAAATGTTTCGAAAATGGTATTATTTCGGAAAATTTTAAGGGCCGGTGTCAGGCCAGATAAAAATCGAATATGATTTTTTTTGTTTTGTTGATCGCGCGGTTGCGAGGTCGCGAAGTGTACAACAGCTAGCTTGTACTAGTGTTAGGATTTATATTAGGTAATCAGTGTAGATTATTTAGAAATATAGTGCTGAGATATGTAAAATTTTCTCTGAGTTTTCTTATAAAGAAAGCACCTTGTTGCGAATCAATTTTGAATTATTATTTGTATGTACATATTCGAGACCAGTGGAAAAAGAAAAAAAAAAAAAAAAAAGGTTTTTTTTTTATAATTTTTATTTCATTATTATTATTCTTTTGTTTTTAATGTTGCGCCCTTCAGGCTATAACAATGATGAATACTTGTACAATGGAGCATGTAAGTACAGCTCCTTTCTTTTGAATTCTCTTTAACATTTTTTTCTTAATGTAGAAAAATCTAGTATGAATGCAATTGCTATGTTGTAATTAAATTTTATTTTCAAATAACATGTTTTAATGTAATTATTAAATCAAGGGAGATCAGACTGATCCAATTTATATTGCAACTGATAATGAATATAGAAAGAAGGCAATGGTCTTCACGACAAAAACCTGTAAATGTATATAGTTAGTATGTAAGTTAGTTAGGTTTAGAGTTAGCTTATGGGATAGATTGTCGTTTCAACCCCAATTATTTCAATTATTTTAGAAAAGAAAGTGTATTAGAATTTAAGTCCGGAACATGCTACATTGTGATTTTTATCGGAGTACCGAGCGTTTCCCTACACCAACCGTCGCCTAGTAATTTGGTTTAATTTAGTTTTCTTTTTGTGTCTCCATGTCCGAATCGTTTAAGTGTAACTTAAAAAAAAAAAATCTCGCTTCGCAAAATTTTTTTTAGCGGGGCGGAGCGGGAATTGGAACGGATCTTTTGGGTAGGGAAGCGCGCCCGATTCCGATTTAATGAAAATATATTATTAAAAAAATAATAATTAGTTAATTAGTTGTGGGCAATAAACCCTAGCGACGCCTCTGTCGCATGACTATGAAATAGGCGAACGTACTTGCAACAATTAAACTGTCAACCAATAAGACGGGAGATATGATACAAGCGAAGAAACTCAGAAGACACGAGAGCGGCATTCTTTTCCGTGGGTCAACGGAAGCGGTCAGTTTTTTATATACGCTCTGGATTGAGCAGAGGGCTAAGCCCAGAATATATTTAAATAAATATTAAATCTCGAGGAAGCGAGAATCTGAAGCTAACAGTCGGTTAATTGCCGACAACAGTACATTTTGTGATCAATAGAGTCAGTGAACCTTGAAACCATTTTCAGCAAACAAGTATAAGGTGACATTTACATGAAGGACATATTGTCTAAAACCAACCAACTGAGAAGGAAGGAAGTATCAGAATCCAATAAATAACCTTGACGAAGGACACATAAAGAAGGACCCAAATCATATCAGGTCGGATTCATTTTGTATTATTATAACGTCTCGCCAAAATTAAGGGTGAACGCTGGCCACAATCAAGATCAAAAGTCATAAAGCGCCATACCGGGAGATAAGTTTCATAGATACACGAATGTATAGTGTAATTTTTATTTTTCTTAAAGCCAACTCTTGTTATATGTAAAGCATGTTCCGATATAATTATTAAAGTGTATCAAATTTGCAAATCGTGTTCTAATTTCTAGCCGCACCGCTGAGGGGTTTGGGCAAGGGAAGCACGCCCCCGACCGTCACGACCTAGATTCCGGGTTGGGGAGGCGCGTGGGGTCTTGGCCAGGCCTCTCATCGAGATAAACCCCTGGAAGGTGGAAACCTACCCCCTGAGGAAACGGTGAGTCTTACCTTTCTCTGTATTTCTCACTCCCAAGTCCAGCTGTAGGATTTGGTGGCCGTGGTGGTCTAACCCGGTCAAAGGACACCTGTTCCAATGCAGCCTTAAAATCAATGAATAGGTGATACGTGTCGATGTTATACTCCAGGGTTTTTTCCAATATTTGACGGAGAGTGAATATTTGGTCTGTAGTGGATCTGCCTGGACGAAATCCGCTTTGATACTGGCCTACCAGGTTCTCTGCATACGGCAGTAGTCTGGAGAAGAGTACACTGGCAAAGACTTTATATGATGTGTTCAAGAGGGTGATACCGCGGTAGTTAGTGCATTCCATTGCATCCCCCTTCTTATGCAATGGGCATATTATCCCAATCCTCCAGTCATCAGGCATAGCCTCGAGGTTCCAAACCTTCTCTACAATATTATGAAGGATTTCAGTCAGTCCAGCTCCTCCATATTTCAGGAGTTCACTTGGGATTTCATCGTGACCTGGAGATTTGTGATTTTTAAGGTACTTTAGTGCCAATTCAATTTCTGCTATATTTGGGGGATGCATATTATCATCATCTTCTCCAACATACTCATCATCCAGTTCACCTTCATCAGAACCATTATTATTATTTAAAAGTTCTTCGAAATGCTGGGCCCAGCGCTCCAATATATCCACCCTGTCATTCAATATTTCTCCATCCTTGTTTTTGCATGCAGTTACTCTTGGTTTGTACTCTTTTCGCTGCTGATTTATTTTCTGATAGAACTTTCTGCACTCTTTTTGAGACTTGAGGCTTTCCAGTTCGTTGATCTGTAACTGTTCCCATTCCTTCTTTTTCCTTTTGTGAATGCGTTTTTCATCTCTTCTTCTCTGTTTATATTCTTCCTTATTACTTCTAGTGTTTCGCTGCTGTTGTTTGAGATACGCCTCATTCTTCTTTCGTGTTACCTCTGCACATTCGTTGTCGAACCATTCGTTTCTTCGTTTTGGGTCAACATATCCAAGTATTTCAGTAGCAACATTTTTAACGACACTTTGGCATTCCTTCCACACATTATCTGGTTCTTGGTCTTTATTCACTATTGTAAGTTCATCATTTAGTTTGTCCATATACTGTTTACGCTTATTTCGATCCTTTAATAATTCTGTATTGAATTTATTGGATTTTGTTGATTTATGCATCTTAGCCATTGATATCCTCGCTCTAATCTTACTGATTACGAGATAATGATCTGAATCAATGTTAGCCCCACGGTATGTTCTACAGTCTAGAAGATTTGATATATTTGAAAAACTTGCCCAGTGAATATCGAGGGATTACTGTATGTTAGTTTTATTATTATTGTTTATATATTGCTACTTATTATATGATTTAATGTGTTGGTGATTCTGTATATTATTTGTAAGTACTATCTACCTATGTTATGTTATGTATTGTATAAATACTACACATTATAATAATGCAGTATAATATAAGAGTTGAAAATCGTATCATGAATTAATGTAATTTTAATGTTATAAAATGTATTTAAGTTGTAAATATGATTGATTTTTATTTTGTTTCCATATGAAATTTCACACTATGACGACTCTTTGACGCTACATTGACGACTCACTGACAATACTATGATGACACAGTGACGACTCAATGAAAACACTGATGATTTACTCAAGTGAAAGTTGTTCATTTTCGTCTGAAATCTTTAAGAAGTATTTCAAATGGTTATGTGAACTCAAAGTAAGGTTATTATATGGACTCTTTAATCAATGCATCTGTCAAGAAATCAATTAAGCAAAATGTGAAGAAGGTGTTGAAGATTAGTTAGG
The DNA here is from genome assembly GCA_963576895.1 of Ceraclea dissimilis. NCBI lineage: Eukaryota > Metazoa > Arthropoda > Insecta > Trichoptera > Leptoceridae > Ceraclea > Ceraclea dissimilis. Next base: position 19,291,420 of record OY756358.1, on the reverse strand, counting down.
TAGGTATATGATAGATTTAAGGTAAGTATTCACTTACATGTCTTATTACAATACGATGTTCAGTAACATGTTTCGTTCATGTTTCTGATTCGACTGATGATTTTTCATTAAACATTTTATGTAATCGCAATAAATGCTTACTATTTTAGTAAGTCTGTATTTAACTGGCAATAAATTGGAAAACAAATTACTGAGCTGATTGCACCAGGACCGTTGCTTAATTTCTAAGATGCTTCGGAGGCATAAAAGCCACAGACTACGAAACTACATTATTCTTTTAAGGGTAGGTACCTACCTATGTAAAATTTTGAGATTTATATTATGGTCTCTAGAGTCCAGTGCTAAGCAGATTAAACTGGGTGAAAAATAATTCAATTCTTATGTAGTTATCTCGACAGATATACAGCAAAGAGTGGACTTTCCATCAGGCTTATGACTGGAAATCAGGTGTTTTTCGCAAAAAATAAAATGAGAAATTAAAAAAAAAAAACAAATCTTGGTGCGCATTCTACACCTATGTATGTGATTACTGATTTAGACTGCATTGCACTGCATTGGCACAATGGAAAACTTGGGGTGACTTCGCATCGTGATGTTTATAGCTGTATCAATCTTCTAAATGTAGACAGTTTTGATTGGCCAATTTGAAACTACTCTCCGTATTATTTGGTTACAAAAGAATAAAACGCAAGTAGACCATTTTTTAGGAACAAAGCCAATTTGAAATCTGATGGAAAAAATACCGTAGGTACGATTTTTCTCGCAGATCGTCGATTCCTCTTAATATTTTATGCATATGTTACGTGACTACGTCTTGTTTCGATACGCAACGCGTAACACAACAATGCGGTAAATTTGTCCGAGTCTGACCCTGTAAAAAACACCTGTAGATTGATAACCCATTTTCCAGCTGTAAGTTCATAAGTTGGTTACAGACGAAATGCAGTTGTCAGTTCTGCGTTGCCCGTGTGGCGTTGCGGCGAAGTCGAAGTGGGTCGCGGTCGCGGCCTATATAACTTTATAACTCAACATAATGAAAACGATACGATTTTACGAAAACTATTGTTACGCCTATTTAATATGAAAACGTAAACATGTGTAACCAGTTTTAAATTACTGTTGTGATTAATAATACATTACTTGCTACACGTGAAGAATGATAAGAAAACCAAACGAGTATTAAAACAATATTTACGTTCTTTGAAATACAAATAGGCAGTGTACATTTTTTTAGTCTTAGGTAAATTAAGCGATATCAAATTGCACGTATTTTTACTTACGAAGTGTGTCAAGAAAGTTGTTTACTTGCACGGGAAAGTACTGAAATAATTGTTCAAATGACTGAAAATCTTTATTACGTGTTCCTATTGCAGAAAAGTTAAGAGTTTTCAAGAAATGAACATATTTATGTTATAACATTGTAAACAATATATAATTTAAATATTTAATATAAGTTAAGTATGTACGATTTAGTTGAATCCCAAATAAGTGTAATTATTCCTAGTGGACTAGAAATGGAAAAACTCAATCACAATGTGACTATTCTGGTAACAGAGATTAAAGAGACCATAGTGCGTGATGATCCGATTGACTCTGAAAGACTTTTGTCTGAAGCTTGGATAGGAATTGTTCTGACTATTTTGGTGGTCACCTGTGCCTGCAGCATGTGTGGATTCTTGGTGTATAGCAGAATTCAAATCTGGAAAAGAAGAGGTTGGTATCGTGGGGATTTATCGTGTTTTCAATCTTGTTTTTTATTTTGTTTTTCATTTTGGAAGTTTTATAAATATAGGTATCATTTTTTTTAAAAGAGTGTAAAAATATAAATAACTAACAAGGCTATCATTTACCTTTAGTACCTACTACCTACATTGTGTGAATTACGAAAAAATATCAAGTGGCATCTACAGCATTGGTATCCCCGGATTGTAGAGCAGGCCCCCATTCTCTTTCAGCATGTTTCCGAATGCCCTGTTAGGCGTCCGTAAAACTTCAGTAAGGCATTTCACATTTTTTTCAACAAGTCCTGAATGTCGTAGGTATAATTAATGTTTGGAAAAGATAATGTTGCAGGTACTTGTAAAAGCACAGAGTTTACTGGTTACCTCGTTATTGGGATACCTAATTAATACAGCGATTAAGTAGTGCGGTATCTTTTTCTTTTTAGTCCCTTTCTCTCAACTGCTGGATATAGTCTTCTTTCTGACTTGTCCATGGTTCTCTGTCCTGGGCGCTCTGCCTCCACCCATCTTCCCCACCAGTTCCATAATGTGTCGGCCCATCTTCTCTGCGGTCTCCCTACATTTCTTTTACTTTCATTGGGTCTCCAATTCAGAATTTTAAGGGTCCATCTAGTGTCGTTTTGTTTTGCCACATTACTTTTATCTGCAATATCTACATTCTACACTATTAAAAATGCGTCAGGTAGTAACAATCGTATTTTACACGCGGACTCAACAATAAAAATATTGTTTTAAACAATATAACAATCGATACCTATTGTTATGAATTATTGTCTATATTTATTACCTACTTATGACTTGATTTTACTACATACTCGTGTAGGTGTAAAGGCCTATAGGCATAATACGTACCTACATGTCTATAGCTTGGTGACTAAGATTCGATAATTAAAAATGCCACTTGACTACAGGTATGTAACGGTATACCCAATTTACACATTGGATCCTTATGTATATACTCGTACATACCTAGTTAATTAAATACTAATTAAATATCTACTTACCCACACGTCCGGACTGGGGCCTAAAACCGACCCTCGCATTGCAGAGATGTCGTCGCGGCCCTCTACTTCCCACAAAAGCCAGATATACCTACGGCCCTTTGAGCAGACCGGCCCATAGGGCATTTGCTCGCTCTGCTCTATGGCAATTAGTTAGGTAGGTACACCTGGACCGGAAAAATCTGTGTTTTTTTTTCGAGAAAAGTGATGATATTTTTTGCAGAATGAGATGTTATTTTTCATAAGTACATTTATATCACTAAAGTAGACCATTTTACATATTTCAATACTTACAAGAATATAAAAAAAAATGGAAAATGAACAATTTATGCAAAAATCCCTTTAACAATAAAATAAAATAAAAAAATATTGCATAAAACCAAAAACACCTCTTTGCAAGATTTCTTCCATTGTTTTCTTCTTACTAAGTACTTACATATCAAAGACACGTGTCTTTTGATCTTGTTTCAATCACCTTGTTTTGCAAAATAAAAGTCAACATTCGCGTCAAACAGCGAAAATTCGCGTTATCCTTGAAAAAATGATCAAAATCGCGCTATACCTACAAAAAAACGAAATTCGCGTTATTCGCACAAAAAACACGAATTCGAGATTAATATCGTTTTGTCGCGAAATTTCCAAGTCGCTACATATATTAAAATATCATACCCGCATACAGTTCCGTATAACTTAGACCAGTCTTTCTCAAAGTGGGCGATAATGCCCCCTTGTGGGCGCTGGAGGCTTTCAGGAAGGCGGTAGAAGGCTCAGAGAAAATTAGGGGGCGTTAAGGCGATCTAGAGGGGCGATGGGAGACAAATCCTATATATAAAAGTTCGTTTTAAATCATCCTACAACGTAAACCAACTAGTCGGCGAATACAGTAAAATCTTCTTACCCATGAGATATATACCTTGTTGAAAGATACAACTGAGAAAAAAAACCTTACTTCATTACCACATGGTTGTGGGTCATATGATCCAAAAAAATTTAAAATGTTTTGAAAATCCACAAAATCACAAGAGTTTCATTAAAAAATTCGCCTGCGGCGCTTTTTTCATGGCCTTGTCAAATCGTTAATACTTCAAGGGGTAAATGCGGTCTCCAAAAAAAATACAATTACCAAAACTGTTTCAGATATGGTAATGTAAAAAGTTTTCATTAAAAAAATAAGGAGGGGGGGCGGTAGATATTTTTTCATCTCAATGTGGGCGGTGGTCGAAGTAAGTTTGAGGACCTATGACTTAGACCGAATTGAAAATTTTGTCAGTTAGAACCTTGTTATTCTCAGACGACGAGGTGTAGACGTTATTATGATATCAGTATGTAATGCTGTGAATTTTCGCATTGTTTACATTGTGTATCGAGAAATAGATAATAGGTAGGTACTAGTTATAGGTACCTACTATATATTTAAACTAAAGTTTGATTTTTGTAAGTGTTCGCATATCTCCCGCATTTTACTATGGATTGCTGCGAAAATTTAGAATAACATTTGCGATGGCTGTGTCCTGACTGTGTCCCATCATCGCCGGTTTTTGGAGAAAAAGCTTTTCTTAGGAGATGCCATGATGTTGAAGGGACGTAAGGGTTGTGTGGGGTCGAGTGTGGTATCGTATGAAAGGGCGTTGGAAATTCAGAACTTAAGTCACATTTTGTCCAGCTCAAGCCTGTAAAGCGTGCTGGGTTGGTTTGTTAAATTTGCCGTTGCGAAGCACGGGTAACTCAGCTAGTAATACAATATTTAACTAACCAACCATGTGGCCGACTTCAATATCAAACAGGTTAGTATTTTTAGTATGTACCTACAATTTTTACGATTTTACGTCAATTGCGTTAAAAACATTACGAGGTTTGCATCTGGGAAAATATATAGTAGCTTAGCTACATAACTATATAGAGCTATATAGAACCAGTGGTGGAACATATTGCGATCTAGAAGTGATTTTTATAGCAATAGGTATAATGTATTTTATGTTTGTTAATGTTAAAATATTTGCGTGAGAATGTTAATAAATAAATAAAATAAAAATAAAACAACATGCAATGGTGGTTGCATAAATAAAAAATTAAGGCGCGAGCCCACCGGGCACAAAACTAATTGCGAAAAAAAGATCAAGCCTTTTGTCTTAAAAAATGGGTTCATCCTCCCACTGGCTGAGCTCCTTATTTTGCATGCACATGGGCAGGGTCGTAGCCAGGAATTCATTTCGGGGAGGTTCGAGAAAATTTTTCATGAGAAGGTAGATAAAACAGAATCGTTTAAAAGTCCAGTATATTTTTGTAAACAAACCCTCGGCTCAATTAAATTAACGCTGCAGGCAAATTTATTTAATGGAACAATTGTTGTTTAATGGATTTCCACAATAATTAATAAGAAAAAACAGTATGGAATTGTGATTAGTATGTGATTCATTTCTCTTATGTATAAAACGGTGGGTTGGCTGAGAAATTTCGGTTTTGAGCCCCCCCAAACTCCCCCCCTGCTACGACCATGCATATGGGAATAAATAAATTAACCGGGTTTTGTATTTGCCTATGTTATGTAAATGACATTGAAATGAGTAAAAGACGTCGAATCTTTTTAATTGTTGGTTAGCAATAAATAATTATAATTAATTACATAGTAACAAAAAATAGCAATAAATTGAATGGATTGGAACATTATAATTTACGACAACTATTCAACCGTTAACTTCTTTATTGTTTAATTGTAATAATAATAATCACAACATGAATCAATTTAATTCAATATTTTACAAAAGATTATTCTCATGGAATAATTACCAATTATTTTCCTATCTTATTTAAATCATTGTATGAATTTGGATGTGTTTAAAATATGTAATCAGAACTTGTAACAAATGCCTATAACATATATTACTCATTTTTTTCTATCAACGATGTAGATAAATGAGGCAGTGATTTTTCTGTAGAAGTTGTTTTGGCGTGCTAATTCAAAATTAAAGAAATAATGTCCCGACGACCCAACCCTGTCGTTTCGGTAAGAAGATAGGCGCTTGGATTGAGGTGGGTCACTATTTAGCTTTACGAAACATAGGGACTTAACTACGCCTACGTAAAGTAAAATACTAACGTATATACATACATACCCACATCCGCTCCCGATGTGGAGCATGTGGTCGTCACCCAGTTTTTCCAGGCTTTTCTGTCCTGGGCCAACTCCGTTGCCTGTTCCCATGTCATTCCAGCCTGGCGCAGCTCTGATGTGTACAGCCTCTGGATGGTCAGTGCAGGCCTGCCCTGACGTCGGTTGCCTACAGGGCGATATTGGCGACAGCTGTTGTTATTGCTATATCGGCGGGCATACGTAGAACATGCCCGAGCCAGTTTAGCCTGCGAGTCTGTATCACTTTGGTGATAGGTGGCTGCCGCGTTAGACTCCTGACTTCATCGCTAGTGACAGAGTCAGACCATCTGACTCCCAGTGTAGGTGGTGGCTAAAATAATTTGATGTGAAAACTGTCATACTCTATATAGTGTCTAATAGGTTCCCAACGTATAACAGAGGTATATGTACAGTACCCTGACTAACTATAGGTACATATGATACTCTCAATGTCACGAGCACGAGTTGTAATAATTTGTATTCATTTCTACTCGTAAATAGTAAGTAGTTAGTAGACACATACAAATGTAATTATTTAGTAGGTAAATAGGTAATATGGCTAAAATTATTTACTACAAAATAGTACTATGTCATGTATATTGTAATTTCCACAATCGAGTACCTGCCTATGTGTATAATTTTCATATTATTTATTTGCTTGCATTGTTGGCAATTTTTATTTAATCATCATTCATCATTTAATCAAAAATCATAGTCACTTATTCATTCACAAATTCAGAGGCAAATGTAGTGTGATTATCTCGCCATTACCTCCTCATTTTCCACTATTAGTTCATGTATTGTACCCAGTGGCGTATATAGGTTTTCATTTCGGGGAGGGCCGAAAAAACTCCTGGGGAAGGCGATTAAAATTTCGACATAGACGTAGTAAAAAAAAAACAGTAATAGCGCCGCAGGCGAAATTTTTTCGTCAAGGTGAGTGAGAAAGGTTGTGTTTTAGGTTGGCATTATAAGTATTGTGTTAAAAACGCAACAAAAAAGAAGCGCCGCAGGCGAAATTTTTTTGATAAATGGGTGAATTGATGAACATGGGATCTTTCTATAGCAGATGGCACATCATTGTTTGACATTTCGGGGGGGGCCCGGGCCCCCTCGGCCCCCCCTCTATATACGCCACTGATTGTACCCGTGCTACTTATATTGTTGCAAAATGTAAAATTGATACAACACAAGCATTTTGAGGCTCGTAATTCTATTATCGCCAAAACTTTTTCTTTGTATGAGAATATAGGCGCAAAATGTGAATAACGGGAGCAACAATATGAATTATAAAAAAAACAACCTAGAAACAAACTGATAAATCTACGACAGTCAACTTGTTTTAACCTCATAATTACCAATATTTTGGCTGAATTATACTTCTAAATCTGAAAAACCGAACGAATAATCCTTAAGTCCCGTAACTTTCAGGAGTACTCGTACTTTCGGAATATTTTTTTATTCAAGGAATTTCCATCCCAGAAATGAATCCTGGATCCGCCACTGAAACATTAATATAAATGTAGCTACGTTTTAAAATTCCCAAAGATCTCCTAATAATAATTATATTAATGTGACCTATAGGTAGCAAGATTTCAGTTTGCATTTTTTTAGTTGCCTATAAACAAAATACATCGCTTCTAATTAATACAAATAAGTATGTAGGTTGATGATTTACTCTATAATACCTAGCTGTCTGATTTACCTACTAGGTATTTCATGATTAGGTAGTCTGATTTTACTCATTATCTCATGTAAACAAATAATATTTTTTGCTGAACAACCCACGTGCTTCGTGGCATTATGATCTCATTCATATTTGGTTGAATGCTCGGAATATTTTCCTAAGAATTTCTTGTTATTCGCATTCACGTATATATAGGTAGATACTTGATCTAAGTAAAAAGTAAGTGAGGCATCTTTTTCTTACTATGAAACTAAGAATAATTTCAGGAAAAAATAGTGACGAATAACACTATAAAAAAATATTGGTCCCTTGTTAGGTGGACGTAGCGAGTAGGACGTGGAAGTAGGACGTGGCCAGATCGAGACTGTTGATAGTAGAGAGGTGTCCTGACAAGAAGTTTGCAAGGGTTCTTGAGGAAATGCATGAGGTGACGCCAAGGGCAGTAGACTATTTGCAGAATATTGACGCGGAGCTATGACTCCAAGATAACTGAACAATGGTCGTGTGCATACGAAAGAAGAAGAAGCGACATTGCCTAGGTATCCTGATCTCATTAACAATTTCCACATGCAACCCGTATTTTCCACATATTTCTATGAAATTATGAAATTATGAAATTTCTATGAAATGAAATTATAATTAACTACTAGATGTTTTTCGCGCTTGAGTCGGTTTCAGCTTTTTGGCTTGTATGTGGCTCTTGCTTGTGACGGCAGTAGAGGTACTTACCTATAGTGATAGAAAAAAGATACAACGCATTAAACGTGACACCACTGTTTACATAGCATTTTTTTTTTGATTAAACAAAGATAAAAAAAATATGACTCCTGTCTAATAAGTGTATGTAAATTAAAATGTTCAGTGCATTTTATTTTGTGATATGATAAATTATAAAGATAGGCAATTAAAACAACATACACAAGTAGCATATTTACCTGTTTACTTATTTTTCAAGAATATGTACCCGAATGTTTTTTATTTAAACTTTTTTCTTTTGGAGTTTTAATTAGGTACTTACCGACATTTCGCTTCGGCACATGTGCGTACCTTATATACCCATCTATCGGCAAAATATGTGCCGTAATCCCTTGTCCATTAAGCGTATTAAAATTATTTTCTCTCTGAAATATTCTTTTATAGTAAAAATTTATTAATGAAGGGCTGTGACAAATTTTGGTTGAAAAGTCTTAATTTTTTTACTTTTTTACCCACAATATTTACTCAACCGCAACTATAATCAACTAAATTTTGCCCATAGACGTATGGGAGGGGCGAGAGGGCCCGGGCCGCCCCCGAAATGTAAAAAAAAATATGAAACAAACGTTATTTAAAACATTTAGAAAAACACTCAGGTTTACACTTCGCCCATTTTAAAAAAACTGCCATTCTTTCTTTTTTCTTACTCACATTCACGAAATATTTTACCTGCGGCGCTATTATTCAGATTTAATAGCCAAGTCTAGTTTTCATTCCTCCCCTCCCCAAAGTCAAATTCTTACTTACTATATCGCCCCCCCCCCCCCCCAAAATGAAAACCTATATACGCCACTGATTAGTAGTAAATCTTTCCAAAGTTTATTGCTTTACATTTAATGCTGAAAGTAACATCTTTGACCTACAAATCTCGAGTACTTACCTACCTTAGTTTACTAGCAAAAATATTTACATTAAACATTCTCTTGTTATCTACTCGTACATACAATTCACCACCAACCTTTAGATCAAAACATCTTGGGAAGCAGGCAGGCAGTTGATACCTTTATGTTATCTTTATCCTTCGACTGAACAGAATACTTACAATATAGGTAACTAGCTGAGTTACCCGTGCTTCGCAACAGCATATTTGACAAACCAACCCGGCATACTTTATAAGCTTGAGACGGACAAAATGCGACTTAAGATTTGAATTTCTTTTCCAACACCCTTTCGTACGATACCACACACGACCCCACACAACTCTAGATGGATCTCTCACCATCACGGCATCTCCTAGGGAAAGCTTTTTCTCCAAAAACCGGTGACGTTAGGACACAGACATTATTATTGCTAATGTTATTCTAAATTTTCGCTGCAATCCATCGTAAAATGCAGGAGTTATGCGAACACTTACAAAAATCAGACTTTATATAATAGAAGATAAGACTAAAAAGGTGTACTTACCTACCTAAATCAAATAAATGCTTCACCAGAAGGTGAACTTATCTCAAAATGCTGCAATTTATTACAATTTGACCTTAAATTTATCTTATCAATCTATCGATGTAAGATGTAAGCAAATTAATACTATGTACCTACTTAGTTGTAACAAACAAGTGGGGAGATATTCGCAAACTACGTAGTCTTATCTATAAGTTGTCCATTAAGGGCATGGCACCAGGAATGACGTCACAGTCTTTTCCCACGGCATTAAGGTTCAAAATTGCGTGACAATCGCATGATAAAATGGTAAAAATCGCGTTTTTTTCAATTTTTTGGGGTTAATTTTGCGTCTATCAAAAAACTTTTACGGTTATTCCCTAGATTTTAATGCATATTATCAGTACAAGAAAAAAATACTCCGCGACTTTCGGGAAACGAGTTTCCGTCTTTCGGAAAAAAGGTCAGAGGTGTTTTTAAATATTTTTTTTGCGAAATCTATATAAGATATAAAAAATCTATTACGGTTATTCCCTAGATAAAGGTTCAATGCATCTACCCTATTTTGTTCCAAAGCATATTTAGTAACGGTTGTCGAGATAGAAGGTCTCCCGTTTTTAGAAATTTTTGAAATGTCGGTATGCACACTCTTAAGACTTTGTAACGGGAAATATCCTTTGGAACTCTCACCCGAATCTTTGTATAAGTATTAAATAGATAAGCTACTACGTACCTAATTAAAAAAAATATGTTTTTGTCTTTACAGCTCGATCAACCCGCGATGCAGCAAATGTTCAAAGCGACGAAGGAAGACCCTACTCAGATCCTCTGCCAAGTTATACGATCGTCTCCGGTCTGCCAACATACAAGGAAGCCCTGGAGCAATTGAGGAGAGGCAAGGAGAAGAATGACGAGAATCTGAAGTCAGATGAAAAGGGGAACTTGGATTGGATACCACACACTCCACCAACGCCGATTTCCAAATTATCTGTTATGGATTTATTTCAGAAATATAAAAACAATAGTTCTAATGATTAAGACCTAATTGTACCTGGTATTTAAATTAAATGTTATTTTAATTAGGCATGTATCATTAGGTAATAATAAATTCTAATTAAGCCTGAATTTATGCCTTTTATTCTCGACTTCTGGAGCCTGGAGCCAGATATAGAAGGCATGAATTTGACAAGTCCAAATGGAAAAAGAGCAAAATGAAATTGGTTGCTGCCTAAAGAAAAATGACAAAGATGCAGGTTTCGGAAAAATCATTTTAGGTACTATATTACAAATGATTTATTTTTCTTGCGATATTTGTAAAATGTTTTATAAAAAAATGAAGTAGGTTATATGCATAGATCTACTCACTTCAGAGATACAAGATGTCGTTATAATATAAAGCATCTTATTTAGTTGGAAGATTGACATAAATGATAATATATGAGTAAAACATACCTTTGCTAATACCTAATCCACTTTTATTTTAATATAGTAGAGGTCGTTGGTACTTTTTTATTGTGGTGCTTTACATTTTTATTGCACACATTAAATTGCACTGACATGTGTATTTAATTATTTAAAGAAAATCCATAGCTATGTAGGTCAGTGTGGCACTAGGCCACTAAAGGATCCAGATCCAAACCATGATGAGTGAGAGTACTTTATATACAACTAGTTTCCGAAGAATCACATTATTACCACATCGTTTTCCCATCATGTAATGAATTTTCTAAAACTACTATATTGTGTGGTAAAAAAAGTTAGCCTGCGGCGTTAATTAAGCCTGCTGTGTGTTTCATATTACTTCATGCTTTTTATATAAAAAATTCGCCTGCGGCGCTATTCTCATTTTGTAATACCACATGGTCATATTTGCATGTGACGATCTAAAGCCCCCCCCCCAAAATTGAATCCTGGATCCGCCACTGATCACATCTTAAAACAAGGACAAAAAACAGTAATAATAGCACAGGTAGGTCTGACTGTCAAAGGTTTAGGTCAATGTTTAAAATATATTCAGTAAATATATTTAAAATATAAATGCCATTTGCTACGATAGTCGCAAGAATGACTAAAAGCGCGACAGCACTTTCCACGTTTGCGCCTGATGACACCGATGACACCTTGGCTTTAAAAAGGTAACATGACACCGTGGTTGCATAAAATCAGGATAATTGACGAGTGTAAAGAGCCATCTATGAAATAATATGTAAGTAATACCAGAGATCGACATTTCAAACCAATCTATTGTTTAAATAAAATACTTTACTTTCGTAAAATTGATAATGTTATTTTCCAACCATATGCACAGATGGCATTTGAAGAAACTTACGGAAGGTTGTCCGGTCGGTCATTTCTGTTACTTTGTGTTAATTTTTAATGGTCTGCGAATGAATATAAAATGTTGGAGAAAAATAAATAAGAGAACTGTGTGTTGGGAATATTCCATAGGTATTTAGGAATTTAGATATTATTGTAGTCACGATTAAAATAGAAATCAGTGCCTGGTAGGTATATTCTTACGTTTATTCAAGACTGTTATGGTTTTATCATGCAGGTATGAATTATAGATTTAAAAACCGTGTTCATATTTTTTTAAATAATCCCTCTCTTCGACTAAACAGCTAAACAACACGAATCAGCCATAATATTGGAAGTATTTAAATAATTAAAACTAGAACAAAAATACCAAATTTAAAAACAGCCTGGCAATAATTCACTTCATAGAACTGTCAAACGGAAACGATTGCATGAGATTTTTGACGTATGGCGAGTGTGCAAAATCGCGGGTGAAAATTAAAATACATAGTTATTTAATTTAGTGTATTTAGTATCGCGTTTGTTTATATTGTATTTGTGTGATGGGAGATAGAGACTGGAGACCGTTTATCTACGGTGGTCTAGCGTCGATAACAGCGGAATTCGGTAAGTGTCAATAAATATCTTGCAATAAAATCTTATCTGACCTACAGTTAACCTATCTTAGTTTTATCGATAACTTTGTTTAATTATAACACTTTATTACTTTATACATCCGCTTAATATTTGTAAAATTCACAAACACCTGATGATAAAGGTTGTTTTTTTTCGTGTTCAGTTAGTCATTCGTATTAATTTTTCATACTGAAGCATGTAGAGGTTATGAATGACGGTCTAATGGGAGTAACGATTATTCATGGATTATTCTCACTGATGTTATGATCTATAAATAGGCTGGGATACGAATATCACGTTGATGGGGAACGTGAGAACATATTTTGATATGAAATAATTCATAAATATGTTTAGGAAGAATTAACATTTTTTGCTAATCTTGGTTAGGTACACCTGGTTAATAAATAGATTACAGCTTTGAATACATATAGTCCGAGAGCCCGCTGCTTAATTTATGACCTATCTGTTTTTTGAACGAAATGTGGTATAAACGATAGCTTACCAATAGGGTATTACATCGCACTAGGGTTGCCTATCAAAATCTTGCCGCAACCCCCCCTGCCCCCCCCGAAAAGGTCCCTCTTCGCGGTTTTTCGCATTTTATAGGAATATGGTAAGAGATAGGAGAAAGTAGTCAATGACAAAAATAATCCTTGCTAAATTCTCTACAAAAAATGTGAAGTGAATTTTTTCATAGGACTAGTAGTTTACCCGTAATGGACGGTCAAAAAACAGGATATTTTTTGAAAAAATAAAAAAAAAAGTTTGATTTTTTTTCTTTCACATTCTTCCACCCATTATTACTAACATTTTATGGAAAAAAAAATTTGGCCTGCGGCGCTATATCTCTGGTTATTTTATGAAAAACTAAATTTTAAGAATTTTCGTCACTGAGTTTTATTGTAATAACTCCGAAATTATTAGATGTATGAACATAAGTTATAGCTCGTTTTGTAGCTAAGACTACGGTAATAAATTCGTTCTCTGACTATTTTCCTGTAGCTCTTATCAATTTTCAACCAATTTAGTTTAAATACATTTTTTTAGTATTTTAAATGAATTTCGGTTTTGGACCGGCCATTGCGGGTAAACTGCTAGTTCTACAAAAAAATTGACTCAACATTTTTTGTAGAGAATTTATCAAGGACTATTTTTGTCATTGACTATTTTCTCCTATCTCTTACCATATTCCTATAAAATGCGAAAAACCGCGAAGAGAGACCTTTTCGGGGGGGGGGGCAGGGGGGGTTGCGGCAAGATTTTGATAGGCAACCCTAGTGCGATGTAATACCCTATTGGTAAGCTATCATTTGTTCCACATTTCGATCAAAAAACAGATACGTCATAAATTAAGCAGCGGGCTCTTGGACTAATAGTAGAATAATAAAAAATAATTTAGATTTGTTGCATCGAATGTTGCTAGCATAACAATATTTTTCTCAGAATTCTGCAAGTACGTAAAACACATTGTAATTATTACTGTTGATTGAATTTTAATGGCAGCGTTGCAATAATATATTATGGATGTTTTTTTTGCATAATTCATGCATAAACTATGCAAAACATGATCCTTATATCATGCATCTACATTAGTAACTTGTTATTATAACATTGAATGCATTGGGTTGACTGTAAGATATTGCTTTTGTAATAAGTCTAACTTTTAGCACACTACTATTGTCTTGTTTTGTAACTCTTCAGGATTTTTGGCTAATAAAGATTTATTTATTACCAGATGGATGGACAATATTAAGAGGTTTGCCGGACCCCAGTGGATGGGAATCGCACAGGAGCGGGAGAAGTGGAGGAGGAGAGGGAGATCTATGTCCTGCAGTGGGCTGATAGAGAAAGATTTATTTAATTAGTTGTTAATTTATTGAATGTTTCAGGCACATTTCCTATAGACACTACGAAGACAAGACTGCAGGTACAAGGTCAGAAGTTAGACGCTAGACATGTGGAACTTAAGTATAGTGGCATGACGGATGCCTTTGTGCAAATATCACGACAGGAAGGCGTAGCTGCATTATATTCTGGGTAACCAATTAGTGACATTATGTAGACTGATACATTAACATACTGATGATGAATTATCGAGCTAATAAGTGTTATTACTTATCATTTGTAGGATTTGGCCAGCCGTTCTCAGACAGGCCACATATGGAACGATCAAGTTCGGAACTTATTACTCGCTTAAAGAAATTCTCACCAATCGTGGTGCGGATGGAAAGGAGTCTGTCGGAACCAACGTTCTTTGTGCCGTGATTGCAGGAGCATTCTCCAGCGCCATTGCGAATCCGACAGACGTTCTTAAAGTTCGTATGCAGGTGTGTTTTGCATTACTTTCTAATTCAATAGATTCATTCAAGAAATTTTTGAGAGCACCCTGTTTACAATTTTTTTTAATCCAATTTAAATTCAGCTTATATGTCTATTGTCTATCAATACTGTTCGCTTTGTTTTGATTCATTGAACCAGTGATAACCGGTTGCAGTTTTTATAGTTGTAAGATATGTAGGTAGTTTACCTGAGATATGACTTCTTATCGTCTACGTACATATTATTTATAATTTTATCTACATAGCTACTTGTTTCATTGTGACGTGTGTGTGTTTATACGTATTTTTATTATTGAGTGATTATTTCTCAACAGGTTCATGGCAGAGGGACAAACCAAAGTTTAGCTAGATGTTTTCAGGATATTTATCTTAATGAAGGTGTGAAGGGATTATGGCGGGTGAGTCTAATAATCTTTAACTACTTTATTGCTTATATTGCAGTTTATTTTATTGTTGTTTTAAAGTAAGATGGTTTGGACATGTTGAGTGAATGAATGATGACAGGACGCCAAAAAAAATATATTTGGTTGAGCGAAGTGGTTTCAGAGGAAGCGTGGCCGCCTGTGACTGACCTGGACCAATCTTGTTTCTAAGATCCTCAAGGATGGACGCATTTTGTCTAAAAGAAATCGAAGAGTGTGTATGACGAATTGCATGAATTTAATGGAAGCAAGAAGTGTGTGAAGGATAGGAAAGTCTGGTAATCTGTTCTCTCCACCTACCCCGCATGCACTGCAGTGTGAGGGTATCGTTTTATAATTCTACATTTTTTTTCAGTATTAATGATGGCGTGTATTTGAATTTGTAGGGTGTTGGTCCAACGGCGCAACGAGCTGCAGTGATTGCTGCAGTAGAACTGCCAGTGTATGACAAATGCAAACACAAGTTGCTAGGACTATTAGGAGACAACGTGTCTAATCATTTTATTTCCAGTTTCATCGCTAGTCTCGGCAGTGCCGTGGCTTCTACTCCACTAGATGTTATCAGGGTATGCTACACATACAAACATTATGCTACATTGTACAGACTAGAATAATTTCATAAACAGCATGAGTATGATAAATAGATTGTGTTTTAAATGTCTTAATGCTTATTTTTCAGACACGATTGATGAACCAACGTAAACTAAAGAGAATTAGTGGAATTTTACCTGGAGAGCTCTTCTATAAAGGAACTATCGATTGTGCAGTGCAAGTACGTCATCTATTATTGTTATTTATTATAATTGCATAAAAGCAAGATAGCAAATCAGGGTTGCAACCAAATAATTATTTTATGTGATACGATATTGATAATTTTCAAGATGGATATACATTGATAATTATCATGATAAAAACACTGCGAGAGATGTTGCATCACGCGGTGCTTGAAATTAATAAATATTGAAGGAAAATTAATATTTTATATAGGTTTTAATTTTAAAATGACGGATTTTTCTAAGCACTGTCTCGTTACAAATAAATAATAGAATTTTGAAACAAGAGGGATGACAATTACTTTAACTTTTAGGTACATTATTGGATAAAAATCGGATAATATATCATCAATTATCGTATATTTATCAGTGAATATAATTATTTTGATAATTTTCGACCCTGAAACAAATACATACAACTTATAAAATATATACGACTATATGAAACGTTGTTAGTCCTTCGTTGGAGTCGAGGATTCTTGTTAGAGGGAGAAATATCAACTTAATCCAATTATATAATGGTTTAAATGGTTTTCATGTTTTTATGTTTGCAGACGGTGCGTACTGAAGGTTTCCTCGCTCTCTACAAAGGGTTCATTCCCGCGTGGCTTCGGATGGGACCCTGGAATATTATATTTTTCATAACTTACGAACAGCTAAAGAAGTTCTATTAGATTAAGTATTTATTAAAACGTTGACTATTCAAATAATGTTTTCATATTGGAAACTCTACGCATTTTAATCTCTTTTTCTCATTTTGATTGATTGCTTTAGGTATTATTTTATTGTGACATGTTTTTATCCAAAGAATTTTATTTACTTGTTGTTTGGGCGTTCAACTGATTTGTCTATTTGTGTTAAGTTATGATGGAATGGATGTATGAATGTAATAATTATTTCTCTGTATTAAAATATTATTTTGTTTCTATTCCATACTGATGGCATTTTTTACTACGTTTCACTTACTATAGTTTAAATGTTTTTTTGCACAATTTTTAATAGTTATATTTCTAAAAACTTTTTTCCATATTTTCTGTTTGATTTTATTTCTTTGTAAAACACGAAGGTTTGTTAAAAGTTGGATATTGAGATAATTATAAGGTATTAGTAGTGGTTTGACCTCAGACTCTTTTCCAGATTCTCAACGCTACTGGAATTCTGATGGTTTGGAAATCCTTAATATTTAGGGGTTTTTCAAGTTTATTTGTTCAAAAACACTGCCAAGATTGAAACAACTGTATTTGAAAATCTCATATTAGCGATATTTTGAAATTCTCGTTCACTCTGAATCTCCTGTGATAATGGTTATCAGCAGAATTAGACGCGATTTTTTTCCTGTGATGTCGCCAAAAGTTAAATTAAAATTTCCGTCGAGACGAACGTTTGTCTTTGTACTTAAAAAAATCAAATTTGTATTTACATAATACAAAGTTTTTGTTTGGCATCACTTCAGGAAATGTAATCTGTCTACTGTTCCTGGGGATAATGTTTAAAGGTCATAGATATTGTTCAGAGAAGATTGTGTTTTTGAGACGATATGTATGGAAGAGAAGAATGTGTATTAATTCGTAAGAAATTTTATTGCACAAACTTTGTCTAGTTCATTTTACACATTTTTTTTTGTTATTCTTACACATATTATTAAATTAATTGTTGTTGTTGCATTATGTAAGTATGTAGTATTATTGATAAATGTGATAGATATTTTATTATTATAAATATTTATTGTATACCAGAGTTTCTCATACAAATAAATGAATATTTTACTAATACGTAATACTATTTTCATATTATGATCTCAAGTTATCATTATTGGTATTTATTTACGTCATGTGCAGGTACTTGAAATGCACATACTTCAAATGTAAACACTAGAGTTGAAACAAATAGTAGTCTTACCTATTGATTCTATGTACTCCACATTATAATAATATGGAGTATTATGAGATATTGTATCTTCTCCAGTTTCAATCAACACGATTGATTTGCAGCAAAGACCCATGTCTTCTCCTCCACTCATCCCTGTCCTATGCGATTCATTTTAACTCTTTATACGAGTCGAAGTCCATGTCCTAGCACAGGTCGTCCAGGTATTTTTTCCTTGGTCGTCCCCTGTAGTTTACGCCCTCGTTCATTCCTTCAATTGATTCAAATAAGAGACCCTCTTGACGCACTATGTGGTTGATCTATCCGGTACATCTTCCTGCTATTGCACTGAGCAGATGTCTTCCTCCTTTGATTTTGTTCAGAACTTTTTCGTTCGTTATGTGATCCCTCCAAGAAATTCACAAAATTCTCCTGTAGGACCACATCTCAAAAGCTTCCAGTCTCTTTTTATCTCTTTCAGATAGGCACCACGTCTCACTGCCGTACATCAGGATACACATATTATATTGTATTATTTTCATTAAATTAAATTACTTTATCCAAATGAATAAATATTTTTCTTCTTTTTGTACCTGTCCATTCCTGGACAAAAGCCTCCTCTTATTTCTCTCTACAATGTCCTATTCTGGCTATTCGTGCATATTACAATATACTTTAAAAATTTAGATATGAAACAAATTTCACCATTCGCCTTTGGAGGATATTTGGTACTCGGAAGATTTGGTACTTGAAATCTGGGTGAATATGTTTACTATTTGTTACAAGTCCAGTGATTAGCTATCCATAAAAATAATATACTGCAGATTCTCTGGTTGTGTTGTTAGTCATTAGATTAGTAAACATTGTACAGTAATGATATACCTAATATTATTTCTTGTTATTATTTAGTTATATATAATTTATGGGCCACATATTTATCACACAGCATTCAATATGTCAACAGTTGTGGAAAAGTCGGGAACCTCCATTAAAAATAGTAAATAGTTGACAAATCAAAAATGGTCAACACAGCATTGTTAACATGTTAACCTACTTATTTATTTAATCTTTAAGTGAACAACAAATACATATAAATATAAAAAATGGACATTGTACAGATTATAAATCATTGAACACTAGGGCGAACTTCCATTTCTTCCAGTTAACCCCAACCTACTGTGGTTTTACTGTGATTCGTTGGATAATTTTTTTAAATTACTGTCAAGCTTGCCATGTTAACTGTCAATCCACACACTTAATTTACCATGCGATAATTTATAAAACCCGAGTTGTATGCCCCACGAATATAACACATCTTGTTGACATAGTTATGATATAAAAATAGTATGAAAAATTATTTGTGCTGTCGTTTTTTGTGACTAGAATATATGGCCATAAATATATACATAATTCAAAAGTCACTAGATATATGTGTCTAAATTATGTTCTAAACTATTATGCCAAATTATTAGAGATCTATCTGAGATTAATAGAGGCTTGTATTGTTAATATCTCCAGACAAATAGGACAAGTATTTCTATTCTTTCACACTGTCCTAGTTTGCGTATGTAAGATTTCGTGTTACGAAACAAAGTCAATTATGAAGGATGCTTCCTTTGGTTATATGTTAGAGCGTGTAGAAATTGATTCGAAATATTGATGAAATTAATAATTTCTTGCCAGTTTTGATGCTAAATTAGCTTAGTGTATATGTTAAGCATAACAAATTTATTCTGGCGAAAAATACTGGGGCTTGCTTAAATAATTTAATTAAATTCATTATGGTTTTATTTGATTTTAAAATCAATATATTATATAGCACAGCTAATGACCACATAAATGTGTTGTCTTCATAAAAATATATGTACTTATTAAGTCCGCCATAAAAATTACAAGCAATAAAAGTGTACTACTTTGTGAATAAAATAAATCTGTTTATGTTATGTATGCATTGGTAATGCTTACTTTATTCTCGCACACATATGTTTGTGTACTATGTGATCCTTATGAGTTATATTCGTTACGAGTTATACTGCTTTCAAGTTATACTGGTTACGAGTTATACTGGTTACGAGTTATACTGGTTACGAGTTATACTGGTTACGAGTTATACTGGTTACGAGTTATACTGGTTACGAGTTATACTGGTTACGAGTTATACTGGTTACGAGTTATACTGGTTACGAGTTATACTGGTTACGAATTATACTGGTTACGAGTTATACTGGTTAGGGTTGTTCTGGTTACAAGTAAAAAAAACTGATATTTTTGCACTGCATTTTCATTTTGCATTTACATTTTACATTTTGCATTACTTTTTATTACTTAAATACATACTAAATCTCATGAATTATTATTACCACCTTTGTCTCACTTTTGTAAATTTCAACGTTTTGTAATTTGTATTGAAAAAGATAGAAATGTAGGTATTATAATATTGTTATAGTATTTATATACCCATTTAAAAAATATACAAAACATTTTTTAGTTAAAATATTTTTATTCAAATAAAGAACTGTGTTAAAAAATTTAGGTCGTATTTTATTTTATTGAACATTGTGACAACTTAATACGTTTTAAAGAACTTCTCATGGATTGAGAGAAAAATTGTGTCATTCTCAAGACAATTCTTGAATACATCATTGAATGATGCCTCCTAATTTTTTTAGATCACGCAAATTTGAAAGGGAAGAATCGATTAGAGTACAAAGAAAGAAGTAGGAATTGTAAAATGATTTTTATGAACCTTGCATCACAGAAAATAATAAAAAAATTGGTACCAAAATTGAAGCCCCTTTAAGATAAAGCAGTAGTGCCACTAAAACGTACCTACTAAAATATATCCAAAATTTTGAGGTTCTGGGACATTGGGAATTCATTGAAATTTTTAAGAGGAAAATGAAGACGCAGACAACACCAACAGACAAAGTTCAAAGAAAGCGTGTTAAAAATGTAAGTATTAAAAATTACCATGTAGGTAAGTACCTACTTTCAACAGATAGAGATACAAGATTTGCAATGTTTTATTCTGAGATGCTTTTGAGTCAATTAAATACTTAACAAAGATTTACCTTAAGTACTTGATTGCGGAGTAAGGCAAGCTGACCGCAAGATTTGAACAGCGTCCACTAGGATTACGAACTCAGAATTTCTAATTTCGTTTATAGCGTGACAGACACTGAAACACCTAGAAACGGTCCTACTTTTTACAGCATCATTCTATTATTGTATAGTAGGGTAGGTAAGTTAAATAACTAAAGTACCTATTATGCTATATAGTATAATAAGTATATTATAGGCAATAGGCAGAGCTATGTAATATTCTTATCTATTTATATGGTACCTACAACTGGTACTGGTAGGATCCACATGCTATCAAATCACAAAGCAATATCCGGAGGAAACGGATGTAAGGGCGTCTCTCGATTGCGGTGTAAGATTGCTATTTTCGATTTCATTTTAGAACTATACCTATTACTAATGTTACTGTATAGTGTATAGATTCTAGCGTGTTACAGAATTTCATTTATTTCTTACAGGAATTGATACAATAATATAGTTTTATAGTGCTGGGCAAGTCCAATTAAGCATTTATCTTTAACAGCCGATATTAGGTATTGATCGGATTTTTTTGTATTTTTACAACTACGACTATCATTCTTGGCGAGTCAATGAGAGAAACGGAACATACAGTAGCGTAACTAGGGGGGGGCGGGGGGGGGGGCGGTCCGCCCCGGGCGGCGCATTTCAGGGGGCGGCAAAATGGATCAACATATAAAAAAAAACATTTTGATAAAACACACAAATTAAAAAATATCTCTGAATTTTCTTAAATTATTATGAAAAACTGTTAAATTACAATAATTTTCATTAAAAAAATTTGCCTGCGGCGCTAATAAAACCTGTTTGCGTGTCAGGTACGAATTCTTTATAATAGGTGTCTCAGTTTTTATTTCACGATAAATAAGCTCGATTTTCAATATCTTATGACTAAAATTTAGTTACTTCTCGTATGGTCGCTTCCCCTATACAATACCTATAACCATATGTGTTAGGTACCTGCTATGGAAAGATAACCAGGTTCATTATTTCACCAATTTGTCTAAAAAATTTCGCCTGCGGCGCTTTTTTTATGGCATTTTTAAATGTTACCTTTTTAAACGTACTTATTTTTTTATATTTTTATTTAAAGAAAGTAAGCAAAACTACAAAACGACCTTATTTTTTTTTAAATTTGTAAAAAAATTTCGCCTGCGGCGGTATTTATATGATTTATTGTGATACGTCTATGTTACAATTTTAGTTGCTCTAGCTTAGCTTGAAAGCTGCAGACACCACTGGGTGGGTACACATGTACTTGTATAGGTACTCTAGTGGTAAGGGGGGGGGGCGGCATTTTCAGAGTCCGCCCCGGGCGGCACTAATGCTAGTTACGCCACTGGGAACATAGCATTTTTTGGTAGAATTTATTGATTCCGACTTTCGAGTAGGTAGGTACATGCAGGGCCGGATTTAGAGGTGTGGAGGTATCTGGGCAACAAAGGAGTGGAGGCCCTCTGGCCCCAAATTATTTTAGAAATAAAATGGACAAGTTTTTTCAGTCGAGTTTTCCAATAAATTATTTATTGTGAAACCAATGTTTGTACAAAGTACTGTGGGTAAAGGTAAAACGCGAAAAAAAAATATCAAAGGAAATGTTGTTAACTAGTCTGAATTAGATTTTATTTTCCGAAGTCTCTATTGGGGGGGGGGGGGCAGCAGTCGCAGATATTTTTTTTGTTTATAATATAAAAGTTTTTTCATTCAAGCGAAATTAACCTATTATATCCCGTAACATTTTTTTTTTGATATTGTAATTATTTTTTTTATATTCCTGTTCGATTGTATGCTGATAGCACTATACATAAAATTATTTTTAAAAATATTTTTATTTTCTGTGTTTTTTTTAACGTATGATATAAAATACGCTGGGCACTCACGTGTACCGTATGATATATCATACGTATTTTTTATCATACGCTGGGCAGTAGGGATATCACAAAACAATCATAATACCAAGACATGTTTGCTTTATTTTTAATAAAAATATATAATACAAGATGTTAAAATTAATAAATTCTGTTTATGTATAATGTTTGGTTATTGATTATTTTTAATAAAATCTTAAAAAGAGATGTCTCCCAATACATTCTTCGGTGCATTACTTTGCAGTATCCTGATACAAGTATGTAGGATCCCTAAATATTTATACATACCTCCATGGGCGTCGCTAGCTTTGGAGCTATGGGGGGGGGGGCAACAAAATTTAAAAAAATATACATAGCATAAAAAAAACGCGTAAATAGCGCTGCAGGCGAATTATAGTGAAGAAGGTCGTGATGTGGTTTGTTTATTTCAAAATGATAGGATAATTTGCACTATATTATATATTAAAAATGTTTTTTTACAAAAAAAAATATAAAAAATAGCGCCGCAGGTAATTGTTTTTTTATGAAACTGAAGGATTTTTATACATACTATATTTAGAAAGTTTATGATATGATGAGAAAATGTGTGGTAGTAATTTGATTTTTTGTGTAGTTTTACCATATAGTATGAAAAAATATATACCTATTCCAATCTCTATGGGGGCAACTGCCCTCCCCCCTCTGACGACGCCCATGCATATCTCCAACTGTAGGTGTTATAATATCAAAACCCTTTTGGATGGCGTAAATAACTGTCTGACTACTGAGCTGGCCTTGAAATGTGCCATCTGTTGATCATGTCTGGATCAAAATCCACTGCAGAAGTAAGTTTGTGTTTGCCATTCAAGGTCGTACATACTTTCCTATACCCGCTTTTCTTTTGATACTGAGATTATTTTGCGTTTCTCATTATGGGCCACTTGACTGAATAATCCTTCCAAATTTTCATCAAGGTTAACGGTTTGCTCTGGGCACACAATATGCACTTTCATCAGTCCTGATAAGACTCCTCTCCCAATATCTCAAAAAAGGGATTCGTTCTTCGTCACTGGCTGCCTCATCTCAATCATTTTCACGTCCATCTTCTGGTGGAAACAAAACTAGATTGATTTTTTCAGACTCCTGGATTGTGGAGGCCATCTCAACTTCATCATCCAACTGCACTAATATATTCATAATTGCCTCATTATCGCCTGAAAGCCTCATTATAAAAAATAAACAAAAAAAAACTGTGAGAATGTATTGATTTTGATACAAATAGTTAGTAGAGTGGTTGCCATTGGTTACCCTCACTGACCCTCACGAGTGCCCAGCGTATGAAATATCATACATTGAAAAATAACATCCAGTTTCTAGCTATCCATAAAATAAATATCACTTTTTAAAAAATAATATTAAAATATAACCATTTTTTAATATATAATGATAAAATAATTTATTATTATCGATAAAAAAACAGTATTTTTAAATGAAAAACTTACCGGCGCACCACCGTTGAGTTCAAAAAATCCATTGGTGATTTTCAATGACAGTTGACAGTTTGACAGTAACGTTTTGGATACACAAAAATGAAAATTTTGAAAATTCGTTCCTTTTTCTTTACAAATCGTAAACAATAAATTAGTTTTTGCCTTTGATGAATATAACACACACATTTAAAAAATATGTGTTTTGCGTATGAAATATCATACCGTGGGATATAATAGGTTAACCCGCTATTTTTTTTACATTCTATTGTGAGATTGTTCATGCGATTTTGAACCTTAATGCCGCGGGAAATGACCGTGACGTCACAGTTGTGTGAAAATTCCTAGGTTGATCGATATACATACATGCATACTTACGTGTTTTATGTAGGCGACTACTTAGTCAATAAAGAGTACACTTACTAGGTAGTAGGTAGAGGACTAACATGGGTCAGATAGCGGGCAGGATAGTAAATTTCCCGCGAGTGGACAAGCTGTGCTGCGGCGGTTAGAAGAATTCTGATTGCGGTGTCATATATCACTTAGTGGACATTGTCACATATGAATCGTACTCCCGTAACTAACATTGTTTTGCGGTACTAATTCCCGTCACAAAACTGTAACAAGTATCATACCAATAGTAGACATACGATATCTCGTACCGTACCATGAAAGGGATGGTGTATTAGTTGTAGTGGCGTAGCGTGGGTTTCTGCCGCCCGGGGCGGAAATCAAATCCGCCGCCCCCCTTATTTAGGCATATAAATCCAAAATTCCCGAAAATTTACAGGAATTATATAAAGAACTTCTAGGCTGGAGTGGGACAACTAACATTTTGATATTGATATGGCTTAAAAAGAGATAAAATAGCGCCGTAGGCAAAGTTTTTTCAAATGAGACAACTAAAATTTAGATATTGATATGGTACAAAAAGAGAAAAATAGCGCCGTAGGCGAAATTTTTTCCAGTTTTCCAGTTTGAAACAAATGTGATTTAATGGATTTTTGAAATTTTCCCAAAAAAATGCCGCCCCCTAAAAAGTGCCACCCGGGGCGGACCGCCCCCCGCACCCCCCACGCTACGCTACTGATTAGTTGTATAAAACATATTGGTACCCCGCGGACTTGTGTCTGGTTTTTATGCAACCACTATTACAAGCTCACAGTTGTTTTGGTTTTAAAGTAGTTTTGACTTTGATCATCAAACGTTATTTGTTTTTTTATACTCCATGTTAAAGTCGAAGTTCAACAATATCTTCCCTCAAAATAATATTGTTATCTCCAAGTTTTTTTGTAAACTGATTCATGAATGTTCCTCCGCGCCAACTGCTGTGAAATGGCTTTGGCGATACGTGGTTTTCTCAGCAATACTAAGAACGTTGTCTTGCTACTGAAGACAGGTAAACAATAATATGAAAGTATTGCCTACAACTCTACAGATCCAGAATTACAATATTTGAAAATTCCCTGAATAAAAATAGCTTTGAAATTAGGTACTCCTGAAACTTGCGCGGTGCATGCGGTTATCAGCCCAATTTGCAAGATTTAAAAGTGTAATTTAGCAAAAAACTTGGTAAATATGAAATCGTCAAATTGACAGTTTTGAATTTTTAAAGGGCTCTGTTTTTTTTTAATTTATGTTGTCGCTTAGGTTATTTATAGTATTTCGCGCTAACATTTGAGAAACTTGAAGCGATAATAGAGCGATTTTTGCTCAGTGGATATAGGCTCTTAATATAAATATAAATATGGGGTTAACTGGAAGAAATCGCAGTTCTGCGATAAGTTCGCCCTAGTGAACAACGATTTATAATCTGTACTATGTCTATTTTTTATATTTATATGTATTTGTTGTTCACTTTAAGTTTAAATAAATAAATAAATATACATGATGCATTATGCACTCTAAAATGTTATTACTACATAATACCTACAATGGAAACTATCAGTATCTATACAACTTATCTATATTAAAATCCATAACATTACCTACAATATTCACGTGTAGGTAAGAATGGGTGAAAAGTTGAAACGCTTTCATTGCTTTCATGACTCTGAAAGGCGCTTTACGGGAAGAATAATATTCTATTTTTGCATTTCCAAGACAAAAATATTATAATCTCTTGTATAAATTTCTCCGTATGGAAATGCATTTAACATGAAATCTTACATTACTGTCAACATAAGGGAAGGTACCCAATGATTGACACTTTAAGAAAAAATATTCGGTTTTTTCTTAATAAAAAATACATTTTATTATAGAACGTTACAAATGATATCTGAATGTTAAAACAGATCCTTTCTTTAGTAGATGACGAAAAGAGAAATAAAATATATTCATTAGATGTTTTGTAAATTGAACATTTATAAACCTCTAAAAAGGCACCTAAGGTTGACACCTGAAAAAAGAGGAGTACCCAATGGTTGACACCCAAGTGACCCAATGGTTGACACCCTGAAATTTATACTATAAAATAAAGTACCTTCTATACCGATCATCCGATTGAGATGAAACTTTGGCAAATGATTGTGCTTACCCCAAGGATGGTTTGTAGGGGGGTGGGGCTAAAATAAAGGTGGTACAGTGGATGGGGGAGGGGCACGAAGGAGGGGGGCATGAAAAAGGCCATTTTTGTCGAATCCATATAGCTTTTGGTGTCGAAAAGATAAATAGTAACCTTCCCAACATCCGCAGGAATAAGGGGAGCGGGAGGGTTGAGGGGCTGGAAATGGGGGGGGGGGGGGCTGGAATGAAAAAGGTGAAATTAGTGTCGAATCCATAGTTTTCCTTATCAATAAGATGAATAAATACCCTGCCGACATCCGCAGGAATAAGGGAGGCGGGGGCGCTGAAGGGGGGGGGTAGCAGGAGTGCAATGCAAAAAACGATATTTGTGTCGAATCCATAGTTTTCTGTATCAATAATATGAATAGTAACCCTGCCGACATTCGCAGGAATAAGGGGAGCGGGAGGGTTGAGGGTTGAGGGGCTGGAAATGGGGGGGGGCTGTAATGAAAAAGGTGAAAGTAGTGTCGAATCCATAGTTTTCCTTATCAATAAGATGAATAAATACCCTGCCGACATCTGCAGGAATAAGGGGGCGGGGGCGCTGAGGGGGGGGGGTAGCAGGAGTGCAATGCAAAAAACGATATTTGTGTCGAATCCATAGTTTTCTGTATCAATAAGATGAATAGTGACCCTGCCGACATCCGCAGGAATAAGGGGAGCGGGAGGGTTGAGGGGCTGGAAATGGGGGGGGGGCTGGAATGAAAAAGGTGAAATTAGTGTCGAATCCATAGTTTTCCTTATCAATAAGATGAATAAATACCCTGCCGACATCCGCAGGAATAAGGGGGCGGGGGCGCTGAGGGGGGGAGGGGTAGCAGGGGTGCAATGCAAAAAACGATATTCGTGTCGAATCCATAGTTTTCTCTGTCAATAATATGAATAGTAACCCTGCCGACATTCGCAGGAATAAGGGGAGCGGGAGGGTTGAGGGTTGAGGGGCTGGAAATGGGGGGGGGCTGTAATGAAAAAGGTGAAAGTAGTGTCGAATCCATAGTTTTCCTTATCAATAAGATGAATAAATACCCTGCCGACATCTGCAGGAATAAGGGGGCGGGGGCGCTGAGGGGGGGGGGGTAGCAGGAGTGCAATGCAAAAAACGATATTTGTGTCGAATCCATAGTTTTCTGTATCAATAAGATGAATAGTGACCCTGCCGACATCCGCAGGAATAAGGGGAGCGGGAGGGTTGAGGGGCTGGAAATGGGGGGGGGGCTGGAATGAAAAAGGTGAAATTAGTGTCGAATCCATAGTTTTCCTTATCAATAAGATGAATAAATACCCTGCCGACATCCGCAGGAATAAGGGGGCGGGGGCGCTGAGGGGGGGAGGGGTAGCAGGGGTGCAATGCAAAAAACGATATTCGTGTCGAATCCATAGTTTTCTCTGTCAATAAGATGAATAGTAACCCTCCCGACATCCGCAGTAATAAGGGGGGGGGGGGTGGAACGAAAAAAGTAATATGAGGGTCGAATTCATAGCTTTTGGTATCGAAAGGATGAATTACAACCCTCCCGATGCCCGTGGGAATGAAGGAGGATGGGGAGGTTTGGGGTGGAATGTAAAAATCTATATTAGTTTCAAATTCATACTTTTAAGTGTCGAAAGGATGAATAGTAATCCTCTCGTTATCTTCAGGAATGAGGACGGTGGGTCGGGGGGCTTGGGAGGTGGAATGAAAAAAAAAGTGATATAACTGTCGAATCCATAGTTTTCCGTGTTAATAAAATAAATAGTAATACTCCCGGCACCCGTAGGGGTTCAGGAGGGTGGGGGAAGGAAATAAAAAAATAATGTTAGTGTCGAATTCATAGTTTTGGGTGTCGCAAAGTTGAATAGTAATACTCCCGGCACCCGCGGAGGTTCAGGGGGTAGAGGGGTAGGACGGGTGGTATGCATAAAGCGATATTAGTGACCAATTCATAGTTTTTCGCGTCGATAAGATGAATAGCAATACTTCTGACATATTAAACAAGTAAGTAATTTCACAGATTTAGAGATGTCTGTAGCGTAGCAAGGCGCGCATGGCCAGCTAGTATATAATTAGCAAAACTTATAGCAAATTACTGGGAATTAGACCATTTTGGCAATGTTTTAGATTTTACATAGAAAAAACTTGAAAATTAACCTTATTTCAAAATTATTCTATAAACCCCAATATTTGACACCCCCTGTCACTCATTTTTTGGATCCAATAGTTGACACCCCCCATTACAACGAAACTAATCGTGTTTTATAACATAAATGAGCAAAAAAACATTATTTAAGATGTATTGTTTTAAAAATCACCATATATTATAGTGTACGCAAAAGATATTGCAATGTAATATTTACTTATTTGTTTACGTATCCTTAAGCAACTTGTTAAGGAATCACAAAAAATGAGCAAAAATCACGACATGCGACACAAAAAATGCCGCCATTTGGAAATCAGCTATTATTAAAAGCTGGTTGCTTCACACCTCACAAAAGACAGTTTCACAAGTATAACAAAGCTAATTCAGACAAAATATATCCAATACTTTTCTAATTTTAGTAGAAAAAAGTCTAAAGTGTCAACCATTGGGTCCCTGTCAACCTTTGGTGCCTTTACCTTACAGTGTAATATTCATAGGTGAGTTAAAGTATACCAACTCTTCTAGATACTATGAACTATGAAGTCTTTCAACTTACTGCATTATAACAGCTTTTCTGTGATGCCTGTACTGTATTATATCTGTATACTTATATTATTTTTGTCTACATTATTTCTTTATTACATTCAACATTGTGATGTATTGCTCTCGAGGTTACAGTAGACCAGTGTAGGACCAGTGGACAATCAATACAACACAATAATTTTTTTTTTTGAAAATTACTGGTACAATATCAAATAGTGTGCGTGATTTTGTCGTGTCTTGTGGTTGCGTCCTGATGGAAAGTTCATCATTCGCTGTATATCTGTTGAGATAACTAAAAGTACAAGTTTCCTTTCATTAATTCTGAGAAATCGATCGTTGCGAACGTCATGGCAAAATTTTTGGTGGATATATTGAACGTCATTTTTCGCAAAAGAAAATATACCTAGTATAAGTATAAAATGTCTTAGGTGTAACCAGTGTAGCAACGATAAGAAATATTTGTACCTGCTATTAAATTTCGTTTCTACATACACAAGAGTAATAACATATGCAAAGTAATCAATTTTAGGAGTTACGTATTACGAGTACCTATGTATATATAAATTCCGTTAAACTCCCTTGTGACAATTTTAATTTTTGTGATAGAATTTGAAAAGGAAAAAAAACGCGAAAATGTATTATGATGTATTAACGTAGGTGTTTGCATACGACGAAAAAATGTGCTACGAAGAAATACACCCTTATATTGTAACAACACATAGGTAAACGAATGTGTAAGGGGTGGAAGGTACTTAGTGAACACCCCACGTCTTCATTCAATTTTGTATCACATAATCTTCATGTTTATATGTTTTTTACAACACTGTAATCTCATAGGCTTGTGTATTTGTAAGTGTAGAGAAGTGTGTGACACACAGGACACACGGTGAGTCACGAATCGCGGCACAAAATTTCTTCTACATATCCTTAAAAATTTTCTCCATATTTTTTTTCGAGCACGATTCAATCAGTATTCTTAATTTTGCTATTGATAAGTGTTAATGACAAGCACTGATAGTTTTGCTAGAGAGAAAAAAAAATGACTCTCAAATTATACGCCTACAATTTCAGAAAATACAATATTCAGTAGGTACCTACCTACTAGGTATAGTACACCCGTGATATAAAGATTACTCCTCGAAATTGAGCAAGAATTTTTGGATGAAAAAATATAGGGATAAGTTAAACAGATTTTAAAAAATCATTGGGCTGGCAAAAATCGCTGGCAGAGATCGAAGCGCTGCGATAAGCTCCCCCTAGTAAGCCAATGTTGTGCTTTTTGTTTGAAGTGTTTACACGTCTCTGTATCTTGTGCACCAAAAGTGTAAATAAATAAATAAATTACTCCGACATTAATTACAATGTTAAGAATTGCCTGAAGAAATAAAAGTAAGAATGAATCATGTAATATAAAAAGCCTATTATTGTCAATTTCCGTCAACCAAATTCAGTAAGATAGATGTATTGGGTTGACTGTAAGATATTGCTTTTGCAATAAGTCCGCCTTTTAGCACACTGCATTATCTTGTTTTTGGTACTATATATATTTACTGGCCAATAAAGATTTATTTATTTTATTTATAATACAGTAAGATACATATGATAATGAAAAACAAAACTAATTAATGTAATTAACAACACGGATGTATCTAAATACTTATTGCTGATACACGGTGTTATTAAAAATCACTTTAAAAGTCGTCGGCTTTTAGCGGCCCATCCTGTACATTTGTAAAATGATAAGTAGGTAGGCATTTCATATTATTACACATTTTCATTCTACTTAGTAACGTTATGAGTTTTTCGACGGATAAAACGACTAGGTAAATGAATTATATTTGGTAATGTAAAGTAAGGAAACATGTCGCTTCGGAAAATAAGACATTACATTATTCAATACTTACAGAATATCTTATTTGAAAACCATTAACATAATTTGTATGTTATGTATGAAAACTGAGAACGAGTTGGTAGATGTATTAATGTCAATGGATATATTGAACAACTAGTGTGGTCACCCGTGTTTCGCAACGGCACGGTGTCTCCAGATGGTTTGAATTAGAGAAATTGCTATATTTTATAATAAAAAAACAAACAAATAATTTTGATATATGAGCTAAGTCTATGGTTCAATTAAGTGACACAATTACAATCTACGATCTGTGACATCGCTTGTCTACTAATAATAATCTGTGGTCATAAAATGAATCGAAATGAAGTTTAATACGGATTCCATAAGATTTAGTGCTATTCATATTTAGAGTTTACAACATAATATCTCTTAAAAAAAGTTTTTTTCAAAAATGGCGCCGTTAAAACCTAGAGCAGATCGGTACAAAACTTTTAGTGTATTTTCACAGCAATCCATCTTAAAATGCGGGAGTTTTACAAACACTTACAAAATAACGGACTTTGTTTTATTATATAGATGATATATAAACACCTACACCCAATGTGATAGGTATTGAAATTAAAAAGTCTGATAAAAGTAAGTGAGTAATATCCAGTACATTGACTCAATAGTCAATTATTCTATGCTAACCTACCCCCTACTAGTCTACTCCCTTTATCTACCAAGTCTCTGGGCGTGATGTGAATACAAATCTGCTTAAATTGGCATAAAAATCGCTTAGTTTTGTGATCCAGAATATTGAATCTTATCTTTATACGAAAAGTAAAAATCTTACGGCGCTTAAATTTGCACTTATTCTTTTAGGATGTATGTAGGTACCTATGTAAGTAAAATTTCACTGTAGATATTATTACAAAAAAAAAATTAAAAAAGCCGATTGTAAGTATCTAGGTACAGTTCGTCAAGAAAGAGATGGTCTCGGACAAATTTAGAACTATAATTTTATATACTGGCAATATTTTTTTATATATTTTTTTATTTCTTGCATACTTGCATGTTTTGTTCTTTGTTTTTCTTTTTTGATTTTTTGTGTTTATTATATTGCAGGTAAAATATGGAATCTTTGTTGGTCTGTTTATAAGTGATATGTTTATTTATGTTATTTGTTGTTGTGACTGTATGATTCCGATAAGAAAATAAATTAAAATAAAATAAAAATACCGACATTTCTATTGAAATTTTACAGGTGTTGCCACTATTGTAAAGCGCCGTCGTTGAAAACCAACTTTTACTTGACAGACTGTATCTTTTCAATCTGAACCCAATTAGTTAATGGTATCTATATTCAAGAGTCACATAGTATAAAATATTCTATAGAATCTAACAGTAGGTTATTGAGTTGTTTTGTTACTACACCTACATACGTCTAGAAAGTTAATTTCCTCGAATTTTCCTTGATTTATTAAATTCCATCTTTTCTTTATTTGTGTAGGATGTTCATTAGACTCTCCAGGTTATGCTACATAGTTAAATCAATACACCAAGTAGCAATCAATCAATCACTATATTTTCCATTGGTTTATTTTATAGCAAACATAAAAATCTTATACTCGTATCAAGACGTACTAGTTCAATACAAAATGTTAAATCTTTGATTGATTTGGTATTTACTTTGCAGCCTTTCAAAAAATTATGTATAATACAGTATAATATATCTTCTTGGCGGAATATAAATTGAAAAGACAAATATTTAGACAAGTTTGTTTGAGGATCGTTGAGGGACTGGTTGATGTGGTATTCGTTTTTGTATCTAGATAGAGGCCACCCTCTTCTCCCACAGATTTTTTTCATATAGTTGTACTTACCTACATTTTAGAAACTTATATATTTAACCTTTAACTGTGGACTGGGGGGCTCACAGACCACTCACAGTTTTTTCATGTTTATTCCCTAACAGTGTGGTATTAATACATGGCAGCACTCAGGGCCGTGCGGTGGATTTTCTCGACATGAAGCAAGTCTTAAAAATGCCGCCCCTCGATACCTTGAGTTTGTATCAGATTTTTTTGTTACGGGGGGGGGGGGGGGGGTGTCCCTAGGACGAAGTAAAAGACATGTCTAAAATTGTTGACCTTGACCAAGAACGGGGTCCCTACATTGGCAGGCCAAGAGTTCAAAATAAGTACACAGTTAGTTTACTGATTGTTAACATTTATTCAAAACTTTATACATACTACTATAACAACAAAAAATGTAACATTTAGAACGTTGTTTGAAATTTGATCCAACCTGTTTAGCAAAAAAATATCAAGGTACAAGCACGTATCCAGACTTTTGATTCGGGGGGGGGGGGGGACATTTTATTCAATCAAACAACTATGTGAAAAAAAAATTCTATGTACCTATTGGCACTGACTTTTTGCCATTTTTCTCATCCTATAGTATATGCACCCAAAAGTTAGCGCCGCAGGCGAAATTTTTTAGAAGAGTAGGTGAAGTGATTAACCTGGTTGTTTTTATATAGTAGAAAAGATACCGTGTAAATAGCGCCGCAGGCGAAATTTTTTATTAAGGATGTATCATATCGACATAAAAAGTCGTCGCAAAAAGAAAACTGAGGCGCGCCGAGATAGTAGAGAAAAATCGTCCCGTCCGTCCTGTGTCGTGTATGCGCCAGATTTCGGGGAGGATCACAGAACACATATACTCTCTTGGGAGGATAGATCCCAACTATCCCCCCCCCCCTTGGATACGTGCTTGTCAAGGTACTATGTATTACTACTACCTTGTAATTTCAAAGTCGACCGGGGGCGGCGTTACCAGTACTTTCATTTCACATCGCTCGTATAGAATCATATTATCATTATTTCTGGGGGGAAATTTGAATGACTTTGTTTTATATTGTCATATCGAAATCAATGATAAGGCAAATAAAGCGCACAAGTGAGGCAGAGACTTGCGAATTGATCAATACCGAAATCGACCAATAAAAAAAAGGTTTCGAGAAAAAAAAATATCTTATATATTATTGATTTTCAATTTGGCCGATTTTGCCGCCCCTCTGAAAGTGCCGCCTTATGCGGCTGCTTCTTTGTCTGTATGGACCGCACGGCCCTGGCAGCACTGAATATGACAGCACAATAACCATTATCAAAATAATTTCTGATAAAATAAATGTTCATGAAATATGGCGGTCTGAGAGACCACGCGTCCATGGAAGTAGACAAAAAATATTGTACACAGTTAAAAGTTATTTTTTGTTAATTTTTTAATGTGAATCGCAATCCTCGTATTATTTAATATTGCAATATATGGGTCAAAGATAAGACTTTCTGGTCAACTCGAACTTTTGATGGACATAAAACTTTTGTAGGATTTAAGCCTCGCATAGGAAGGGAATTACTTCTGCTTCTGCTACTAATCTTCTCATATTATTTCGCCTCACGTTGTGTTTAGTTTAGTTGTCTTGATTCTTGTTTTTGGTTTAGAAAGATGATTTTTAAAAGATCCTTTCGTACCTATATTTAGTACGGAACATATTGTAGAATATTTGGTACTTATCTTGACATCTGTAAATCCGTGAAAAATAATGAAATTGTTTAACAGGGGCCCCCCATACTACTTTCCCCAGTTCTAACACACTCCTGCTGGTGTCAGAAGTGTTAATGTTCATCTTATTTACACGGAAAACTATGGATTGTACACTGTAATATCGCTTTTTGCCAAACTCACTAGCAGTCATACCTTTTCTTGCAGGTTTCTTTTTCATCTCCATGTGCCTTATCAGGCACTGCAAACGTTGGCAATCATTCTTGCGTAGCTCCTCCACACGCCGGTCCAGTTCTTTATGTTGCGCAGCCATGATGTTTGCCTTTTAATGGGACAGGTCTGATGCGTCATTTCCCGGGGCATTGAGATTCAAAATCGCATGAAAAATAGTATGATACTCGTATAATGTTAAAAATAGCGTTTTTTTTTTACTTTTTAAGGGGTTATTTTTTATAGGTATAATTTGGCAGTCCACCCGAAATGGGTGATTGGTGATAATTGGGGAAAGTTTCGCTTCATCAAAAATTATTTTTGCGGCTTTAATGATCTTTGTGACTTTTGGAAAATAAAAGTTTCTGTCTTTGAAAAAAAAAACACGTTTGTTTTATAATAAAAAAAAAAAAACCTCTACAATATACGTATAAAAGATTTTTTACGGTCATTCACTAGAAAAAGGTTCAATGTATCTTTTTTTTCCAAAGCATATAGTCCGAGAGCCCGCTGCTTAATTTATGACGTATCTGTTTTTTGATCGAAATGTGGTATAAACGATAGCTTACCAATAGGGTATTACATCGCACTAGGGTTGCCTATCAAAATCTTGCCGCAACCCCCCCTGCCCCCCCGAAAAGGTCCCTCTTCGCGGTTTTTCGCATTTTATAGGAATATGGTATAAGAGATAGGAGAAAGTAGTCAATGACAAAAATAATCCTTGCTAAATTCTCTACAAAAAACGTTAAGTCGATTTTTTCATAGGACTAGTAGTTTACCCGTAATGGCCGGTCAAAAAACAGGACATTTTTTGAAAAAATAAAAAAAAAAGCTTGATTTTTTTTCTTTCACATTCTTCCACCCATTATTACTAACATTTTATGGAAAAAAAAATTTGGCCTGCGGCGCTATATCACTGGTTATTTTATGAAAAACTAAATTTTAAGAATTTTCGTCACTGCGTTTTATTGTAATAACTTCGAAATTATTAGATGTAAGAACATAAGTTATAGCTCGTTTTGTAGCTAAGACTATGGTAATTAATTCGTTCTCTGACTATTTTCCTGTGGCTCTTATCAATTTTCAACCAATTTAGTTTAAATACATTTTTTTAGTATTTCAAATGAATTTCGGTTTTGGACCGGCCATTGCGGGTAAACTGCTAGTTCTACGAAAAAAATGACTTAACATTTTTTGTAGATAATTTAGCAAGGATTATTTTTGTCATTGACTACTTTCTCCTATCTCTTACCATATTCCTATAAAATGCGAAAAACCGCGAAGAGGGATCTTTACGGGGGGGGCAGGGGGGGTTGCGGCAAGATTTTGATAGGCAACCCTAGTGCGATGTAATACCCTATTGGTAAGCTATCATTTATACCACATTTCGATCAAAAAACAGATACGTCATAAATTAAGCAGCGGGCTCTTGGACTAATATTATTTAGTAAAAGGTTGTCGAGATCCAAGGTCTGAAAAAACTTTTTTTTTTAAATAGTCGATACTCCTCTTCTCTTAATTTATATTTTTTACTATGTAGTATGTAGGTATACTGAAAGCGTCTTTATTACGTTCTAGTGATTTTTAATGATTTTTTCGTAATATCCTCTTCTTAGTCTGTTTGTTCCTCTTTAATAAAGAAAATTCGACTAGATTTTTTTTTTAATTTTTATCAAGTTACAAGATGCCTACGAGATATTTATGAAAGAATTTTTCATTACTGTACAAAGGGATCAATTGATTGGGTATATTTATATTTAAATATATTTACGAGAGTTTTTATTTATACTTAAGTATATTTACGAGAGTTATTAAGGTACTATGCTGTACTTTTATTTCTCAAAGCTTCAGACCTGAAAGAGCATATTTCACAGTAAAGCGTGTCTATGATCATAAGATCTGAGTTTTAGTAAAGGGTAAAATGCCTCTCTGATTGCAGGATTAGGATAGAGTCATAGCGCCGCAGGCGATTTTTTTGAGAGTAGGAGTGAAAACGTCGTGATGTAGTTTGCTTTATTTTCTTAAATAACAATGCTATGTAATACGTTGGACAATAACAGGTACGTATAAAATGTTTCGCATAAAAAATATCCCAAAAAATAGGGGCCGCAGGCGAATTATAAGAGTTTTCGAGAGTTTTTTAAGCTGTTGCAAGTAAATCGCCCAGTTCGGGTGGACTGCCGAATCATATTTAAAAAAAAAACTTATTGTTGGAAGGGTTAATACAATTGTTTTTAATAGCATTTTTTTTATAATCGTTTTGCATTTTGGGCGGCCCCCCTTCCAAAACGCCCTTGTTGTACACTAATGGTTGCAATACTCGTGCAAATGCAATAATCAATAACTGATTGGTTTACGTTCAGTTGAAAAATTCCATTTCCTAGTTACGTTACTAACTGTAATATTCATTGACGAGGAAATTAACTTCTCGGATTACTCGTGTTTTATTTTTATTACCTTACGACCTTTTTTGGAAAAAAATCCTATAATAATGAACGTTGTATGCTTGCTTTGAAAAATGATTCAATTCAATGGCTATCTATTTTCGTGCAGGATGTGTTTTCCTTCCGCGGAATACAATTTGGGTTGCTTTTCTTTGTATCCGTTATCGGCAACCATCAATCACTTCTTTATCTCAATGGTATAGGCTCTGATATAGAAGAACAATTGAAGAATTCTTATATATTATCTCTATCTTCTCTACCTAACAACAACTGTCCCATTACCCCCAATTTTAGATTTATTTAGGAACTTTATACAATCAGTTTAGATATATCTACTTACACAGGAAGGTGACATCAGATATTGGTATCTACAACATTAAAAAGAGGATAGTCATTTGGTTTTCTTTCCAACGAGTTGCAAGAGTTACTAGAAATCTGATTAAATAATACTATACCTCTTTAGAAACCTTAGAGGCCAGCGGGTGACATCGGCTATAAATATTTTTAATATATTAATCAAGAACTTAAGAAAAAGCTTTAAAACTCGAAAAATTCTAAATCGTTTCTCGGAAATATCGGCATCCCGTTCTGTTATGTTCTGCTCCTTTCTCTCTCATGCCATATATTTATATACGATATGTTGTATGCATATGGATTTAGTAATACTAGTTGGTATTTTATAATGGAACTCTATAGAAGTATAATATTAATCCTGTATATTGCGACATTAATACTATATTATCGTATCTTTATGTAATGCATAATACAAAAATATCAAGTTTCAGGATGTTACGTAATTTGAAAACAGGAAACGGAAGTATTATGGATCGTGTAAATATCATTGTTATCGTTTCTTAATAATCAAACGAGAAATATTTTTAAAGGCCGTCATAGAACATGGAATTTTTAACATAAAACTGGATAAACCAGTCACTGAGGCGGATATGGACAGTATACGAGTAATACAGTGGTGTGTTTTAGCAACTCGAAAAGAAAAGAGTCTATACTACATTGGTAGTAAAAGATGTATGTGCCGACACAACAATCTTATTGCATACTAGAGACACTCGTAAGGTTTTTGATTCTCGTGCTGTAAAAAGACTCGGTCCTGAAGGAAACTCCACATCAGAGTCTAAAGCCATACAAGATTAACTGCAAATTACAATTACAACATTGATATTTAACGACCGTGATATCCTACACAATAATCTGACTAGATGTATAGAAAAAAATCTGATGGATTTATATGAGTACTAAATATACGTGTATATACTTTATACAGTGCCTCTATATCCGTATATATGTATTTTGTGATAATCGTATGTATCTCGATTATAATGTGGGTACCTACCAACTTACAGAATATTGATGTAGAAAGAAACTTGAAAATTTCGCGATCGTAATAACCAACTTATTCGCGATTATCGTGTTTCAACATTCTTAGAAAAATCGCGAATAATCCATTTATTCCTATAGCCTAATATTTATTACCCTAAAGATGGATGAGCATATAAAATATATCAACTAGGTAAGTAAATGTTTATTTTTTTCTAAAATGAATTTAGCGTTTTTTTCCATCAGTTTTCATGTTTGTGTACGCTGTGGTTACAACGTACAATTATAATAAAATATAATGTTAAATTTTTGCTTAGATCGGTAGAATGTTTGTATGAAAACAATGTTCGTAAATTTTCGATTTCGTAAAATAGTAGTGTGAATTATGCGAAATTTCCAGTTTTCACTTATATGGGTGAATACTGCGAGTACTATGAGTACTAAGTAGGTACAGGTGATTTCGATTGAAGGTAAATAGATTTCTAATCTTCCTCTGACACTTGTAAC
This sequence comes from Ceraclea dissimilis, assembly GCA_963576895.1. Taxonomy (NCBI): domain Eukaryota; kingdom Metazoa; phylum Arthropoda; class Insecta; order Trichoptera; family Leptoceridae; genus Ceraclea; species Ceraclea dissimilis. The sequence goes on along the minus strand of OY756358.1, from coordinate 19,251,838 downwards.
CTGAATATGTTCAGTAGGTAGGTTCACGCATCGTGTATACATCTGTCATGTCTACAGAATTCAAACTCTGACTGGGCAGGACTGAATCAGGAGTTTGTTCTTCATTTTTAATAAAAACTTGTTTTTTTCAAAAATACTCTATATAATACGCCACCTCCCTTGCAGGGCAGGCAGAGATAACGGATCGCCAGACTTTCCTATCCTTACACACACTTCGCGCTTCCGTCACATTCATGCACATTATTCGTGATTCAGACACATACACATTCTACGATTACTTTTACTCAAAATACCTCCGTCCTTGGGGATCAGAACAACTTGGTCCAGCCATGTGGTTCTTGGACGGCCGCGTTTCCTTACACCTCTTCTTTCACCCAGGTAAAATTTCCTTGTTATTCTTTCATCGTTCATTCTCTCCACATGTCCCAACACGTCGAAAAATACTCTCTTTTTTCCATTCACAAAAGAATACGAATGTCTTTCCGCCAATGATATTTCCACTGAATTTCGACTTTTACCGAACTTGCTGTCATTCAACTGTCGTCTTATGAAGGGCGCATCTTCTCTCGCAAACATTTTCTCATTTCAAGTGAACGCCCTAGTGAACAAATTTAATGGTATCCTATTGCTTGAAGTTTTAAGTTAATTCTATTTTTTGTTCTCTTGAAGAATAAATATATAGAATAGAAGGTAGGTACCTTTTATATTTATAATAGTCCGACTGTAAAATCCGGCTCGAAGGACCATGTTGAAAGGCTGTGAGCCTTCAGGTCCATTAAATCAAAAATCACATGTTACGGGAGAAATGTTTTATTATACTAAATGAAACATTCTGGTACATTTAGTTTTATACATTGACAATCAAGTTAGCAACTTATTAATAATATTCGGGCGGAAATAAAAATAATATTTCCGCCAAGCATAGACAATAGAACAACCTTAATTAATATACTCAATCATAGACAAGAAATATTTTTATGTCTTCTATAATATTTTTTCATTCCTAAATACTCGAAGGTTTTCATTTCGAGTAGATATAAAAGATGTCTACCTTTGGTGGGTTATAAAAAATAACATTAGGTACCTACTTATATGGTTGCGGCTCTGTGTACCTGCTACAACATAATAATATTACGATATCAAAATGTCGTACTTTCCTCTTGAGGCCGACCCTGTCAAAATGCGATATCGGGATACAATAGCTCTGGTTGAGTTAAGGAGTTGAGTCGTGTATAGTGTTGTCCTATTTACACTCTAATAATTAATTGGGTGTGTGAGAGAGACACGAATATTCGCGGCATCTTTTTGCCTTATTAATTTTAAATAAATAAATTTTCCCATGGAACAGGTTGATGTGCATACCGACATTTCAAAAATTTCTAAAAACGGGAGACCTTCTATCTCGACAGCCGTTACTAAATTTGCTTTGGAACAAAATAGGGTAGATGCATAGAACCTTTATCTAGGGAATAACCGTAATAGATTTTTTATATCTTGTATAGATTTCGCAAAAAAAATATTTAAAAACATCTCTGACCTTTTTTCCGAAAGACGGAAACTCGTTTCCCGAAAGTCGCGGAGTAATTTTTATTTCTTGTACTGATATTATGCATTAAAATCTAAGGAATAACCGTAAAAGTTTTTTGATAGACGCAAAATAAACCCCAAAAAATGAAAAAAAACGCTATTTTTACCATTTTATCATGCGATTGTCACGCAATTTTGAACCTTAATGCCGTGGGAAAATACTGTGACGTCATTCCTGGTGCCATGCCCTTAAAAATCTTGTTTTTTCCTCCGAATGAAAAACAAGCGGAATATTCTTAATTAATTACATTCTGGGAATTTCCCTAATCGATTCTATAAAATTTTATTAAAATTCCGATTATATAAATTTTGGATCATGTGTTGCATTTTTGTTTAAATTTAAAAGAAGGCTAATGGACCTTTGATCACGGAGCTCTCAGTCGATTGCGTTTTTCCGAAGGAGAGAATTTTTTAGTAAGCTTTATTATGAAGTACCAAGAATCGAAATTTAATTTAAATTTAAAGATGCCGTAATTTAAGTAAATATCCGCCGTTTTTTAACTTTGATGAAATTTTGATTACCGATATAACTACCTAATTATAATTTTGTTCGAGATTCTTTCGCATTATTTTCTATTTGAACATCTATCGTTTCCGTCAAATTTTATAATTTTTATGAATTTAATAAACTTTCACAAGATATTTGGTATGCTCTCTCACCGAAACTGTCGTCGTTTTAATGTATATAGACTAGATAAAGAATAATTATTTCACAGGTTATTGTTTCTACAAGTTATATTACGAGTATCTACTAGAAGTACCTAGCCGCTGCTTAGCGTTCTAACGTCCTAGAGAAACGCATGTATCGAAGCTTTATCAGACTAGTTTCATGCATTAAATGCATATATGGATAAAAATGTCATTAATAAAAACCTCTGCAGTCTTTATCGTAGGGACGATGTACAACGAAAGAGGGGAAACACATAGACCAGTGAATGACGAAAGACATGGAAACATGGCCGTAGGCATTATTACAACATTATTACTACACTATTTTTTCATTACGTCATGAATTTTCAATAATTATTATGAAAATCCGTTAAATCACAGTTGTTTTATATTTTTTTTTTGCCAGGGACACATAATATAGTTAAAGTGATATGGTTGGTTCATAAAAAATAAACTACCTTATTATGTTTTATGACAAAATAAACGTGCGGCGCTAGACGTTTACGCAAAAATATATCCACTTGCGTAGCCAGGTTCGTTAATTCAACCATTCTTGCAAAAAAAAAAATAGCCGCCTGTTTAGTCGTTTTTATTCCATTAGAAAACATCAAATTTGGGAACGGAGCTCGAACCCCCCCCCCCCCCCCCCCGGAAATGAATTCCTAGCTACGGCTTTGCATGGAAGGTATTGATCACAAAGGTATACTATACATATGCCATCTGTAAGGAATTTAATAATATGTAGGTATATAGTATAGGTACCTACTTAGTATTTATGTAAAAAACCTATTGAAAATCTTATCATAATATATATTTATGTAGGTACCTACTCTTATTTTACATTATTAAGTTTTGTACAATATTATCTATTCAAAATTGACATAAATCCGAATAATACGGAATCCATTTTGAGGGATTCAGGACAAATTTATTAAGGACAAAAGGATCTGAAATATCGGACCCATATATGTGAAGGGTTGTCCGATCCGAGGACAGGATTTAATGGTTCTAAGGTGATACAGAATATTACGGGAATTGATTCAATTTATGATGAAATGGGAAATATATGTATGGAGGTTAGTCCTTATTCCCTAGTTGCAGCGGTAATAATAATTGAAATTTACAATTATTGATACAATCCCCAATACAATGTAGGCATTTCATTGAATTTTAATTCCGTTGCATTAGGTACATACAACATATATATTCTAGTAGGTACTGTTACAAACTATTACGATAATATATAATATTTTTTTTCTTGAGAAATAGCAAAGATTGGCAACACCTGAAACGTATTTTGTATGAAAAAGAAATAGGCCACCTGCTTTTAATTTTTGTTCAAAGTTTGGACAGTATAAAGCACCGATCTGTGTGGTATTTAGCGCTAGAGTTATTGAATCCGCAGTTTAAGGGCTTATATGAACTCGTTCTATTTTTGCTTCAACTTTTTCAAATTTTGTATGAGAATGTTAGTGCTCAGGAAGAATAACGTAAGCGACAAAGTGAATTATACCTTTTTAAAAAAAAACCTGGGAAGAAATTTAAAAATATAAAACAGCCGATTTGTTAAGATTATAATTACCAGTATTTTGGCTAAATTATACTTTTATATCTGAAAAACTGAACGGAAAATCTTCGGATCCCGTAAATTTTAGGGGTACTTTAGAAATATTTTTTTATTCAAGAAATTTCCAAATCCTGTAATTCTAAAACAGCCGATCTGTAGTCTATACTTTCATATATCACCGTTTTCAGTTTCAAGACGATTACTTGAGTATTGGCTGAGTAAGAGTCAGGACGCCGAAGCTCCCTGACATCATATAGGGCCTTAAAAGTGCATGTTAATGATTAAAAACGCCATAGTCTTCATCACATTCATCGCTGCCACTCTTCAATTTCTTTCCTCCAGTGTTCGACAGTCCTCAACCACTCCATTAAGTCATGGTAGCGTCGGTCTCCCTATGTGTGGATCGCTAAACATCACATTTTTTACTACCACCTGATGCGATCCAGATACCCAGCCAAAACGATTCAGTACGCCGGCAAAAATATTTCGCCGGATTACCTGTACTATGTTGTAGAATATCATCCAACTTTCTTGTGAAATCCAAGATTCGGCAATCGAATTCAAACAAACTCAAATATATAAGACAGGGCTGCCATATACCTACGTCTCGGTACACCGGGACATGTCCCGATGTCCCGTCTTGGAGGTCCGTGTACCGGTGTCCCGGTCCGACAGTCATTTGTCCCGGTCGGGGATTTCTTCATGTTAATTGCTCAATAAAACGCTACCTGGAGAGTTATTACGAAAATTAATTATTTTACAATTCTTTCATTAAAAAAATTGCCTGCGGCTTCTTCTTCTTTTACATATTCTATGTTCATATCATCAGTACCCACTTATTTTTTCTTTCGATAAAACTAAACAAGATTTACACCACTCCTTTTTTATATAGACAGGTACCTACATGCTCATGTCTTATGACAAGAATTTCCCCTGCGCCTGCGGCGCCTTTTTTGGGCATATTTGTAAGGAAACAATTTTCATGCCTATTGAACTAAACTACGAATATTGATAGTTTTTTTGGGGGAGAGGTGTCCCTGTCGGCAGTCTGACAATTATGGCAGCCCTATAATCTAAGAGATAATATTATGACTCTCAGTGCCAGTACACAAACTCAGCATATCCTAAATATAGGTACGGCCCTGAATATACAAGAAATAACAATAAGAATTCACAAAAATAATACATCAAAGGGAGAAGATTCGAATCAATAATCTCGTGATGTCACTTCCAGAGGAATATTCCTAGGAAACAATATAACAATCTATAAAAAGGGGAAAGGTAATCAAATTATTCTCTAGTCGCAACAAGTATAACAAAAAGATCTAGTTTAGTGAGCCTCATTTGTCTCTGTATCAGGACGATATTATTATTTGTTACGATTTTTCCACATTTCCTCCCCTTACATTCCAATTTTGATTTTATTTTCCACCGAAAAAATATAAAAGTCGATAAATAATACACAGCAACGATACAAAAAAGGCTGCGCGTTGATATGTATGTCCCTTCATCCTTTTATTTTCTAATACCTGGTATAATAATAACAATACAAAAAATGAAATAAACTGAAGGAAAATATTTTCGATATAAAAAAGTATTGGATACTTTAATATCCAATGTAAGGGGATCGCGAAAATAATATTTCGTCTAACAAAACACAACATACATACATACTCGTCATTTTGTATCTAAAATTAGATAGCTGATATATCTACTTATAGATATTTCACGAACTTAATTGTAAGTAAAAATACGTTTAGTGAACTTATTTGTATCTATAACTAGACAATGTTGTTGATAGGTTAGTCATTTCAAGTAGCAAGCTTTAGTAAATTTAAAGAAAAGGAATTTGTATTATTTAATTACTAAAGTGTTTCACAATACATTATCGTATACAGAAAGCCCGATAACGTAGCTCATAGAAAAAACTACTACCCGGAAACAATGAAATGCTTCTAGTACCTACTTTAATAATAATTAGCTTCTTGCGATACATATACCAAGTTGAACTGAAAAAAATACTATAAATTGAAGATATTTCTATGATCTAGTTACATAACATAAAAAATATCTTTTTTTTTTATTCATAATGAGAAATATTACAATATAGTTTAAGATAAAAAATACAAATACAAATATAACACAAAGTAATCGTATTATCCTCAAACAGCAACTTAATGCTTGTATTCGGTTGATTGTATGTAGATAATATGAACACGCGTAACTTGTATAATATCCATGCGTGTATTTTTATCGACGAACAATCAAAACTTAGAAATGCTGGATTTCACACAACTTTTTAGGTGAGGAATAAGCGGAGATTAGAGCCACCTAGCACAAATTTTGTATGAAAAATAATGATAAGTGGCTCCTATTTCCACTATTCCTCACCTAAGAAGTTGCATAAGAAATCCAGCATAAGATTTACATGACTAACTTATACCAAATAAGTATATATTGATGTATTGATCATTCGGAAGGATACCATAAGTATAGTATAATCAAATAATAATGATGAAGATAGTTAAGTAAAAACTCATCTTAATTCTTTTTCTTCTGTAGTTTTAAGTAGGTAACTAATATGAAATTTATAATCAGGCGTTGTTAGAGAAACGAAAAGTTTTCCGTTTGTAATTACTTACTATTATATAATCCGAGTTTTTTTTATCTTCATTAAAATGGTTTTACGGAAGCGTTGCTCGGTACAAGGAACACTAATTATACTAATATTTCATCTGAATCCAAACAAATGACTGAAAATATTAAAGTTTTTTGATATCTGGTGTCTCTCCTTTATTATAAGGATAAAATTCTGTTAATGAACCCGCTTGTAAGTAGAGATTTCATCATATCCATTATCCCTCAACTATTTTAGGACCTCTTTATGTTGATATTTCACGACTCATTACTTTAATTTGACCCAATAACACAATAGCTCTCATTACTACACACGTCCATATACCTTGGCACTTCTTATTTATTTTCTGTGTAAACGGAGTTGCTGATGTCAAATATAATACGCAAATTATAGATCTAATGCCAAGGGTGTAGTAGATATAGTACCTACCTATTATAATTAATGCAATAAGCAATCGACAGAAACACACACAAGATGGGAAAGGAGGGGGAGCGGATAGGAGATGGATAGATAAGGTCATAATAAAGGAAAGGGGAGAATTGTAGAGGAAAAGCCGAAGAACCACGGAATTGATGTTATGACAAAACATCGACGACAGTAGTTCAGAAGCAACTGATGTTATTGGAAGAAGATGGATGGACTGGAATTGGTGAATGTTACTTAAGTGTAAAGTTATCACATTAAGCCAGCCGACGATCAGTCATAAGCCTGATAGAAGGTCCATCCTTTGCTGTATATCTGTTGCGATATATATGTAACTACTTGTAAATTCAACTACTTACAACGTGTAGAAAAATTCTGATGGTCTCACAAAACATAAATTGTGATTTTCATAAATCTTATTGGGAGAGGTCTACATCCGGCAGTAGAGAGAACAATGCTGAAGAAGAAGACACAAACTATGTGTAGTTCTAATTTGATGTTTTAATTGCTACGTTGGAGTACATTCGTCAACACTAATTGACATTTTAAATATATGTGTAAATTTCGTCCATCGATACCTACGGGTTAAGTATGAAAAAAACTCAACTGTGAATACGAATGTAATTGTTTAGGCCTCTACTGTCTACATAGCTATACCTAAACATAATATGTCATGCTATTTACTTAAGTGTTTATTCCTGTAAATACAAAATGTATGTTTACGCAAAGTGGTCCTCGTTTTGTAACGTCTACGATAAATGGTAAGAGATTTATTACTCCTAAAGGGAAATTCATGTAAAGGCTATCTCTTCACCAAATTACTGAAAAACAGAAAAATAGACTATTTTTTTCCTCGGCTAGATTAAGTAATAAATTTCCACAATAATATACAAGGCATATAGAACTTCTCCAAAAATATTTACTTATTTTACTACAGGAGAAATGGAATAGGTACAATATTATTAGATAGGCGTAGTCAGCCCTTCTCTGTCCAGTTTTGGAGATAAGCCCCTTTTTATAATATTTCACCTCCAGCTCCACTTCCTTACTTCCTTTGAATTTTGGCCCTCGGAACTAGGGCGGGACAACAAAAAAATTAAAAATAGATATAGCATAAAAAACGCGTAAGTAGCGCCGCAGGAGATAGTTTTTTGTAAGACATAGTGAAGAAGGTCGTGATGTGGTTTGTTTATTTGAAATTGTATGTACTTACATGGATTTTCATACTATATTCAGAAAATTTATGATATAATTAGAAAATGTGTGGTAGTGATGTGAAATTTTATGAGGTTTTGTCATTTAGTATGAAAAAATATATACCTACTATTCTAATCTCTAGGTTCATGGATATATGCATTTGTTTCTATTTTCTTTCCAGACTAAAATCCGTTATTAGGTATATACTCGTATGTAAAGGTTGGGAATAAAATTGAATTGAACAGCACACAATGAATCGTAATTATTGTATGTTTTAACGTTTATTGGCAGGATGTGTCACTGATTCTGTGAAATGGTTTCAATGGATTTTGTATATAAAAGCTATTGGATTGGATTTGTATATAAAAGATATTGCTGATTAAAAGTTACGATTTATCCAATAAAGCGTCGATGCCCTGCATCCGTTTCACAATAGTAGGTAATTGTTTCCATGAAATTACAATGATTATATTAATTTAAACTGTTGTCAAAATGTGACGTTTTAATAATTTATAGTCGTATTTACGATATAATATTAAATTGAAATTTAAAAACACTTAATAAATAAATATAAAAAATGTGAAGATAATGCCCCATAAGTGCGGTAGGTATGTGTTGTGATTTCTTTGACAAATTATCTAATGTTGAACGTTTGTAATTTATAAAAATCCTGGTACCTTCTTTGTAGTATTGAAAGGACAAGAAGATAAATACTGTAAAAAACGCATACATAATACTTTTGTTGTGCAAAACATTATTCTGTCATTCTGAATGGGTGGCGAACTTTATTGTTTAAAAAATCTTTAAAAAGCCGGTATAGCAGAAGTAGTATAGATCCCTTCAATATGCGTCCATTCTATGGTAGGCAGAAAGGACAGAACGCCAGATCGCCTTATTGTTATACACACATCTAGCTTCCGTCACATACATGCGATTTTTTATAGAGGTTTTCATACAGTGGTAAGCAGGTTGATGAAAATTTACATAGCTATAGAGAGGTATAGGTACCTACACTTGAAAAATGAGACAGGTTCATAAAAAGGTCATGTTCTATCAATATTTATTATTTTGATATAAAAATTGTTGTGGGTATTTCAACATTAATCACTCGATATTTGGGATTAAATTACAGTCTTATTTCCTCTGATTTACCATTTGTATGAAAAATTCATGTCGTAGAGAGGATATCGGATATATTTTCGCTCACCTCATACTACTACTCCACCAATGTTAAGTTTTGGCAACCGGACGGACGAAGGTTGTCATCAAAATTAATAATTTATTACCGTTCAATACCTAATATAAAAATACACATTCGTATTATACGAAACGAAATCAAACTCATTTGCCGATATTTCATACGGGGAAGTAAAATCAAGTGATTATAATTATAACGAAGCTCTTTTGATTTCAAACACGTATTTAAACTCCGATTTCAAAACCTGATGAGAATTTAATATTTAGCCGACATACTATTATTAATACTACGAGTATTTTACAATAGCCAACTGTCTGTTTCACTTCTTTAGGAAATATCACCGAAAATTCTCGTAACATTACTCGTTTTTGATAAAGGTTAAATTTTAGATTTCTGTAAAATAAATAGATACATATTGATTTAATAGATATTATCATGTCTGCCAAATTTAATAGGAATATCAAAGTTTCATAACTACTTTAATATATAATAGATATATTATATTCTATACAATTAAATATATTTATTTATTCAAATTCTTGGTAATAAATAAATGTAGTAACTTGATAGACAAACGTACAAATCTATACAAGTACATATTTTTTGCAGATATTTTTGAATGGTTCTGGTTGAATATGGACCAAAGTTTTTCCATAAAAATACAGCAAAAGTATGACGATATTATAAAAAATGTTTCGGTAGAGAAAATTTTGATGTAGGGCCAGACTAATAATATCTAACGTTTTATCTTTCCGTTTGCCCCAAATTTTCAACATACATTTCGCCAAACATTCTAAGGAGCGGTTCTAAAGAAAAGCATTGATGTAGAAATGACATACGACAAAGATAGTAGGTGGGTACCTATAAGGGTGAACTATGTGGAAAGTAAAGAAAGTTTCTGTGTTACGTCCTACCCGGAAGTCAAACCTGTATAGGACGGTTTGTTGAGAATCTTGAAAGGATCTTTGAATATTAGGTATAGGTACACTCTGTACCTCTAAACTCCTTACCCTTCAGAGGACATAACAATATGCCAATTAGTTTTGTCTTTGAAGATCTCCTTATCAAATTCCATACCCCGAGGTATGGATGCCTACTTAATTAACTATAAGATCTCCTTACTGTATAACTAGCAACCCTTTTGGTATAATAATAAGGAAGAACTTTATATAATGAAATAGATATGCGTATTGCGTAGAACCTACCTAGTTGGTAGAAGCAATGTGAGTTTATTTCGTAGCTCTACTAAATTATGCTGTAATATTTATTTTATTAAATAAATTTATTTTTATTTTAGAAAGTACAACAGTTTTTTACGTAAACGTATTACGTAAACATATAAAATCGATCACTCATATTACCTACAATTGGTGACGGTTATGCTATATATGGAATTATGTTATGTAAAGCAAACATACCTATTACTTACGTATTTACAATACATATGTATTATCATATTAGATGCTAATAGTCTTACTTGTAAGTATTTATATTTTTATATAGGATTTTTTTAGTAATGTTGTATAGGGTCCAGGGTGATGAAATTGTTCCCTCAGAATTGTGTTAACAATATTTCAAAATGTAATATTCAGAAATGCGGCAAATGTCGTGTATTAAATTGGTTGTCGAACTTCAACCAATCATACTAATCTCCAGTGGATATTGTGCTGAACGTAACTATGTCACAAAAGTTCATCTACGTGGAGCATTTAGTTACAAAACTTCTCCAGACAGGCAGATTTCTATTGAGCCAACTCCATCGCTGCACGTTTGCGTGCAATCCCAGCCTCTGTAGAGTGTCAGTAGTCTCTGGAATAATTGCAGACCTTCACTCTTGTCTTCGCTCACTACCGCCTCCAGAGTTCACGAGCATAAAAGGGACAATGTGTTCTGTTCACAAGTCAGTTCAGCCACATCCATATTAATTATATCTCATTTCGGTAGGATATAACATGGAGAAACAGATATCTCTAAGAAAATTTGTATACTTTTTACTAACGTGTAATATCGTTAACTTCACTCTGGTTAATTCTAGAGAAATTTGTTTTATCAAACATGAATAATGCAGGTATGGTATGCTTACCATTGAGGAGGCGCATCAGCAAATATATGGGCGTAAAATAGCAGAGGTACGTAGGTATGTATTACACACGAATGCTGCGGAGCTGAATAATGTTTCCCTTTCTCAAAGGAAACTCTTCACTTCAATTCAGGAAGATGCACTTCGTTTTAACTTCTCAACGTTGTGTTTACAAAGTGTTCACATAGGTTCATACTCACAACATGTAGGTACTCGTACATATAACTACGATTACATCCATCTCTCTATACAGACTGAATAGAATGTATTCTATGTTAGTTCTTCTCTGTATATATTATGTTTATAATAATAATAAGTCTTTGAAATAATTTGTCCTTTATTATTATTTGAAAACCCTTTAACGACAAACTATAAAGACAAAGATGAGGAGAAAACAAAACGAACCGGAATATATTAGTACATTACTAATAATGTAAACTATGATGAAATGTATTTGCCTTACGTAAATTTCGTTACACGTGTAGAGAAATATATGAAATCATCTGGAAACGCCTGAAGAGTCCATCGGTATAACTGTACTGGCACTGGTCTAGTAACTAACCACCTACGCCTAACCTCAATATGCTCACACCTTTTTTTACCTGGGATGGTAAAAGGAAATTTCCAATGCACACAACTCGATGTCATGAGTTTATTTTCTACTATTATTGTTTTGGCTCCATGATTTATGTATTTCTAAATTTATCTATCTGTCACTCAGAACGATAATATACTTACTTACATACTACATATTACGTATCCCACTACCGAGACAAAAATGTACAAAAAGGCTACCCCAGCAAAAAACATTTATAAAACCGTGCATATAAAAGTATTCTGCAAAATAATGCTTTAGAAAACACTTGAAAATAATTGGTAGAACTACACTTACGAGTTACATGTTGATATAAAAAAAACTTGCTGCGCTCATTATTTCCTATTGAACTTGTAGTGTAACAAATAGTACTCGTATAATGATTTTCCTTGTAAAATCTTTTCCTATTTCTACAGTCAACAACTCTACCACTGCAATTAATTGAAGCATTATTTGTAACACTAATTCCCCTAATTGATAAATGTTGTATCTCCATAATGGTTCGATGAAAATCCCGTCATTCTCGACGATACTAATATATTGTATTAGTATAGGTACTATACAATAATAGTCAAGTACCGCACTGCACATTTCGTATTACTTCTGTTATACTTATTGTATCATTATACTCATAGTATCTATATCTATAATCTGTACCTTACTTTTATGCAATTTGTGGTTCATGAGAACGATTCAACGTATTCTATCTGAAAGAATTAACTCCATTATTAGGAATACTTATTCACCATACTGATCGTTATATTGGAGCAAAGAGTTGGGTACATAGATACTCTACATGCTAGAATATGTACAGATGTCAATAAAATAAGAATTGTAAGTAGGTACTAACTACTTTAAGATTTTGATTTTCGAAGTTGTAGAGCGTAACATTGTGAAAGGACATTTTAACTCAATTTACTATTTAAATAAATTTAATATGTAAGTTTAATATGTAAACCTGACGATTCCAAGTGCCTTAAATGGAGCCTACGGACGATCAGAGAACAATAAACAAAATAAAATAAAACGTTAGTGGAAGTAAAACAGTGTTTTATTTAATTTATTTAAATAGTGAATAGAGATACTACTTTCTTTTTAGTTTCAGCGTTGAACCAAAACATCGCCCATTATCCAAAGAATGGGATAAAGTGAATATTTGATAATGTTACGTACGTGATATAGGGTCATGATATTTTGTAATACTTAAGTACTTTATTTAATACGATTTTACACTCTTAAATTCGCCGTTTTTTCGTAATGGTAACTTACTCCGCTAACTACTCGGTACTCCACAACCCATTAACTCTGGGTACATAATTTATTATCAACAGCAGTAGTTAAGTTTATTGAATAATCCATTTAATGGCTCGGACTATTAACTTATTTGAGATTTCAAGTATGTTACACGATTTGTGGAACACTTTGTATATTGCAACAGCTTGGAGATGCATTTTTCTTCCGGTTTATATTTTTTCAGTCTAGTGGGTTTAAGATTACACAATATATAAATAAGTATGACGTGTGTGCATATATGAATGCCTATATGACGATAATATATCTACGTGAATACACTATTATACCCAAGACAGCTAACGGCAGTGAACAATTTTTATTAAAAAATCTTAGGAATTTTTATGGTTTTATTTTCACGATGCTTGTAAAGTACTATTCTCTCCTTATAGCTTAGAGATGTTCAATTTCTATTATGTGCTGCGTATTATATTTATAGGGATGTGTCAATTTAAGTTAATAATGTATTATCCCCGTGGAATCCCCGGATTAAATATGTTCCCATACATTTTGGATAATTATTTATTGAAGTGTCTTGCAAGGTAAAAGAGTTAGGTGTTCTTAAAATTTCCATTAGACTATTCTCAAAGAAAATGTTGTGTATTTTTAAATACACACAGTTTTTACGGATCTCTGTTTATTTCTTAAGGAATACGGCCTGATGAATAGATTGCTAGCATTTACTGGTTACTATATTATTGGAATATACCGTTATAGTAGTAGTGCGTTGAATTTTATTACTTCCTATAATAATTTCCATCTGTGACTTTACTTTGGTACGAGATTATATCAGACGCTTTTATAGGAATAGATAATAAAATCAGCTTTTTTAGGAATAAATGGATAGGTTGACAGAATTTGTTAAGCGACAAACCCCTAAGGTAGACTGATTAGGAAATGTTAATCTTATTTTTAAGAAGCGTCTATTGAATGAGAAAAAACGTACAAAGCTCAAGGGTTGAAAATAAAGAAGTCAGATTGACAAGAGAATTGAGAAAAAGGGATTTAAGGAGAAATAATGAATACTATATATAAAAAGGATTCCATTTGTTTCTGGCGTCTTTTTTATAGGGAACTTAAAAAAAATATTGGGGAATCAATAAAGTTAGATAAAATTAATGATTTTTATACAAATCCAATGTACCCGTCTACAAAATTGGTGCTAATTGTGTATGTACGTAGGAAATCAGGGGAGACAAGATTGCCTGGAAGACGACCTTAAACATAGAAAGACAGCTGGGAGTCCACATCACAAGAGACGGCAAACTTTGCTTGAACGGGCTCTAGTGATAGGCCAAATATAAGAAGAAGCGATCTGCACATTTACAACAGAGATAAGTAATAGCTTAAAGCAAATACAGTGTACTCGTATGAATTCGAATATTGATATCAATGTTTTACTCTTGTCAATGTGAATATACGATTGTGCATTTGAGAATTATGTTAATGCTGTTATATAAAGTGTTATATTATGCTTTGAGAAAGCACTTTGGATATATTATTTACGTCTAGCGTTTTGAAACGTCAGGATGAAGTTTTCCCTCGGCACTGTGAACAAATGGAAAACATTTTAGTACTGAGTGACGTTTACAAAAATATACACAATGCCTTCAGGTCTGTAAGAGTTCCCGGAGCTCTTTGCATTTGACTTTTTTTCAGGAAGATCCGAGAAGATTTATTACAGGAAGGTCCGAGATTGTGCTATTAGTTCCATGTAAGGTTAAAACAACAAACGGAAAACAAAATCCGCATGGCTGCTTCGTGATTTACAGGCTGACAAAAGATGGAATACGGCAGAATGTTTTAAAGTACACTTTGTTGTACACAGATTGTGAAACGAAGATAACATTCTAGTATCTATAATACCTCTACACTCTACAGCTCTACATGTAGAAAACGTAAAACTTCTCATTCTAAGAGCAGAACACAAAATACGGTAGGTATTACGTACAATGCTCATGTTATGAGTCGATGATATGTAATTCTAAGGTTTCTTATTATATGATACCAGCTGTAACCCGTAAATTTCGAGAGTTAGGAAGTTAAAAATATCCTTTTCATTCTTCACCGATGCGGTTGCGTCATTGTTATTTCTATAGTCTAAGGTCCAGCCGCTGTAGCCAGTCTGTAACATCCTCTTCAATTCCGTGCAGGCTGGTTGGATAGGTTAGTTTTGTATAAAATCATTGGTTGGTTATTTATAATAAATTTTGATATGATGGTCTAAATGCCAAATCTCAAGTTATCAAACCGCGTCCAGTTTTTGAGATCCCTCTTTAAAAAGTTTTGATTTAAGAATCTGCAATATCTGCAATCAACCAACCGGTAGACAATTTGTTAATGGAGAAAGATATTCGAGTATAAACTCATTCAGCAAAAATATTGTTTTACGGCATTCGACCTCAAAATATTGATACTTGTGCGGTGAATGAGCTTATAAAAGCATAAAACCACGCAAAACAATTTCACAAATAGCAGTAGCCTCTACGCTGGTGACCGGAAATGTTGAGGAGGGGGATTGGGGGATTAGGGGACATCACGACGACCTAGTATCCTCTTTCCACGTAGCTTGTGTTTTATGTTGTCTATAAATTAGTTTTATTGTAAAACTTGCGTCGACAATATCATGAACTTATGTTTGTGTATTGTTCCAGAAAATTACGGCGCGTTATTTGTTGTCTAAATACAGCAACAATTGCACTAAACTTTTTGTTATTTTGAAATGTTGGATTATATTGTACAATGTACATAAGTAGTAGCTTTCAGCGTAATAACATCCTCTTGATAATGTCAAGTTGAGTAGTTGATGAGAGCGTTCGAGTTTTACGGAAACTAATTTTGTGAAAATTAAACAATGTGCGTTTTTCCTCATATTATTTAGTACATAACATATGTATAATATACATAGATTCATGCATCACAATTAACAATACAAAAACCAAATAGTAGTTACTATTTCCATGAATTGTCTTTTATTGTTTATTGTTTTGATTAAATCTTAGGCCCTGGTTCGGGCACGTGTACGCTTTAAGTTTACATGTATTGATTTACAAGAACAATTAAAACTATCCAGTTGATAAAGTCAGTGATGCAAGCAGATATCAAATCAAACAATACAAAATAACAGTATGGACAACACAATAATAACATATAATTTACCATCATGTATTTATTTAAATTTTTTAAATATTTTTTGATAAGGCATTTCATATAATTTTCAGTATTGAGGTCCGCCACCCATTCTGCTAAGCTGTTGTGTTATAAAATTATTTAAAATAAAAAATAAAAATTACACAGAGAATGTTGTGCGTGTTTTATATTCACACATTATTCACCGGTACTCTTGGGATATGTGTGATGATATGGTAGTTAGGTATAGTTGTACTAAATTTTTATTTGTTTACTTTTCAATCGAAAATGATTTAATTGACCTGTATACTGTTATGTAATTGAATTATGTCGTGTTCAAGTCAAGCCACATATCACAGTCAAGTCACAAGTTCAAATATCAGGTCACATTTGGATGAAATATTGCGCATTAGATCGTGTACAAAATCAGATCTTTGATCTTTGCTAGTTCTCTTTTTTCGTTTCGTTTCGTTTACATTGACTAGTTTTGTTTCGTTTACATTGACGACCGCTTATTGGAATAAAGCTTCTTTGTCTGAAAATTTTGGATGGTCTCTGAAGTTGGTAGAAATAAATAGTTGAAGATGAAGTTCTTAACGTCATAAATCACTTGACAGCGGGTCCATTGTCATAAAAAAGAAGAAGAACTCTTAGCAAGGAGTTTTAGTAGCAATATTGTTTTGTATAGGTAATATGAACTAGCTCGTAACATCAGCATTGATAGTTCACGTAAAATAGAAAAAAGTCGTATTTTATGATTTGACGCAAAAATACTTGAAAGATTTTATGTTTTCTTTATCAGAAATAACGAATTTTTGAATATTTGCAATTCTCAGTATTTTATTTGGAATATCCACGTAGAAAATTGCTAGCGAAATTAAGATTTCTATTTATATTTTGACATAATTGGAAAACATACCTACTGCAATTTTTTTTTCTAAGATTGTTATTTATCTTTGATTGTTAGCTGAAAAAACAAGACGGGATGACTGAGAGAAATACACTCTATATTTCGTCTCCCTTACCCCTCACTTGAAGGTTGTGATAAACCCCTTAGCGATCAGTTTGTGTTGGAACGCCGGGACGCTTGCGTCGTTGACGGTCCGCCACGTGAATAATATTTCACAAAGTGACGATTTTTTCTCTATAATATTAAATTATTATATTCAGTGTTAATAAAACCATATTTCATCGAAAACACGCGGTGAAAAATGTAAAAGACGTTTTAAAAAAATTATCTTACGTTTATATTGCCGGGCTATTTTAAATAAGTAAATGAAAAATGCAAATGTGACATAAATCACGTGAACAACATTTAAATATTTAATAAAAACTGACATCTATCATTAATAATATCTTCCTAAAATTTAATAAATGTTTTACAACTAGAAAAACTTTGAAAAGTATCTGGTATATCTACATATATAATTAAATAGTGTACATATACAAAATATTAGTAATAATCCTCGAATTAAGTTGCGTGGGAGATAGGAAGAAAGTTATAATTATTAATGTTGCTTTTGTGAATATTATACAAACTTAAGATTAGTTAGTTCTCCATACCTAATACTCTTATGATGTTATGGAATCTGATATGCAGAATATGGATAGTTACATTTCGTCTGATATTTGGTGAGGTAAGCGTTCATTATTTTTAAATCTATGTAAGTCTGTATTAAAATGCTTAAAATTGTAAATTTGTTAAATCTCTCCATTGATATTGAACTTTTCAGTGAAATTTACCTATTAGAAACATACAGAGCTTAGAAAGTTTCGCTTCTACTAGCGATTTTCCCCATAAATAGTATAATATACTAATATTCTTATTTAGTTTTAGTCTTCAGTTATTTAAAGCTCTAGTTTCATTAACACATTGAAAAAGCTAAACGATCAAGAAGTTGTTTCTAGACGTCGAAAATTTTGTTGTTTGTGAACAACAGCGTTGCTTTTGGCGCATTATTCGGTTTTTAGATTTACACATTTCAATAGAGTACCTACATACGTGAGTGGCACAGTTAGTTGGGAAACGGATTTCCAAGCGGGTGGGCTGTATTCAAATCTCGGTGCTGACGATGAATGCACAGTTCACGACACAGTCATTCAGCTTATTTGTGCAAGGAAAGCAATGAGGTTGTCATGTGTCCGGAATCTTTAAAATAATACGAGTGGAATAATTAACAGGTCTTCTTTTCTTTAATCTGTGAGAACTGAATGGCAGACTTCCATTTCCTTACACACACTTCATGATTCAGTCACATCATCATACCACTCTAGTGATAATATACCTACTCTTTTTCTGTAGATAGTTTATTATCCAAAATAAAGATTATGTATGATCCTTGTCATTTCACAATATACCTAACTGTATTATATAACTACGTTAGGAGTGTATTGGACATTTATATAATTTTAGATTACATGGGTTCATGTTCACTCAAGTGAAAAGGTAAACCTTGAAAGGAATTATTGAATAAAAAGGTTCGCATTCTTACGACTTTTTAAGGCTACTTCTATTATTTGTGTCAGAAGGTTTTCGAGAGATTTAAATAAAGACGTGCGTAGATTTGCATTAGGTCCAATGATATTATTCAATAAAACAATAAAACGAAGAAAATACAGAATAATGTACCAGAAGTAAATTAATGATTGTATGAATTATAATAATTACATTTGACTAATGAAGCAACGAAATGCGTAAAAAAAAACTATTTCATATACATACCTACTTAAATTAATTTTGCTTTTCCTGTACGGTTTTTAGGAGTTATCCATATCCCTTTACATAATTATCAATTATAAGCATTCTTCAGTCATGTCTGTCTATCCTTTGACGCTTCGCCACTTGCGAGGTCAGTAGATAGAGAAAGAGGGTAAAATTCTACACTTAACTGCCCAATTTCTACTCATCTGTCAAATCGCATTCATGAAATAATGCACCTTTTTTACAATATTACAATTTTTTTAATTATCTCGGTTTATCTTTGAAAAAACAAACAAAATCTACTACATAACTCAAACATCTGGGCACATGATTGGCGCTTTAATCGCTGGTCTCGTAAGCGGAAGGTGCCGAGTTTGAATCCCGGCGATGACAACGTATTTTGGACGATACAAGATTGTGTAGTATGCTGGAAAGTATTGGGGTATATCTCCAGCCCAGATCCTTTGAAACAATGTCGGCAAACTTGATCCAACGCCTGAGGATATTTCGTGTTTTAAATTTATTTTGTTAACTACGTGGTAGGTGTACTCCGGGAATGTTGGGTTTTTATGAACCAGGTCCGACTCTTGGTTTTATTGCAAATGGACAAACATGTTTTCAACTAGTCATGTACCATATATCATGGCCGATGAAGGCAAAATAGCAACTAATATTTATCTGGATATTTTTTTTGCTCCTGACGATATGCAATCTCAGTAGCGCGAGATTTAATCAATCATGCATGGACAGTGGATTAATATAAATTGAGCCATATCAAAGAGGAGTTAATTGACAACACGGCCACTCGAGGATTTCGTGAATATAATGTCGGTCATTCAGACATCCGACAAGTAACTTTACTATGAGTGAGATGAGTCACTGTACAGAATTAGCGGTTGAAATTCAATTCTCTAGGACCATTTCCGTGTAATGAATTATGTCATATTATGAATTGGTATCTCAAATGTGCAAGGTAAAAATACGAATCAAAATTAAATTTACCCAGCTAATTAGTAATTTTAAAAAAATCTTTATTTTCAAAGCAACAAGAGTTACAAAACAATACAATGGTAGTGTTCTAAAAGGCGCACTTATTGCTTATATCTTCTCTAGTTTCAATCCTGCGGATTGGTTTGCAGAAAATTCCTACATCTTGTTCTCCACTCTTCTCTGTCTCCCGCAGCTCTCTTCAGCTCGACATAATATGTGGCGCAGTTCATGTCCTCGTACACCTGGTCCAGGTGCTGCCTACTTATAGACAATATACTGAGATGAAAATATATAACGAGAAGACTTGATTCTAAATGAAGGTTTTTCTGAGCTTCAAATTTCATTATGAGTAGGTAATAAGAAATGAAAATATGCAAATATTTGATTTAGGACGGGTGTTATTACAATCTCATATTGTATTAAATCTTATTAAATTCCTCTCAATCTTCAGTAATAATTTTGTCGGCAACGGTATTATATTCAAGCATTTTTTAATTTACGTTATTCTTAACGAAGTATGTACTGCTTGTTTTGTTATTATAATGGGAATAATATACAATTCCCTTCCTGGAAATTGAGCTAAACATTCAATGTAAGCAGACCTATGTTAATAATTACACTTTTAATTGCTTGTCCTAAAATTTTCCCTCAATTTACATGTATTCCAAGAAACTGAAAATAATTCTTGTTACTGACACATGATTTGTTGTGTTGCTTGTGATAAAAATTGATCATACCAATGTGTAAATTAAAAAATATATTATTATTTTATAGGAAACACCATCATTACGGAATAATTCAGAAAATATTCGTTAAAGAAGGTGATTTTTTTAAATGATTTTTTTCTCAAAAAGTAGTAATACCAATTCAGGAAGGTTTTTTCATATTTTATACATCAGCAGTTTCTCCATTAAGGAACATATGATTTTCAATCCTTTCTTACTTGTTTTGAGGCTTTCTTGCCCATCTTCTCTTACTACGTTAGGGATAATATTAGTATAAGATCTATCATTTATAAAGCCCAACTAAACCTTTTTTATGATTTCATGGCCTCCAGCTCTTGGTATAAGATTCTCGGTGCCTACCTACTCTATATTCGAGATTGCTAGACCTTGGGAGGTAGAACGTACTTATAGATATCTCACTCTGTGGCTTGGATCAGTGACCTTAACAGATAAGGTTGAATGCCTACTGCTAATGCTACCCTCCACAACCAAATATATGGGTAATATTTACTGATTGCTTATGTTTCCTATCTTGCAAGTTGCAACGTGACTCGATCGTTGCCATTCCAGTTTAGCTTAGGAATGCGGCGATAATTTATTGAATGGGAAAACAAACAGTTATAGGAACATTTCGAAATATTAATTTGCCATTTCGTCTTGTTGTTTAGATTGGTAATTTGTGGCAGGCGTTGGCTATGAATATTCATTTCCTTCTTAACTAAAATTCTCCAAACTTTCCCTTCGTTCTCTTGTGGTAATCTATCACAAATAGTGTATCTGAAAATTTTCAAATGTACAAAATTTCAAAGGAAAATTTTAATGTTCTTGTTTACGTGTTTTCAGTGTACGGTGTGCCAAAAATTATGTTCTCAATTTGGGAGTTTGGCAGAGAAATAAAAACCGAATAATACTCGTAAACCACTTAGGTACCTATCTATGTACTCGTTTATTATAATTAAAAAGTTTGTGAAAAATGGAGAGTGCTTGTAATAACGCGGCATTAAATTAAATATTCAAAGTAAATGTTACATTGTTTGATACCTAATTGTTTTCTATTTAATAAAAAAGATTTTATGATCTCGTAGAAATACGAATGGTATATTATTATAACTTATAGAACACTCAAAACTGGGGAATATCTCGATCCAGTCGTATTGCTTCTTAGTTGTATGGAGAGACGGGTGCTACACTTTAGGAAGTAAAATTTCGGGGAATGCATACTTTTAAAAATACTAGCGTACTATGCATGCCGGGCAGAATAACTCATTATGAAAACTCTATTTGTTACAATATTTATACAGTCATTGATGAAACTCTAGCTGTAAGAAATAATGGTGTCTAAGAAAACGTCTGTGCTTGTATTGTATTAGGTATGAAAGTCGTCGGATATTTTTTGTAACGTGTGACACAATTGGAATGATATGGATATCGTGTTACTTTTAGACAGAAATTCGGCTGACAGAATAACGTATGTGTAGGTATTATTAGGAACTCACTACCTATTTACAAAGTACTTAGATAAAACCTTTTTACCATAAATCTACATTGGCGCCACGTACATTATTACTGCGGGGTAATACAGTTTTACCTTAAATTTCTCCTGCGGTGGAATATAATTAATTAACGTCTTTGTAGATTTCAGATTTGAATTTAGAATTGCTTCTGAATTGCTTTATAAGTTTAATTTAATACACGTGTAGGTATGTTTTATATGGTTGGGTCGTAAAAAGTGGTATATTTAGTTAGTTATAAAATTAATGCGGTTTTTATGCTCACAAACGTGACAGTTCCCATTTGTCATCAAGTAGGTAGTGAGTACTTAATTCCCATGAAGTGTAAAAGCATTTGAACATTTACACAGTGAAGTGTATGTTGACTGAATTATCACATTCTTGGTAAGTGAATTATTCAATGTAGGTTTTAAGTTATGTTGTTCTGGAGGTAAACAGATATTTCTGATTACATTAAGAGATAGGATAAGAAATGATGCGATCAGAGAGTTGCGTGAATATAAAACGAACGTCATGGCTAGAATGAAAGCGAGCAAGTTGAGATATTTGAGACATGTAGAGAGGATGGATGATGAAAGGATAACAAGGAAAATGTACCTACTTATGAGAAAGAAGAGGTGAAAGGAAGAACAGCCGTCCAAGAATTACGCGGCTTAACCATGTCGAATGTGTCGAATGTGTTTTGGGTAAAAGGAATCGTAAAGTGTGATTGACGAACTGCATGAATGTGACGTAAGCCAGAAGTGTGTGTAAGTATAGGAGAGTATGGGTATTGACCTCTCTGATGATTACTCCGCAAGGAATGCGACGTTAGGGGATAGAATAGAATAAAATGAAGGTTATGTTATCAATTTGGTTTTTTGTGTTCACTGTCTACCTTGAAGAGATGCAAAATCAAGACCATATCTACTACTATTCTAATTCATTAGAAAAGCTTCATCAGTTCAGTATTTTTAATCATGTGCCTCTTTTTTTAATCCGAATTTCCTCCATTAAGTTCCCATTAAGCTTCCTTATTAAAACGATTGGATTATCTAGTACATATACTTTCAAATTACGTATATATTTTTTTTAAATTAAACTTTTCGAATACGAAACTTACGTTCATATTTACAACGAAAAACCAACTTGATGGTTGTAAAAATGAGACAAGTTTTATAACCGCTCCTTGCGACCGCCAGAGGGCATTGTCATCAAAAATTTCAGATTAAATTATCCAACGCGTCAACTGCGGAGACGAACGACATTCCTTTATAGTTTTCCTTTACTGAGTTTATTAAAATCTTGAAATAAATCTTACTTATATTTGGATTAGGATTATGGATATCCAACAACACCCATCTACCAAATCGAAACTATTAGATTCCTTTGTTGGAGTAATTGTTTGAATGAATACTTAATACCTTAGGATTATTATCTTCATAGATGAATACATTTTATTAGACGCCATACTTGTATTATGTTTTAGAAGTACTCAATATTGTTTATTGGATCCATGCTGTATTAATTGTAATTATGTTTTAGAAGTACTCAATATTGATCCGAAATTCAGACAGCTATCGATACAGTGCTACACTTACGAGTACATACATACGTTTGGAGGAATTTTTGACAGTTTGATTGCTGGCTAAAGGCTTTTTCCCAAATAATTGTGGGACCTGACGAGACACGAAAAGAAGAAGAAAAAGACATTAAATATTTGGACTCGCTATAGATAAATACATAATTCACCAGCGATCAGATCAGCTTTGCAATTGTTGAACAATATGGTGTTCCAATGTTTTATTCAATGATAAGGGAATTTATACTACGCACTCGGATAAGTATTCGTGAACGTGTAGAAGGAACGGTAGTGTACCTACATATACTATATATGAGTTCGTTAAATGACTACAAGACTGGTGTTGTAACTAGAATAAAAGTGAATAAACTAAGATGGTTTGGGCATGTTGAGAGAATGAAGGATGACAAAAAATATATGTCTGAGTGAAAGAAGAGGCGTGAGGAAGCGCGGCCGCTCGAGACTGGCCTGGTCCGATCGTGTCGACCAGATCCTCAAGGGTGGGCGCGTTTTGAGTAAAAGGAATCGGAGACCTTGTATGACAAATTGTATGAATGTGACGGAAGCTAGGGGTGTGTGTAAGGATAGGGCTGTCTGGCTCTCTGTCCTCTCTGCCTACCCTGCAAGGGACGTGGCGTGAGGGTATAGATAGAGAGGTATACAATTCGTTAAATAAGTTTATCATATTTCAGACATCTCCCAAACACCTATATAGTAGTATATATCTATTTATCACATCTTGATCCTGGCTGACTAGGCAGAAATACATGCCTCTCAGAAATGTATAGAAAGCATGGATAAGTAGCATTCGCTGAAACGAAATGTAAATAAGATTTATATACTCAAAAAAAAAACAATGTATATTAACACTGGTTACTGTCACCGACTGGTGAATTTATTTTAGAAACAATGAAATTTTTACTTTTTATTTTAACGTACTATTTTTTTGGCAAAAACATGAACATAAACTCTATTTGAATCACAATGAATACTTACCTAAAGAAAAAATATACATACTTAGATATTTTTTGCAGGATTATGGACTGGTGAACCTTCGAATAATGAGTGATAATTATTTTTACAGAGTTCGGCTAACATAATATAATTAAGATTTATTTAATTTAACAAACGTCGTGTCGACAAAATTTATTCCGTATTGGAGAGTGTAAGTAAAATGTTATTAGTTGGTAAATAGATTTTAACAAACTTTGGTACGGAGTTTAGGTATTATCAAGTATGGGAATATACTCTATTATACGTTGTTCCCGACCGCTGAAAAGCCGATCAAATAGTTTTCATAATAGTATACGCTCGCTGGGAGAGTAAACGGCAGTAATAGTATAACGGCGTGTTACTATGCACGTACAAGTATAACGAGTAGGGATGAGTCGATCTGTTCACGAACGATTCGTTCAAAATAAATAATGTTATCGGATGAATCATTTGAAAATGAGTCGATTAAATAATCACAACACAAGCCACCATAAAATGTGTAGGAATGAGAAATGTATTTTATTTGGAGTTGTGTACTCGTATATAAGCCCAGATCATATTAAAAAAAACCTGCCGAATGAATAAGTTGGGATTAAATCCATATAATGTGGACCATCGAATAGAAAAGTAGGTACATCTTCCAATATGATGTTTAGTTTGCTCTACATATATTTTAGTAAAATTCTCTTTGTTGTAGTTAGTGTTTTCACATTAAAAAAAACCGATGCAGTTGCAACTGTACAATTGTTAATAGTAGTGCAATCCTTTTCATAATATATTAGTATAAAGTGAAGAAGGGGATGGACTCAACGATTCAGTGTATAGTTCGTAAGACCAGGTTCAAAACTCTACAAATTAAGGAATGTCTCTTTTAGGAATCGATTCACTGGTGATTGAATCCAATGAATTGAGTTTTGAAAATGAATCAACAGTTACCAATTCTAATATCGAGTGTGGTTCAAGTTTTGTATAAAAATCACTACCAAGCATTAAAAAGTTTTAACAAGAGAGGAAAGTACATGACGGCGGATTAACGGAAAATTTTAATAGGTTACGTAAATTGTTACGTAGGGATTATAAAGAATAATGTTGATGTAGCTTTTAAGGCTTCCGTTTTAAATTAAACTCAAATTATAATGGTTTGTTTATTTATTCTAATCTTGCTAAGCTTCATGAATCCACTTAGGTTCATCAAATATTCATCGAAGAACGGTATGTTAAAAATTAAGATAAATTGAAATAGGTTTAAACTATAACTTTATCACTATAGTAATATTAAATCTAGGGAATAAATGATAATGCTTTAGCTGGAAGAGAACGCTAATCTTCGAAATCGTTGTTAAATTTATGAATATGTAACATTTAGTTGAAATGGAATTGGGATCATAAGAACTACGGATGATAGACGGATCAAGCGAACCCTAGAATGGCGATCGAGAACCGCCACGAGAATTCAGGTAGACCACAGGCGAGATGGTCTGATGACATTAAGAAGGTAGTAGGGCAAGACTGGCACAGACCCAGAGCCGGATTTGTCAAAAGGCCGAATAGGCCGGGGACTATGGGCGGCAGCCCTCGCATTAAAAAAAAATCCTCGACGGGGAGTGGGCGGCCAAAATGTCAGGTCCGGCTCTGCACAGACCAGTGACGGATAGGAAAATGTGGAAGTCGAAAACGGAGGCCTGTGTTAAAAACTGGACGAGTGAAGGCTGATGAGGATGAACATTAAGCTACCTCAACAGTTTATATACAGTGAAAGATGAACTTTCATCGTGCTTATGACTTATCGACATCTGGGTTAATGTGATCATTTTACACTTATGACATTCACAGATTCCAGTTCATCTTTCAACCTTAGTAGAGACGGTGGTTTAAATTGACGAAACAATCATCTTTTCGATTGCCAGAATTATTTTATTTTTCACTTAAAGTTAGTGGAAGGTTTCCGTCACGCAGGTATTTTTAAATTAGTTCTTCACGTCACAAGTGTCCATAATATAAATCGTCAGTCGTTAAGTTGACAGCGACGATAAGGTTAATATATTTTATTAGTAATAAAAATAAACTTCTGGGATGACATTTATTATTCTCCTCATATAAGTTAGTTTCTTATTCCCTTAAATAATGTATTAAATAAAAATAAATTGCCATCGGCGATATATAGTGTTCGTGAAAAGTCGAGAATATTTCGGACAATATATGAGACAGTTTGATTGCAAACGAAAGTAATGAAAATTATGTTGTATCTCAATTGAAGACATTATTTACGAATTTTGTCAAGTTCGTTGGATACAAAAAAAATTAAATTAAATGTCTTTTTTTTTATCAAGAAGCAGTAATGAATACAAAAAAATAACAAAACAGAAACATGAAAATACATTTCTCTCAGGATCAGCGTTCAGGATTTTACATTGACAGGTGATGTATTGGTTATTTCTGGGATATTCATAAATCCCGAACACCCATAACCCCCGAACAATTCTACAGGACAAAGAAATTTGAATTGATGTCGTTTGCGTTGTCTCCCAAAGTATGCAATGTCAATCAGAATAAATAATTGACAAATAACTCATTCATTTCCGGAATTAAATTGACATCGCGAAATAAAATAGCGCCAAGTTCGTAAAATGAAAAATGGGTAAAAATATTACAACAATAAATTAGTGTAAAGGATGAAATATTGTACCAATTCTTGTACATTTTCAAATCCATTTTATTTACCGGCGGCTTGAAATTACGGCTAATATGAAAGAGCTTTAGTTTTACATAATACGATGTCTTTTGAATTGTTTTTTTAGTCCAATGAATGAAAAGGGACCGAAGTGGATTTGTTGTTATGTACAGACAGGACTTTGAATTAGACATGTATGTTTGTACTCCTACATGAAATAAAATGGGTTTTCTGAAGACGAAATTGGATAAAATTACCTACCCATGAGCGTCACATGTTTCTACAGTAGGATATACTATGTAGGGTGTAGAACAGACTCCTACATATACCACATAAACAGGTTTTTTGCATTCCCAACATGAAAGCGTTAAAAAATTCCGGTATCGTGAGATGAGAGAGCGAGCGAGTTACTCAGGAATTCTTCATGTACCTATACGAATATATTCACTGAAGCGTACGTACGTTAGGCACACAAACTTAATGAAAAACTACGTACCTAAGACAAATATGCCCGATCCCACCAACTACCACCTAGGAAGCAGACCCCTAAGGAATTTCCATACAAAACCATAGATAATTTGAGTGATTATTATAACTGTCATAACCTTTAAGATATAAATCCATACAAAATACAGCATGCAGCTACTTAAGTGAGGGAGATTCTGGGCGGAGATATTTGGGCACCTAACTAAGTAGAGCTGCATGTTGTATTTTGTATGGATTTATATCTTAAAGGTTATGACAGTTATAATAATCACTCAAATTGTCTGTGGTTTTGTATGGAAATTCCTTAGGGGTCTGCTTCCTAGGTGGTAGTTGGTGGGATCGGGCATTAGTGTATTACTTTCTGTAGTCATTAAGAAAGTAGGTTTGTATGTAACTATTGCTGAACATTGCCCCTTCATTTGTCAACATTATTTGACCTGGCCTATCAATCTTTTTGATTAATAATAGGGAGTTACGTATATGTAATCCGAGTTTCAGATTTATAAAGTAGGTGCCCACTCTTTATCGATATTCTTTCCAATCACCCGTAATGGCTGGTGTTTGTTAAACATTGGTATAACATTTTACATGTTCAGCAGTTAGATTCGCCACTCATTTGATTCTGAATGTAATTATACTTTTTAAAGTGAAATAATATTGTTTTTATGTTTACTTATACATGCAATTAGATTTACCATCCATTTTGAAAGTCATATAAATGTTCGCACAACGAGAATGTGCGTTTTGATTTTTTTTTTCACAGACACCATTTACTGGTTTCTCTATTATCGAGATATACTGTGATGGTATATATTTATTCTTTGAGTAAAGAAATTCGTACAATAATTCATTACAAAACAGGTAATGTTTTATTAGTAATTGAACAGAGAAATGCTCACTAAGGAAGCTTATTTCAATATCGAGGTCTCCTCCAGCTAACCATAATAAGTGTATAAATAGTATTTGAGATCTCTTCCTAGAGAATGGTGGTTAAATTAACTGAATAATTATTAAATAGTTATTAGTCCATTAAAATTTATTAGTGCTTAGCAGAATTTGAATAATAATCCTAGTACAAGGTATGTGTATGACGGTACTCTCTTTGTGATTTGTGGCTGAAAGTTTGGGAAGCGGCACTACTATCTCGTCTGACAGAATACCTAGTACAGTCTCAACACCAGGAGTTTGGGAGAAATGTGATAAATTACATCTGAACATTCATGTACAAAACCGGAACAATCAACAATACAGTACTACGCGGCCAAATTGTATAATAATAATACTATACTCCGCACCGTACATACTAAATGAAGGAAATTTTCGTCCTACGTATACAATACTGTAATGTGTATAGGTGTAGGTATTTGTTTTCCACGTTTTAATTGCTCAAAGTTATTACAATACACATCATTGTAATAACGCAATTTATTATTCTCTATTCTACACTCTTAATTAATTGATGTTTTAATATTCCACCTAACACAGAAAACATTTGCGTTTTGGTAGGCGAAATTGTAATGGGCGTCGTCAAGGGGGAGGCAGCAGCCTCCCCTAGAGATTGGAATAGTTATTTACTTGAATGATAAAAACTCCCAAAAAATCACATTATTAACAAAAAATTTTCCCATCATATCATAAATTTTCACTATTAAAATGCAATTGTTTTATAAAAAAATTAACTTCACCCATTAATCTTTAAAAAATATTAAAAAAAATATTTTTTTTCAGATTCTTGACAACTTTACTAAGTATGATTTGCAAAAAAAGGTAGCTATTTTCAACCATCCTCATGTGCATGACCATAATAGATCACTCAAATCTTTAGGTAAAGATTTGTAAAAAAAAAACAAAATGCAAAATGCCTATTTTTGGGATAGGACAATCTGGCGTTCTGTCCTCTTTCTCTTCTCTTCCCCGAATATTATACATAGTTTTCATTGAATATTTAGCATTTAATCCATAAATCAAGGGTCACGCAAAAGGCAATGGAACGCGCCATGCTGGAGATTAGTCATAGGGATAGCATAAGAAATGAGACTATCAGGGCCAGAACGGGAGTGTTGGACATACTCGAAAGAGCCGTTACGCTAAAATGGCGCTGGGCTGGTCATGTTGCCCGTAGCTCAAACGACAGATGGACGAAACGCCTCTTGTGATGGCGCCCTAGAATATCACAAAGAAACCCCGGACAACCTCAACTCCGCTGGAGAGATGTCATTGTCAAGTTTGCAGGTGGAACATGGATGCGGAAGGCGCAGGATACACAGGAGTGGAGAGGATTGGAGGAGGCCTACGTTCAGGAGTGGACAATTTCGGGCTAAGAAGAAGAAGAAGAATCCATAAATTCTCGTTATTATACAGTGAACTGAAATGAGAAAATAGTAGGTGTATTAAAATGTGTCGTCAAATTGTTTTGTTCCTTACAATTCCTTCTAAGAGTTTGCAATAAATATTGTGTTTTGTACCCAACTAATGTAGGATTATAGGATGTAATAGAAATATAAGACGATACACAGAACATTTTGTTCATAATACTTACTGGGTAGGTACTTACCGCTTAACGGATGTTTTCTCAAAAATATTTGATACGCTTTCAGAGTACAAAATTATTTTATAGAATTAAAAATTCTATTTGTAACCATGTTCGTTTACAACGGCATTGTGCCCATAACATCTTCGTTATACCTACGGCACTTTTTCTATTTCTAAACCTTTTTCTATTTTTTTTAATACCTACCACCGAAAAGTAATCTCAAATTCCTATTACCTACATAATTTATTTATTTATATCTGTCCGCATGCTCTGTTCTAAATATTTTTAATAGGTATGTGAACAGTGCATCCAGAATTTCAGAAGAAAAATTAGGCATCATTTTTTTTTTAAATTGAATCTGGGTTTATTGAAATAAACCCAAATTAATACACCTTTGTACACTTCACAGTAAGCTTGAAAAGCTTGTGTCGTGAAGTGGAGTGGGTCGGCATCGGGGATCGTACCTGCGCCCACTGGATTAACAGTCGAGCGCGTTACCAACCAGTCTACCGACTACCTCAAAAAGGAAGGAATTGAGGAAATTTACTTCTTGGTTTTAAATCTGGGCTCCACACAAATTCAAATACTTTCCTTAACATTTTACAATGAGCTAAAAGCTTATGTAGTTTAGTGTAGAATATATATCGTCAGCGCCGAGATTCGAGGCCAGCACCCCCTGATTTGAAGTCCGCGCTTCTGCTTCACTATGTATCTACTCATAAATTTATGAGGATTATGTAATAGTCCGTAATTTTGATGGGTTATTGCTAGTACCTATCCCTATCCTTATCATAAGGAATTCATGAATGTGAGTCGCTATTTTTGTAATAATGGAATGTATCCTAATATTAACATGCTTATTATTATTATTATTATTATTATCTTACATGCCTTGCTACATGATAAAACAATCATGTTTCATCTTGTTAATAATTCAGAAGAGAACAGGATAATAAAGAAGTAAAGTGGTGATGAATAATTAAAATAATTATATTGAGGATAACTAGTTTCATTGTTGATGAATTTACCTGGTGTTGAAATGAAAATAAATTTAAAGAACTCAGTAATGCGGGTAGTACGCCATTTCCACAATATGATGTAGGAATTTACATTGAAGGTGAGTTTTTATAATTGAACCGTCAAAACCAAATAAATGTACCTATGTATTTACTAGGGCAAATCTACTGGTACGGCGCCTAAAGCTGACCTGGTGCTAGTACTGATGTACATATGTGAGCGAGACATGAACTGGAGGTGGCTGAAAGAGGACGAATCGGATATATGTGAATACTGTTGACGTTTAAATAAATCGCTGAGAAGGAATTGTGGAAAAAAGTTTAAGATAGAATAAGAAATGTAGTGATCAGATAATTGAGTGAATGTAAAACAGATGTTGTGACTAGAATGAAACTGAAAAGTTGAGATGGTTGGGACACGTAGAGAGGATGAATGATGAGGAATAACGAATAGAATAAAACCAAATAATTATTTGGTGATTTATTTCAACTTTAGCAAAAAGAGTTCGAAATTTGAGTTACGTTCGACAGATGTTCCCAAGAAACCATTTCGGTCGCAATTTGGTCGCCGTTCGCACACGTTCGCACACTACTGTGTGCACACTAATCGGAAATTCGGTCGCTGTTCGCACACAGTTCCGAAACCGCAACCATAAGTGGGGAACATTTGTGACTAAATCTGGTCGCATTCGGTCACATTTTGGTTACAAATGCGACCAAATCCGGTCGCATTCGGTCGCATTTGTAACCAAAATGTGACCACTTGAATGGCCCGCCGGTGCTGGCGCGTACGTATTTGCGGTTTCCCGCAAAAATAAATATATATATTTATAATTTTAACATGGATGCGCAACAAAATTCTTAACACCAAAATACTTTTCAGCCATGATATAATATTAATGAAAATAAAAACGAACGGGTATAGCTAAATAATATCCGAATTTCTTTGCGAAACAAAATTTATCGTGTAATTTAGTGAAGTAGGTGGCTTATTTTTAACGCGCCTTTTTAATTATTAATTTTAACAACAAATAATAGATTAATGTGATAGTCATATTTATTTATATTAAATTCTATACAACTTCCAATAAGTCCATTGTTTCGCAGAAACCTTAATTTTGACCATTACGCTATAATCCAAACAAATTTCATCCTGTAAAACGATTAAACATGCATTTTAATGAACATAATTATCAAAATTTCGTAGAATATGGAGTAGTCGCAAATGTGACCACTTATGACCACTTGTAACCAGTTGTGACCGCTTTGTGACCGAATGTAACCAAAAGCGGTCACAATGCTTTTCATTAGCTAGCCGCCATAGTTCTTGATCTACTATTCTCAAACAGTTTCCGCTCCTCATGTCAGAACGTCTTCAGTCTTTGTATAAAATGCCGTATACGCTCGTCGCAACAAAGGAAAATTCGGCAGTTGTGATTTCTGCTGTTCCTAGTGGTTGGGTGAAGGAGGGTCTTTTCTATTGGCCAAAATTTATACGGAAAACTATACTGGAACATGCCAGGAGAAACGAGGACAGTGTGCCTGAAAGTGGTTGGAAGCGCATAAAATGCCGAATAAAAGTTATAGATATTCCAACATATGAAAAAGCCATGGATTCTATTCGCTTCAACACTACATACACGACTGAACAAGAAACAGATTGAGAACTACTTATAGCGTGGACTAATATATTTCGAACAATTTGAACCAAATTTGTTCGGACACATTCACCACACAGTGTGTACACTCTGCGACCAAATCTGGTCGCAAAGCATACACAAT
This sequence comes from Ceraclea dissimilis, assembly GCA_963576895.1. Classification (NCBI taxonomy): domain Eukaryota; kingdom Metazoa; phylum Arthropoda; class Insecta; order Trichoptera; family Leptoceridae; genus Ceraclea; species Ceraclea dissimilis. Next base: position 19,218,496 of record OY756358.1, on the reverse strand, counting down.
GTGTGCGCTTTGTGACCGAGTTCTGTTCGGACACATTCACCACACAGTGTGTACACTCTGTGACCAAATCTGGTCGCAAAGCGTACACAATGTGTGCGCTTTGTGACCGAGTTCTGTTCGGACACATTCACCACACAGTGTGTACACTCTGCGACCAAATCTGGTCGCAAAGCGTACACAATGTGTGTGTTTTGTGACCAGGTTTTTGTGTGCACACAGTGTCGACACGGCAACCACATGTGACCACTTGTGACCGATTTGCAAATTTCGCGACCGACTTTGGTTTCTTGGGTTGGGATCCAGAGATCCGCCGCTTTTTTCATCACTTTATTTCGTCTCATCAGCTAGGTGAGGGAGAGGGCGATTACCCCTGAGGGCAGAGAGCTCTGGTAATAAATTGCCTTCTTTCTGGATGAAAGAGGTAAAATGTTTCACAAGGAAGACAATGAACATACCTACTGTTTATTGTATGAATGTCTGAATTCTTATTGTCTACTACCTACATAAAATTTAATAGAATCATAACTTTAATTAATTTTGTATGTTATTTTAGATTTATAAAACATTAGGCAGGTAATTAAATTTTATCCCGAGGAAATTGTTCCGTAACATGTTTACTCATACTGGCAATATCTCTATTTTTTCTAACAGAATGCCTAGCTTTGTTTATAAGAACTTAAATGAAAACTTATCTATACAGTGTGTACATGGGCATGAATGATTCAACAGTTTTTCATATTTTTACGGTCTATGTTTTTCTGTTACCTACCCGTGATTTATCATCCACTTTTACAAAATTTATTACATTACTTCACTCGCCAACCCGGTGGGTAACGCCAGAAATGTTAGAAAAAATACCTGAAACTTATTTTTCTGAATTATTATCGCAGAAATTGTGTTGTGTACTATTTATACTACTCTACCAGCATACGAATTAGAAATTTTGTAGAGATGCTGTATTTTATATCAGTCAGACTGATTGTATGAGAATCTAGTATTATTTTATATCAGAAACTGTTTTTGATTACCCAACTCATATTTCCAACTTGACCTTGACGGTTGTTAAAACAGAACATACATATTGGTGTCTATTGGGTATTGGGTATTGGTGTCACCTGTGAGGATGCGAATTTAGAAAAGTCCAAAATCAGAGCCCGAAGAGACTTTGTTGAGTCTTTCTAGTTTGTCTATTTTTTTGCTTTAATATCAATAAAATCATATACCTGCTATTGTATTTAATTGCATATTAGACACGTTGGGGAAATACCTATTATTGTAATTCTACCGTATAACGTTTTGATGTTTAAAATACTAATTACGTGGGTATTTGTTCTTCTCTTAATACATAAAATTAAAACTTGTAATTTCAAAATCATAACCAGACGGAAACACATTTGATTAACATTCAAAGCATTTCAAACAGAGGGTGGTCAAGATATTCTTGACGAGTTAGAAGACTGGGATAATTTATTCAACGGCATGATTTGATGTTAAATAAAGGTTTTAGTTTCAAATATGTATATGTTTGTTGACAGGAAACACTTTTGATTGAAAAGGTGGCTGGAAATGAATAACGTATTATCTAATGAAGTGGGTGGAATCATTTTCCACCCTTGACTACTGGAATTTGTGGGATGTCTGGGGCCGAGAGTCTGTTCCAACTGACGAATAGTTATAAACGTGATGGAAGAGTATGAAATTATGTCCTCTCTGCCTGTCCCATATTGGATATGGACGGAGTGGTGATATATTATTTAGAACAGAGATACATTAAATGACAAAGTGAAATACATTAGTGTAACCTTCTTAATAGTAAAACGCCTAAATAATTCGGAGTGACGACCTTCCCTTGATTTTTTTTATCCTTTACTTCGTAGTACAGACCGTCTTATTATTACTTAGCCAACATTATACCCACTTAAATAATACTTAAGTTTTCCCAGAAGCAATATTATAAAATTCATATTTCGTCATAAAATTCGTTATTAAAATCTATAAAATATGAAAGTTCAGTAAAGACAAAGGGGACTGAATTCGATCAAAAATTTAATATTAGACCATTATAAGAAATCCATAATATTATGACCTCCAGCATTGGGAACGTTCGAGAACTCTGGAAATATATACATACATACTTGTGTAGTCATATAATATTAACTTTTTTCCTCGTTTCTTTATAACTGTTCAATATTATTTTGTTCTATTTTATCCCCAAAGCAGCATCCCTTGCGGGGTATGCAGAGACTTATCTCCCCTAATATACCTAGAAATCCTACTTCCGTCACATTCATGCAATTCGTCATACACACTCTACCATTCCTTTTAGCCAAAATACGTCCGTCTTTGAGAATCTGGACGACATGGTTGAGCAAAGTAGTGTTTGAACTATCTTACACCTATTCTTTCGCCCAGTTATATTTTCTTCGTCGTCCTTTCATCATTCATCCAATTCAGAAAATGACATTTTTTGCATATTTTTTTAAGCTTGCACCTAAAAATGTCATATTGACTGATATAATATAGGAATTTTGAACTGAAGGAAGAGAGATTTGTGCGAAGGAATTGCCGCGAGAATCTGTGACGGATAGGTCCTCCTACCTACTCGTATATTCAATTTTAAGAGATACAGTGTGAAATATTTCAAGGAAAAACCAATAATGACTTATCGAAGCTCGACTCAATAAAAAACAATTTTCATTTAAAATTAAACAAAGCCCAAAAAGACAATAAACGGATCGCTGAATTCTAAATAACTATTTGCTTCAAGTAAAAGTAAGTAGATTACATACTCAAATTCAACAAAGTATATCATAAAGTATAGACTCCTTAAAAAGTTATTCTAACTACTTAGGAAGGACATACCTACCAAAGGCTAAAGTTGGATTCTACTCGAGTCTAATTTAATTAAAACTTTAATGAACTTGATGTCAAGTTAAATACTGTCCACCAAATGTTTACAAAAAGTCTGACTCTAGTGTTAATAAATTATTTAAGTAGGGAGAAACTTTAGCAAACATACGTGTAACTATATGGGAATATGGGTCTATTTATAAAACCAGTCATTTAGTATGATATGGGAACGAGTTCTCCACCACTTTTCTAAATTAATATTATTTTAATTCACAAGAACTTTAAAATCCATGATGTTCATAGATTCCTAAGATAGATTTACCTGTGATGAAGCAAAAATAATGTCAAAATGTTTGCAGCCGGTAGACACAATCGTTAGTCTCTTCATAAATTGTAATATTATTTTTTTGGTCATAGGTTTTATTTTTGAACACAGAATTTTTGCTTATCAAAATTGGCAAGGTCTCATTTCGTTTCATTGACAAGTCACAAATTGCGTCGTCTAAAGTCTATGTTTTTGTAGGTATCTATTGTATAATTTATAAGCACATAATATATTATTATGAATATTATTATTAAGACCTTTCTCCGTAGAAAGAATGTCAGATATCTCCCATTTGGGGAATGTTTAAGAAATTCCTCCATTGGGATTAAATTTCATATTATAATATTGCCTTACAAAATAATTCATGAAGCATCGTTTAAACATCGTATATAATATTAGGTATTTTTTATGCATAGGACCAAACACATTATTTTTAGACGAAATAGGTTTACCAAAATTCTGATATTCACCGTTATTTCTATTTCGTCCTTGAACTTCCACAGCTTCGACACTTGGGACAGCTTTGTGCTGTACCTGATTAATTAAATCACTTCATTTACAACATAGTAATCTAGTTATTTTCACAGGAAAGATGTGCGTTGCAAATAGTTTTCTTGATCGTCAAAAACCTTAGAGATTCTAAAACAGAACTTTTTAGCCATCAATTCATCCTCAAAGTAGCAGCAGTATCATAATTATCTACAGATTAGGGAGATAATTATTGTCCTCTTATGTTGTTTAGTAATTCGATATAGCCAGCCTCTAGCTAATATCACATATTATACTGGTATTGAAACGAATATTATTAACTAACTTTCACCAAACGTTTTTCTCGAGATCTCCCATGGGATTCTGATTGTTTGAAATATAATAATAATTGGTTGATAATGGAGCCTAATAGGCGGCAAATAGAGCAAATTACAATTAATAATTAATTCTATTTAGAGTGGAAATAATAGATGACTACAAATTGCGACAAACTTTGGAATTCTAAAAGTGGTCAGTAAATCAATATTCGGTTGACTTTAGTGTTGTGGACGTTCTTATGGGATTAACCGAGCATTAAATCAAAATCATTATATTAGGTTTCGTGTTCAAGATGGTAATAATATAAAACAATAAGCGAACTATAAAGTGAAATAGGTACAAGGTAGTACGATGTGATGACAAAATGAAACTGTGCGTCGGTGCACCCTGAAGAAATACTCGGGGTTTATATACCGTGATGGAGAGATATTAATAAAATGGATGTTTGGTAGAAAATACTGTGCGGTAAGATATGCTACTATTCTTGAATAGAAACAATAAATTTTACCTACAAACTTTGAAACGATAGATTTAGTACATTAAAAAAAACGTTACGCTTTCAGTAGCTTCCACAAGCCGACCCTGTATTTTATCAATTTAGGGAATTGAAATTACTAGGTACATTTGAAAGTATTTTTTCTTAATTTTTACGTCTTCCGGTTGAAGGGAAGCGGGTGGGTGTGTCGGATTGAGTGATTACCAGAAATATTGTTATTATATAAAATTTAAGAGGTACGATTAAGTATAACGATTGCTATAAACATTAAAAGTTTATTACTGGCCTTGTTTTTAATATAGCCGCCTACTTAAGTTCATTATATCCCCTCGTATTTTATTTCCTTGTTTTTTTCTTTTTTGGACAAAAACGTTAAAAGCAGAATGGATCCTTCTTTGTTTTTAACGCAGTGGTAGTTGTGGTACTCGTATCTACGAGTACCTCGAACGTTCATTGAATCTTTTTGATGGTATTTGATTTATGGTGACAGTTGATTGGCTTGCCGCCAATTTTTCTAGATCATGAATCGAGTCCGATTTTATAAGGTGGATAATACATACGTACGAGGCAGAAGGAAAGAAGAATAAGACATAAGAATTGAGAAAAACGGAGACAGTTAAAATGTTTGGCGCAGTGGATCTTCATCGAATAACAATAGACAATAAGTTCATTTTAACGAACAGTAGATATTACATAGAATGTAGATATGTGGATGACATACATTTAAAAGTGCACACAAATTTTTGAAGATAACCTTTATTATTCTTTCACTCTTTAATGTTCCATAATCGATTAGAGGAAAGTTGCAACGGTCCGCCTCTTAGGCTCGGTTGTTCGAAACACTATAGGAACAGTAGAATCAGTTACTGACCAGTGAACCTACATATTAAACGGGTTGCTTCAAAACACCGATGACACCAGGTAAAAAATAGTTAACTATATTAGCATGCACGGACGTTTTGTTTGCCGTTTCGCTTTTTGTTACGCGCGAAAGCGAGATGGCAATATTTTTATTTTATTTATTTATTTATTTAAACTTAAAGTAAACAACAAACACATATAAATATACAAAATGGACATAGTACAGATTATAAAACGTTGTTTACTAGGGCGAACTTATCGCAGAACTGCGATTTATTCCAGTTAAGCCCAATATTAGGTAAGAGAGAACGCATCTAGCAGTATAGTGCGTCAGTACACCTCCGTACATTACGTTTACTGGACCTGGGGGCAGCGGTAAACGGATGGAAAGAAATCTTGCGATAGCACATTACTTTTGTTTTGGGACAACGATTCCTGTCTCCTTACCGTTCCCAGCTGACAATACTATCCGTCGAGCAACTGGGGCTCAGAGACGTTCTTTGCAGTGCGTTTTATTGCGTGTGCCTGTGTGTGGACGCTAGAGTATTTCCTTTGCTATACACTATTTTCATTTGTATATTTGTATTTTTTATACAAGATGTGTACTCCTTACTAATTATTATTTTAATGTAATTAACTTGGCAACCGCCGTCTCAGTAGGAATTCAGTCTAACGAGGTAGTGTAATTTTCCAAGCCATATGATTGTTGTCTGTAACACATTGTGTGTTTGGTCGTACTGAATTTCGTGATTGTATTGTTTAATTTTTTTTCATTTCTATGTAATTCGTAAAGTTCTGATGTCATTGTTATGAGAACGGTGTATAGTGAAATAAGGTCTTCTCGAGTATCGGATGAAAAACTCTCAAAATATGGTTACAACAGATTATTTTAGCGATCGGTGGAATGTAAATATTTTCAAATATTCTGTTTAAATAAATACCTGTTTTCAAAACATTTTTTATGAAACTGTTCGCAGTGGGACGGATGAGTTTCATTGAAATTATATTGATAATATATTTTAGTTTCAATGAGAGAATTTAGTCTGTTCTGTTGGGATTTAAAATACGGGTTTTAGGTAGATTTCCAAAAGGAACTCTACCTATTCGTTTCTCCCGTGATGTCGCAGAATTGAAAAATTTCTACTCAGTATCACTAATTAGAACCAGGAGAACCCGAATCCGACCTTGGTTTAAAAGTTTATATATATAAGCCATATATATATATGTCCCTTTTCTTGTGCGCACGTTTGCAGCCAAACTATGCGTCTCAGAAACGTGAAACTTGGGTGGTAGATTTTTGGTAAGTGGTAGATGAACTGATAGGAGATTGGATGAAATCCATTAAGAGGAAGGTTCACTTTTTAAGGCTTTAAATTAAAAAACAATCATTCTGAGGGGATCCAATGATTGTGAGGGTCTGTGTCTGGTATCGTATGAAAGGTTATTAAATAAGGAATACAGATCAAAAGTCAGATTTCGTCTAGCTCAATTCCTCGGACTACACTGATCGATCGAAAGATCTAGTTAAGTAGTTACCGCATAGGTACTTGCGTGTTTGTTGTCTTAGAAATGTGCTTCACGATACGAGAAGAACTCACATCTTTTTTTCAAATTTCTAGTGCTTAGGTACCGGTACCAATCCATATTATGTGTGGAATGAAAATAATTTGATTATTGGATTAGGTACTTCCTTTGATTATTGAAGTACTTAATCAAATATTTTTTCGTCATACGGTACTTCGATAATCAAAGAATAAACTACATCCATACTACTTCATCACTTCGCTGGTTTATTTGCTGATGATATTGTGATTGCTTTTATTGTACAGATGTACTCTTAAAATTAATAAAATTAATAAATCACTTGAAATCTACCTATGCCTGTGGCGTGCCAAAGGATTTTTTTAAACCGTTTGTTAGAGAAAAGTTCAGTAGAAAATAAATTAGAGTTTTGAATTTACTTCTTTTTTCATTCATTATGTATTTTTCTCATTCGTAAAGTTCCAATCATCTGAATTTGTATGTTGGTAATTTATTTGTGACGTTTACAATACTACGTATTTGAATAGTTAATAAGACAGACCGGATGAAAGCCCTAAAGCGGATACGACCTGAAAATTTAGTTTAGAGATTCACCGCGAGGGTTTAGCGTAGATCACTCTTCTCTGAAGTAGTGTGTTACTGGAAAAAACGTACATAAATAAAATAATGATTTTTCCATACATGTATTTTGCATGAAAACCTACAACTAACAAAACAACTCGAAAGTGGCGTAGCAGTTAATCTGTGTGTAAACTTTTTGAAACCTTGACCTCATTTTTTTTCGACATGTCTTGTCAGTTAGAATCTTATTATTCTGAGGTGACGATATGTAAGTGCGCAAGTAAAGATTTAAAATCTATGCAGCTCTAAAATACGCATAAACTTTTTTCCACTGACTTCATGAAATTTAAATGACTTAAATATATTTCCACCTATATTATTCACATGTTTTCACAATAACGTTTTCCATTTTTTCATAAATCGGATTTTCAGTATGTTCAAATCAAAACCTTTTTCTTATTCTACGATTCTTATTCTTATAATAACAGGAAAGCTGTGTTAATTGTATTGTTATATTAATAATATTACCTTTAGTCTCTCATTTCCATTATGAATAAGACATTACTCATTTCGTAAGGAGAAAATAATGTTTTCCTGAAGTTACAAGTAAGAGCTTTTCCATGTTATCTTAAATGAACAACCTTTACGGGGAAGTGCAGGTTTCACCCTTAAATGCGCCTAATTCAGAGGTTATTCTGACCAATATTTATTTAGAGAATTAAGAGGGGTTGATTTTAGTTAAGTGTATTGGAAAGGTAATATATACATATTATGAATATGTACGAATGGGTAAAGGTTAATGATTTCGTGAATCGCTAGATGCCTTAGAATACTTTACCTTATTTGTGAAAAACGGAAGGCTTTTTCTTTTCAGGTATTTGAAACATTTGTACATTTTGTTTTTTTGCAAATTTTGTGTTTTCAATCAGATATAATGATTTGCCCGTGGGTATATTAATTGTAAAGAAATTATTAAGTATGAAAATGTTTCTTTCAAGCATGTAGTGGAATTGGCGAAAATATACACTAATTAGTGAGAATTTTAGAACAAAGTTTTTAATTTATAAGCAACCGCCTATTATAATTCAATTGAAACGAAATATCAATTCACCAATGTTTTATAGAAAACGCTATCATCATTATAAATATTCAGGTTTACCCATCTAATTACGTTGTCAGGAGTTGGCCCAATAGCTTTACCGCAAAGCCTAACTGTAGGCTTTGATTCTGAAATTCCCATCAGGCAAATTTTGAATGACGGTAAAACGATTTAAATTGGTTATGAAAATTGGACAATCTATTCCAATTCATCTAATTATTTCATTTTCCTTGTTTACATAAACGTCAAGTGTACATCATGTCGTATTCATGGTTTTGATATTCATCAATTTGCATTTAATATTCCGTTTTGATAGACCATTGTTTCTTCATTTACTTTACTCTGAACAATAAAACAGATATTAGTATACGAACCTATAGATAGTGCTATGACTAATATTATTTTATCGGTATTCGAATGAAACAGCTTGATTTTAGTTATTTAAGAACATCCTAATTGGAAACTAAATCAAGTTTATTTAATAAAACTTTGAATGTAGCCTTCAACCACTATAACCTATTAATTATTTATACATTTTCATTTGCATATTAATCATTAATAATAATATTCGACGTTTCACGAATAAATACATACTTAAAGGAATAAACATTTGATAGTTTTATAATAAGAATTTCTTTATATATAATAAGAACTTTCGGATGAGTCTTGCCTTAGGTATTAAAGTGTTCATTTAAATGATTTTTTGGACATTATAATAAAAAAAACTGATTATGACAGACAAATATTTTAAACGTATCTTAAGCCTAAATCATACAAGGGACTCATTTATCGCAATATTCAATACAGAAGCCGTTCACGTTTTGATGTGATTTTTTTAGGTATACTTATCCATAAACCGTAATAGTATTAATGTAGTAACATAGTTATCTTAATGCGAAAATTCTTCTGATTCGTAGTTCGATAATAGACTTATTGACCACTTAACTTTCATGAGGCATGTTATGTGAACGTTGTGGGCATTTCTGTCATGATTTTTTGACTTCATTAGTAGGGAAAAAGAAAGTGTGCTATAAGAGTAAGTAAATCTATAGGATATAATAATATATACTTACAGTCGCTGATTGTTCGCCACCGCTTCCCATTGGAAAGTACACTGGATACCTTAATTCAGGTAATAAAATTGGCCTCATTCCAGAGGCGTATACTTTTTCTCCCTCCGTATATTTTCTCCTTCCTTTGGGAAGCATTACTTCACATTGCAAATCTTTGCTTTTTACGTTTATAAAATAATCTATTTTTAGGTCAAATTTCCGTGGAAACATTAAGAATACACTCTAAAGCTTGCGCTACTAGAATCTCGGAAAAGAAAAGGCTTACATACTTTGTTTATCAAATTCTGGTGTAAAATTTTAGAGATACAAGTATCTATACTTATGTGTATCGCTGTTTTTTTTATGGTTGGGTAGATCTTATTTCATTACAGGTATATATTATTAATACGAGTAAAGAGTTGCTGATACAATGTGGTACAATAATTAACCTATGTGATACAATAATTAACCTATGTGGAGCAAGTCCTCTTATAAGCCAAGGAAATAATAAACTGTGAATAACTATGTAATATTGGACACAAGCAATTGACATAAATAAAGAAAGGAAAAGCATGGGAATGGTATATCAATACGATCGGAGGATTAGTAAGGATTTAGAAAGAGATACTTAGTACATAATATGCACTCCAAGGAACAAAATTACGTAGGTACATTAGTATAATATTGTGAATACATTGTACCTATAAATATGAGTTTAGTAATATGTTTAGCACAATAAATTAGCAATTAAATTAAATCCGCTTTATATAACGTAGAGGAAATATAAGTTTACTGATTGCAGTACGGAAGTTATACGTTTTCCAAAATTAGTTGTCGTTTAACGATGCTGTAGATTGTCAGCTCCTTTATATTGGTTGTATAATACGAATACATAGTAGTTGGTAGTTAAATATAGTAGTTTGTGCATTGAAATAGTTACCTATATGATATTCTATAAAACGTACAACGCTGGCTCTTCGTATATCCTGATGTTAACTTTTTTTAATAAATGCTGATATTATAATTAAAAACGTAATTATAAAGTTTTTGTGTTAACAGAGTGGAAATCCATATTAAATCAATTTAAATAAAATACACGGTATTTTTCACAACTCAGTTATATTTCGCCAAACGTATTCGGTAAATGAGCCTTGACAATTGTAATGCTTCCGCCACACGCCCGTCCGAGTTTCGAGCAAACGGTGTTCATGAGTAAAAAGGCGTCAACCGTCGGCAACGTACACGTCAAGACAAACATTCAATCCATACGCCTTTTTACTCAGGAACACCACTTGGATGCGACCTATGACGACCATGCAGCGGGAGCATAAGGTAACTTACTGAAAACGTTTGGCGAAATATAATAGATTTGTGAAAAATCTCTCTTCTCTCTCTCTCTCTCTTCTGCGTCGATGTCCTCACTGCTGAGGGTCGTGACCATCCTCTCTCCTTGTCCGTACTACGTTCTGGATTGTTGTCCTCCACCTCTCCCGACACACCGCCGTACGCATTGCTCCAACCACTGATGGCAGCCTGTGGCAGCCTTGATTTGGTCAGTCCATCTAGTGGGGGATCTTCCTCTACCTCTTCTGCCTTCTACTCCTCCCACGACCATCAGTTTTTCAAGGCTATTGTCGTCTCTTCTGGCAATGTGTCCGAAAAACTGAAGGACTCGCTTGTGAAAAATACTGTGTATTTTATTTAAATTGATCATTATAAACTTTTTTTTCTATATAGGTTAGAGTATGTTTGTTATTTTACCAAAAAAATCTTTAGATTCTTTATATTCTCTTGTCATCTTCGAGTTATACTGATTTAAACACCCGTTTTTTTAAGAGTCAGGGTTTTTCCTATTAAATAAACTCAAATACCTAAAATCTTGGCACACTTCACAGTAAGATAGAAAATCTTATTTTGTTGAGTAAGGTCATTACGAACCTGCACACATCCGATCAACAATTAATACAGCGCGTTACCTAAACCCGTTGCCGAACACACGACCTTATCAGTTTATTCATCACTTTTCTCCTATATTTCTAAATATTTCTGCATATTTAGCAGACTTTAAACATCTAGTAGAACAATAATAACTCCAATACCACACATATTTTTATCGTCTTGAAACTACTCTCGTCCACACCGCCGTGTGTGACCAAGATACAAAGTATCAAATCTATTGTAAGTCAGGAGTGTTGTGCAATACAATGGAATGGGGGTGAAGGTATGTACAAGTTCGCCGTTTCGATATCAGTTTGTTATTTTGTGTGACTGTTGTGTTGTTCTTACTGGGAAATAATTCAAAGAGAGTTGACCCACTTAGTTTCATTGCAAGCAATAAAGTTGTACATTTTATTGTCTTCCGATAAACAATTTTATATGAAGATATTGATTTAAGAATACAAGAGTGATGAAAAGAGATTGACTATATTGTACTAAAATTCTATATTCTTTGTTAACAATGTACTAAGTATCTTCTCTTAAAAATATACTGTACACAATAAGAATATCTTTTTTATTTATATCTTATACTCGTTCATTATTACCATACAATGTTGCCGAAGTAAGGAGAAAGAATCCGAATTTTTCATGAATATCGATTTTCTTTCAATCACGTCTTTCTAACACAATCACGTCGGTTTCAGAGCTCCATACTCTCACATATTTTTTAAAGCAGAGGTGTGTGTCAAACTGTTGTTGTTTATACATTTTTGATGATGAAGATGAAAGTGCACGAAAACTAATCGTGTCGTAATCAATAATTCCTTCTATCCATACCAGCATTTCAGCTTCTAGGGTTGGTTGGAAGAGATTGTGAACAGGCTTAAATTCCATGGTTTACAATGCATTCTGTGTAATGCTTTATGTATGTAATAAAGTATTTATTTCTTTCCGCAACATTGGGTATCCAGTAACAAGTGTACGGATGTACCTCTTTTTAAATGAAGGACTAGTTTTAGATGTTTCACTTACAGCGACATAATATGAACTGTACAAAATGCGAGTAGTATAGGAAAGTATTGAATCCTCCCTGTGGTCTCTTTAGGAACTTCAAAGAGCGAATCAGTAGATTATAGGTAGGTACACAATAGTTCCGTATGCTTGTGTATTACTATTATGCCCAGGAAAAAATGCGAAGATTTTGTTGGGTTATTTTTTAAGGAGAAGCTAATGATACATACAAATCATATCCGTGTATTATGTATGTATGTACCCATTCAATGAATAGAGCCTTCCTGCTTGTATACTTGTATAGATAGCTGTATGTCGTGTAAATACAAAATGAAGAAATAGAAAGAAGCATTAAGGTCTTAATTCTGCACTGAATGTTCCTTGAATATTTTTTTCTAAATATTCTTCTCTCACAATGTGAATAGAATGTATGTACCTATGTAGAATTCATAGAGATATAGGCACAATATATCACTCGCTTCCGAGTGAATTGCCAGAAGGAAACATTAGCGTAGATTAGAGATGGGTACGAAATGCTCTTTTTTACACGCTTTTATTTAACCTGCACCTTAACAAGATTTTGTAATACATTTTGCGCCTATTTCCCATCCCTTATTGAGCTGAATTTTTTACGTGCCTACCTTGCTTATTTAGGTACCTATATTTCGTATATATATGATACGAACTAAGGTAGGTAGATATTTCCCCCTGACTTAATCTTTAAACTTCGTAACAAACTTACGGAATTAATTTCGATTGATCTGGGCTTGGTAGGCTGTGATCCATGGTGCGTTCAACGGGCGTGGTCCGTGGTAAAAGCCTACGAATCTTTGTCTATCTAACAAAAAAAATACTTTCCTATGACGCATAAAAATAATAAGCCATCTTTATTTTAGGGAAGTTAAAATAATTTTGTATCAATTATTATTTTTTAATTATTCTTTTTACACATATTGCAATATGCCCAATTTTTGTAAAACTTTCAGATGGAGCTTGTCTAGATGATTTGCAATAGAGTTTTACACAATTACGTTTCTATATAAGTACCAAATTCCATGGGGATTATTTAAACAAAAAAAAATTAACTACACAGTTTTTCACAGGTAGTTAGTAAGCAAAGAGGAAAAAAAATGAATATTTGATAATTAAAAATAATATTTTTTGAATTCCGCATTACTACTGAACAGAATAAGTTTCTTGTTTTATAGAGCGGAATAGTGATGCAAGCTAAAATGAAATCGCAATTACTTTTAGTCTTGCATCTTTATTATACTTGCGCGATGAAAATTTAATAACCTAGTTTATTTTATTATGCTGCAATATGCACTTTTCGAGGATATAAGATTCGCCAACTAAGTTCAAAGTGTATAACAAGCAAAGTGTATACCAAGCAGCCGTGGGAGCGGGAGAGGTTTGAACCTACCTAACTTTGGAAATTATTAATGAAGAAATTCATTTTTTTCGTTGGGAACATTAATCATAGGGAGGTTGTGCCCGCTATGAGGATGAATAGAAATATTGTTGAAAAGATTTTTTGTTCGTCTTATAAATGTTGACACATCTCTCTTCATTATTGTTATATCTTATATACCTCTATGAAATCTCGCCTTATGGTATACCGTCTATAGAAATTTACGATTTTATTTAACAGAGAATTCGACGTAATTTGTAAATCGTCTTTTTAAAGAGGATATTTTCTTAACCGTAGATCAAAGGAGAAAAATATGTCCCTTTATTATATCAACAGAAAAATATGTACTTATAGGCTTTTGCTATAAATAAAACATATTTGGCTCACTCAGAATAAGAAAGCTCTAACTATAAAATTTATGGAGATTATGGCTGTTTGCGTGAAAATGTTCCTAAACAACAAATTATTATTACATAATCTACCAGTATAATTATTAAAAAAACTCTAATGTAGTTTTGCAAATATCGAGACAAGTAGAGTTCCATTTTTGTTAAAAAATATCAGTGTTTGAAACTGATATAGTATAATTTTTCTCAACAATTCCGTCTTTTCCTGATTCACCACATGTTTTAAAAATATTTCTGTAACTGTATTTATGTAGTATGAAATTTGACTCATGAGGCTATCGTTTATGGCTACCCGATGTACTTGGATATATTCGTGGTCATTCTATAATTTGGGTCTTCCAAGAGGAAGTGCGGAAAGAGTAATATTTTCAAAATTTGTTCATTGATGATAGCATCACACCTTTTCATACGAAGTACCTCCTAAAATTAAGGGAAAGCGTAGAGAAGTCAATGGTGAATTTAATTAATTAGGACATATTAAATTTATATGTAAGTCACACCATTCAGATAAAAGGGATAATAGTTCCATTTCTTGATATTTATTACCTACTGATTGTAATTTTGATAACTTATTATGGTCTCACTTTGTCTAAAATGGAGATAAGAGTGGTGCTTTCCGATGGGCCGCAGGCTGAAAGTCATTTTAAAAGTAGGCACTGCATAAATTTTTTGTAGGTTCATATATTTTGTAGATTTTGGGTTAGCAAACAATTAAGTACTCACATTTCCCGTATTAACGACATATTAAATTATCAATTATTATGGTTCTATTATTTTGTCTATGTCGAGTTTTCGCTAGGTTGTTTTCGTCATGTCATGTTATTATCGGTTGTCTGATTATCTGGTTGAAGCGAAATTGTCGATATTTTGAAGTATTAATATTCCTAATTTATGCTATATTCGAGAAGTCAAATTTATGTGCTATTGTTGATTGGTGACCCATTTTTTAAAAATCAGATTAAATTATTACTAAATAAAACTAAATAGCTTCATACGAGAAACAACATTTTAATAGAATGAAATCCCTAAGATGTCGTTCATAAATATGATATCTTTTGAGAACAAAGATAATTGGTTTAGTCAATACATGGGGAAACTGTTGGAAGAAATAAGTGTATCCATAAGTGCAATAAGTACTTGACCGTATATTTTTGTTTATTGTTGCAGAAAAGGAGAACTAATTTTATGTCATTTATACAACATACAAGGCAGGCGAAAAGAAAATTGTTGGTGTTATTACACGCGAGTTGCAAGAAAATTGGAAACCACAATAAACTAGTTCTAGTACGAACTATAATGTTGTTTTAAAATGTTTATTTCAAAAATAAATAATTAATAAAACCGCTACTATTATTATTAAGAAAACGCGAAATCATAATTTATAATTACCGTTCGCCTTTGCTTCTTCTGTGACAGTGATGAGTTAAAGTAATAACCTCTCCCAAACGCTCCTGGGGAAACAAGGACCAACATGACAAAGAGGTTTATTATAATGTAGTACTGAGATAAGACAAAATACGCAATCCACATAATCGTTTTCTGCCAGGTAAATGCCTGAAAAATTGGACAGACTCTTAAATACCCGATGTAATCATTTAACTACCAGAGTACGCCTATAAAGCGATTGTAATATAAAAGATCTTATCAAATTTATCTATAGAGATAAAAGTGTCTATGTATTGTTGGAATGAAAATATAACTTAGGGATGTTTATTCAGAAGGAAATAATTATCCTATCCTATCCTATCCTATACCCTCACGCCACCTCCCTTGCGGGGTAGGCAGAGAGAACGGATCGCCAGACTTTCCTATCCTGACACACACTTCGGGCTTCCGTCACATTCATGCAATTCCTCATACATACTCTCCGGTTACTTTTACTCAAAACACGTCCGTCCTTGAGTATCTGGTCAACATGGTCCAGCCATGTGGTTCTTGGACGGCCGCGTTTCCTTACACCTCCTCTTTCACCCAGGTAAATTTTCTTCGTCATTCTTTCATCGTTCATTCTCTCCACATGACCCAACCATCTCAACTTGTTCACTTTCATTTTATTCACAACATCCTTTTTACATTCACTCAACTCTCTAATCATTTCGTTCCTTATTCTATCTCTCAATGTTTTTCCACACATTCTTCTCAACGATCTCATCTCGACCGCATTTATACTTGATTCATCCTTCTTCAGCCATGTCCATGTCTCACTTGCATACATCAGTGTTGGTACCAGGATGGCGTTGTGCACCAACAACTTTGCCTTTGTCGATACGTTGCGACTTTTCATTATTGGCCCAATTGCCCCATTCACCCTGGTACCTGCTAACTTTCTTCTTTCAATGTCACTTTCACACCGACCATCTTTTGTAAACAAGCTTCCCAGATACACATACTCATCGACTTGCTCCAAGCATTCATCAGGAAATAATTAACCTTAGGTAATTATTAATCTCGCCCTAATCCTAGGTAGTTATTCCTGATTAATAATGACCTTTGCCTATTCCATTAAATTTGTTAATTATTACCGATTCTAAAACCCTTCATTGTGTAGAGTCGAATAATTTTCAATTTCATTTATCAGTTACCTGTTTAAATAAGAGTCCGTAATACGTTATTTAAAATACCCAAGATTACAGATAAGGAATGCCTACAGAACTCTCAAGCAAATATCACAATTTTGTATTCACATAACTTTACTTAATGCAGAGGTAAGAATTTAAATACTAACGATGTGGACACTCATAACGAAATAATTAGGTAATGTATTTTTTGTGGTGTGCTTAGATTTTTTTAAATAGGTACGATGTAATTTAAAAGTACAAGGTTCCTCATCGGTACAACCACTGCCGCTTAGAGACTCTTGTAGAACCCAAATAATTACCAGCAGGTAAAATTTATTGTAGTACGAGGTATAGTGGAAACATACAATAGGATTACTAAATTATAAGATCTAATTTAGAAACTTTTGAAATGGAAATAAATAACTTAATAAAATAAATTGTAATTCTTTTTCCATTAGAACTTTAAACATCAAAGAACTTGTAGGTAGGAAGCTTCTATAGCCTTACAAGATAAGAAAAAATATATAAATCCTTACGAAAGGCAAGACTTAGCAAGTTTGTATTAATGCCGCTTGTTGTTTGGAGATTTCTTTCTCGAAACATCTATTTCTTTCACTTAGTATTTGGGAATTTGTTTCTTTTTTCTCTTTATATTTCTTTTATCACTCGATATGGAATAAATAATACAAACACATACATAGGTATTAGGATTATCGCCATCAACGACGAGACATCTCTCGAGAGTTTGTTCAGTTTGAAAACTTTGTGAACATTACATAGAAGGAAGTTGTAATACAAGTTTAAACAATGTTGATTTTATTAAACAAGTTTTTATAAATACTCGTAAAAAGCTTCTCATGGTACGGACAATAGAATATCTCGGAGAAACCTGACGCTATTGAATCACAGCAACTGATCGAAAGATTCTCTTTTTATGTTGTGTAATGTACAGTGTACGACTATGATTTTGATTCAGAGTATTAGAAATCTCGTTCGTAAAAACAGTACGGCTGTCATACAAATTACCTAATTATTCTGAGTTCCACAATCTGAGTTCTACCCTCCGTTTTCGTTCGGAAAAACTCCTACCTAATGCCAGTTTAAATTCGAACGTAGTGATGCCATGATATCTAGCATCGTCCTATTCATAGGTGTCCCTTTATCTTGTCAGCTTGCACTTTTGTTCCTGTGTATAAGGAAGAAAGTAATCAAACTCAATCTAGAAGAATTCTTATGAGTGTTATAAAACAGTAAGTACTTTTTATTTCCATTCAGTAATATGGGATGCTTCTGTTATAGTAATTAATAGGTAGGTAGTAGGTACCTATAATTTACTAGGTACTATCACGGTTTTACTCACACACTACTGCTTTCCGCGAATGCTCTGTGTGTGTAAAAGCACACACAACATTATCTTTGCACCATCATGTATATGTATGTATAACATTCAGAATTTGCGGAGAAACTCATTGCTGAAAAAGAAAAGAGCTGTCTTATGGGAGTTTTAAGAACACTCGAAAAACATCTAAAAAAGTGGAGGTCCAATTCTACAACCCGGTATTTCAATGGAGCCAAAATTAAAGATACGCATCTAAAATATACAGTGAGTGTTCATCATTGCACATAGGTGAATATAATCGGATAAAAACAATACCTTAAATTAAAAAATAATCAAATTTCGCCTTATCAATGCGCATTCTGAATATGTTTGCCATATACAGTTTGCATATATTATCTCATATGTAGATATTAATAGGTATATATAAAATTGGAAATTAATCTATATTACATACGGTGGAAGTACAGTATATTGTAAATTATTCTTTTATCAGTGAACAGGAAAAATAAAATTAGCTTATTTAATGTATTGTGCGTTCATTTATATGAGAATATGCAGTACGAATTTTATTTGATTGAGTTTAATTAAAACATTTTAATGAATTCATCCACACTGTATAGGTGTACGCATATTTTGTAATATTTTATTGGATTAAAATCCATTTCAGTTAACATTTAGATAAACTGAATTGGAGACTGCTATAGTACTTTGTTCTGCCACTACGTTCAAGTACGTATTTTCCATTTTCATTGTTGCGTTGTTTAAAATTAAAAAAAAAAATAGCTTCCGAATATTGGATTTCAGCGTCTGTTTTACAGAGTTCATGGTGGCTTTGTGTGTTTAATCCTTTTGTGTATTTTAGGTATTTTTACAATATTGTTTATTTTACAGTACAGGTTCATCGAAAAAGATGAACTCTATTTTAAAAAGGTGTAATCTGATTATGTAATGTAATGATTCTTGACTCTTCTTCCGTTGCTTCCTTCATTTTCCCTTCCATTTTTCCTCCTTCCCCACCATAAATATTTTAAAGATATTGTACTGTGTAATTTAATCTATTTGTTTTGCGTATGTGTTAATTGTAAACGGATGTAATTGGTCTTGTGTATTGTATATTTTTGTACTACTGTACCTGTCAATATTTGTTTTTGTGACTGTATCTGTTCCATGTGCATAAATAAATAAATAGATAAAGTAACTTTGGAACCATTCATTCTTTCACTGTATAGTAACTGATGAATGTAAGTTTTGTTTGATATACAATACAATGGCGCATGCGCAGACTAACTACGTGGTGGACAAGGCCAATCGGCGCTATTCATCTATGGCTCACCACAAACGTCCCCAGGGTTCAGTTAACGGAATCGACCGTTTTGCAAAAAAGTTCCGACCAAAACCTCTTTCTGAATTTAAAATCGGGGTGACGCTGAATTCAGAGAGAGGTTTTGTTTTTTGCAAAACGGTCGATTCCGGAACTGAATTTCGGGACGTGTGTGGAGAGGCTATCACCTTCCAATATAATGGTGATCATATTTTACGACTTACAAGTAAATTGAAATAATTAAAGCTTTTTATGTCTCGAGGTCTCCCCACGAACTTTGAAAATTAATGTAAAAAAAGGTAATAAGAACGTAAGAGTGCTCGGAAAAAGTTTTTTCAATGTGAAATTACGCAATCATTTTTAACTTTCACTAAAGTGACCCAAAAAGAAAAGGAAAAGGGATTATATCGTTCTCGAAGTGAACTGTTTTGTCGTCGAGCGTAAATCCCGCTACTTTGACTTTTTTTTCCGAAACTTTTCCACATATTTTCTCGCAACAAAGTTTACTGTAGAAATTAATCTGCAATGTTGAATTAAAAAACTTGAGCGGGCTAATTTAGGATCAGATGTTAACAATACATACCTATTAGCCTATAAATCCTTTTCGTTAATGTTTCGTTATATTGTTTTATTTATTAATCTTCCCATGTAAAAAGTATTGTTTTATCAATTTACATTTTATCAAAGACATCTATATATTATATAGATATAATGTTTATTTGAGAATAATTGTAGGTACTTACAGAAAAATAATTTACTTATAATCATTAAGGTCGACGCATATCGCAGTAGGTTGAGAGTAGGGATCATCAAAAATATTCGAAAACCGGAAGACCCTGGACCTCGACAACCTTACTAAATATGCTTTGAAAAAAAAAACATGTAAGGTAAATACATTTAACCATTATCTAGGAAATGACCTAAAAATATTTTTTATATCTTTTATAGATTTCTCAAAAAAAGTTAATAACTCCTCTGATCTTTTTCCCGAAAGATAGCAACTGGTTTCCCGAAAGTCACTGAGATTTTTTTTTTTGTATTGATAAAATGCATTAAAATCTAGGGAATGACCGTGAAAGATTTTGATTGAAGTGTAAAAAACGCTATTTTTAACCATTTTATCATGTGATTGTTCATGCGATTTTTGACCCTTAATGTCGCGGTAAATGACCGTGACGTCATAGTTGGGTCGCGTGCCTTAAATAGACAAAATTAAAATACGTGATTGTTGAAGACATGAAATGTACCTTAATATTGTATCTAATCATTGTATAAAATCATTGGTTATTGATGTATAATTTAGTATCTGGATGACCGTTATTAAAGTCACCCGCGTAGCGGGTTAAAAATAATACAATTCAATTCAATTCAATTTCAAGATTCTTTTATTTTCCTTCAATATTTTACACATATATACAAAATAAATACTTAAAACTATATACATTTCGAGATACCTCCCCAATTTTATATTACTTTAAAGTCCCCGACATTATATTATTTTAAACATGGTCCTTCGAGCCGGATATGTTTTTGAATATTTCTATTTATAGTGAAATTAAAGTGATGTGAATTTCCCATGATGAGAAATTTCTGCAAATTCTTTTTCTGTCAATCGAAAAATATTATATGAATAATTTAGTACGACTGTTTTATTGAATTTTCTGAGAAATTTAACATATTATGTAGGTTAAGAAATAAGAGTCGTCAAAATAATAAATAGGCACATATTTTTTCTTAAAAAATGGTAGGCAGAGGTTGTCTGAAGGTTTCCTTGACGGGAAATTTATATAATTTTTATTTCGCTATAAAAACTGGTAAAAACATCAGAAATAAATATTAAATTCTCAAACTCTGGAGTGAAACCTTCGTGTTTATTCAGTGAGACGCAAATAAGTACAAAGAACATAACATTTAATTGTTTTTTTAGTAAGTTTGTCTTAACTGTGTACGAGTATATATTTTTCTGCTTTTGAACTTATTAATAAGTAAAATCTTTATTGGATATAAAACATTACTCCGAATGGCGGGGTTGATTGCCGTAGGCAATGTCTGCCAACCAACTACTTGTGACATTAAAATGATATAAATTATTTTACATTAAAATATGAGATAAAAAGAAGATACCAAAAATATATACATTTTTTTAAAATCTGGGTTTATTGAAATAACCCCAAATACATCTTTGTACACTTCACTTTAAAAAAAAATAAAAGCTTGTGTTGTGAAGTGGAGTAGGTCGGGGATTGAACCCGCGCCCACTGGATTAACAGTCGAGCGCTTTACCAACCAGGATACTGACCACCTCAATATACATGCATACATACAAAAAAATACTTGTAAGTACTCGGCTGTAACGAGTATTGTTTTATTGTTTTCTATCGTCCGTAGGCCCATTCGGGCACCTGGACTCGTCAATTTTTACAATTATAGCATATTATCTAACAAGTATTACTCCATATAGACATGACTGTAATAATGGACGTGAACTGTATCTTTTATAATATTATGTTGATTCCAATAAAACGGCCATTTTAATTTAATCCAGTGGTTTGCATTTAGCGACTATCTGTTTCACTCTGCAATATAAAAATGAAGCAATTTAAATGCATGGGAGTGCAACAGTATAAAACTGATATCTATTAAATTTATTGATGGTAATATCGTAGTGAATTATTCAAAGTGTTTAATGGAAATACGAAGCAGAATTCAGAATTCAAGAACAAAATTAAAGTTACGCTATCGAAGGTTTTTGGATACTTAATATTTATATGACCACTGTCGACATTTATTGTTTTCTGTAACATGACATACATACCCACGCTTACCATTTTATATGTACATATAATGTGTGCGTGGCCCTTATGAATAGCAATACCTATATCTACATTAGTCAATGTCAACCGACATCTATATCTAGGCTCCCTTATATTCTGCTCATGGGCGACCCCAAAGGAGGCGACCCCCAGGTAGATTACCAAAGCTATCAAAGAGATGGATAAATAGATGGGAGTCGACCTCGCAAGGGATTAAGACCACTAGGCTTAATATACGAACAACAAGAAGAAAAATCTATCTAATAATAATGGATCATTCATATAGAATAGAACAAATAATAAAATACAATAATAATATGTGCATTGCATTGTATACGGGAATCAAAATTTATGTAAATACTGACGATTAAAATATATGCTAAGTTGCTTATGTACAAATTTGTCGAAATGAAAGAAGATGCTTGTACCAGCATATAATTTTATTAATGCTTTTTCTGTAGGTATGTCTACGTACTGTGGAAATTTCGACGTAGGTATACAGAGATATAGAGGTTGGTAGGTACTTGTGGTTACTGAGAAAATACCTTCCTTGTAATAAATGATGATTATTAAGTGGGAGAGTTCAAAGGGAAGAAGAATGATTTCAAGACTATTACCGTACCGTAGAAAAACATGAGGCAAGACGAGTGAAGCAAATGGGTTAAATTGAGAATTTTTAGGGTAGAAAATTGTAGGGTAAAAATGTGATGAGGCCAACTTAAAACTGAGCGGAAGCAATCTATCGTATGAAAATATTATACTGGCGACATTAATGTAAGGAGTAGGTTAGATTGTAAATAGTAGACACGACATTTCTCTATACTGTATTTCTGTATCGATGAGTTCGATACGGGTCGTTGATATTGGGCGTATCTTGGGACAATTTTATTACTACGATAGAAATAGAACAAATAGACAGAATACGTCTCATAAAGTGTTTCACGATGAAACATTTAAATGGTTTATTACAGACTTAACCGTCAAAGGTCGTGTTTAGATTTGTTCGAGTTGTCTTTTATGTCGTGTTTTAACATAGAATGTCTCAAAGGGATGATATAATATTATACCAACTCTATTCAAGTATACTTAGTTATTATCATGTAGATAACGGTTTTCTATGGAAGTATCATAACTTTCAGATATTTGAACAGAATGTTTGTGACTATTATTTCAATCATACGATTTCTATATTACAATGTTCTCTATGTTTAAATTACAAAATGTAACTTATATTACGATGTTTTTTTGTTGAAATCGATACCAACCTTATTCTTATTGAGGCTGAGTACACATTTTGTAATGGAACATTAGGTTTTTCTTCATTTTTGAAGCACTAATTTCTTCTATCTACCTGTTTCCTCACGGTGTGCTTACGCAATTTATCGCACCATTTTCTTGATTGTTTTTACTCGAACCGCATCCTTCGTGCTTGTGCCAGGATTTTAGGTTTGATTCAACCACTATTGCACACATGTTTTTTGTAATTAAAGTCATTTTTCTTTTTAACCGTATGATGTTTTATAAAGTCTATGTTTTAGCCAGGATTTTTTTCGATCGTTACTTTAAATATGTAGTCTGAGAGTTCAACTGTGTAAGACTGATTTCTGTACATAGACGATTCGGTACCTATGCGATCTGAATAAAATATTTTGCTGATTTTCCAACTCTTCGATATAATATAAGTAACCTTGTTTTATTCCGGTTAGTAATAACGGTTTTCAGTTAATTTCATACAGATACACTATCTCTCTCTACCTATACCCACTGTTGCTAATTGCGATGTGAACAGATTTACATACATTGAAACTAGGTTTAAATTTTTGATGTAGAACCCGTTCCTGGTATGTATGGATAAATATTTAATAGGGAAATCTATTTCACGAGTTTCCATTTTCAGAAAGTAACTGACATATAGACAAATTAAAATTCAGCGATCAAATGGAAAATTTCCAATGAACAAATACCTAGAAGATGTGTGACTCCTTCCAACTGTTTTTAAAATATATAGACACATACCTATTTGTTCAAAGTTAGGTATAAATTTATAGGTCTAGTTTTGTTGAACAGGTTGATATCGGAACTTGATACCACGTTCTCGAATTTCCTTTCTTCTTTGTTCTATCTGAAGAATCGAAAATCTCCTCCTCCAATAGCATGTTAAGGATAAGGAGAAGACCTTGTAGGGCACATAAAAATTACATAAAAGTGACCCTCGAAGTTCCCAATAGTGCACAATAAAATTAGTGCCGTAGTACGTGGGCAAGATCCAACATCGAAGATGTCACTATAGATCTATGCACACAAAGGATTCTTGGACTTTTAACTTTCTTTTGCAAAAAAAGAGTGGGAGGCCAGGTCTTTTGTATTTAAAAAATGAATAGCCAAACGTAAAAAGGAGCTGATGAAAGCGAGCAATTTAGAATTAGGATTAGAATCACATAGAAGTTAACAAATAACTTTTATGCGCCTACAATAAGCAATACAATTTCAACAAATTCACGGCTTTCAACGTACAAATCGGTTTTGATGGTGTAGAGTTATTTTATGTGTCATATTGATGTGTTTTATGGAACAGTTCATTCGATCATTAAACCTAGTCATTTGGAAATATTATAACACTTAAATTTTAACACCACTGACTTATTGAATTCCGATTTTGTTACTATATTATAGTATACCAAGAAGATATACCAAGAAGAAGCTTCTTGGGTTAGGTATGGGTATCATCTTTTCTTTTTTTCTCGTCGGGTATTTCTTGCAAGGCCATCATCAAGGCCTCTTGTGTGTTTATACTCTATAATATACTGAATATTGTATAAATCTTTGTCCAGGCGCGAAGCTACCTAAGAACACGATTTCCTTCGAGTTACTTTTTGGATAAAATGATAGGTGTAATATTGTCTAATTTGACGTAATCTAATAAGAAATATTAGCCTCGGCTTCCCTTCTGCAGAAATCCACCCCTTGCTGCGGTACCCAATTAGATACTTTTGATGTTTCTTAAGATGTCTAAGCGTATGCATATGCGCATAATCTTTTCATCGATTTAATGTTCTATTGCCGTACTTGTCTTAATTATATATTCGTATGTCTCCTTGCCTCAGAACACCCAGTCCACGAACTCAG
Source organism: Ceraclea dissimilis (assembly GCA_963576895.1). Classification (NCBI taxonomy): domain Eukaryota; kingdom Metazoa; phylum Arthropoda; class Insecta; order Trichoptera; family Leptoceridae; genus Ceraclea; species Ceraclea dissimilis. Next base: position 19,192,979 of record OY756358.1, on the reverse strand, counting down.
AGTAATTTTTCAAACCATCATCTTAACAATACTGTATTGTTATCTGTGATCTATCGTATATGTATCCGATGGTTAATATTGTATTGTATGTCGTCTATGTAACTATGCCTGTCTGGAAAATAAATATCTTTTCGTTTCATTTCACGTCGAAATATTAAAAAAAATTGAAAGATACGAATATACGAGATAGCGTGGGATATGGGTCGGTATGTGTAGATACAAATTGATGATTCGTAATTTATTCTAGTAGGTAAAATACATGTACTTACCTACCTTTATTATTCACATATTTTGTGAGAAGACCCTATCTATCTTCTAAATGTTCACCAGAAGTTGCCTATTCTAGATGTCATACAGCCCAATGACTATGAGGAAATTTTTAAGGATATTTGATCTCACAAAAATATTATTAACATTTCGTTTCCATAATAGTACTTTAGGTATTTTGAACGTAATTAGGAACGAATAACAGATAAGAATTAAATGTTAATTAAAGGGGACGACTCTCGAAAACATTTCCCACCGCTGTAAGGTTCAAAATCGCATCTAAAATCGTGTGATCAAATGTATTAATGGCATTTTATTAATGTTTTGAGGATAATTTCGCTTTATGCAAGAAAAAAATTACGCTCATTGACAGATTTTAATGGAAAAGAGTAGATTTCTCCGAAAAAAAATTCACATGTAATATTATATTATTTCAGAGCATTCTATACAACATATGAATGATCTGTTAGTCTTTCACTATAGGAAGGTTTAATGTATTTACCCTATTAAAAAAAAAAACAAAAACATGTTTATTAAGGTTGTCGGTATCCAAGGTCTGAAGAAAATCTATTTTTTTTAAATCTGGTGAACTGCCTCCTCGTAATGAAATTTCTATGCTTTTGATGAATCTTTAATGATTGAAATCCGAATTGATGGATTAATAAATAATTGGACGAAACCCATTTCACGCAATTTACTCGTACTCACGTTTGGTACGAACAAGTAACAAAATTCGGCGATAAAATAAAACGGTTTTACATGTACGTGTAGGCCCGTATCAGTAATTAGTAATTACATCGATAGCTTCAATATAACGAATTTATGGTACAACGTAAACATGGCATTAAAAAAAATTAAATACATAACCATCTACATAAAAACGCTTAACGGCAATATAGTTTGCCGTAAAAAATCAACATTATGACAAAGTTAAAAAAAGAATCAATCAGTGAAATGACTTTCCAAAATTCGTACCTGTCTACCTGTTTGGAATAGAGTTTTAGAAGAATTTCGATAGACGCGTTAATCTTACTTTGTTATTGAACCTTTCATTAGAAAATTTGTTTTGCCTTCAGGATTTTGATGAAAAATAATGTCATTATTTGAAGTCCAAATTTGTAAAGGATCCGTGCATGAAATGGCATTATTTTCGCCTGTTTATCTGACCTTCGAAATACTAGAATCACCGAACCTAATAGGTGTATGCATTAATCAATGTTTGATGAAATAACGCTGTTAAAAAAACTGGAATTTTTCTGTTTTCGAGCGTCAAAAAAAAAAACCCACTAGTATATGAGTATCCGCACTTTAGGAATTTGTAAGTGACTGTTCTATATTTCTACTTGTATCAAAGTAATTCTTGTAATTTATCTGCCCTTTGCAGCGTCAGTAAAGTAGTATGTTTATATGGAGAAGGGAAAGTATGTTCTCTCTGAACTATGATGACAGACATATAGGTAGTACTGTCTATATAGACATCCATATAGGATGTTCACGATTTTAATTAGATTTACTCCCTTATACAGGCTTCTCTTTTCCGTTTTATATTACGACGTATGTCCTAATAATAAAACATTATTTCAAAGGAAATGTAAAGTAAATTACATATTATCTATATTTATAAAAACAAATCAGTTTTTTTTATAGTGTTCACATAACACCCGCATTTTAGAATTTATCGCTGTAAAAATTCACAAAAATTTTCGTACCTGTCTGCTTTAGGTTTTGAAGTCACCATTTTTTTAAAAGCTTTTACTGGGAAGTCTCATGATGATGAGAGGATCCAAGGGTTGTGTAGAGTAATGTGTGATAACGAGTTAAAGGGCGTTGAAAAAGGAGTTCAGACCTTAAGTCACATTTTGTGCAGCTCAAACCATAGGAGGACACCGTGACGTTGCGAAGCACGGGTAACTCAGCTAGTTATAAATGGGTAAAGCATAAATATAAAGTTCTTCTACTCGTGTGTAATAATATTTTCCAACATATTTAAAATAATTTAAGATTAGTTCTAAATTAAGGGGAAGATCTGAATACGTCACTAGAACTTTTACTGCTCTGATAAAATAACAACAAAAAAATGTTGTAAGAAAGTTCCACGTTATTATTCTTCCATCTCTTATAGTTTTTCTTCCATCCAATTTTCTTTTCTCCTCCCTCGTTGCTACGTTTAATATATAAGCACGTTCTTAATAAATTCTATCAAATTCATCGTTTCTCTCTTGTAGTTTTACGTTCTCTATGGCATTGAGTACTTCTTCTTCTAAGGTACTCTTACTAAAACAAATCCTGAAACGTGTGCGGTTTCCCGCGGCTAATTTGTTAAACGGGATGACATTTTTATGTTTAGCTATCATTTTGAGAATCTAAAAAGGATTGCAAAGTATTACGTTATAGGTAAAACTATTCACATACTAAAATAAATTCAAGCATAAGTTCTTTAGGATACTCACCGTTGAAATTGGGAAATTTCAGTACAATCTCCACTATTATACCAATATAGTTTGCCCTATACGATTTTAGATTGTTATGTATTATGTTATCTCTAGAGGAGAATACAGGGCATCATAATTACAATAATACAATACATCATAATTGGAATATTTGAAACTAAATATCTTTTGTTCTGGGTATTGGGGATTATATTGACATTATTAGGATTGATCGGTTTGAATCAGTTTCAAAAGTTCAAGTATACTAAGCTGGAACAAAAACGGATGTAGGATTAAACATTGTAATACATCTTTTAATAAGGAATTTATAATGACTAGCTTCTACACACAATTGCCTAGAAATTCTATTTGAATATTGACCTAGATTAAGGGTTTTGTTCCTAGTGAAAGGAATTACTGAAGTAGCGAGTGTCTGCGGATATAATAGTACTACCCATTTAAGTACACATTAAAACCTTGTGATCCGTGGTGATGCTTGGATTCTGTTGAATCAGGGTTTGAAGTAATATCAGGTATTCCGAAGGTATACCGAACACAATGCCTATTGTATGTAATATGGACGTGAGGTGTTTGAATCCAACGTGGCCTCTCATATTCTCATCCAAAATAGCACATTCAATTATACACCGAGTCTCGTTGTTACAAACCTACATATGTAATATTACATCTATTATTATATTTCATATAGCAGAAAGAGAAATATAATGTCGACACTCACATGATACACGATTTCATGATTGTGTAAAAAAAGGTGATTTGTAGTCACAGTCAAAAGAGGAGTCGCAAACCTATGACAGAATTTTGTTTAATTTCGTTTCTCACAGTAGCGTAGCGTGGGGGGGGGGCGGGCCGCCCCGGGCGGCACTTTTCAAGGGGCGGCATTTTCGGGATTTTTTTTTAAACATTCTAGGCTAGCGTACACAAACCCAAATACTTTCCTGTACACCTTGCACTAGGCTAATTTCACAAATCTGGCGCCCCTAGGCTATCGGCAGATTTCAGAATATACAAGGACGGGGGGCGGCGTTTTGAAAACAAAATGACTGCATCGTAACAAGCAAAGTTCCTGCGTCTGTTCTTGTGTTTAAACTTTCATCTGTCTCTGTCAGTTTTTCGAGATTCGCCCCTAGACTGTCGGCCTAGGGGCGGCAGATTTCAGAATTTGCAAGGACGGGGGCGGCATTTTTCAGAAAAGGCTGCAACTGGAGAGTATTCATAACTCTAAAATAATATTCTTCTCATTAGCGGATTCAGACGGCGGATTACCTCCCAAAACAAGTGACAGCACTTTATATAAAACTAGTTTCCGAAGAATCACATTATTACTACATCGTTTTCTCATCATGTCATTAATTTTCTAAAACTACTGCATTGTTTGGTAAAAAAAATTCGCCTGCGGCGCTAATTAAATTTGTTGCGTTTATCATATCACTTAGCCGATTTCTCTATAAAAATTTCGCCTGCGGCGCATTATACCAACCCTGTTATATAATCTAGAATTATATTTTACTTGCGGCCCGTCGCTCGTTTATAATTTCAAATTAACCTTCATCCAAAAAGTTTAAGGTTCAATATTTAAGCAGTTAGGATTATTATTTCACACATTTTCTAAAAAAAATTCGCCTGCGGCGCAATTCTAGGTTACATTTATTTTAAGAAAATAAATCAAACGACCTTGACTACATGAACCTTTTCACTCAGACTCAAAAAAAGTCGCCTGCGGCGCTGTTCACATTTGTAATACAACAAGGTCATATTTGCATGAAAAAAAGAGTTTTATTATGGGGGGGGGGGCGGCAAATTTTGCCTCCGCCCCGGGCGGCACAAACCCACGCTACGCCACTGGTTTCTCAGAATGTCTATTGTCCGAGAAATTAAAAAATCAATGGTGTTATTTTCTGCCCTCTCAATGTCTTATTATTATTATTATTATTACTTATTCATTCAAAGTACTCTAAAAAAATACGCTCTGTAATGTATGAAAATGTATTCTTTAGAGTGTGCAACACAAATTTATTTTGTGTAAAAGGTTGATAAACGTCAAATCCTTGTTGTTGGGATACATAATATTTCATGTACGAACGTATTGTATGTGCGTTTTAAAAAATGTGCTGCGAATAGCGGGTGTTCGAGTATGTATGTATAATGTATATTATTTTATTTTAGTTGAAAGCTGTTCGTGAAATGTGAAATTAATTTGAGAGGGATGATTTATTATTTCCAGTACATATTTTTAGGTTATATTTTTCAAACTTTCTGTTTAACTTACTTTACCGAGTATGAAGTTATAACATATAAAAATGCTGATGAGTGTACGTTGAAACTTTTTAAACAAAAATATATCATGATGTTGATAGGCAGTACTAAGGACAAGTATAGTGCTCAATCCCACCAACTTCGACCTAGGAAGGAGAGCCCTAAGTAATTTCCATACAAAAACAGAGATAATATTACATTTATTGAATAAAGAACATTAGCCACCAGTGCCAGCGGAGCCTAAATCCATATTAAATGCAACATGCAACTCACCACTCTGGGCGGAGATATTTGGGCACCTAACGTAGGTGAGTTGCATGTTGCATTTCATATGGATTTAGGCTCCGCTGGCACTGGTGGCTAATGTTCTTTATTCAATAAATGTAATATTATCTCTGTTTTTGTATGGAAATTACTTAGGGCTCCCCTTCCTAGACCGAAGTTGGTGGGATTGGGCATAGTTGTTTCAGAAAGGGATGTGATGTCGTATCTATCTATAATATTTTAGAACCTAACTCTGAGCATACGATAAATCAATGTGACGTACCAGCGGTCGTCTATAGGTTTCGCTCAGTCACCGATAACAGTTTTCGTTTATTTTTAGAAACATTTTTCCCTACGCTCGTAAAAGCATTTTTTTGCGACGAGTAATTTGAAACTCGCCGGTCACCTACCTATATAGGAAACTGACCCATCACCGTTGCGTAACTTACTGTAAAAAACCGACATAGTATCGAATTTATATTGAAAATTATTAAAAGTTTGCAACGGTGAATGTATAATAATAGTTGGTTAAAAATAATGACGTCACGTCACCTGAAAGAAGACGGAAAATGATTCTGTAGAGGCTGAAGAGACTTATTAAAGGGGCCGTGTGTTTCTAGTAAGGGTTCTAGCATGATAAAAGAATAAAATATTGTTTGTATACTTTTCCGTCATCCTTGAAAGCACTAGGTACATGTCTACACTACACTTTATTCAATTCGATCGTAGCTTAGTTTATAATGTAATAGTATATAATTTTGTACGCTATGGGAGTGTTAGATTATCGTAAAATCTCATGTAGATACGTTATATACCTAAGTTTTATCGGTTTATGGAATTGGTAGGTAACAAAATTCCCTAATGACAAGTTTTCTCACACTCTACATGTCTCGCTATGGTTTAGTAGACGCTAAGTTAGAGACGTTTTCTTTACACTTACAATAATAAAAATTAATTCGTAATCAAATGTGAAGAAGTTAACCAGAGAGAAAGTATAAAGAGATAAGATAGGTAGGGGTTATTAAGGTTGTAGCGTAAAAGTAAGGGAGTTTTCTCTAGATTAGGGTGATTTCCAGAGCCATTAACAGTATGTGATGAGAAATTTAATCTCCGCAGATAAACTTTATTGCTATAAAATCGATATATACCTCAAGCCTTTTATTATAAGTTTACGAAAATTCAATGAATACAGTGTTTCGTTCGCAAAAAGTGTCCTATACAGATTATAATAACTGTTTAATCAATTTATTTTGTTGAGGTTTTTCACAGATATTGTCTACTGTTCTATCATTTTATGATATTTTTAACAGATTGTGTCTATTGTTCTGTCCGATTATGAAGTTTTTCACAGATATTATTTACTGTTCTATCAGATCATGAAATTCTTCACAAATTATGTCTATTATACTATTATATTACTCTTCTATCTAATCGGTTTATGAAATTTTTCAAAAATTACGAGGCCTGTTATTCTGTCAGATTATGATTTATTTCACAGACAATGTTAACTATTTTGTCAGATTTATGATGTTTTTCACAGATTTTGTCTACTGTTCTATTAATTTATGAAGTTATTAACAGATCATGGCTAAGTTGTCTAATGCTATAACAGTTCTTCACAGACTTGGTCATGTCTAATAAATTGTAAGACCGTGTAATGTGCCTAGTTGTTACAGCAGTTGAACTGTGTAGTACCTAATGTTGATATTATTACTATTAATGTATGTCGAATATTGTTGAAATTACATAAGTTATGTTCGTAATGTCTATTGTATTAATATTATTGCTAGTATATATTAATATTACGTATTATTGTGTAAATTATTAGAGTCTGCCTATCTGTACAGCCTGGAAGCTGTTGTAACTTGATACAAGGATAGTTTGACCTACGAATTTCTTAGGAGAAGGTTGTATATATTATGTGTAGTATGTATTCCGAAACTACGCATTAGGTCTCAATAAATCTTATTAGATACTTACATATTTGGTAGTGTACCTACATATATCGCATGTCCTGTTTAATAAGTTTTGAGAAATCTATTTTAAGTTTCGAGAAGTATGGAGGATGAAAGTTTATGCCAAAATGTTCCTCGTCCGGACATACAAAAAGACTTATTTCGGCAAACAATGTTTTTATAGCACAAAGATATACATTTCATCAAAATGTAGACTTGGAATATTTGTCTGCACACCGTGCCCGGCTGGATCAAAACTCTGCTACTCAAATATTAACGTATTAATGCAATAAGTAACCGTAAAAATACTTTTTTAAAATCATGATTGTATGACTTCACATCCTCGAACCGCTTTTCATTGTCCTCCAAACGATACTAAACACGTCCTTCCGAGACGCTTGGATTTTCTTATACCGATGGCGCCTCTCACCAAGACCTGACAGTTCCATAATTTAAAAAGTCCGAAGCAAGAAGTGTGTGTAAGGATAGGAAAGTCTGGGGATAGGAAAACTGTTGCCTCTGCATACCCCGCAAGGGACGCGGCGTGAGGGGATAGGATAGAATAGAATAATACCTCTATTTATACGTCATGATATATTTTCTCCTTAGTAAAGAAGATGGCTGAATAGCGAATGATATAACGATCCTATTACAAACATTAGTGTGTCTGTGTATTGTTGTTGTTTCAAGGAAATTTTGAGGCAATCCTCAGAATAGGTGCAAATAGGACCTAAATGACAATTTCAATTAAGATGGGAGATAACGTTTGTTTATTCATACAAACCCATTAGACGTGTCTCTGTCTGTACGTGGGTACAGTTCCCTCACACCGCAGCAATCCCGTGTAATAACTTATTCACCAGGTAGTTGCTGCTTTCAAGGACTGACCCATTACTTTTCTTCCGAAGCTAATTGTGAATTATTTTTAAACCACTTTTAAACTACAGGCAATACTTATTTACATTCTTATTTATAATGACATTTTCACCTATAGACTTCTTATAATCTTTCTTCGTTATTCGTAATATCGTTTGGACGGTAAAATTAATGAACAATTTTATGCTCTGTTAAGCGTCCTATAGGATGAAGACAGAATTACATCTATATCTGCTTATTATGTCTATGTATTTATTTTATGATACGTATTGGTGATTAGCTTTTGTACATTTTTTTTACACTTACCTACTTCAAGTGTTTGTGAATGTACGAAGTTCACATTTTTTAAAGGGTTCTTGTTATTTATTTATTCATCTAATGAGAAAATTCAAATATTTTATCAACAAATCATATAAATACCAGGATGAATATTTTGCAATACTGCTACTATTTATCGGTTGAGCGGTGCTCGGTACCTGAAATATACGAGTATTTATACTTCATACTGAATATGGCACCAGGAATGGTACCGAAAACTCGATCTCTCGATTCTTATTACGGCAATGCACCCGTTGTCGAGTGATTCATGAAAAGCTCGATCAATCAACTGAAAAAAACACACGCAATGAGAAAACTCGACGATGGATTCTTCACTTAATTATTTGTATGCAATTACTTCTTCTTCTTCTTCATAAGCCCTGTAGCTTCCATCTCTGGATATAGGCCTCCCTCATTCGTCTCCATCTCTCTCTGGATTTTGCCTCGGATGTCCATTTGAGGCCAGCTGTTAGCTTCAGGTCATCTGTCCAACGCATCTGTGGCCGGCCTCTAGGGCGTTTACCGAGCCACATACGCCAGAACAGGAGCTTGTTGCTCCATTTGCCATCCGTTGCTCTCGCCACATGACCTGCATAGTCCCACTTCAGCCCTGCGATGCGTTGTACAACATCCGCAACTCTGGTCTTATTCCTTATCCACTCGTTTGTTTTCCTGTCTCTGAGAGTAATGCCAAGCATCACTCTCTCCATGGCTCTTTGTGTAACTGCTAGTTTATGTACAATCTTCTGTGTCAGTACCCACGTTTGAGATCCATAAGTCAGGACAGGAAGAACGCACTGTTCGAACACTTTTGTTCGTAAGTTCTGAGGAATTTTACGGTTTTTCAATATGTGACCCAGTTTTCCGAATGCCACCCATGCTAGTCTGACTCTTCTATCTATTTCAGCAGTCTGATTTTCTTTTCCGAGCTTCAGTACTTGACCTAGGTAAATGTATTCATCAACATTTTCTAGTTGTTTCCCTTGAATTGTAATTTCTGGGTCTTGTTTACACATTACTTTGGTTTTTCCTAGGTTCATCCGGAGTCCTATTTTTGCAGATTCTTGTTCTAGCTCTTTTAGCATTTGTTTCAGATCTTCTTCATTGTTGCCTATCAGAACTATATCATCTGCGTACCTTAGGTGACTGATATTCTCACCATTGATATTCACCCCTCTTTGCTGCCATTGTAATCTCTTGAACACATCCTCCAGGGCCAATGTGAACAGTTTGGGTGATATTATGTCTCCTTGTCTCACTCCTCTTCTCACTGATATTGGCTCTGTTCCTCCGTGTATTTGGATGACCGATTTTGCATTTTTATAGATTTGTTTGAGCAGGTCTGAGTAACGGTGATCAATTCGTGCATTATTTAAGCTGTTCTGTATTGCCCAATGTTCAATGGAATCAAAAGCCTTTTCATAATCTACAAAGGCTAGGCAGATTGGTAAGTTGTATTCTGTGCACTTTTCAATAAGAACATTCATAGTCAACAGGTGGTCACTGGTACTATAATTTTTGCGGAAGCCGGCTTGTTCGGTTGGTTGGTAGTCGTCAAATTTTATGGTTAATCTATTAGTAATAATTTTACAATTAATTATGCAATTACTATAATATAAAAAATAACCGTTTTACGTTTTTAAAAGTTTGCTTCAAATACTTTGGATATTTTTAATGCTTATCAAAAATACTTACTTCATTTTATGACACTCATATTAAAGTCCATATTAAGATATTAAGCACCATACGTTCACCTCGTATGAGAGTGACAATAAAAATTCAAAGGAAAAGCCGTTCAGTTCCTTTTAGACCGTGCTGAAATAGCGAGGAAAGCAATTTCGTTGTCTGTATGACAATGTGAGAAGCTGTATTCACCTCCTTTAGGCCATCTCATCACAATGGAATATTGCAAACGCTTAGTGGAAAGCCAAGTTGAGCTCCGTAGTGTCATTGTGATTACTGGAGAAACAGTAGTATGGTGGGCTTTATACATTGTGGGTCAAGTTGAGAATTTAAAATTACGATGTTACCGCAGATCATGAACGGTTCAAAGAGATTTTATGATATAAATTCAACCAACCAGGAAAATAATATCTCCTTTGTGATATAAAATATTTTAAGAGAGAATTCACATTCATTGGAAGTCTGTCGATATAAATTATCATAAATTTAAATTCACTTATTGTTGTGTAATGATAGAGGCTCTTCTCGTCATGATAGATAACGTCAAGAGGAATCTTGACATGGTACTAGTATAAAATTATTGCAATATAATATTTATTGAGGCTGTGTCAACCGAGTCAGAAAATATTTCATGAAATGCAATGGGAACGTATTTTATTTATGTATAAGAAGATGTGGTTATACAAAATGAGGTTAAGCAGTCGTCCAAAAAAATTCAAGATTTCGCTTTAGATTTTAACATGCTTTTTTTTAGTTCATTCTTTCTCTCTTCTGCCAAGGATTCGCAAAGCCACCTGCCTTGAATGGTGTTTTTTTTTTAATAAAGGGACGAAAATTACGTCAAACGCAAAAAAAAAATATGTCAAATTCGTTCTGTCGGGATTCTACCCTATCTTTACTCAACAGTTCTCTGAAAATTCTTTCGCATCAAACTGACATAAGTATCTTACAAGTACATCATCTTGATTCCTGTAATATACATAGTTTCATTACGTATATACAGAAAAAGTAGCTAAAGTATACGAAGTTTATAATACAAATTCATTATTTCTAGGATTATAGTAAATTTACCTACGAATCTAACATCAATCATTTCACCCTCTATAAATATTCTTTAAACAGGTTATTAGGTGTTCATTAAATAGTCATAATTTATAGTAATTGAAAACATAAATTACTTTTCATTATTTGAGGTAGATCTATTAAAATTTAAAAATCTAGAATGACAGAACCGTATTGTATTGTAAAACAATATAATTATTATTATTATAAGCACTGTTATGCTATAAATAAATTTGTTTCAATACGAGAATAAAATAAATGATTGAAATTCTAGAAATGAATTTCTCACTTTTAATTATAGAATAGAATCGTAAAATACATTGTATAATTATTCCCTGGTTTCTATCAATTCCAGATGACTATTCTCTACTGTAAATAATCCGTAATTACAGTTTCCAGTGTTCCGGGGAATTGTATTATTACTAACTAGGTAACGAATGCTAGTAGTTGCAACTTAATACTTAGTATTTATTTAAATCTCTACGGGGTATTTTTATTTACAGTGGAATGCGGCAGAATAAAAAGTAAATCTACTGTAAAGTTTTATCACGCCACATTAAATATTGTCAACTCAGTGTGTTTCACTTACCCTCCCCATTTACCTACCATTTTCAGCTTTATTAACTGTCATTTCACTCTTAGGTAAGCAAACACGTAAATTGGACGTCTAAACATGGGCCTAGTCAGGGGGGCAGCTTCCCCCCTGTCCCCCCTGAGATTGAAATAAGTATTTAGGAGGTGTAAGGAAACGCGGCCGTCCAAGAACCACCTGGCTGGACCATGTCGACCAGATACTCAAGGACGGACGTGTTTTGAGTAAAAGTAACCGGAGAGTATGTATGAGGAATTGCATGAATGTGACGGAAGCCCGAAGTGTGTGTCAGGATAGGAAAGTCTGGCGATCCGTTCTCTCTGCCTACCCCGCAAGGGAGGTGGCGTGAGGGTATAGAATAGAATAGAATTTACTTTTTCATACTAAATGATAAAACCTCTCAAATAATCACATTATAATCACACGTTTTCTCATCATATTATAAATTTTCAAAAATCTGTATAAAATCCATTAAAATGCAATTGTTTCATAAAAAAATTGCCTGCGGCGCTATTTTTGTATTGCTTTTCATAAAAATCATTTATCATGCATATTATTGTGCAAAGTATTATATACATTTTCAAAGAAACCAAACCACATCACGATGTCCTTCACTATGTCTCACAAAAAACTTTCCCCTGCGGCGTGTTTTTTATGCTATATCAATTTAAAAAAAAAATGTTACCCCCCCCTAGCTCTGAGGCTGGCGATGACCATGCCGGTCTAAATGAAGCAGGTCATTCATTGTCCTAGATATAAAATGTTCACAACTGAACACTAAGATATCTTGTTTGCGGAGGTCTTAATCAGTATTAAGACGAATAAATTGCTCTTTGTTTTCTGTTAGGTAAACATATAGGAAAAATGGCTCGCATCTGATTACTTTGGAACCAAATTTCAGCAATATTTTATTCGTAGTTTTAAAGTAAAAATACCTACTTATACGTAGTATTCTGATCTCTTCGAATACCTATTACCCATCTTTTTTAAAACTACGATAGTGAAATGTAAGTCACGTAAACTCCTGTGATGTAAATGTTCAGTGAACCTTTTTCAACCATTATACAACAAAAATATTAAGTAATTTCGTATTTTGATGAGTCATATGAACTCGTTACATAAGTTTCTTTGATGTGAGTTGGAAATATGAAAGGAAAATATTCATATTCTTTGATAATATGATAGAAGAGGGAACAATGAGATTTACATAACTTAGATCGTTTTACTATTAAAATTTGTGAAACTAGAATATATCGTCTATTTTTTCTGTGCCGTGTCACGTTCCCCGAGGTGATATTGACGATCACTTGGGAAATTTTTTACCCGGCCTTTCGATATTTGATGAACGTGTTGGGAAAGCTGCTATCTTCCAACTCGTCTGACTGAGCCGAAGAATATATACGAGCATAGTGAATACTTCAAATTTATTGTTTTATACTAAGTAATAAAAAAAAAGATTTATATTTCAATGATGAAGAAAGATCAGAAGATATTCTATACATGATTGGTGCCAACTTAATTCTCCATACGTCTAGGACGTAGCAAAATACTCTTCTTCTTCTTCTTCCGGTGTCGTGTCAGGTCCCCTCAACGTTGACTTGTTGACTATCACTCGTAAGAAAAAGCTCCTATCCTGGGCAGCTCGAAACAGCTCTTCAGTACTCCTTATTCCAGTCCAGTCTCGTATATTGGGCAGCCAAAAAGATTTGCCTTCTTCCAACCCCTCTACGACCTTCTATTGCACGCATTATTGCATACAATACTGTTGCATGCATTATTTATGGAACTCACTGTACATATGTCGCAGGCGGAAGGATATTATTGAACTTGTGGATTGTGGAAGAGGATGTATGTATTTGGATGTCAATTAGTAATAAATGGGTTACTGTCTAATGGGTTACCATAAACTCTCTGCAAACTCTAATATTAATGGCACTCATACTCGTTTTATACACAGTCTCTCATTCGGAATTGCACACAAGGATTCACCAACTGAACTACGTATCTATCACCTCGCACTTTGTAATCTCTGTGTTTGTTCTTCTGATTTCTGCTGCTCGGATACTCAAAAACAGTGTAAATGAAAAATGTGTTTAGGGTCATTTCTAAATAATGGCTTGTGAATACAAAAAATAGATTCAAAATCAACTGGTGTGGTTACAAACTAACTAACTGGGCTCAATACATTCATTGTGGAATATTAGAGAAATCTCCGAGCCACGACGCTCATAGTATGGTTTTGTGCAATGCGTACATAAATGCTGTACAGTAAATTAGGGTCTTCTGTGTCGATTTTAATTGAATAAATATTAATTGTAACCATAACCCGTATAGGCTCGTAATCGCTTTTTGTAGATAAAATTAAAATGTACTTAGTCAAAAATATATCTCATTCAAAGTGAACTGTGTTATATCTGTATTATGTGACACTTTAGGAGATATTTCTGTAGGTGTTATTATTTTGATATTTGACTGAAACGAAGCGTATAGCAAGGAGGTAACTACCAAACTATATTTTTGTTCTCTTTTGAGGCACGCTAACTTTTATATGTATTATGTTACCGAGGTTGGTATGTATAGGTACCTTGAAATAAAGATTTGCTGGAGAGTTTGATGTTCATCGTCGCTGGGTCAAATTATATTGCTGAAGGGATTATCCCGGCTCTGTGTGAAGCCTCTTCGTGACCAGAATAAGGCGTTCACATCCGTATTATAACATACCTACGCTACTCTCACAGAGGGTAGATTCATTTTAGGTTTGCATAATCGTAGAACAAACACCAAGGGTATTTTGGGAAGGATTACCAGATAAATTGAATGATCGATTTACAATGACATACTCGTATAAGATATTATGCCAACAATACTGGGTAGACGTGATTTATAGAAAGAACAAGAAACTGCTTATTCTGAAAATATAAGTATGAACAATAATTGTACAAGTATGAAGCAAATCAATATAGTGTGCGTTTGGAAATATATGCGAGTACCTAAGGGGGTATGTTGAATCTACTATATTAGTAACTTTTGTTTACAGAAGAAATACCTATTATGGTAACTATAATAATTATATTTAAGATGGAAGTATCTTATCAAAAAATGCCGTCATTCTGATTAACCATTTAGTACCTCAAAGGGCAACTGAATATCTAAGAAATATAGACGCGAAGCTCTGACTCCCAGAGCGCTTGTATAATTGTTGTTTCCCATTTGAAAGAGAGACCATTTGACTTTTGATTGAAGATTACCGTATAAGTAGGTACATCTATAATTATTCTATTATACTTTTCGGCTATTGCCTCGTCTGCGAGTGATCTCAGTGTAGTTACATCAAGAATCAAAATCATAAAATAAAATTATTTTCAACTAATATTTATACTACCTATCTATGTTTATTGTAGGTAATTGATATAAATACGTAGTTAATTTGACAACTAGATAAATCCATTATCTTTTGTAGTTTCCGTGTAATATTACACAAGCCAATTATACGTGATTTATAATCTACGTAAATATATCGAAACGTTGTTGGTATGAACTATATTTTATACCATTCCTATAAATACATCTACCATAGGTATCTACCTAGTAGTACCTATCTGGCTGTCGCCGGATTGTCGGCCATAATACTAATTCCTTTTATCTCCAAACAATGGGTATTTTAACCCTTTTTTAACCGAACCAAAACCACTACATTTTCAGGTCCTTAAACATGAATACATAATATTGATTTTCTTTGTCTCATGGTGCGTAAAAAACAGTCGACATTAAATTCCAATAATGATATGAGTATTCAGTGAACTTTATTTAGGTTATAAAGCATTAATGTTAATAGGCATAATCAGTAATACATATTTTTATTGTTGAAATTAATTAGGTGAAAGTACCTATGGTTATTTTATTTTTGAGGATATTATACTGGCCTGGTCCAATAATGTCGACCAGATCCTCAAGGATGGGTGCGTTTTGAGTAAAAGGAATCGGAGAGCGTGTATGACAAACTGTATGAGTGTGACGCTAGGAGTGTGTGTAAGGATAGGGCCGTCTGGCGCTCTGTCCTCTCTGCCTACCCTGCAAGGGACGTGGCGTGAGGGTATAGATGGATAAATAAATTATATTTGCTTGCTTGTGGTCTTTTTATAGTACTTTTCTTACTCTAGAATACCTGTTTAATTTCATTCATAACGCAGCGGATGCAGTCAGCTCAAAGGATCGTATCTTCTATTCCAATTATTATCTTCGAAATTAGACGAGTAACTATTACATGTGTACAAAATTGTTATATGGATGGTGCTAGTTCGGCATAAAATCAGAACATTCTTTCGATAGAGTATTTTTAAAAACTGTCCTGCAACAAACGTAACATTTATAATACCTACGAGTATATGGATCACTAGAAAGCTGGACGTGTTTTGTGGTTTTTTAATCCATGGAGAATTAGATTACGTACAATGACATTTGTAAATTTATGACAACCAACGAGGTAAAAATTCGGATTCGGAGTGACCATCCATTATTTTCCTGAACTCGTATTTTTTTCTCTTCAATTTCCATTTATCCAAATTGCAAAAGTCACCTAAGTACTTACAACAGGGCGACATGCCAAAAAAGTATGTATGAAAGTATAAGTCACAAAGTATTTTTGGTAGAGATGACTGAAAAGTCGATGTAAGAGATAGGGTAAGAGAATATTTATGTAGTTAGTCGCACAAGGATTAGGTACCACCCTTTCTCACCAGATGTCGTCAGTGAAATATAGTTATGCAAAAAAATCGGGATGTTCATCAACCTGCGTGCGTGCCGTCGCTTCAGGTTAAACGACCTAAATTCGAATTCCAGTTGATCTAAAAATGAACTACTGAAATGAGAAGGTTGAGAAAATAAAAAATTAAAAATTGTAGTCTAACTATCCTCTGTGTAGATTTGACCATCATATACTCAGTCCTATTCTGCGACATGTATGGATAAAATTATGTGTAGTGGCAATGATAGTGGTCAAGTCTTGCTATACAGTGGCGAAAGAACGTGGTAGTATGAGTAATGAACATAAGTCCGTGATAAAGTAGGTAGGTACCTAAGAAGGTAGCAACAGTATAAACATGATTAATTTGTATTCTTTGTCAAGATTAATAATAGTCTTGTTATTTAATACCTCCAGCGATAAATAATACAGAATATATTATCTATTAGACACTTCATCCCCTCAGCTATAAACAATAGCAATAAATTCTAAAACGAAGGCATATTTCGATACACTCATCCCAGTATTAAATGTTAACCGTCGATAGTATTACAAGTTTTAGAATATTGAAACCAAGTTTGGCACTAATAATCGTTTACTTTTATGTAAAGTCACGAATTGTTCACAACTTTGTTGAAAGTATCGCGGAGATTGGGTGGGTAAATATTTAGGAGTAAACCAGTCATCCGTTAAAAGTATACTTGACGATATCAGGCTTTCCATAGACTTATTAGTTTTGAAAGTAATGCGTATTAAAAATTAGCACTATCATGTTTATGAGGATTATTTCGTCTAAGTGTGAACGGCCCTGTTTTAATAAGAATTAAGTGTGTTTTTTAGGTTAGATCCCTAAATAAATAATAATACATAGTTCCAGGTGAAGAAGTACGCAAAACCCGCTCATAGTAATATGGAATATAGTTACTTCCTTGAGAAAAGCAGCGAAGTAGCCAAAACTGTGGTATCTTTGGAATTACCTTTGTTCCAGAGACTCACATTCATAGGAACAGTTAAATGTTCTTTTTTGTGATTTCTCAAGAAAATATATTGGTTATTACACGCTTCACTTTTGCATGGATCCCCAGTATTATAAGTGAATCAGGAAATTCCTCCATCACAAATGCAAGATAATTCGTATGGTGATCACATCACTTCTCTTTTTAGGTTTAGACGGTTCACCAAAAACATTAATGCCTTGTAATATTGCTTGTTTCAGAATAGCAGTAGTATGGTGTTAATGTATTATTACGGTTTTGAATTTCTTTTTGAATTTTTATGTCTTTGTTGACAGATGGTGAGTTGAAGAGGTGTAGTTGGTGGTGAGGATGGCGGCATGGCGTGCGTGCTATGTAGGCTACTGTGGCCTCTACTGTTGGTACCCCTGTTGCTACCCCACACCGCCGCAGGGCCCCGCTACAGTTCCCGTATTGTGGACACACAGTCAGGTTAGTGAATCAATGTCTACCTTAATCAAAGAGTGCTAATGAGGTATGTAGGTACCTATCATCTTCTCTGTGAGAGTCTAAACTAAACTGTTATAACAAGAAGTTTAAGGGACTTATTGGGAGAATCCACATTGTGACGGCAAGGACAGAAAATTCACATGAAAAACTGACTAGAAATTTGACTCTCAGATTTATTTGTTATACCATTGTATTGAGACCAGACCCGTAGCAGAAACAACAGTTAAACTTACTTTACGTGTCCGGACTTCATATGTACTGGAAAACCATTAAGAGATATTCACTAGAGAAAAGAATGTAGTTATTTCAACTTTAACAAACATTTTTTGATTGTTTAACTTCAGTAGGTAACTAGAAATGACACAAATTAAAACGCCTGGCTTATTTACTTCTCATGTTTAAATCTTCCGATTCCAGTAGCATTGAGAAAAGTTGGTCGATTTTGTTTCAGGTGCCATCCGAGGAATAATTCTTGAACCACACTCTCGTCACTTGGAGCCTGTAGAAGCCTTCCTTGGAGTACCTTACGCAACTGCACCACGTCTTCATCCTCCTAGACCTTTCGCTCCATGGTATGGTACACGACTTGCAGACTCTTTTGGACCCGTGTGCCCTCAGCGTTTTCCTGATATATCTAATATGTAAGCAATTTTATTTTACAATAATTATAATAATAATAGATAGACAATTTCTCTCTGGCGTTCGCATGTGCCTTATACAAAATTCGTGAAATATGTAGTACCCACGGAGCCGGTACTTGCTCCACAAGAACCATTATCTTCTATGTGTATGCATACGAATGAAGAAAAATCCATAATAAGAATTGGATTACTATGCTGTAGACACTCCTAATTGGAGGGTTGACCTGATTATTATGTTAATTTTTATTATGTCAATGTTTTTTCAACCATCGGTCAGTGTCTCTTACAATAAATAAATAAATGACGAAAAATAAGAAGAAAATCCTGGAAATCCCAGCTTTCTCTGGACAAAATAATATTAAAGAACAGATTGTGCGTTGTATATACTTAGGTACATTTCAAAGTTAAACGAATTTGCTTTAAATTTATAAGCGCTGCTTTTTAAACGAGTGTAGCCATTACAATATTATAATATCTAACAAGAATCTTTGTAATTTTGGAAAATATTATTTTATCTGAAAGATAAATCATAGAGTTGGGTTACGGACAACAGATTCCAAAGTAAACCGAGCAGTCATAACAAATCAACATTAGGTTTGAATTATTACTGGTTCAATTTATTTTGGTTTAGAGTTTATGTTACGCAAGTAGGCTGGCGTTATGTCATCTATGCCTACCCCGCAAGGACTTGGATAGATGGAATTAAATTTATTATTTATGAAATAATACGGCCTAAAATCAGCTCAACATATTTTTCGCAATATCGTTTTCAATCCAGCGTAGCCCAGGCGAACTGATCAACATTTCAGTGAGGTAAATAATTACATATATTCTAAGAATTATGAAATATTCAGTAATTTCAGTAAAAAAAAAACGTTATTGCATATTCAAAAATGCCTTAATACAATTTTGAGTCTAAAAGACATATTTATTTGTTTGCTACACTTTTATTTTATTGTATTAAAACTTGTTTAGATTCTTCTTACTTAAATTGTTTGTTCACTTTCGTCATTATTGTAGTTTGTAATTCGAGTAATTCAGCTGAAACTCAGTCTTTCATCTTTACATTTAAAAGAAATGACGAGTAATTTAATCAGGGCTGTCTCCAGATATTTTGCTGCCCTAATACAAAATTATATACCTATTCCGCTACAAAAAACTTACCGAGGTTAAGTACTAAAATACAAGCATTGTGCCTAAAATATCAGTATTTAAATTTAAAATCGTCTTACAATATTGCAAGTATTCATAATTACCGATTTTTGCCTTTTTATGTACAAATTGCATTTATTTGTGTAATTTGATAATTATTATTAGCAGTTTACTTTTTTACTTTCTTTCAGCAACAAATTATTTAAACCTCAATTGCTACAAAGATTTTTCTTAAACTTGTTGCTCGTTCAAAGCAACCCCTTCCGGGTGCCGGTGCCGCCTTATGTTTTACTTACCAATTATGTAGGCACGGTCCTGTATTCTTATTTAATGTTCAACAAATATCAAGTATATACATAACTTTATTTCGCAAAGAAAACAGATTATAAATATTTTAGCAAAACGTAATTTAATATTATACTAGTTGGGACCGAAAATTCACGGAGGGCTTAACACTTTGTTTTTTAATAAATAAACCACGTTATAAATTTGTAACTTAACGAAAAGTTGTAATACCCTATACGTATACACGCTATTTTTTAAAGTTTTACTACAAATAATCTCTTTGTATTCTTAAAGCGAGACTTGTAAAATAAAAATCTGTGTGAATAGAAATCTTTACGGGTGCGGAATTCAGGTCTTATCACTCCAATGTGCAGCTAAAGTATCGCCTTGTCGTTTGCAAAAATTCTGGCCCTCTTTATCGCACGTCATCTGCATCAATGGGTAGGTTCGTCAACAAGTGAAAATATGGGGATTCTATGGGAAATTACTATCAAAGCGAAAAGAGATTTTTCCTTTTATTGTTTGTATACAAGCAGTGCCCTGCGCGCCTTGCAATGCCACAGACATCTGTAAATTGATGGAAAAGTATAAAGTATGAAATAAATACACAGAGGTACTACCTCCCTACACTCTTTAAGGTGTCTAAACGATGGTCGACCCAAAAAAATATGGATTGGACACTAATATCACTTTTTTCATTCAACCCACTAGCGCCCCCAACCACCTCTTATTCATGCGGATCTCGGGAGGATTATTATTCATCTTATTGACATGGAAAACTATATAGATTCGACAAAAATCGCTGGCAAGCACAAAAATTTGTCAAAGTTTCATCTCAGTCGGGTGAACGGTTTAGGAGTCTATATACGACAAAAGGTACCCCACTTTACAGTATAAATAATATAAAAGTATTGTATAGAAGCCGGCTCGGACAAATATTAAATTTGTTGAATATAAATAAAATTAACTTTAATACAATCTTCAATGCGAGAGAATAAATTATTATTGAATGTATCAAAGGCTTCGATAATAAAATATTTCGTTTACACAACATTTTATACTAATCGAGTTTTCAAGATGTTATTAGCTACGCAAATAAATTTATAACAAGTTGAAACTTTCAAACCAGTTTATTTAATTTGTACTCTAAACCGTACCTACTTTATCGTAATCATATTATTTTATTGGGCACTACGATCTTTATACGAAAAAAGTGATGGGCTTTTTTTAAGCGATACGGTTATCATGAAATGTTGAGTAGTTTTCAGAATATATGTTTTTAGATGTGAGACGTTATTATGTGTAGGAAGGAAAATTGTGTTTGCATACTAATCGTTGTATGTAGTTGATAACATAATTACTAATTATATGGGTGTCTTGAATCAATGGCACTTCAAAGGCAAAATAAATATCTAGTAAACGAGTTAATCAGATATTGAATCACCCTATAACCACCGGAACCAGTTTGCGTCAACTTTAACCAAATTCGATTCAGAATTGAATTAACTCTCGTTTCTGTCAATTAGCAAACAAGCCTATCAAGCCAGGGCTGGGGCTGGAGCTGGGGGAAGTATTCCTCATTAAAATAAAGTTACTTTATACAAGTTTATATTTCCAAATAATTTTGATTAGGTATACGAATCTACCCGCAGATAAAGTTTTTAACTTAGGTATAATTATTCCTAATTCTGTTTACCAACAGTTAGTACACTACATGTTGAAAATGTGCGTCGCCTTTGAAATGAGTCAAACGTTGTTTCTATGTTTAGCGTTAAATAAATAAAATAAAATAAAATATTTCTTTATTGAATATAAAAAAAGACAAAGGGGGGCGAGTCAATTTTATCAAGTATAAATCTATTTAAAAATAGGTAGTATACCACGTCAACGCATGCAATTTAGATGTTGGTTGTACTGTGCTAAATGTATAATTTGAACTTGCCATCATATTTCCATAGTGCATCATTCAAACTTGATAGGTATAATATAAATTCATCATCTAATACTGTGAAAAAATCACTTATCCAGATATCACGGATATCAAAGGATTAGATCGCGGGGCCAAAAATATGTACAAGCATTGTGCCTGAAACATCAGTATTTAGAAATTATGTTTTCAATCAGATTTCTTAATATTAGTTGCCGTGAAAAGCTATAGGTATGAAAGGAGTATAGCTTTAATGCAATTTGTGTATCATTGATCAAGCCACAAATAAAGGATGTAATATCACCAGAAAATATTATAAAAGCGAAATTTTTTAATTGAATCCATTTGTTCAAACTACATTAATATAAAATTATTGACAAAAAACCTGTAAATTCCTTATTCGGCAATAGGTGCACTGTGATTGAAATTCTTTATGAAATTCTTTAGAAGCAACCCGTTTTCTACATTTTCCAATAACGTAATCCGCACTTTAAATAATGTTCAGTAAAACCTGTAAAAACAACTTTATGGACTTTTATGTAAAAAGACGGCATCCCGAGATAAGAACGTGATGTATAGAATAACTTCCCTGTGAATCCGTCTTACCTACTATTCTAATGGGGCCGCTTCACGCTCGGCGTCCTTCCACGAGTTTTGTGAGAATGAGTAAAAGGACGTACGGACGAGGTGATTGTCTTGAACTGTATACGTAACCGACGGTTAACGCCTTTTTACTCATTCGCGCGGGAGTCGTGGAAGGACGGACAGCATGTGGATGAGGCATTACAAAGAACGTGGGGAGCTATATTAGGTATATCTATACTAGAGATTTTTATATTCTTGCAGTCTAAGAGTATTTATCTAGCTCCCAAAGAAAATAAATTAGTAACATCAGTAGTAAGACCCGCAATCCGTTGCATAGCATTTTTTATATGTATGTTAAACTATTAAATAAAAATATTCTTCGCAAATGTTTTACAATAATATCATGAGATAACATTCAATCTCATTGTTTTTAAAAGAGCATAAAAAGGTAACTTGAGATTTTCCAGTAATTTTATTCCAAACTGCGAAACCTTTCTTATACCTAGTTCTAGCCAATACTTAAATTTATTGTGAGATATTTTCCCCAATACAAAATTCTATATGTATTATTATAAAAAATCTTTGCAACTCTCCTTCTCAGAAAAATTTCTCTCGTAGGTATATTTTTCTTATTATGAAAATCTACAAAGAATACCTATTTCAATTTTCGTGAATAATATTTTTTCTCGACCTATCATGTTAGATTCCTAGCTTTTTTATGAGCTCAGCTCGTATTACAATTATAAACGATAAAAATATAAAGTTTTTCATCACGATTTATCTAGAAAGAATTTTTTGTATTTTTTGTATATTATTTTTGTATATTGGCACGCGTAGGAAACGTAGGCGTAGATCTACCACCGAGACATTTTTTTTGTTTAATCGTTTGCACGTAATTTTTATTTCAGTTAAGAGTGTGCATACCGACATTTCAAAAATTTCTAAAAACGGGAGACCTTCTATCTCGACAACCGATACTAAATATGCTTTGGAACAAAATAGGGTAGATGCATTGAACCTTTATCTAGGGAATAACCGTAAAAGATTTTTTATATCTTGTATAGATTTCTCAAAAGAAAATTACAAAAACACCTCTGACCTTTTTTCCGAAAGACGGAAACTCGTTTCCCGAAAGTCGCGGAGTAAAATTTTATTTTTGTACTGATAATATGCATTAAAATCTAGGGAATAACCGTAAAAGTTTTTTGATAGACGCAAAATTAACCCCAAAAAATGGAAAATACGCTATTTTTACCATTTTATCATGCGATTGTCACGCAATTTTGAACCTTAATGCCGTGGGAAAAGACTGTGCCGTCATTCCTGGTGCCATGCCCTTAAACTGATTCTTTATAATCTGTGTGACATTAATATCTACCAATTGTGGAGACACCAGCAATAGTTGTACTAGTATGATACCTATACTACGTCTTTCGATGGACATTCCTTTGTCGATAGTAATTTTTGCGGCAATAAAAGTCTTGCATATTGTATATCTTTAAGTAAACTTTAAAAAAAGGATCTGGGCTTGCATACACAAACCCAGATACTTCCCTGCACACCTTGCACTAGGCTAAAAGCCTGTATCGCAAAGTCTGGAATACATCGCCAGCGCCGGGGTTTGAACCTGGCATTTCCCGCATGAGAGGCTGCCGTCTCAACCAACCAACTTGTTTCAGATTAAACTTTATTTCAAAGCATAAAGTTTTACATATACTATAATAATGGTTTGAACAAGATGTGAAACTCATGTTGAAACTTATTGCTTAAAAATATGTGATATATCATGGGGAATTTTCACAAACACTTGACTCTTACAGGACACTCGAAAAGATTATCGGAAAGGAGTGGAGATCGAATTCTACAACTTGGGCATCACCACGGGGCCCTTTTTAACTTAAATCAATTACAATTTAGGTATTTTCTTACCTATTAATTTTACCTTTATGGTCACGTACAAAAGAATTGGGAATAAAACTGATAAATCAAAGAAGAGTATACTCGTACATTGCAATAATATGAAAACGCACGCAACTTTTGTAAATCTCGATACATTGAAAATTACTAACCGAACTAATCGAACAAAACCTCTAATTTATCCGTGTAATCTATGGATAAGACGGGTAATATAAAATTAATTACGGAACTATCCCACACGTAGTCTCCCATGCACCTTATAAGGCAGGGATAATAACATAAGAGGAATGAGATTATCCAGTTTATCCAACATAGCCGTGAAAAATTTTACTATTGGGTAAAACCGATGTAAATAAGATAGTAGTAAAATATAGAGAAAATCTGTAAAAATACTATATTTATTTACTAAGCGAGTATTTTTATTTTGCGAGAAGTTGTTGCAATCTTTTGTTAATCTTTTAGTTGAAATGTTTTGTTAGTTTTTCTCTAAAAATGTTTTTGTATTATTTTGTGCTTTCTGTGTGAGGAATTACTTACCTAATGGTTATGCTTTCCTTTGGCGCATATGTTGCACTATAGCCGATTCAAATTACACACTCTACGATTAATTTCGGGTTGACTGTAAGATATTGCGTTAGCAATAAGTCCGCCTTTTGGCACACTACGATTGTCTTATTTTTGTAATTAATATTCATTTTTGTCTTGGCCAATAAAGATTTATTTATTTATTTATTAATATAACTCAATTACTTCAGGAGTTAGCTAAACACCCGTCAGACGCTTTTCACCCATCGCTAAATATCACAATTAGAATTTAAATGGTTGTCCAAAGAGAATGTTGTGGTGTTTATAGGTATCTTCTTCTTCTTCTTCTCAGCCTTCTCGCGCCCAGCGTTGGGCATAGGCCTCCCCCTTATATTTCCACTGCTCCCTATCCTGTGCCGACCGCATCCATCCGCCCCCGGCAACCTTCCTTATGTCGTCCGACCATCTTGCCTGGGGCCTCCCAACACTTCTTCGGCCAGTTCTTGGTCGCCATTCAAGAACTTTTTTGGGTATAGGTATTTTATAGGTATACCCACACAGAATTTGTTTGTTACTCGATTGTTGAAAATTCAGCGGTGATATAAGAAGTAGCTTCTTTTGTTAATTTCGTTTAGCATTTTGTATCCAATTGTAGCAAAATTTACGCGAAGCAAAATACCTTCGAAACAATGCTTTTATACACAAGAATGCCGTGTCACGAAGTCTCGTATACAATGGAGATGAGTGGTGGTATAAAATAGTTGGTGAAAACTCGATTATTTCGTTTGCGCTATAAAATCTGAACATCATGCGTTCTACAATGGGAGAATGAAGTACTCACCTAGCAAATTCTGAGTTTGTTACATGGGCGTCGCCAGCCTCGGAGCTGAGGAGGGGGGGAGGGCAAATTAAAAAAAAAATGTACCATAGATTTTTTTTGTAATAGTGAAGAACGTCGTGATGTGATTTGTTTATTTGAAATTGTAACAATACTTTGCACTTGATTTTTTATAAGAGAGTAATAAAAAATAGCGCCGCAGGTAATTTTTTTTCTAAAATTGGTGGATTTTCAATATTTTCATACTAATTTTAGAAAATTTATGATATGATGAAAAAATGTGTGGTAGTAATGCGATTTTTTGTGAAGTATTATTATTTAGTACCTATGAAAAAATACATACCTATTAGGAGTAGCTGCCCCACCTATGGTGACGCCCATGGTATGTTATCATTATTTTGAATGTTCTCTTAAGGAAGACACTTAGGAAATATAACGTTATTGTGGATTGCGATAGCTGAGGAGAGGATAAGGGAGAGAGAGAATGTGTGTAAATAGTACAAGTATATATCTATCTATTATGATTTGGAAACAATGATTCAAACTATTCAGCAACAAAAGAGGATTGTTTGAAAGTTTTATCAAGGAAGTTCCGTTACGCTTGAAGTTAGCTGATAGTTTACGATATTAGCAATGTCATTACATACTTACGATATAAATGCGTAGTACAATACTTACATACATACGAGTATTTCTTACATCTCTAGCAAGATACAAGAATCTCATAATAATATATTGTGAAACTTTTGTTTTATTATTAAATACTTAATACATTATACCTACACGAACCTACTATCAGAGGTGGGCACCGTTAATCAAAAAGTTTACTTCGTTAATCGATAATCCGTTAACTAAAAAGTTAACTTCGTTAATCGTTAAACCGTTGCATTTTGAAAAATGTAACGGAAGTTAACGTTGATCCGTTAAAGCGTTAATGTAAAAAATCATATTTACACTATCGCGATGTATCCCAACAAAGTGAAATTTATTTTTCAACTCCCAAACCACATACGATACCACACATAACCCCATACAACCCTTGGATTATCTAATGCCAGCGCCGCCACTGGATGATGTATATGCAAACAATAAAATATTAACGTACTTAATTAACGGAAGTAAAATGTGACGTAAGTTAAACAATCCGTTAACAATTTTTGGAGGCGAGAAAAGCGTTAAATCGTTAACCAAAATGTTTACTTCGTTAATTAACGATTAACGGATTAACGCTTTTCTGCCCAGCTCTGCCTACTATTATTGTTTTGTTTCTGGTAATCCCGCAGTATTTGACGTTCACCAACCATTTTTTTATTCTTGAAAATGCTCGCTATACGGAATGTATTTGGATATTGAATCATTTAGATGCATTTTGGCTGGCTCCATTGTTAAATTGGTATCTTGGCAGCCAATAATGTATACGGAATATCTATAGCAATGATATCTTTATATTGTTGCTATCAATAAAAGGAGGTCAATTTGGATACTTGGATTACCAAAGTAATCTGCTAATAGAATCAACATTGATTGAAATTTTAGCATTACAAGTACCTAGTTTTTTTTTATAAGATTATCACGCACAATATATCTCCATTTAAAATAGTATGCGAACTTTACAAAAAAATATATGTGGTTCATTCAAATTAGGCACTTAGGTATATTAATTTTTCTTATGAAGTTTTATATTTTGACATTATGTTTTGTTTATTGAATTAGTAGTTAGTTTTGGGGCAAGAGAGACCATCCCGTTTGTGAATGTGGCCAGATCGAGACTGTTGACTATATAGTAGAGAGGTGTCCTGAAAAGAAGTTTGCAAAGGTTCTTGACGAAATCCATAAGGTGACGCCAAGGGCAATAGATTACTTGTAGAGTATTGACACGGAACTATGACTCAAGATAACTTGTACAATGGTCGTGTGCATACGAAAGAAGAAGATTGAATTAGGAAACATTAACATCATGAAGAAAAAACATTACGTAGGCTATGTACACGATTGAACTGGCTCAGTCAGTTGGCCCATGTTTCAGTTACGGTGTTGAAGATTTTTTCCGCATTTTTATATTTGCGCGTACCAAAAAAGGACTTGAATGTCCTTATAAACTGGCATAATTTGAGTGAATCATAAATTTTTCGACTAGCAAAAATTCGACACTAGTGAACCCTAGACCTACATTTTGCGAAATTTCTGATTGGTACGAATCTTCATGTTTTACTTTTTGATTTTGACAGCGATATTTAGCCAAAATTGATTTCGTTATGACAGGACAAACAGCGATACATCTAAATAGCATATTGGAAGTTTGTTTTTGAGACAAACAACATTATTACTTTGATATTATTTTTATACAACAATATATTACCTTTTTTGTTCGATTTGGGTATTTCAGAAAAATATTAATCATTTTATTCGTATAGCAAATACCTACCTACATGATACAACTTTTGTTTTTTGTTCTTGTTTTATACTTGGCAATCTTTTATAATATGAAGAAAATAACATTGTTCAACTTTATTGAACTTTGTTAATTTCGTCGATATTCTTCTTAGAAACTACAAAAAACATTATAAGTCTACACATTACAACGGATGGATTGACAGAGAGAAGACTAGAATGTACCTACGTACTCATACGAGTATATAGTAAGCTCTGCCTGTCTAGTAGCTATAGGTGATATCCCTCGCCGAATATTCTATTTCACAAACTGTTCGTAATAATCATTGTCCTGAAATTTATTACCTAATTAAAATATGATATTCTATCCTTATTAATTATTATAATCGATTCAATGTAATATTATTTTTAATACAATAGATCCAGGAAGGAGATACGATATTATTAATATCCTAAAAGAATTAGTCGACTGCGTGCTTTCATTTTTCCTTTTATCCGTACGAAATAATAGGGTCATAAAAGAATATAAAATTTCGTTGTAGCATAATATACAGTTGCCATTTCCCACATAAATGTCAGCATGTAAGTAATTGTAGCGTATTACATTATTTTCAGGAGTGTAGCGCTTACCAATATGCCCAAGGCTAGATACGAGCAAGTCAAGAAAATGGCTCCATTTCTCACCAATCAGAGCGAAGATTGCTTGAATCTCAACATCTACATCCCCGGAAGCGGTAAGATAACTGTTTATTTATTGACTTATATAATTTTAATATAAGGTACCTACTTACAGGATGATTAGGGAAGTTTCTACTGTTGTTATTATTATTTTCTTCGTAGTGTCGGGGGGATCCGAATGTATTTTTCGTTGTTGAAATTTTGATCCTCTTTTTCTGAGATTTTCATCAGGATTAGGCTTCACTACTAAAAATGTCCCCAATCAATCAGTGAGAGAGACCAACAGCGAAAGACCGACAGCGAGAAAATAGACCCAATATAATTACAATTTTGTAATTTATTATTTTTTTAGTAGTTTTATTCGTTTTATGTTTACATAGATAACACCTAGTATTTATTTTAGTGTTTGTTTTATATAATGATTTTAAATGTAAAAATATGCACGCAATTTTTCAAGATTGTAAGGTTGCGAATTGATTAATATTGTAGGTACTATAGTACATAGGTATAAAATAATTTGACATGGAAATAGTTATCACAATTAAATAAAAAAAATATGAAAGAATTACACAGATCATACGACGAACACGTCGATCCATTAATTAAAGATATTAAAATATAATATAAGCAAATTTGTTTTTTTAATTAACATTTTGTTTTCAATAATATTGGATAACCTCTTTCACTGGCGCCGCCGTCTAATTCCGAAACCTGTTAAGTAATCCACCCCCGCAGTTCACATCAAGGCATAGGTAATTATTAATTCATGAAATTGAAACCTGTTAAAATTTTTCAATATCGTGTGTGGCAAAATACCGATATTCGTTCTCATATAAGAATGGTTAGAAATAAAGGGTCGTGAACCACAAATTTAATTATTTCAACACATTGATATTACACGTGAAAATGTTACAATATGTATCGTAAGCACCTATATGCGACTTATATTTTCGCATTATCTGGAAAGGTGGATAATGGTCCTGTATCTTTTCTATAAAGCTAACATCGGTATAATAATCTTTAATGATACTGTTAGATGGACCGTCAAACTCTTATTGAATTGTTTTTATCAAGGCAGAATCGTTTCTATGAATAGGAATACCCATGTGTAGAAGTATAACATTATTATAAATGTGTGTAGGTACCTATACTTTATTATCAATCCTTATTGTCATTGTTATTAGATGCCAATCCCCTGTAATTGTAGTAATAAAATCTTTAATAGCCATATTTTCCAAAAACTGTCTAATTATAACACTGAAAAATTGTTCTACTTTGGAATAGCTCTGCAGTAATCGATAAATATTATTTGCGAAATATCTTGTCGATTCTTTTTTATAGAGCGAGATATGAAAATTTTAGCCATCTTCACTCGTACCACCATAGTGGATACCAACATAGAAACTCGTGTCATACGACTTTCATGAAACGGTCTTAAACTTTTCAATCCACAAACTGTCTTTCTGCAGATAGCTTGTATAGGTAGCTTGATAGATAGAAGATTAGCTTGCATTTGAAACGGATGAATGCATAGGAAAAAGACCAACAAAAAGCAGATATTGTGCATCAGTACGTAACTCATCAATTCGATTAGGAGGACACTTTTCTATTTTTTTTTGTTGTACTAAAATTTTACTTAATTCACTTCATTTTCACTTAATTCACTTAGATTTGTTAAAAAAAAACATTATTAAATTAAATTAATTGATTTTGTTGCCCCACTAGGCCAGTTCTGGGGCAATACTAACTACAACATTATATTATGCATAATAATATGTCGTCCATTTGTTTTAATTTGTTTAAAGTTTTAAGCCGTAGAAGACAAAAATGTCAAGAAAGTATGTAGTAGGTTTAAATTCATGAATATGTAAATACATGGTAAATGTACTTTACTAATATTTTACTCAGCGTTTAACTTTGCAGACTTTGCTGTGTCTGTAGAGTTACCTAATTAATTATAATTAAAGAGTAACCTGTATATTAATTGAGAGAACAGGAAACGCGTGAAGTCGTTCCTCTGTCACATTATTATACGTTATATCGGGTGAGTTGATAATACTGTGTCCCGTTTATACGTATTACCTCAAAGGAACCCTTAGGGATGTTAACTGATTATGTATGCAATACGTAACACCGGACCAACTGAGTCGTACATAAATTTTCATCTCACAGGTCAGACGTTAAACTATTTGCCTTAGCCATACGAAGCAAACGGAGGGAGAGTGACGTAACCTATACTACAACTGAAAGAGTTTGTTTATACAACTTTTATTTTCTCTAGACATGTACGGACCAAATGACGGATGTTATAAGTCTTTGGGGTAAATTCAATTTATTTATATGTCCAATCTGGTATTACTTCCAGTTTAGAGAATTTAACTATTCGTATATCTGAATAGATATACGCTGAATTTTGGTGAATGTGCAGAATACAGTCTGTGTTCTAAGCACTTTTGCAAGAAAATTTTCAGTTTGACTTGGCTAGTAGCTATTTAACACATAGTCTTTCATTTGGCACGTATTAATTTAATCATGAGTAATTAAATTTACAGAAAGCTGATTAATTTATCTACGTACAGAAAAAAACGGTTCGCTGGGAGTCCGCTCACTAAAATATCAGTTAAATTGATTGAACAAACTATGAAAGAATTACATTCTTTTTTATGTGTACCGAACACCAAATACTGCGTACAAAGCTTGTGAGCAGAATTGTGTAGGCGTGTTGCACTATGTAGAGAAATTTATTCAAATAAATAATTTTTCGCTCACTTGTTATGTTTTGTTCACAGGTAATCGAGGTGTGGAGGCTCCTTATGCAATACTGGTGTGGATTCATGGCGATTCTTACGAGTGGGGTTCAGGGAATCCATATGACGGATCCGTATTAGCATCCCATGGACATGTCATCGTCATTACATTAAACTTTAGGCTAGGATTATTAGGTGAGTTTGGTTTCTTTAAATAAATATATAAAGAGCACAATAATTGTTTTCCCATGAAAAATTTATACACTTGCCAGGTACCATCTATGATATCGCTATATGAAATGCATAATATGATCGCCATCTATCTGTGCGATTATGCTGAAACCTACGCTCACCCTTTTCATCAACACTTTTCACATGTCAGCATATACTCGTATATCTATGATATCGCCATCTGTACGAAATTGCGGAAAAAAATTTATAGCTCCATGAACAGAACTTCATATTAATTTTAGTATCATACAGACATAATTAGTTCCAGAATAGAGCCTACTAAGTACTATTAGTTTATTTTACTAAATAAAAATAATTTATTTAATTTTAGATACACTGAAAAGTAAATGAATTAAAATTTATGCAAAATATCACTGCTTTCTGAATATAAATATGAAGAAACGGAATATTTTTACTGGAGTTTCACAAACGTATGCTAAAATATTGTAGTACATTAATAACGGTATGAAAGAAAATGTACCTAGTATGTGAGTAATCAGAATAATACCTACTACTGAATTCATCTCAAATATTGTATTAGATTTAATACAGAGTTTCAATAAGAATAGTTTTTTGCGCCATTTCCAGCAACTTCGTGATTTGGCGACAAAACGGATTGGAAGAAAAATATTAGTTATCACTAGAGACTGGAAAATTTCGCGATCGCAATAAAACTAGAATTTCGTGCTTTTTACACGAATTTCGTGTTTTTTACACAAATAACGCGAATTTTCGCATATTTGACGAGAATTTCGACCTTTGTTTTGGAAAACGTCGTAATGGAAACATTATCAAAAGGAATGTGGCTTTGAAAGCAAGAAGATCCACACAGAGAAAAATCTCGCAAAGAGGCGTCTTTTTAGTTTTTCTCAAATGTTTTTGTTTTATTTTATCGTTTTAGGGATTTTAGTCCAAAATATTGTTCGCTCCATTTTTTTATATTTTTAATTCAATGCTGCAAAATTGACCAAATTATTGATATAAATGTATGAAAAATAACACCACATTTTGACAAAATTGTAAAAATAACACAACATTTCTCGAAATATAACACCGATTTTTTCCAGTCCCTAGTTATTACGTATTATGTTACAATATGTAAATGATGGATATATGTCTTTTTCTGAAAATTGTATAATATATTATATTTTAGTTTCACGGTGCCAAGAAGTATGGAGATTATAAGCATCGTCACGCCTTCCTCCATTACACAAAGCATTTATTTTTAAAGCTTTTAGTTTAATAAATAAATAACACTTATGTATTCATTTATTCATCCTCGTATACGATATATGAGTCTGAAATAGATTTATTTATTTTGTGAAAGGGATCATATTAAAATAGTTGCAAATATAGTTAGTTCAGGAGGATTTAGGGCGCTTCGAAGGAATTATTCAAATTTATGTACTTGACCTCATCCGAATATCTACATGGTTAACGCAGTTATTTAGAGCACGATCTTTTCATTAGGAGGTGCCGGGTTAGAATCTCTGTTTCTACACAAGTTTTAGTGAGGTAGATTTTTTGTTAAAAAAATAGATCTGGTCTTGTATACACAAACCCAAACACTTTCCTGTACACTTTGCACAAGGTTTATAGCCTGTATCGCAAAATGTGGAATACTTCGCAATCGCCAGGGGCATGTACATTTATTATACAGGAAGGAAAAAAAACTGAAACTGTTGTTTGTTTAGATCATACCTACTTCGTATTAATCTGATATTCTTGATAATGACAGTATCATTCATATACGGGTGGATGCCACGTAATTTTTATAGTCACTTTTCTGATGCTGGATTTCACCAACTTTCGAGGTGAGGAATAGCGGAGATAGGAGCCACCTAGCACAAATTTTGTATGAAAAATAACCTAAGAAGTTGGTGAAATCCAGCATGAGAGTTTTAATTCTTTCATACTTATGTAAAAAAATCTCACGTGAAATAATCTTTAGCCATATCTGTAAGGAATAAAGAGAAGAACATAAAGTGTACGATAGTTAGTTTTGTAGACTACTGTCAGTAAGTACTGTCTATACTGAATACTGAAACGCGTCAAACAGATGGTGTGAGTGTATTTTATATTGGTAAAATTATGTTTATTTTATCGAGTAATCGTATATTTAATGGAGTTTTTGATACGTTAAATGGGCGTTAAATCGCCACTTAATAGGCTCTATATCAAAAATTAATACTCTCCATGTTTTGAACAATTTATAATGTAAATTTATGTATCAATATTAATGAAACATTATGGCTATGGTTATATTGTCGCGCGAGCGATTTGTTTAATTTAAAAAACTCTCTATTAAAATCACTAACTACCTACATTATCAACTAAATATTTTATGAAGTATGGTATACCTGATAATGGGTTCATGTAGCGATAAAGTTGTCCTAATGGCTAATTAATATTATAACTGTGTACTTTCTTGTCTCATCAAAATATTTTATGCAATGTTTACTCATTTGATTTTGAGATGGTCGGCAGCCTGATTGGTAACGCGCTTGACTGTTAATCCAGTGAGCGCGGCTTCAATCCCCGACTTACTCCACTTCACAACACAGGCCTTAAAGCTTTATGTGAAGTGTACAAAGATGTATTTGGGTTTATTTCGATAAACCCAGATTCATTTTATAAAAAAAAATATCATACTATTTCAGCAATTTGCCTGTGTTCTAGAATCAGTTTAAACCGGAGAACCCTCAGAGTACATTATATTATTATAGACTATTTTTATTGTATGTTTCAGGATTGCGAATGGTTTTTTTTTGTATCTAGGTGGTGCCTGATTTGTTTTATGTGATTTTATTGGGACTGGGTATTTTATTTTCTATGTCAAGATCATGATTGAATTATTTTATTTTTTATATGTAGGTCTGATTTATTTCATGTGATTTTGTTGTAACTATTTTATTTTTTTTGTTTGAATATTATGAGTGATTTTCTTTTAAATGTGGGTATGTAGCGGATATATTTTGTATAATCATTGACTGATTTATTTTATATTTTATGAATGATTTGATATTTGCGTTAGTGTCCTTCTTATTTTATATGACATGTTTCATGTGTTTCTCAATTTGAATACAATATGTACCCAGTTTCATTACAGGTTTTGGATGCACATATGTGTGTTGAAATGTTTTTGGTTTATGTTTTGATTTACCTTTTTATTGTTACTATATGATGTATTTTGTACTAATGGCCTAAAAAGCCGTGTATGATTGGAAATAAATAAATAAATATTTCTTTGGGCACAGATAGAGCGCACTCCTGGTTGGGGGCTTCATAGCGAATAAAGAGAAAAAAGATTTTGATTACAAAAGAATCAAACATCTAGAGAAATATATTTTATGTGGCAAAAGTGGTTGCATCCAACCAGGCGCAACCAAGCAGGGCACAAAAGCTAGTGGGTTAATTACAAATAATTACAAATTTGCACATGAAATCACCGTAACCAGTACCTACCCAAATCCAAACATGACATTAAGAATGGATGGCGAATCTCATTACTGAAAAGATGCGAAAAGTGTAAATAGACTTTTATACGAGTACGTAACAAAATATCGTATTACTTAATCCGGCTGAGATTTATTATACAAAAAAGTTGGGTCATTGGCTTGCGATACTAAAAGTAAGTAATGTATTTAGGTAGTAGGTACCTACTTACATCTTGACAGTGATCCTTTTAAAAGATGTTGATTTATTGGATATAAACTCCCTCGGAAATGGTGACGAAAGGTTGTTTGCTATATAAAATCCTCTATAAGATGTCTTTACGTCTGATTACGCCCGACTAAAGATTTTAGGTACTAGGTAGGTACTATAATTCTTCCTTTATTACCTACCGACATTAAAAATAATCCCAGTAATTTAATTTCTAAAGTTCCTCGAGAGAACAAAGGGCTGTCATGAAAATTCTCACTACTCGAGCGGTTTCTCGTGTTGTGAATTAGTTACATCCTCTCATTCTTCTTCTTCTTCCAAATCGGTCTCTCAATGCTGAGGATCGTGACCTTCATGTGGTACTTCTCGCAGCAGTCTGGCCCACCTTGGTCTATCTGGCCCGCCGCAATGACTCTGCAAACATCGTTCCAGTGGAATCCGTCACCTGGTCGGACCATCTCATTGGTATAGGTCCGCGACTTCTCCTGCTTTCAACTCCTCTCATATCATACCTCAATAATACAGGCCGGTTCGGAGTTCGCTTGGATGTTTGGTACTTTACGAACTATTTCATTAAATTGTAGTTTACCTAAGTATCAAGATGCTACCAAGGTCCCCTGATTTGGGAAGTTCTGTTAATGCATTGCATAGTCATTAAGGATCCTCATACGCCACCCTGTGATTTTCCATCCAATATATTTCCAGGCATTAATACTTCCTGTTTCCCTCATTGCCTCTCCCATCAATATAATATTATGCAAGTTGAAATTTTCGTCAACAACAAATTTTCCTCTTAAAATTTTGTATGAAACTCTGAGAATAGCCAAATTATACAACTTTAACAATAGGAACCTACCTAGAGCATTCCGGAAACCAAATGATTCTGTAGTTTGAGATTTTCGCCGACTTCTTTACACAATATTATGAGAATGTAGTAATAGGTTGCATGGAATGGGAGAGAGTTAGAACAAAATGACTCTGAAAACTCTACGACGATAGTTAGCAGGAAGATACGGTATTTTTCACAATCGTTAAATTCTTTTACTGTAAGAGTACTTCGTTCCTTTAGCAATGACATCAGAGCATTGTGGATCAAATAACAAAAGCCAATACAATAGCACCTTTCAGTAATACCTTAATATTGTATTAGGAAATTAAGTATTTTTTTTATTTATCCAAATGATTTGATCTTTCAGCTCTCTTTATTTTGTATCTAATGATTGTTAAACATTCTTATCAGGTATATGATAAAAATCAAAATTGGGCGATGACGACAATGTAGGTACTGAAATAGGCACATTAATATTTATGAAAATAATTCTGAAACATATCTGCCTACGTAAATAATAATATATTATTTTAGGAACGTATATTTCGATGAAAATGGGTAAATTGGGTAGCCAATATCATTTGAAATATTTTTTCTTAAATAAAATATTATTACATAACTAATTTGTATGGAGAATTTCATCTGCTTCTCTTCTCGTTGAATATTATCTACTCAGAGTAATTTATCTATATTTATATATTAAATTTATAAAAAAAGGGCATTGATAAGGGACGAGACGTACAAATAAAAAGTTTTTTGTACAAATAGAAAAATACATATTCAGCATTTTTCTGTAGAATAACATAAATTACATTATTACTAAATGGTATCGGTTATTTTATTTGGAATGGAATTCATTGAAAAATGTTCTATCAAACAGAAATTGATTGGAGTACAAGATAGTAGTGCTCACGTCAAAATGTTCGTTTGAAAATATGTGCCCATTGTATCATGATATTTTTTTATCTAAAGAATTGTTCCACCTTAGTAAAAACGTACTGGAGAATAAATTTTGTATAGGTATGTATGATTTGCATGTAACAATGTAAAATAGTGGAAAAACGTGGCGATTTCGATTTACATTCTCGATTATTTTACGGTGTCCCTCTGTGTTAGGATTGTTAGTTTTATCTTGTTTTTTTATTTATGGAACGTGTGAAGTAACAAATAAATTAAATAAAAAAACCTGTGGGGCGCGCGAGATGTAAAATAGGCCTTCCTCCTTTTCACATTTTTTGAGTATCCTCTATGTTCACCGCTATAAGATATTTTTCATCCTTACAGCAATGAGTTCTCTACCCAATCTTATAATGTCACATCAAATTTGAGTAAAGGGAATATTGTTTGTTCTTTATACACAGCACTACTGACTATCCCTTTATTGGGATATACTGTTATGATATTACAACTAACCATTACTAAACATAAAATTGTTCATGGAAATATTTCCTTTATTTTATAATAGCCCAGAGCAAGTAGTCTGTTAATAATATTCATATTCTATAGCAGTGAGCTACTCAACGTTGGTATATCTTCTTGATATTAGACCTCTAGCTTCATTTCATTAACTTCAATGTAGAAATAATCATTTTTCCTAATTCTGAATTTAACACAAAGAGGAAATGTCAGAGAATGTGACAGCTCTTCCGAAGAAAATATGAATGGGGAATAACAATAAGAGAAAATAAAGTTTTCGGGATCATTTTGACGTTGAAAGTTTATGACGAAATTAAGTGTCATAAGATTTTTAAGTGAATTTTTACACAAGATTACAATAATCGAAATTATGATAGGGATCACATAATTAAAAAATATTGTTTTACTAGAGATAACAATTTGGGATATACCTAATAATAGAGTGTGTTAAAGTGTTTAAATCAAATCTTGGTATCCCTGCACACACTTTGAAACTAACTTCATTGTGTTTTATGTCTCAGGTTTTCTCAAGACTCGTCCTAACAACGTACCGGGCAGCACGGGCGGTAACATGGCCTTGAGAGATTTATGTGCAGCTCTTCGTTGGATCAAACACAATCTTCACAACTTTGGTGGAGACACTTCCAGAGTTGCGCTTTTGGGACATGCTCAGGGTGCAGCTTTAGCTAATTTTCTCTTGCTCACTACGGAAGCCAAAGGTAATTCAAATAGTCTCTTCATATTCATAAAGTATTGTATTCTTCGATTTTCATGAATTCTGATTTTTTTCTCTTATTTCAGGTCTCTTTCGCCGACTGATTCTATTTAGTGGTAGTGCCCTTAGTCCGTGGGCATTAGTTCGTAATGCAGATTCTTTACGTCATACAGTTTCAGAACAACTCGGATGTTTTGTAAATAGTGATAGTAATAAAGT
Organism: Ceraclea dissimilis; assembly: GCA_963576895.1. Taxonomy (NCBI): domain Eukaryota; kingdom Metazoa; phylum Arthropoda; class Insecta; order Trichoptera; family Leptoceridae; genus Ceraclea; species Ceraclea dissimilis. Next base: position 19,154,293 of record OY756358.1, on the reverse strand, counting down.
GAAAGACAATGAAGACATTGAACCATGTTTAAGAACTAAATCTTTGGATTCAATATTAGACGTTAGAATTGAAGGTGAAAAGTTCATGTCCCGCTGGGGACCACATACTCCTATAGAACCAGGTGCTTTAGACGTATTCCATATAATGGAAAATAGTGATGCATTTGTAAAATGTGATTTACTGTTAGCTGTTACGTCAACTGAGAGTTTTTACGATTTTAGTGCTACTGATGTGCAATATGGTTTTGAAGAAGAATATAGAAATCGTGTTTTAAGAACGTATGTACGTAACGCGTATGTGTATCATTTGAATGAGATTTATGCTGCCATTAGGAATGAATATACGGACTGGGAAAAACCAATTCAGCATCCTATAAACATAAGGGATTCTACTATGGAGGCACTGAGTGATGGTCACACGGCAGCTCCCATACTGAGGATAGCTGCTCTCCACGCGCGTAGAGGGGCAACCACATATCTCATGCACTTCGCTTATCAAACTAAGGAAGGGGATTATCCACAGGTAAGTAAACATGAATCAATTTCATTGAATGGTTGTTCATTATTATAATGCATAGACTCATAAGAGATAGCAGATACTGTCCCCTTTTGTCATACTTAGTATATAATACCATGGGCTCACACGAATTTAACATACGTCAATAATTTAATTTGTCTTGACATCATCTGTCTGTTATCATGTATCTGTACTCAACCTACGTAATACATCGAAGTACTTGGGGTTTCATTTGAATGCAGGTAAGCTGATGGTTTATGTTTTTGGAATCATCATGTGAAATGAAAAATTGCTGAGAACGTCGAAAACTGCTTTTGTTGTGACTTGATTTTTTTTCTTAGTATTCTACATAGTACCTAGAATTTACGTAACATGTACTATAAAGAAACATGTCTATTTCGATATTAAAACAGTATTAAACAAAATTACAGGCAACCGTTTGGTTATGCAAACGAAATTAGTTGAAAAATTATTGATTAAATGTATATATGTCTCTGAAACAAAAATTACATGTTGGCGTCGTAATATCCTGTTAAATTACAACTAAATATATCTATGTACCTACCAGTAGGTAATAATAATTTGTAATTAATTTGATTCTAGTTAGTAATAATTGCGTTGCAATAGTGGCTACATACATTAATATTATTACACTTTGATAAATTAATGAAATATCTGTAATTCTATTTACCTTGTAGTTGACTGAAGCACAGGTATAACATTTTATGAATCTATACAGAGTGCATCTTTTACATATACATTTTCAAGCCAAACTTAGCTTAGCTAGTACAAAGTTTCATACTGGATTTCACCAAGTTATTTGGTGAGGAATAGCGGAGATAGGAGCCACTTAGCACAAATTTTATATGAAAATAAGTGATGAGTGGCTCCTATCTCCGCTATTGCTCACCTTAAAAGTTGGTGATATCCAGCATCACAGTTTTCGAGATATTCGAGCTTACAATCACAAACAGTACTCGAGAAACAAAATAATGATTGAACTAGAAATGTACCTCTCCTTACGATGATATTGTGGTAAAGCTTGAGTTATTCGGCTATTTTCGATAAAAAGTGAAAATGTTGAATATCTCGAAAACCGTGAGACTTTGTACTAAGCTGGTTTAAAATATCCCAAAGGACCCCTTAAGATATCTGTAGGTATCTAAACTATCCTGTATAAAATAGATTAGGTGTACGCGCTGCTAGTACATGTGTATTTGAAATAATTTAATGTCACTGTAATGGATTGCTGGTGTCAATATTGACGGATGTAAACAATGGGAACTCATTGATTTGCTTTATGGTTTTGCTATATTTCAATGTTTCACAAATCCATCACTACCTCACTCAGTCTTCCCCTCCTCTCAAGTTGATTGAATTTCAACTTTACCCTCGTTTGTGAAGTTTTAAATAACGAAATAACATTTTCACGTTTTATTAAACCTCTTTTTTCACTCTAGGCACGAGTACTTTGTAATAATTCCACAATGTGATGTTAATTTAAAAAATAACAAAAAGGCTTTTGATATATTTTTTTTATGGAATCTAAAAATAACTCAAATATAAATTCAGCGGTTTTAAAACTGTGGGACCAGCCAAATATCCTCAGAGTGGCGCTCTAACCTGGCAGTGGGAGGGCTCCGATTTAATTAGACAAATTATTAAAAGCAGAAATTTACAACCGTTTCCGAATGAATTAGGCAATGAAAATCTCTCTATCTCTCTTTCGTGTGCGAAACAAACTTTGTAAGAATGATCTGAGAGTCAGAGATCAACGTCAATATATATAAAGTATACTATCAATAGACTCCTCATGGATTTACTAAATATCCCTTACTTCTTAATCCCTTACTCCTAACTTCACCTAACTAATTTTGTAATGAAAAGGTTATAGGTACTCGTCTTACATGTTTTGTCGCACAATAAAGAGATTGACTGTTAATCCAGTGGGCGCGGGTTCAATCTCCGACCTACTCCACTTCACAACTCAAGCTTTTCACGCTTTTTGTGAAATGTACAAAGATTCATAAAAAAAAAATTAATATTTAATTTCGAGTGTCAAGTGTAAACCAATTATGGTGCATTTTGGTGACAGTAAATCATCTACACGGCGTGACTGCACTACATCGTTTTTAAATTTTTAATTTCTTCGCACCGGGCTATTTTTCGCCCATCCGGGGTAAAAAGGGGAGCGCGAAATTCTAAAAATTGGAAACCTCTGGAATAATTAATTGATTGAAACATGATATTAATATGCTCGTTTTTTTTTTAATTTAGCGCTTGGGGAGTGTGCGTGGGGAGCCAGTGGTATACTCCCTCGGCTTGCCATTAGTTGCTGGTATTCCGTACTTCCCAGCCAATTACACGAGGCAAGATGCAGCAGTGTCTGAGGCATTGATGTCTTTGTTGGTGAGTTTCTCCAAGTCGGGAAACCCGAATCCAAAGCCAGATCTATCTCCGCCACAATACTCAGATTATGGAAGAGAGAGAACGAGATTTAAAGACATATCATGGGCAGCTTTCGACTTGTCAACACAGCAATACCTTTGGCTTGGTGAGTATAAAATCTTTTGAATTTCATAACTAAAGTACGTATGCATAAAACTAATTTTCATATTATGAAATGTTGCAAAAGAAAACGCATTATTTAAGGCTCGCACCCCAACACTACGACGTCCCGCTCATTTCCCTCGGCATTAAGGATCAAAACCGCATGAAATTTCACATTAAAAATAATAAAAAGCGTTTTTTTTACCTTTTTGGGGTTAATTTCGCTCCAGTAAAAAATTTTATGGTCATTTACTAGGTTTCAACGCATTTAATCAACACAAAAAAAAAACTCCGCGGCTTTCGGGAAACGAGTTTCTGTCTTTTGTAAAAAATATCAGAGGTGTTTTTTAGATTTTTTTGAGAACTCCATACAATAATATGAAGAATCTTTTACGGTCATTTAATATATAAAGGTTCAATGTATCTAACCTATTTTTTTCCAAAACATACAAAGTAAGGCTGTCGAGATCTAAGATCTTCCGTTAAGTATTTGATTTTTTTTAAATGTCGATATGCATAGCTTTAATTTAAAACGCAGTAAATTAGTTTCAGAATTGACCCTATTATCTATCATAATAAAAGGTTCGCTTTTGTACTTATTTTCTGTCGAATTACAAAATTCCATAGCCGTTTCACGTAAGAATAAAACAAGGCCAACAAAATGTATGCCTATCCTAAAAAAAAAACAGTTGGCAAAAATTTAACACCAAATACTTAAGTGTGTAATTAACAAATGATATATATTTTCAGATGTTTTCGTCCGATGTCGCTAATTTTAAACACCTTTGTCTGATAAAAAGGTTAAACACGTGAATTTTCTCGGTAAGATCCCAGATAGTATTATATTTTTTTTCCGTACTTTTACGTTTATATGTTGGGAAAAAAGAAGAAGGAAGTACTCTTAATCTCCTTATCTATTTTAGATTTGATCTTTTTGTCGGTTTTAATTTTGGGAAAATATCATGTAGGAATATTCCTACAAAATATTATTGAAATACTTACAAAATATTATTGAAATATCATTGTCGTTATATTTAGAAAAACGTATAATATCCGCCACCTACAAGATCTTTTTGAAATTAAAATAACCAATTCACTCTTATCTCCAATACACGAGTTTCGCCTTAGTTTGGAGAGTGGTTTGGGATTAAATTGAAACGAAATATTTAAAATAATCTAAGAAGAACTTTAATGACATTTTAATATCTATAAAAACTTTTAATTTGAATTATTTGATCATTCAGATATAAAAACTGAATTTGGGAGACAGCTGATTTGAGATAGTATTGTATATTAAACCTGAAGACATAAATCTTTATGTGAGAACTCAAGTTGCGAACCTATATACATGTTTTTGTTTTGGGGATTTATTGATTTATGAATACCTTGTTTCTCTATTGTCACACAATTCATATCTATTGACTTCAATAAATAACGATTATGTTCCTTATTCATTGTGCTTTATTCGATACATCATGGCATATATTCCGCCTTTTATAAATGTTTGTTCACACGAAAAGCGAAAGACACAGGCGCACCGTATATTTCGCGGTATCCGAAGAATTTCTTTTCTCTTCGCTCTTTGTGAAAAATCATGACCGTGGGAAATAAATGTAATAGAAAAAGGATGAAATATGGACCCAATAATAAGCGCTAGTATGATACAGTGTAAACTTGGCCAGGTTTATATTATACGTACGCAAGTCCTTTGAAACACTTCCATATAACACTAATAATAATTAAACACATTAATAAAAATAGCACTTTTCCGTAGATTTGATATAGACATAGTATAAAAATGCCTTTTGGGGTTGAAGAAAGTAATGACTAATGATTATAAAACAGGATGTACCTTTGCAATTAATAGTTATGAAGGCAGGATTTTTAGACTACTTATGTGGAAGACAGGGTTCTGCTTTCGCTGTATCTAGAATTATTTTTTGAAGAGCTAGAGAGCTAGATGTTTCACTGCCTTGGAGAAATCGATTGGAAAAACAATGTAATTTTAGCTGACCGTTGATTTGATAATAGTGCCTAAAAATCAATTCTTTGATAGTCGGTGTTAATCGATGTACCTACCTCTACATTTTGACCGATGTAAAATGCCCGTTTTGTTAAAGATTTTATTGTCATATACTCGTATTTAACTAAACGAACGACACTATCATGACATTTTTATTTTCTGAGATTTCGTTTAGTATATGCAGATAAAATATTTGGGCATCATCTAATGATGTAATTATTCAATGAAGTGCCCAAGTATAAAAAATGGTTTTCTGAATATGGCTATGATTTATCGATTTTCTTCCGAAATCCTTTGAAAATAGGTAGGTCTGTGTAAATCTCGGACAAGAGACGCTAAAATATACATTTTGAATTTTAAGTAGGTACTAACAGCGTTTATTGAATTTTTAGGCAAGGACATGCGAACTGAGAGCGTTTTATTATAAGGTGAAAATGTTTTTGTAAAGATCAAAGAAAATTGGAATGAAAAAATGTTCAAAAACAAATTTAAAAAGTAAATAAAAATGGATCCATTTTCCGATTGGCTTTATTAAAAATAATTTAATGGTTCTTCTTGATTTATGTTTTTTTGTCAGTGAAAAACATTTCAATATATTCAAATATACATTTTAAATAAAACATAATATTATGGAATACTAAAGAAATCGTCGTGGGCTATTGGGTCGTGAGTCGTGATCAAAAAGGCGGTCGTCGTGGGTGGAGAGAGGTCTTCTTAGAAATCATTATAACATTTTAGTCGAAGAAATTTGATAAAAAGTTACATGAATAATAGATAGTAATTATGTACCTACGTTATAAAACATAGTTGCTATAGTAGCTTCGTCTTATTTTTTTTTATCATACGCCAAGGTAGCGGTTTTCAAACGGTCGGATGCCTCTATACAGGGAGTGCCGTATCTTAATAGGGGCGTCAAATAAATGAAGAACACAAGTATACAACTTGTCTTCGGGTGCGATACACGAAATATTGAGAACCGCTGTACCGAGGGATGTTGAAGACCTGAACGTTAAAGTTTTTAAAAGTTTCATTTTTGTTAATACTGAATTAGAATTAACAATTTCGTAGAAAAAACATTGAATTTAAAAGAGTTTTTTTCATTTGGTCCCCAGAAAAGATGTGTTGTGGGTGGAGATGTAGACGGAATTACGAAAAGTTGATTTAATATTACAAATTTTTATCATACGAATAGACAGCGGCTTTGGTTAACAGCATTTTGCACGAATAATTTATGTCATCTCATGGTTAGACAAAAATACAATTTATCAACAAAGAACAATCTGAGCTTGACCCAATGAACGCCGATAAATAATTACGTACTCATAGTTTTTTCCGCATAATCTGTCTGCAACTCGGTTATATAGATATATTTTTTCACTCTATCTAGTACTTATGACCAGATAGATGACCGTTTAAGTTATGTGATACGAGAGTCTCTATAAATATTGATAAAATCATTAAGAGTATGCATACCGACATTTCAAAAATTTCTAAAAACGCGGGAGACCTTATATCTCGACAACCGTTATTAAATATGCTCTGGAACAAACTGGGGTAGATGCATTGAACCTTTACCTAGGGAATAACTGTAAAAGATTTTTTATATCTTGTATAAATTTCTCAAAAATATTGTGAAAAATAACTCTGATCTTTTCTCCAAAAGACGGAGACTTGTTTCCTAAAAGTCGCGGAGTAATTTTTTTTTGAACTGTCGATATGCATAAAAATCTAGGGAATAACCGTAAAAGTTTTTTGATAGACGCAAAATTAACACGCTATTTTTACCATTTTATCATGCTATTGTTTACGCGATTTTGAACCTTTATGCCGTGGGAAATGACTGACGTCATTCTTGGTACGAAGCCCTTAATTGTCATACCTAATTGCCTAATCATAAAAATAAATATAATAGAATAACGTTAAGTAGAAATGTTGGACTGGGTTTTGGTTATCAGAGAATGAGATTCAGGACAAATCAACGGTTTACATAATTCCCTTTAATTTTACGATAATGTTTGTTCCTTACAGGTGCCAAGCCCAAGGTGAAGACACATTACAGAGGACACAAGATGGCTTTATGGTTGAATCTAATACCACAACTACACCAGCCTGGAGCGACAGACGTCTCAATGAGGCATCATCACTTCAGAGAGAGGGATCCTAATTATTATACTGGTTAGTTTAAAATTAATAAATTGTATATTTTATTTTTTTTACGCGGAGTCAAGACTTGCCAATACACTTCTCAGTATTATCAGCCAGAAGAGTCTACATAATATTATCATTCATTATTGACATCTAAACTCATCAGCCTAATACTGGGAAAATTTCACCTATCCAGATATCACGGATATTACAGGATTAGGATTATATTACGCGAGGCCTAAAGTATAAGCATTGTGGTTGAAATATCAGTATTCAGAAACAAAAAAGATTGATGCGATATTTATTTTGTAGAGCTCCATTATTAATTTATTGAAACCTTTAAAACATATGATGAGATCTACATACTACATATGATATTTTAATTATTTATGTGACAGTTTCGGCTCGTTAGTCCATTTTCAAACATGACTACACTATTCGTCACGGCCACATCTTATTCAACACAAATATTTCAAATATACTAAGCATGTTACAGATATTAAAAGTATTTCGTTAAATAAAATATTTTTTTTAATCTGAAACAGGAAATTTGCTTTCATTTCATCGATTTATACTGTTTCTTTTCATCTAACAATACCGTAAAATAAGACTGTTATTACCGTCTTCGTACTGTGGTCAACGTAATCAACATAATATGTATAATAACTTATTGTAATATCGTGTTACATTGCACTCATTCTTAGTAATTTGGATTGTCAATTTGTGTCTATAGTGCATGAAGCAGATAACATATTATTTGTTGAACAGAGTTATAGATTGAGGTTGTCAGAGCGCAGGTTTTGAAGGGTCTCAGGAGACCGGGCGTGGAGAACATCATCCTATGTGTGTTCAGTGACTGAATCTTGTGAATCGACATTCTCTTACGAATGTGGTGTACAAGTTCTACATACATTACAACACTTAATATTAGTAGCAATCTGTGCATTTGATTGTAGAGGTTTGAGTGGTTTCCAGGAGAGTTGTCTCTGTGAATCAATGTTCTGGCACACATTCTGGTTCCATTTGAATTGTGTTGTGATTTACTTACCCATCTTTGAATATGTAGGAAAGTACCCGTTGAGAACAATTTATTGAACAATTCGGAAAGCAAAATTCACAACACAACAAATAAAATAATATTGCGATGGTTCATAAAAGTCTCAATAATGGTTCTAGCGTCATCTCGTATTTAAATAAAACTGCTTTACATTTTTTATTGATTGACTTCTGCGATTTGGAACTGCATGATCCTAAAAATCTTTAAGATTGATAATATTAGAATTAAACGACTATTTTATCAAATTGAAAGTCGACTGATAAGAATCAAGGTTCGTTTCTTTTTCGTATTCTAAATATTTCCAAAATATTCTTCTTATTCATTTTCCTCCGGTAGGCAAGTTGGGTCTGTTAAACGGAAATTACGGCTCTTGAAAATATGAGGTTTAATTGTCCTTCCATCTCTTAGGTGCTCTTTCAGGCGGACGGTGTCCATACGGGATCTCATTGGCGACTATGTGTGAATGCCAATCACTCTTCGTTCTCACTATTATTAAAATTGATTCATTTATTTATGTTTTTTTTTCTTTTTTTACCAGGACCAGTGCGACCAGAATCATACACTCTAATGTTTGCACGGGCAGAGTTGGGACTCACAGGCGACAGATCAGACGTGACGGAATGTGAACCATCTGTGGAAGAACTTGGAGAACTGGATGATGAATTGGACGTAGATGGAGAGACGCCAATTCCTCCGGAACAGGAAAGGGATCTGCTGCAGAAGTTGGCAAATAAACATTTCTATAGGTAAATTAATTGATTTCTTTTCTGGAAACAGTACAGTGACTCTATAGTATGAGCGATAACTCCTTTTTTGGAATGTTGCATTGTTTTGAATGTATACCTTTTTGATATGCTGTTAGTAAAGATATCGGTTTTTAATCCGTAAGAATTTCGACAGCCTTTCTTCATCATTCGACAATAAACTTATAACATTATTAAAAAGGGCATTGTTGACCCGACTGGTAAAGTATTGCAGTCCCTCTGTGTGAATCTACAATGTTTTATCAATTTAAATAATTAATTATGTATCATATTAGTCATTCATCACTGTTCAATTGCAGTGTTAAATTTTAATCTCGTTTAGTTTCCGTTGTGTCAATTACATTACTAGTTCAAACATATAATAAATGCAATGTGTATTAAGATAAAACGCATTCATTGCCATATTTGACGACTGAATGGACAAATGGGCTAATTAGATAACCGCATTATAAACACGCATTAGTGATACTGTGTCCCTGATGTGGTGGTCGTATTATGAACTAGGTAGGTTAGTAGGTATATTGTAGGTAATTTGAACCTCATTACCAATAATGATGGCGCACCTATCGCTAATTCGAATGATTAATTTTACAAAACCAATTTTGTAATCCAGTAAATTACTTGACATAAAATGCAGCATAGGTACACAAATCAATAATATATATATATATGAATTCTAATATGGGAGGAAGGGTTTCTTTTACGATTGTCACTTAAACCCACATACTAGACAGGTTGGCAGTTTTAAAGCAATCACATCGCATGGGGTTGATTCTATTTCAGAATCACTTAAATTGCGGCATAAATTTATTAACAGCTGTATTACCCAGCGTTGCTTGGGTAGCTTTATTGGTTACTAACAAATGGTTCTTAAAAAATATACAAACGACCCCCGCCCCTTTAGCCTTAATAATTGTTTTTTTTTATAACACTTAATCCTTCTTAAAGAAACGGTTTTCTGTAAATTATTCTAAAATTTAATATTACTTTATTAAGAGACACTTAAAAACATCCCCTATCTTGAAGCCCATTTTAATCCCTTTGAAAAAACGGACAAATACTGTTTAACTAGTTTTGATAGGAGAATCTATGCCGTAAACCAGGAGATACCTGTATCTTCGTAGTTCGTAGAGGTCCTGAGGAGTACCAATATGAAAAATAAACACAATTTGTAAAAAATCACGGTCTTGAAACAATGACGTTTTGTCGCCGTGAAAACAGATCGTTAATATTGCGACGTTAAACGAACGTGAATTATGCACGTTAATAAATTGATACGGAATTTTGCATTGTTAAATTTTGTAACCGGAAGTAACAACCTACGTAGTGGAAGTCCATTGTACTTGGGATATAAATTTGTATGGAAAATTGAAAAAAAAAACCACTCATTGTTAACCAAATATCCATTTTCAGGTAAACTTCGCTACGCGAACCTGTTAAATGATAAAACATTTTGCGGTAAATAAAAAAAAAAAAAACAAAGAATTTGTTTAAAAACGCGGGGTGTTTTGTTTAAAATTTCTGCTTCCACGGTAGATTTTATCGAGCGTAGAAAAGTTTCCTTTTAAAATTTATACGTTGAAAGCTGTGCATTGAATATTATGATAGCGATTTATCACATGATATTAAAACTTTGATTTCATACATTGTGGATGTTGCCGCTAGGAAAATGGCAAAGGTTGAAAGAAAAATTCATATGTAGCTTTTATTATCTTCCTGAATAATACAATGTTGCTTTAAAAGAGAATGCAACAACACATTTATGTAATACATGCCTCAGTACTTCAGCAATATTATTTTACTTTGGGAAAACAGATCATTAAAATACATATTACCACATCATACCGATCTAGGTATATTTTGTAGTGTAAAATGATACTTACGCTATACTATATTGGGTGTGGGTAGTAAAGAGTTATTGATAACTTTGAAAATAATACTTCTTACTAAGCTGTAACCCTTGAAAATAAAATTGAAAACATATTTCAATATAAAGCCCCCTTCAAAAACATAAGATGTTGTTAGTTCAATTATTTCCTAGTAAAAAAGAAATTTTTAAAATGGCGTTGCTAGAAACATAAATTTAAAATACCTACGCTTATTTTACTTCAAATAGTTACAGAATTGGACATTATACAGGGTGATTGGTTCCGCTATTCAGATGTTTTGAGAGGTGATAGAGGGTGTTTTGAAACGTAGATCTGCCAAAGGGATGTCATCCCAATTGTTAAGGGTTGCGGAGTTACATCCTTTTAAAAAAATTCCACCCCCGACATCGACCACCATCACATTTCACCGAATAACTCTGATGCTATGAGTCCAAGATTGATAAAAAAAATTTTTTTTCTTATAATAAAACAAGCTTTTAATTGGCGTCAAAAATATTAAATAATAATAATAATAACTTTGGTAAAATTAAACACAAAAACAACATTTCATTTTTTTGTTGAAAGTTTTGACATCACATGACAGAATATCTGAACAGCGGAACCAATCACCCTGTATATATTTCTTTTACAATTACGTCAAGTAGTACAGTTGAAAATTGTCAAAATAGCAATACGTATATGATTTTTTAACTTGTTCTGAACTCTGAGTACACACAACATATCCTAACGAGTATATTACTACGAGTATTATATCGTCTTTTACTCTGATACTTTATTGTTATGCAGAGGCAAAACGTGTCTAATATAAAAACAAATGGGTATGAACATCAGAAAACGATAAAAAAATATTGAAATCCAAAAAACAATAACTGGATTGCATCATAATACCTACTCGTACATAATATTTGGCTCTAACTTACAAACTTATAATACAAAAAGAATATTTGATATTCCTTGGCAAAACCACATTGTTTTTATCAACCCAACTGATAATTTGTATTCCGACAAGGGTATTTGACGAGGAAGTGAGAAAGGTAGCCACCCCTATAGATTCACTGACATGTTTGAACGGATTTAATATTTTATTCTTACATTATTTGCTATATAGTTCAGTAATACCCACTCGAACCTTTTTTTGACAATCTGTGGGTGTCAGGAAAGAATCGCGCAGAAAAAAATATCACGACATAAATATCACACGGCGGAAATATCACATAGAAAGACAAATAATTATCATTTTTTTAAAGTGACGTGTACCGTTTTTTTCGAACCCTAATACGCATGAAAAGAATATCACGGGGTAGAAATATTACAAGAAAAGCTATATATTTATTTTTATTTAAATTTTATTAGATAACGATTTAGAAGACACTATAATAGGTGCGTAATTAAAAAACATTGATATTTTATAGTTAAATTTTATCTAATCAATGTAACTCTTATTAAAACAATAAATACCAATATAGTATGGCAACCAAATTGTATGACAAATTTCGAATAAAAATAAAAATGTGTTATTTCTTCCATGTGATATTTTTTCTGTGTGATTTTACGATGTAACCAAATCGGCGTACATATCTATAGAATTGCGCCGAACTATAATATTGTTTTGAGAGGAATTCCCCACGGTTAACGTAATGTACGTGCCAATTCTGAATAAATTCTGTTATCAATATTCAAAAAATGGTTAGGTCCCTACTTTTCTTCATGTTGCGAAGTAACTTGGTATCACGAACTCGGGACATACGTGACACCAGCCATCAGCACTCTGTACAACTGTTGATATTCGATTTATACATCCTGAAAATAATTTGTCATTACTCATTAGTAATGTTTTTCCAATGAAGGCCTACATCCATCTGAAGGACACTCTGAAGAGAGACTGAAAGAAAGATTTTTTCGAGAGAAGTTTCGAAACCTCTCGATAATTTTGTTGTACGTGATGGGATCGAATTATGAACTCAATAGATCAATCACTACAGTTTATTGATGTAACATGCATAATATTTAAAACTAAAGAAATCTTTTGACGCTGGTGAAGACATGGGTATGGGAGAGAGGGGGTTACTATTTAGTGAGTAAAAATATCGGAATCTGTCGAAAAATTACGTTCCATTGCTTGTGCAATCGTATGTGTCGTAGAAAAATAATTCAATGTGACATTTATATAATGAAGGAATGAACACAAAATGAACACCAATCATTTCGACGTTTTTATTTTTTCCAGTGTCCCAACGTATTATTACTGAGGTGACAAAAGTCAATAGGTATAATAAAAGTGTGTACATCTAATGTTAATAGGCAATAAAATCAAGGCAAATACTAGTGGATAGAGAGGTACAAAAACAATAGGCACAAGAGACAAAATAAGATCTCATAAGTACAGCAACACGTACACACAATTCATCTGGATGTCTTTATTTAAGGTGCATGGAGGCAGCTGTATGGGCATATAGTACCTACACATGCTTGTGTGGTGCACATTTTAAAAAGATTTAATGCAGTTACGTTGTGACCTTATGCCTATCGCTGGTTATCAAAATATATCGAACACCCACCGCACGCCAGATAGTACAGACGCCCCTTCATCCGCGATTTTTATTTCAAATCATACTCAGGGAGCTTCAGGGTCTACCAGAAGGGCGGCCTCCGACAACACCGCCGTAGCGCAGAATGACGTAGCATCTGGTGTAACCGTTAATATGAAAAATGTTGTACATAATGACATAGACCAAAAAATAAAAGTGTGATTTTTTATAATAGAAAGGTAGGCACTTTAACGTATCTTACAATGCCAGATGGTCCGAAAACGGTCGTAATGAACTTGATGGTAAATAGCAAAATAAGTCAGAAAATAAAGGTATGTAAGTAGGCGTTTTTTATTATTAAATATGCCTGCGGTGGGGGAGTTCTAACCCAGTTAACAGTCCGATGCTTTTAATCAATTGCGTTACTGAAGCCTAAAATGTCCATACCGATATCTTAATAAAAAAAATATTAAATCTGATTTTACTCTCAATTTTAATAATTCGATATCTAATTTATATTTCTTATATTGCTTGAGAGAATAAAATAATGAGCACGGTAAGGTAAATGAGGTACTGATTACAACAAAAAGTAGCCCAAAGCAATCGCCATTTTAGTAAGGTGGCATACTATGCATAGGTACTAAATCCGCTATGTCCACGAATCATATTTATACGGGAGAATTTTGAACTACATATTTTGAGTAACGAGAAAGCGGAACACTGTACTTGTTCGAAAGAAAGGCGCTTCGTAGAATCTACGGACCCGTGAGGGATAAAGATGAGTGGCGCATTCGGCGTAACGACGAGTTGTACAGTATGTACCAAAGGCCTAACATCTCAACGCATTTCAAGCTGCTTAGCTTGAGATGGGCTGGACACGTCCAAAGAATGCCAGATTTGCGGGGACCCAAAAGAATTTTTGCTGGTCACCCAGGGGGAAGAAGAAGAGTTGGGAGGCCAAAGTTAAAGTGGGAAGATGAGGTCAAGAGAGATGCAGCGCAAATTCTCCAGGTCCACAGTTGGAAGACGACGGCAGAGGACAGAAGACGTTGGAGGCGAAAGTTGAAGAAGAAGAAGAAAGCGGGATTCGGGATAACATAAAGGGTATAAAAATAGCAAATACCTCTTATGGGTGAAGAGAAAAATAACTTTCATTACAAAACAACCTGTATCTAATAGTGGTTGCGTTAAATCTGATTGAGTATAGTCAAACATGTAACAAGATCTGATACAAGTTTGTCAGTATTTTGTACCTATGTAGGTAGACTGAACAATATATAAATTGACCATTAATATGTATAATATTCCAGAAGGATATGCATTAATGTGCTTTCTATATTCACTAAACTTATTGCAGTGCAATGGAAACTTCTGTGTTCGTACTTGGAGGTGCGGGTATATTATAACTAGCTACTCGTATTCTACCGAGATAACATTATCCGACGAAATTCATAAGGAGCAAGTTTCATTGTCTGATCCTCACTTTAGTTAGGTTTCCACCTTCACAAAGTTTTGCTTCAAAATACCGTTTGTCACATAAACTACTATTATTATTGATGTAACCAAGTAATATCAGAAAGTACGTATACTACATTGTATATGGTTTTATCAAGTTTTATGCAGGGTGCGATGTTTTTCGTATAGAGAATGGTGATCTTTTTCGATAAAAAAATATCATCGTTTCGTTTTTGTGCGATTCATCATAACAATAATTTGAGGCGGTCGGTAGCCTGGTTGGTAAAGCTCTCGACTGTTAATCCAGTGGGTGCGGGTTCGATCCCCGATGCCGACTTTCTCCACTTCACGACATAAGTTTTTCAAGTTTTTAAGTGTAAAATTTGGGTTTACTTCGATAAACCTAGATTAATTTATTTAAATATATATATATATATATATATATATATATATATATTTGGAGTATTCTATGTGACCCATTACAAAAAATAACAATAAGTATATACGATAAAATGTAATCACCAACATAAGAAGTGTGCCCAAATAAAAAAATAATAATCCATACATAATACACGCTAAAACGATTTCGTTGACTCAAAATGTGTCTCCCTTAAGAATGTAACCCACACGATCTATCCAGGTGGTTATTGTAATTATTTCGTATGGCTTCTGCCTCCGTTGGGCGGCAACGTCAGAAGATAAGTGAATTATGCTATCTGTTACATACAAGAGACATGTACCCTATAGAGTAACATCCAGGCTTCCAAGCCATTCAAGGGAATGGTTCTTGATGGTCATACTTTCTTTCTCCCACCGCTTCTTTCGGTGAAACGTACTCGTATTTCATTTTTATTTCACAAGACGGTATCGAATTTTTATGTGGATATCTCTAATACCTTAAAAAAGACCTTAGGAATCCACAAAAATGAAGATTTGTAGCATAAATTTAAAAATGTCGTATTATTTTCTCTACAGTTATACAGCAGCTCTGGGTGTGACTGTTGGAATAGGATGCTTTCTTCTCTTACTCAATATGCTCATCTTTTTCGTTATCTACTATCAAAGAGGAAGGGGAAAGAAGAGAAAAACCACCAAACGGAGCAACTCTGCTTCATCGATATCCGATGGTGAGTAAAGTTTAATTAACTTTTTATTTACGAAGACAGAATTATTGAAGACAAGCTTTTTGTGTCCAACCGCTTAATTAGAAGGTATCTAGGTAAGAATATTCGTTTTCGACTTGTGATTTACCACAAAAAACATAAAATCTTGTTGACAACAGACCGAAATGATAACTTAATATTACTGTTAATTAAATTGAATTAATTGCTTCTCTAATACAGATTTTATTAAAAAAAGAGCATAGTAAGAAATTTATTTATATTATACAACTTATATTTTACAAAGTTGATTACACAAGTGATGCAAAAGATTTTAATTGAAAATTATGACTGTAGGTAATATTAATTTGCAACTATTTATTTCTCTTATTTCAACGCAAGGCACTCGATCACAAGTGATAAATGATTTTACCTACATTTATTTATCCGACTGTTTATTTTCTCTGTTTTTGAATCAGTAACAGTAATAATAGATTACTCGTAATATAGCATTAGTATATATTAATTAATGTTAACATCCAACCTATCTATTTAGTCATGCGTCTGCCATCTATCTGTACCTACTTTTTTTTTTTCTCAACATTGTAAGTACACAAACAATACATACAACAATACATAAACGTACACAGTATAGTATATAATTATCAACCCCACTAGGTTATGACCTGTATCGGGGTTGACAATTAATCAGAGTGAAGACATCTTTATCCTAAAAGTACATATCAAAATATCATATTACTTATTATGACAAATTATTCATACAAAACATAACAGATATACTAGGTTGCATATCGGCAAAGTCGGGTACTTGGCAAATTTCTGCAACAACACACCGAATGGTATACCAGGTGTTTTATTGTTGCAGATTATTACTACTTTTGTTAACAGTACCTAACACCTGCTTCAATGCAACCCAAATCAATATTCAAAACTTAAATTAAATCTAAAAAAAAAAAAAAAAACAAAACCAATGTGGTGACCATACTTCAACACTATACTTTATTAGTATCATATCATTTTAATAGAGATTTTGTGTATAAAAAATAATAATTGGATTATTTTTTTCGTCGTTGAATAGCATGTATTGCCTCAAGAGGATATGGCTTTCGGAAAAATGCCACTTAACTTTATTTTTTGATAGAATTGAGACGTATAAAAAAGTTCTTATGAAAGTTTTCAATGAATAAATTACTATTATTCGGTAATAATATTTGAAAATGATTGATAACAGTTCAACAAGGTGAGTTGGTTACAACAAATTTACGAACTCGTAACTCAGGTGTAATATTTCACTCCAGAGATTTGTCAAAAAAACGTAACTAATATATAAATCTGTCAATATGTTTTAAGTTTTATGTAATCATGAAAATATGAAGTATGTATTATATAATTTACCTATATTTCTTGTGTGTAGGTCTGGAAAAAGGAAGACATATGGAAGAGGATGATATCCATGAGATGAATTGCGTACAACAACCTCCCACTTCATATAGATCCAAGTGTCCATCAAAAACTCAGGTAAGGGAACATCATATAAGTAACGAAAAAACTTATATAGTAACTCCCTACATTTCGTATTTTGTAAATTTTGTAAACACTTTTTTGTAGTCCAGTGAAGGGATGCCGAAAACTCAACAAAAGGTCGGATAGTTCTAAATTTTTGATATCATGTTGTACAGATCGGTAGAGTAGCAGTGAATAATTCAAATCTCCTTTCTTTAGCCCTTCCTTCACACCCTGGAAAAACTCGTGTAAAAGACTTTGTTTTTCGTCTATAAATTCATTATAGTGCATTATATAGTACTTTATAGTAAATTCATACTCTTGAAGTGCTTTACCTGCTGGGAGTATTTGATAAGTTGTAGAGGAGAGCATTTGTTACTATTTGGTATCTAAAAATATTGAACAAAATGAAAGGATCAGAACTATGAAATTCCTAAAAAATTGCTAAAATCGCATACTTTGCTAAATTTAAAGAGGTATTATTCAAATTACAGGATTATCGTACTGACAATAATGTTTTTTCTACTGAACTTCGTGTATTTTATGCGACAGCAAAAACACTAAAATTTTAAATTTAATTAACTAGAAGGAGGAGGAGCTGATGTTCACCTAAATTAATTCCTAGAAAATTTAGATTACAAGAGATTTTTCTCGCAACAAATCTATTTGATTTAAGTTTTCGATTTAAGAAACTATAAAATAGTGTAGTGGAAGATAATAGGCTTATACTTGTTACAGTATAACTAGATGGTGAATGAAGAACGTCGTTAATAAACAAAGTTGTTCAACGTTGTTGAGTAGTTACGAAAGCTTTTAATTACATAGTTAGAGAACCTTCACAATACATAATATTAACAATAACGAAATAAGTACTTATTTCTTCATTACTAAAATAATTATTTACGTTACCATTTTTCATTATTACTTGTTTTATTTCTCGTTATGAAATTTTTGAAGATTTTCCTTAGTCTACAATGGTCCTCAACTCAAATTAATTGGAAGCTTAAATTCAATAAATAACAGACGAAGCATGAAACGGCCATTTTAGCATAAAAGCTATTTGACAAAAGGTATTGCTTTTGAACTGAAGAAATTAGAGACCATTCAGGATAATGGAACGTGCTGGTCAAAGAGGAAGACTTTGTTTCTATTTGCTTACAAGTATTTCTTATTCAAGTGTCCTTACTGCTTTGAACAGATTTTCAAATAATATACTAGAAAAATTTTTTTCATATAGTTACCCACACATGACTTGAACGAGTCTTCTAATGCGTGGGCTGTCAGAACTGTACATATCATGTCTAATATACTTCTTGGATTTAACCAACCTATCTTTTCGTTATTTTCTTACCCATTAGTTCGCACAAAAGTTGCAGAATTCGATGTCAAAAGTTCACGAACAATTTGCCAAAATGCGAATAATAAGCTGACATGTGTTTCAATATACCTACCGTTAAAATATTTTGTGTCATACATTAACGGATCGTGCTCATTTCCTAGTAAAAACTGAATGATGAAAAACATAATATTTGAGAGTTTTAATTTTTTCTACCCGGTGAAATTTACTTTTATAATCAGTCGATTAGTTTAACGAAATCTTTATCCAATATTCGTTAGTCCACAAAATTTAAGCACTTATTAGATTACGAATCTCATGTATCACTCGAAACCGAGTGCTCTGCCTAAAAAAAGAGAGAGAGATTACGAATCTTCTTATACTCGTTTACGCTATCTAATGTATAGTTTACATTCTGTTAGGATGTGTTGAACATGTAACTTTTTCTGAAAGAGAAGTAATAAAATATGTAAAAAATCCAATTGTGCTTCAAATCACGTCCTCTAAATAAAGTAAATAGTAATAAAAAAAAAAACAAACAAAACCTATGGAAATTTTATTGTTGCCTCTTGTACAATATTAATAAAAAAGCTTAGAGCAGTTCGTTAATACGCGAGTTGTGTTTTGTGTTCAGGGTTTTGCGATATTTTTTGTTTGTTTTATATTATTTGCCTTAATGAAGTTGAAAACATTATTTGCAACTCTCTCTCTCTTTCCCAGTTGATAATATTACATAAATATAAGTATAAAATATAGGAATTTTCAATGATTATGAATGTTTCAACATATACATGTGGAATAGGTGGGGGTTCTGTGGGAACCTACATGTTCATTATTTTTATAAAGATCCTTTGTCGTATTTGTGAAAGCAATTTGGACTTTGGGATGAAAATGAATATCTCGGGGGTTTTTTGTTTTGTTATAAAAAAGGATAATTATTCTGCGGTGTATTATTATAAATCAAATCAGAGCTGTAGAATAATAATAATATTTCTCGTATTTCGCTATTCGTTGATATTAAACGATTTCGTATGTAAATTATTTTGCTTGTCGTTTTTGCGGTTAGTTTATTATTATGACTTGTATATTAAATGAAATTATTGCTTTCTTCCCCCAGATTCCCTGCAGCGCTCTCGAGGAAGGAGTTGGGGTGGCCAGTGGTAGTTTGCTGAGATCCACCAAGAAGAGAGTTCAGATACAAGAGATATCAGTGTAAATATTTTAGTCGCAAATTGCTTTAACATAGAAAGCAAATTCTTTGAGAGAAAACAGAAAACGTAATATCAGAATTGATAATATTTACTTTTATGCCAATCGATATTGTTTTCTCTTGTCTGTTGGTTGTACAGAATTGAAAGAATTTAATAAAGACGATTGCGTAGGTTATCACAGTAACTTTATATGAAAGTCGTTTATACTTTTGTTTATTGAATCTCAATTCTAGTAAAATACGAATAGTACTTATGCTCGAGAAATACGAGATACAAAAACATTTTATTTTTAAAATCGTGATCACAATATGTCTGGAAATATTTACCTACTTAATTTTCTCTAAGACTTCGTGAAATATTAAGTATTTCTAAATATCCACCACCGTGCAATTGATAAAATCAAATCGTTGATATCATTATTGATACTGAACTTCTAAGTCTCAGAGAAAACTCTAATCTAATTGAAATGTCCGCATGGATAAATTTTACTTAAAAAATGTAACTGTAAAATTAATAAAAATAATTTATTTATTGATGGAAGATTAACTTTATGGAAGGCCATTGTAAATTATTTGTAAAAATAAAACACTGTTTTTTAACACTGTTTGTTTCTTTGGTATATGTACTCCAAATAAATAGTGGAAGTAAAAAACAGTGTTTTATTTTTACAAATAATTAATAAAAATACTAATAAAATAAAAGTATTTGATAAATTAATTTGCAGTAGCAAAATTTGTTATTGGACTGGGTACATATTTTTACTTAAAATGTTCTTTAAATAATTTTTGTGGTTAACGTTACTGTAAATGTTAATTATTATCTGAAATCAATTGTAAATATCCACTAAAAATACTCAATCCGAGAAACACTTTCGTTTGTTTTATAGTTATTAAACTAAAATGTTAATAAATGTGAATTTATAGTAGGTAAGGTACCTACCTATTATATTTGTAAATAAATTTTATTACACTTATGGGTAGATAAATTTCAATGATTCTTACCTAAAACAATGATGATTTTGTATATAATATAAATTAATATTACCATGAATATTTTATTTCTCTGAATGTAACTATACTGATATTAATAAATTTAATATATAATGAATTATTATTGAAATATGACGGTATGTAAGAAAGTAATATTATGTGTATACATTTATTATATTAAAAATTATATCAAATAATAAGAAATAAGTATTTTTATTATTTTCCCAACTCTGAATGAAAGCATTGTAGTCTAAAGTCTTGCCTACGCTAAAAAAAACACATTTCGCGTGTACCCAGGCGTTTTAGCACTTCTTGGTTATAGGTACTACAAAATGAATTTTACTTGTACTCAATGAAAACAAGGCATAACTCATAAATTATTTTACAAAGCACAAATGCATTTGATGTACGCCTGCTTCTTATTGCTATAGGCATTTCGCCAACTTGAGAAAGCTTTACGGTGGTGCAATGCTTTTGACAATAAGTAATACGAGAAATATATTTAGAATACACAACATTCTTACCAATGCTCAGATTTCCATCTCATGCAAATATTTTCTTTCGCTAAGTTATGCAGACGTGCTTCTAAAATTCCACTACTCGGAAAACAACAGAAACAGAATAAAATGCAAGGAGAATCCATTCGATAGGAACATATTTCTATAAAACTTGATCATGTTGAAATAAGTCCATACCAATTTGTGTCTGTGGAACTGGTGCCAATTACTCTTTCTGATTGCAAGGAACCAATCGTGAGTGTTTTATACAAAGTTCATGATCTAGCAGCAAAAGAGCTTCCTCGTGCAAGTATAATTTAAAGTCAACTTGAAGAAAGAAAATTATATGGAAATTTTATTTTCTTAAATCTACATTCTTGATTTAGGAGTATTTATTTTTATGAATTGAAATTTGGTAAGTAGGTATTTCAAAGGTAAGAAGTTTAGACATAATATTTTTTAGTCTTTAAAAAAGAAATTGCGTAAAAATGTTAAGCATTTCGTTTGAATTCTGATGGTTCAAAAAGACTTTGTCGATTAAGTTCTTTGTAAAGACGGCGTTGGAATTCAGTTTTTTTTAAAATATAAGTTAAAAATTATTCAATTCAAACATAAAATAAATATTTTGAAGTTCTTGAATACAAAAGATTAAATTGGGAAATAAGGCTGTATCCCATCCGGCTATTCTCTCAGGACATTATGACAGTTGGTAGTGATGCACTTAGAGGAGGTTAAAGGTGCATGAGGGTCTATGTAAGTTATTGCGGTCGTTTTGGCACACTGCCTCGGGGGGCATATTCCATAATAATATTATTGTCTCCATATAATACGTATAATATACATTTAACAGCTGTGGGACGAAAATTGTTAATAACATAATTATAGCAAGCAAGGAGTTACTGTGATGAAGAGGTACAAATGTAACCCAGATTCAATAAGACTCAAACGAATTATCCAGCAAGGATTGTGATTGGGAAAAATACCTGCTCAATGTTGCGGGGGCCAGACAATCTGTGGTGACCAGACCGTCACCAAAATTTTACCGAGATGAATCCATATTTTACAAAGTTTTATTTAACATCACTGTGTAGTTTTTTATTTGTTTTTTTTTTGTTTGTGCGCAAATCTTACAATATTTTTTCGACCACTAACTGAAACTTTGCAAACATTCGTAGAGTCGATGACAGTACAAACCTGTACTACTTTGGATCAGCCTACTCCAGAGACAAATAAGATGTAAGGGGTTTCAAAGGGATCCAAGGGTCGTGTGGGGTCATGTGTGGTATCGTATGAAAGGAGGTTGGAAAATAAATTTTGATCTTAAGTCAAGCTCAAGCCTTGGAAGACACCGAGAGATCGAGAGGGTCCACTCACCGCATACCATAGTGTTTGGTATCTAACGAAATTGCTTCACGAGTACAACTCATATCTTTTTACAAATTTTGATTCTGGCCTTTCTTGGTGGAAGGCGGCATTGGAATAGTTGTATGATGTGAAATCATAAAATATTGTTTTTTTTTTTATTATTACTTATTTTAGTAGCTTGAATACATATCAAAGACGTCTTCTGTAGTATTCTAGGCTAAAATTTATTTTGCATCTACATACATTGATACATATAAATATTAGGCGAGTGTATTCTCCAAAAGTTATATACTTTTTATTGGTAATAGTTCTCAAGAGACTCCTTTCAATAATTCAAAAACTTGGAGAAGAATTGACATTTTATTGATTAAAATGGAGACCTTCAAATCTACTGAAGATGAAATATTGTTAGAAAAAAAACTCTTGTGTTTCTGTACGAAGTTTTGTTGATTATTTAACACGTTTCAAAGACTTCTAAAAGAGTGAAGAGTCAGTACTATTTCCATAGAACTCATATTATTATTTCCTTCAAAATATATTACGTCGATGATAAAAACTTTATGAGAGCAAAAAACTTTTAATTTGTTTTTCAAACTTACTTTATACGCGATCAGCAAAATGTACCTCAACCACTTTATTTGAAGTAATTATAGCTTGTCATGAATAAACGGATATAGTTTCTTTATCTATTAATTGGATTATATCGAGAGGAAGCCATTTTAATAAAATACGAAAATATGCCGAAAGAAAATATATTTCGTTTAACAGTTTTATTTAAAGCTAGGGTTATCGGCATTTTAAAATAAAATGCTTTGGAAAAACAGGTTAGATACATTTTATCATTATCTAGTAAATGACCGTAAAAGATTTATAGTATCTTGTAGGTGCAGGTACATATTTCTCCACAAAATGTAAAAAGACCTTTGATATATTTTCTGAGAGACAGAAACTCGTTTGTTGAAAGAAGTGGAGAATCTTTTTTGTAGGTATTGATAAAATGCATTAAAATTTAGTAAAATACCGTAAAAGTTTTTTAATGGAGCGAAATTAACCCCAAAAGTAATAAATACGCTATTTTAACATATTTTTTCATGCAATTTTGATCCTTAATGAGTTACATTTTGATACGCGCAAAATAATTTGCTTTAAATTTTCTATTAGCATCGGCGCAGTGTCGAAGGGATTATGTTGTATCGGATTAGTTTTGGTGTTATAGGGTCGATCATATGTAAATTTTATTAGTGCATTAATCAAAGATCAACAAATTGTTCTGGTTCCATTATGATTGGGGATTAATCCGGGTATAATGCCTTTTACTATTAGGACTCCGGATTACGAAGTAATCTTTAATTTGGTAAGCTTTTATTATAACGAATGGCCGGGTCACGCCTGCTAAAGCTTCGACACATAGATATTAGGTATATTATATGTACACAAAACCGATTAAACTAATAAGCTTACTTGGTCACTTTTCAAATACGAGTAACGAGTAATATAAACTGGGAATCGTCACAAGGGAAATATAACCAAGCTATTACTATCAAGTATCAACACACTTAAACCACCGGAAATGACAGTATGCTTCATGAGCGTGTATTCTATACGAGTATAATACGTAGGATACATGATTATTTTTGTAGTTAGTTTAGACATGATAAATTAGAGAAGAAAGATGTGGGTACATTTTATCAAAATTAAAGTTAATTTTTTATGAAAGAACGAGAGATAAAAAGTTGGGATTGATTTGACATATCTTTTAATTATCTAAATCTTCTGATTAATTGATTTGATACTTTTATATCAATTATTAGATATAATAATTATTTAATTTAAAAATGCTGTAATTCTTGACATATTTCAATGTCAAGATTTAAGCCCCCATAATTGAGATTATATCAGTGAAGCAGTAATCGAAATAAATTTGCGAACTTGTTAAAGGCCTGTTAATTATATTTAGTACCAAGCTGTCCGCTAAAAATATTTCACTTTATCCATTAATATTTCTCCTGGGAAAAATTTTAGTACATAGGTATTATAATTTCCAAAAATAACTCATTCACCATCGTTTTTCGTAGACTTCAAACTCTGTGAAAGGCAATAATATAGACTTGAGAGTAAATGCAAATTTAACTCGTTTATAACTGAATATTACCATTACATATGGAATCAGACTACCTATTTACTCTCATAATAAAAGACGATTTCGTGTTTTGTATCATGGAACAAAATTGTGGTTAAGTCTCGTTTTACCATATGGGATAGATTTGAAACTCTTGTGTTGAAGCAAGCAAAGAAGATGGTACTAGAGGGATCACGTCTAAAGTATAGACTACACAAAAATTCATTTCCTTAAGAAATTACTGATGGAAGCCCACCAACAAGATGGAGAGAAAGTTAGATCGCTTCATCACATGAACAAGACTGCAGCCCCTGAAAAAAGATATCGAAGATCTATCTTAAAAGGACGAAGAAGAAGTAGAAGGTATAAGATTAGTTGTGTACTCTTTAATTGAAAATTACGTATTATGTACAACGTAATTTGACTGGAAATAAATTTGCAATAATAAGTAATGCTTACTAGGGCGAATTTACCACTATATTGCTAACGAATAGTGTATATAAAACAGTAGTAAGCGAATAGTAGGTGCAAGTATATTTACGTAGCTGGTATAAATATTTTTAGAACGTAGTACGCAGGAGGTATGCTGAGGAACCTACCTAATATATGTAGTAGATAGGTACTTGGTTAAATAATTACTTAGGTAATATTTTATTCATATTGAGTGTATTGGGTATCCCAGATCAAAGAAAAGGGTTAATGGGCGAATTAAATTTCCTTACACATTTCAATATGAATCCCCAGATCGAATATCCCAAAGGCATTGTTTTTGCTATCGAATTGTTCTAGAAATTTGTCCTTAATGCCTAATTTGATATCAAGTCCCCGGTTAGTGTAGTTTAAAACAAATACGATATTATTTAATACGCACCCTCGTGGGGCACCGCCGTAAATCATATAATGCTTTACTAGGGATTAAAATCGTTGTACTATTTGTATTTTACATGTGTATTTAACAATAATATATTATCTGTCATTTCTAATACCTACCCTCTTCATATCATAATACTTCCAAATATGTACTACGAAGTTTAACATATATTGTAGGCGGAAAGAATAACTGTTGTAGGTACTCTAACGTGAGGCAACCTAATGTAAAACTCGTTTACAAAGAGATAAAAAATCGAAGATCCGGTACCCACCTACCTGACAACTTTGAAAACACAATAGTTCTACTTATCGTTTTGAAAATAATGTTTTATTCTTAGCAAGATAGTAGATAGCGGATTCCTTGGTGCAAAATTAGAAGATACTAAAGTGCAATTTTAGTTTAGAGTATGATAATAATACATAAGCGAAAGTTTATGTAGAGCCAATATGCTTACTTTAGATTAGTGCGTATTGCATTTCCAACGTTCATATTATAATAGTTAATCCCATTTCATTATATAAAATTGAACATATGAATCTAGTTATTAAAAAGTTTTAATGATTTTTATATAAAAGCGATGTGACTGCCGACGTAAGTATGTTATTTTTAGAGTCTATTTTTGTCTGCTCTCAATTACTTCCTAACTACGCAGAATTCTATAATATACTTTCAAACATTTCCGTATGGATTCAATTAGCTTATGACATGACAAGGTAGTAGGAAAAAATCGTAGTAGGTAGTGGAAAAATATTTGAGTTTATACATAATTACCTAGGTACATTTGTTTTTTTTAAGGATCTGGGTTTGCATATACAAAGACAAATCCTGCACACATTGACTGAATCGCAAAGTGTGGAATAAATCGCCAGCGCCGGGGTTTGAACCTGGCATACTGAAATAATTTCTTCAAGACTCGCCACTCAACTATGACGTCACGATCTTATCGCGGCATTAAGGTTCAAAATTGCATGAACAGTCGCATGATAAAATGGAAAAAACAGCATTTTTTTGGGGTAAATTTCGCTACAATCAAATTTAATGCATATTATCAATACAAAAAAATACTCCGTGACTTTGGCGAAACGAGTTACCATCTTTCAGAAAAAAGATCAGATGTGTTTTTCACATTTTTTTTGAGAAATCTATACAAGATATAAAAAATCTTTTATGGTCATTCTTTAAATAACGGTTCAAACAGATTTTTTTTTGAAAAGCATATTTAGTAAGGTTGTCGAGATCTAAGGTCTCCCGTTTTTAGAAATTTTTGTGACAGCTAAAAACTTGGGTGACAGCTAAAAATGCTCCCCCAAATCTCTATCATAGACACGACAGATGAGCGACATACTTGTTTGGTTTGAAAATATTGTATTACTATGTATGTAATTTAAATATTTTTACGCTTCCTGAGGTTTTATTTGTGATATTACGAGATAAGTACACATACCGTTCTATTTGGCACCCTTTCAGTATTGCGCCCGAGGGAAGTGCTCCACTCCCACCCTTATTCTGACTCTGAATAATAATAATATTATTATAATGGCATTAGTACCTTCCCTTTGATATAATGATTAAGTCCTCCAAGGGTAGGGACAATAGTTCCTATTACGCATAACATAATAATAATATGTTTGGGCCTCAAGTTTACGTCATATTACTCGTTGTTTAATTCACGTGGACTTTAACATGTGTTTTGTTACATTAAGATCCACGAGAATTTAACAACTAGGTATATTGATTATTTAGGCGCTATTATAACTCTGGTTTTCCTACCAAACAGAAAAATCTGATGTCTTCCTCGTGTGAAAATTTACGTAATACCTATATGACTATACGGGCTTTCTGATGCAGGTAGTTGATGTAGGTAGATGCAATAGGTAAGCAATTGTGAAATTATTTATAAAATATTTCCATGTATCAACTTATCTATATTTAAGAGTGTATTAAAGAGTAGGTACGTAAATTTGTTTTTAAAATAAATAAATAAAAAAAATAAAAATTGACCCTCATTTTGACTATGTCCAACTTTAAGACTCATAATATTATTTTATGGCATGGGCATGGAATGCAACCTTACCATAAAAACATCTTCTCTTTCTTTCGTTATCGATAAACGGTACGCATTTTGGCATCAATACGATTTCTTTAATCTTTAACAAATAAGCATACATTGGAAAGTTTAGAGCAGTTGACTGATTGGCAGAAGATCATAGAGAAATAACAAAATCGAGAAGTAAGATACCAATTATACTTGAGTAAGGAAATTTCAAACATATAAATAAAGCATAAACCCTGAATTCAGCTATTTCTCCTAATGCCGGATTTATGAATAGGGATATAATAATATACATAGGAGTTAAATTATATAATACCTAATCATTAATGTAATTAAATACACACAAATGTAATATTTGATTACGAATGGTATTAAAACATAATTTTGTATGTCAATATTGTAACTGTACCTTTATTATATTCGTACGTACAATATGTGCCTATGAGAAATACATGTTTAATGTTTATCCGTATTGAAGTTTACTTGGTTGCCGTAATTATACATCATATTCCTTTATGTTATGCAGGAATACAGCCTCGGCAGATCAATGAGTTGATGTGAACTCTCCTAAAACAAACGTAGCTAAAGCATGCGGGCTTTTTAGTCAAAGGCCTGGACAAATTCCCTATGAACAATTTTCCTTTGAACAATGCGCGTATGGGATACAAAAGGTTTGGCAGTGAAAAATGTTTCAGTTTGTTCTCAAACGGACCTTTGTTAATAAAACAAGGGGCATTTTATATATTGTTTCAGTAAAAATGATTGTTGTTTAAAAACACGACGTACATTGTTAAGCATTGCTTTTGATTTTTATTATCCGGCAAGCGATAAGATTGTTTGAGATTTAAACTAATGAATACTACGAATAATGAAAGTAAAAAAGAAACTTAGGGACTAATAATCGTAGATTGAAAACGCTCTTGATTAAAAGTGTTGTTCTGTTAAAATCGATAAAATCTTTCATGTAGAATTGAAAGTCGGCGAAACTCTTTTGTTTTTTATATTGAAAAATTTAGACATTGGTACCCATACCAGTGTTCAAAGAGAAAAAGAATTCGATTTTATAGATGTCTTCTTGCAAAGACAAAATTTTGCAGAGAGCATGAAATTATTACCCACTGAAAATAATTTTGTATACTTATTTCATTTTAATCAACATTTTGTCGTACAATTTTGTTCTCAAATAAGATTGAGATTCACAAAGGAGAAGAAAGCATAATGAAAAGGTATAATTGATCTTTCCCTTTATTTCCGAAACAATGCAAACGTGGGAAGTTTCCGTTAGTACATTGTTGTAAAATATCGATATTAACAACAAGATTAATATGTTAAATGGAGCATGATTATTTGGACTTTAGGTGGAAATCAACAATGTCTTCCAATCAAAAATGTTTGGTATTCTTTTAAGACAAAAAATTCTTGGAATTCCTACGAGATAATTCACAGGACATTTTAGTGATGAACGTTTAATGTAGGTACGAGTATATTCCCCCGAGTATAAAATAACTTTATTCTCAAAGGTCTATTTAAGGTCCTACAACCCGATATTGTTAGACTTTATATCAAACTGCTTTGTCTATCTACTTATTATGTGTTATATATTATTAAGATGGCTAGGTATGTGTATCCTTTGTGTGTTACTTATAAACAATGAAGCAAAATTTCGAGAAATATAATATGTTTCTCTGATTTTAAATACAGCCAAAACCATTCAAGAATTGTAGAGCTAAAGAAATAATGAATAAAGAGTTCACTGATGTCCCCTCCATCTACAGGGCAGTGCATCTTGCCGAGGAGAGAGCTGCGTGGCGGGGATAAGTCAAGCAACGGGTGTTTGGAGATCGCGACCCTCAGCAGTGAGGAAATCGACAGGAGAGAGAGAGACTAATATAAAGAAAGAGGTATCTCGACGAACGCTTATATAAGAATTTTGGAATGCTCATATCTTGCAACATAAACTAGATAATATATTATAACTAGCTGTATTACCCGTGCTTCGCTACGGAAAAATTGTGTGGATCCCCCCCCTTCGTGCCCCCTTAGTGTCCCCCTCCTCGTACCCCCTACCACAATAAGAACATTCCCTGGGGCAAGCACAGTAATTTTCCAAAGTTTCATCTCAATCGGATGAACGGTTTAGGTGTCTATAAAGGAGAAGGTGAAAAATGTTAGGTATATACCATAGGTACGAACTAAAATATTTATTATTGGGAATCATCACAATCTGTCATCTAAATTGTCTGAATTAATTAATACGTATCATCAAAATTTATATACCTACATTTTTTTCTGAAATTAACAAATTAACAAAATTACGAATATTATTTTACTTAAAAGTTTATATTTTGCAATTTAAATTTCGCGCCGTTGGTGTTCCAACGGGCGGGGTTAATAATATGTATTTCACAATCGATAAAACACACTATGCAATATATTATGTATGTAAAAACAGACTGATGACTGTGTGCCCACCTGTGTACATAAGTATGGACGTGTGTAGTACGGTAAAATATAGTATAGTCAGTCCAGCAAAATAACAACTACTACTTAATATTTGCGTTAAATATTCGCAAATGCCTTGCTATATGGAAACCAATACTGTGTGGTAGAAACTTCTGGAAATTGAGAACCTTCTGTGAAATTTTTTTGATGAGGGGATTCAAGGGTTGTGTGGAGCATGTGTGGTATGGTATGAAAGGGCGTTAGAAAAGAAATTCAAATATTCAGAAAGTCATTTTTATGCGTCCTCAGACCATCGGGAGACACAGAGTGATCGAGAGAATCCAGTCACCACATACCACATTGTTTGGTGTCTCATAAAAGAGCTTCACAAGTAGAACTTGGCTAGACGGGCAATGCTGGGCAATACAGTTAGTACGGCTTATGAAAAAAATACAATTAACGAAATTGCAAATATTTTTTTACTCAGAGTCCATGCTTCACTGAGCGCATAACAATACACTTATTTCACCACCTATAAAAACGTGTATATATTCACGTATACAGGAGAGTACTTATATCAACTAACAACTATAAAAGTACCCTTTTCATGCCCTTATCCTCAATTTTTGATTAAACAATGTAAGACGAATTTTTTTCATTTTAAAAGAAGTATGCAACTGTTTAACTACAGCTTTGTAGCTTCAGTGTTTACCGAGATACGTTACTATCAAAGCAAATTTAATCCCACGCCCTAACCCTTAAGGATTGACTCTTTTTCTGGACAGAATATCATATTTTGACCCTTTCTTAGGAATCCATTTTTTGGAAATTCCTATAAAATTATTTTTTACCGTATTAAGAGGCATTTAAAAATCACCCTTTTTCTTTATGTCCTTTTTCATCCCTTTAAATAAAAATTTAAAAAAAACGGCGAAACAGCCTATTATTAATTTTAATAGTAGAATCTATGTGCCAAATTTCAACTTCGTACAATGTCTGGTTTCCGAGATATTCGCATACTCTGAAAAACTTTCAACCCTATTTTTCACCCCCTTAGGGGCGGAATTTCCAAAAATAGCTTCTTAGTGGAAGCTTTTGTATTAAAACCTATCTGCCTTCAAAATTTCACTTCTCTAGGATTAGCCAATTCGGCTCTGCGTTGATGAGTGAGTATGTCAGTCAGTCATTCAGTCAGTCATTCAGTCATTCATTCAGTCAGGCACTTTCGTTTATTATTAGAGATATTAAAGTATGGCCGAGAAGAAAGTAGGTTCATAATATTATTAACTAATAATATTTAGACAGTTGACAGCGTAAGGATGGCATTCACATTTTCTATGAAATTCATGGTTTTAATATTAATTTTAGCGTCTTTTACGATACTTTGTCTAAAATGAAAATGGATGTGGCTGCCTAGAGAGGTTTTCTATTCTTACAAGGTACATACTTGAAAAGACTACCGATAAAAAGATTATCACGTGAATTTTGTTTTTTCAGGAATACCTTTACCAGTATAGGTAACAGATTGACACATGGGGTCTAAGTGAGTGGTTAAAAAGCAAACGAAAATTGATTCGCTTCAAAAATCAAAAATATGGTTTAATATGGAAGATCACTCACGATCCTTTTTATAATCGGTTATCTGAGAACAATACTAATTAAAATATGAATTTACATACTTAACCTGGAATACTGTAGTTACCGTATAGATAATCTCAGTGAAGTGAAAAATTAAAGTGTTTTGAAAATAGCACCCAGAAAAATTGTTTTTTTAAATGGTATTTATTTATATTTCTCGTTTGAGGTTCACATTGAACATCGATGAATGAGGAACAATACTTATGCAATCATTTGGAATTAACTGGCAGGGCTCGCGGCACTGTGATCAGCTCGCCTCAGTGAGATCTATTAGGTACTTGTTATGTTAAGATATCTATGTATCTTATTCGCATAAAATGTAAATAAACAGATATTTTTAGTAAAAATCAGGGTTTTTCGAAAATATATCTTTGAAGTTACTTGTTCTAGGAGAGAGGTAAAGGCGCATAGACGGGCTCGGCGGTTGCAGACGAGAGTTATTTTATAAATCATGGCAAACAAACACTTTTTTAACAAGCAGTTATCTCAACGGATACACAGCAAAGAATGAAACTTCCATCAGGCTTAAAACTGACTTCTTTTAATTTCAACTGCGACATGAAGAAAAATCAGATGTTTTTCACAAAATAAAAAATGTTAAATTATATTTTTTTATTGAATTCTGGAAAAATCAACATGCGGGAACGCTATTCTTCGTATTCCTCCTCATACGACATTACTGGGTATAATGTTTTTATAGATAGAGTTCCATTCGTGACTTACTCGTACATGTGCTGATATTTTCATGAGAGTCCCTTTTACTTGCTTTTACTCTTAACATTGTACCTTAGTATAGTGTAATGAATATACGAGTACAAGAGAAATTATTAATCGTTTATATATTAACGATTTCCCATCTTATTATTATTCGGTAATCAACAATAATTCTACGAACGATCAATATAAGGAAGCAAATGATGATTTAGTCCTAACCGTAATACCTACAATCTACATTCCTGCGGTATATTATACATCATTATTGTACACCGCGCACCGGTCCCTTTAGCCACGTGGTTTCCCATGGAATTACAAACCGATATATTTATTATCATTTCGTGTTTTCATCACGAATGCCTTAACAGTTGAATAATTACAGGAAGCTGTGCTAATTGTTACCTGGAAGTGAACTGGTTCGGAAAAGAGGACTTGGGGTTTCATAATATGTCATAAATGGTTATAATACAGCTATTATACATGTAAATTTAATGTAACTTAAAAAGGTAATTAAGATATTATACTTGATTCTTGTAATGTAATATACCTGGAGGGCTGAAGTGACCAGGGCTGAAGTGGGACTATGCAGGTCATGTGGCGAGAGCAACGGATGGCAAATGGAGCAACAAGCTCCTGTTCTGGCGTCCGTGGCTCGGTTAACGCCCTAGAGGCCGCCCACAGATGCATTGGACAGATGACCTGAAGTTGACAGCTGGCCTCAAATGGACATGCGAGGCAAAATCAAGAGAGAGATGGAGACGAATGAGGGAGTCCTATATCCAGAAATGGAAGCTGCAGGGCTCGGGAAGAAAATGGAGAATACACCTGAAAAGGTACCTACAAAATGATATTTTGCAACTGATAGGAACAAATTATTTTTTGCAATCAGCCTGCTTTTGAATTTTCCACTTTGTTTAAAAGAAAAAAAAAGGAGTTTGAGCTTGTATGCACAGATAATGTATGTACAGATCGCACAAGACTCTAAGAACCTCTGTCTTGAAGTGAAGCATACATCGTCAGCACCGGGATTAGAACGCAGCACCTCCCGCTCAGAAGTCTGGGTTTTAACAGATTGCCATTTTTTTTATTTTATTCAAGTACCTATTCATTCATTTCATTAGATGTACCCATAGAATAATAATATATAGTACCTAGAGGTACCCACTCGTCTCAATTGATTCAATAGTTGTAAAGTACAAAGTTTTATTTTCCAATAGTTGTGAATCTTAGGTTCATAAAAACGGTGACTTTAATATATTTAGATAGGTACCTAAGTAAAAAGCGTATGTTAGGTACTTTATAAATTCGACAAGAATATTAAAGAAAGCATCTTGAGAACGTTTCGTTTTTATGGTCCGTAAAATATGAAAGCAATAATAATAAAAAAATATCTTTAAAGTTTCCTCTAAAATGATAAAATAAAGTTGTCAATAATGATATGCATTTTATGTCGAGACTTAGTCTAGCTAGAATATACTGTTACTCGATATAATACTACATATACGTACTTAGATATTTATACAATGAACTAGATTTATTTTTCTACTTAAATGATACAACAGCTTACATCAAATTTACAAAATATAATAGCGTATTACTTAAAGCCTGTTACAGCATTATTTGTAATAGAAGTTTAATATAAAATTTAAGTGAAAGTAAATTTAAATTGCCCTTTTTTCATTACGAGTAGAATAATACTTGTCTTTTTTTAAGGAGAGGATCTTTGAGAAATAACATAAGGATGGGGAAAAAGAAAGAGGGAGTGAAATAAGAATGAAGTAATATCATAGTTTTATAATAAAATATTGAGAAATAAGGCGTTTCTAAAAAGTTAATTTACTGAATGAATCGTCGTACAACAAATTTTCAAAACTGAATTTTTCATCCTATTGAAAGTGCTGACTACTTATCGGAGTGAGTGCAATTAAGTATTGAGCATAACTTGGCTTATAGGGCATGGAGGTGTGTGCCACAGTTGGTTGGAGTACGGGTCTTGACGGCTCAAGGTTTTTTTAAGAAGGATAAAGGATGTATTTCGTCTTGTTTTCATAAACCGAGATCCATTTTTTGAAATATAAACTCTACACTCAACTGGATTCAGAGATCCCAAGATAGAGCATCATGGAAGGAAATGGAGGAGGCCTTCCTCGAGGATTGGACGGGAGTAGGCTGATTAGAAGTAGAAGAAGAAACTCTACTCCGTTGTCTAATAGGTATATTATATTACCTACATATTTGTTTGCATGAAAATGAAAAATATTGTTTCTGTAGGTCTTGCCGACTGTGTCAAGCTTCTATAAAAAACTCGCTATTGTTACGAGTATATTAGTGCAATTGCGGTATTAATAGTTCTTCACGTTGAAATTACAGTTAATATTTACTAAACACTCCATTTCACTTGGATGTAAAAGTACCTATACTTACTATAAGTTGTAGGTATGATATCTGTAAACACCCGCCCTCTATTGCTTACACTACAATATAAATGAAAATAGCTCTTGGGTTGATTGCTTGGAATATTCCAATTTATATCGAGTAGTAGGTAATAATGTAATACAATAATTACATACACATATAGTATAAAATATGTGCCTAGTAGATAGCGGTGATGTCAGAAGCAAAAGCAAATATTATTTCAAGTAGTTGGTGCCTACATTCATACACACATTAAATGTCAGACGATGTAGTCGTAGATATCCCCCATATGTGTGTGTATCTAGGAAAATACCTTTTTATTTGCTCAAATTGATTTGCGAAGTTATAATATAGATTGTATATAGGATAACTTCAATCAGTAGTTATTCGAGGGAATGGATTGTAACTACAAAAATATACTAACTACATATCTCATAGGTATAAATATGATATTTCTTACAACGTCCAGAAGTGTATGTTTGTTAGTTTGTTTCTTTCTTTGTAGCTAAAGTTTCGGTTTAAACAAAGTTTCTGTCAATTCAAAAAGAAAACTTTTAGAGATCTCGCTGTTTATATAGGTTCACCTACACTAGGCATATAATTTTTCATCCTTATTTCCACATCATAATAGAAAACATACTAAAACACATACAACAACGTACAATACAGTTTATAGTGATTTCTTGTAGGTTATCGAAAGAAATGTTTTTGTGAGCATCATACATTTCGGTCTATCGTGAACTACGTAATTCAATTTTTGAACAACTCGTTTTTGAGTGAAATCACAAAGTCTTCAATTACAATTCTCTACTGCTTATATAGAATTGCCCTACAATTCTCTTTTCTCTCAAATGATAATTCCTAAATATGTATATGTAGAATACCTATGTGTATTTTCCGTAATTATTTGAACTGTTTGATTAATTAGAATTGGTAATGAATTAAGGTAATGTTTAAACATCGATTAATATCATATTGACTTATCTATTTGCGAGATATAAAACAGATCAACATGCTCATAATATTACATATTATTGGAGTATCAGGGGATGGGTTTAGATGAGTGTAAAATAACCTTCTGTTTCAATCCTGGGACTGGTTGAAAATTAAACCCTGTTGAATTTTCCGCTTCAGGAATTCTTCAGCGACGCTTAGAAGATCCATATGTCGGAGGTGCAGTTCATTTTTGGTGTATTGGGTCCAGATATTCTTGAACACCACGCTGGCGCTGGTTTAGTGGATAGAGACATTTTGAATCTTCTCTGACGAATAATTGCAGGTATTGTGTATGTATGACGTATAAATAAGATTTAAACATGTGTCTTATACGAATACCTTACCATAGTAATCGTACCCATTGAAATCAATTTGACTTGCATTCTCAATGTAGATTTATTGTTTCACAATAGCTTTCAAGCAATAAATCTCATGTTGTGTATATCTTAGCACTTAGGAATCATTGCGATCCCGAGATGTCGATTCATTTAGGTAGGTTGTATGCATTGAAGTATGTCTTAGGTATAATTCAAATAGATTGTATATATGTGTATACTAGATGTTAAGGTAGCAGTATCTTATTGAATACAATCAGTGATAGATATTGACAGTTTACACAAGTCCACGATCACTGAATACAAGTAATGAAATACTCGTAATATTCAGATTCTCTATTGAATTTGGTCAATGTATACGATTTGGCCATTCGGCTTGCAATGTTAACAATCTTACTATTGAACAGAGATTTTAATTCTTTATTCATTGTGGAACTCCTAAGTAATTTGTGTTTAGAGAATAATTTGGCAAACAATTATACAATATTGAGATTTGATCATTCTAGCCAAATGCCTATTTTTGACGAGTTTTATCAGACCTTACGCTAAATGGATGTTTTTTTAATAGCCTTGCCCAAATAGAAACAAAACTTTGCACTGTTTGGACAACCTAGAAATTATATTCCTTTCTGTAGTATTTTTCACGAGATTTTCAAGAATCGTAAAAAAACTTTAAAATATTTTTGTCGAATGATAAATCTTCCGAGTGCACACAGCATGGCGACGTCCATGGCTGAAAGTAGAACAAGCTTTTCATAACATTTTATAAATTTCTAAATTTCTAGATTTATTATCCGCTTCCACAATAGTATATTTTGTCTCAAGAATAGAAAGGATTTAGATAAAACTCGTCTGTAGAATATACTATAGGGCAGCGTTCTCCAAACTTTTTGAGCACACGGACCACTAAATTCATAATTTTAATCCATTGAACCACTATTTCCCGCACCCCGAAGTTTATGCTTCCATTAAATACTACGTCGAAGCCAGCCCATTAGTTCTCAGAATATTCAATATTACGTAAAGAAAACATCTAGTTACGTGAATGTTGAAAAAATACTAAAGAATATCTCTGAACTTAGCACCGTAGGCGAATTTTGGACGCTAATGTTAATTGGGTTAATTTTATAAGGGTTTTTTCCGATCACCCAAAAATACTGCCTGGAACGGCAAGATATACATTATATGACTCATAATCTCGTAGGCTTTCACAGCGTGATGAATCCATTTCCATGTTGTTCGTTCTTCGGGAAACCCGAAGAACGAACAACATGGAAATGGATTATTCAACTGGTTTGCTACGAAGTAAAGTCGAATTTCTCCGCGTGCCACCGCTTTTTGGGGACCGCTGCTGTAGGATATACTCGACTACTTACATATTTACTAACACATTGTCTGTGTAAAGTTGTATAACATGTTAGTGCATTAAAGTGAACATTGTGTGCATACACATTTCCATACTTGTATTTACGTAGGTTTGCTGTGTGGTCAGTCAGGCAAAACGATGTGTAAACAAGATTCGATATCAAGGGGTGTTAACTAATCAATGGGTTTAAGCAATAGGAGTGACTTACAAGAATAGGCTTACTAATTGGCCATGGATAAACTTAGAAATAGACGAGGTTATTAATATAATCGATATTTTAAATACTTTCTGAATACATATTAGTAGAATTTTAAGGCATAGGGAAAAGCGATTATTTCAGCATGCATTAAGCAACGTCATTAATATTTCTTTAATGAATCAATAATGAAAAATAACAATATAATTCCAAAAACTCCAATGACGAATGAGTTAATTTACGTGTGTAGGAATGACAAAAAAGCCTAGTATTATTGAGGTGGTCGGTAGCCTGGTTGGTAACGCGCTCGACTCTTAATCCAATGGGCGCGGATTCGATCCCCGATGCCGACTTACTCCACTTCACGACAAAAGCTTTTCATGCTTGCGGGGAAGTGTACAAAGATGTATTTGGGTTTATTTCGATAAACCCAGATTCATTATATTATTAAAAAAAAAAAAGAAAAAATATTATATCTACGTAACTCAACCCGAAAAAATAATAAATAGAAAATATAATACGCACTCTAATTGTATATTAAATTCAAAGTTTTTGAACAAGTTATGTTTGTTTTGATCAAAGATTCTTAGCGGACGTTCAATGTAATAATAGTATAAGGAAATACAAATCTTATAATGTACAATCGTCCAAGAAGTACAAAATTCTGAGAATTTTCTCAACGAAAGGCGGCAGATATCAACATTCACATAATAACTTATGCGAACTCCCTTGGGGATGGGAGCAGGATGGATGTTCCGACGCTTACGAGTCGGCTTTGGCTGGCTTAAGTGATCACTTTATATCTGCCGCCTTTCTTTGAGAAAATTCTCAACATATGCCATCTGCGAGATGCAGACATGAAAAGCCAGTAATACCTAAATGATTTAGGTATCTTCCTCTCAAGTACAAAATTCGTTAGTTTTCTTTTCTAAGAAATGACGTTTGGTACCTACTGGGTATGGAACTTATTTCCACTGTTCATATTATAATAGTTTTCTTCTCACTGTTTTCCCATTAACCTACTTGGGTGGGAACCCCTTAAAACTTCAGATAATCTGAACCTCGTGTGCTACCTACGCATGGGCAGCCACTTAAGTGGAAGATAAAGGGATTATGTACTACTCTTGTACCAAGTACAAACTACTTAGGCATTGTCCGATGTGTGAACTCAAGTTTTAGGGTACATACGTTAAATTTGTTGGAAATTATTTGAAATTCAAAATTATTCGACAAGGTGGTTTTAAAATTACCGACAATGTTCTTTTTATTTAATTAATAACTGAGCTGTCAATATAAAATTTGTATACTCGAAATACTGGTAGTACGAAAGGTATTAAATTTTATTCAGCGACGCAGACTTTCAAGAGAGATGGGATAAGTGTGTACTTGTATCCTTCTGATATGAACAACGCATCATGCTCGGATGAGCTTTTCGCTGTATGTACCTACATTATTCATATAACAAAAAGTTTATAAAGCCTTGGACAATGGACGTGAAGTGAAAAGAGGTCATGCGTACTAAATCGCTGATATGAAGGATGAATTCTGGTTTCTTTCGTTTGTTCTCAGAAAAAAGGCGCATCTACAGTTTTGATTTCATCACAATAACGTTTCCTCTGTAGTCTTTACCATCCTTTTACTTTTCTATCGGGCGATATTTTTCTACTTATGTGTTAGCTGTAAGTTCAGTATGCATGTTACTTGTTTGTGTGATGGTACCATGCGTTGCATGCTCGCGTGAAACATGCTTCAAAATGTCTTCGTGTAGCCGACATTTCATTAGTCACAGTAAAAAAATAGCCAGTGAATGCTTAAGGTCAACACTGACTTTCTGTGACATACTCGTATCTGAGAAGACTTTAAAGTATCTCCAGAAAATTAACATTGCGGTTAGATATATTGCCAAAAAAATGTGACAATTTAAAGTACCTAACTGCTGCTAGGGTAGAAGGGTTAATAAACAACTGATCTTTCAGAGTGGAAGGCAGTTGTCCACAGGTCGTTAGTGACCCCTATTTATATACCTACATAGACTGTAGGATCGATTCTGTCTTATGTACGAGTATACGTACATAAGACATAATCGTACTTACGTAATATGCGTAGCCACGATGCTGTAAATGACTCGGAATATATCTTATGATGACATTGGAAATGGGCACTTTGTTGGCTTTTAATTACACAACAACCCTACATAAATCATTTTGCATCATCATCGTGATATTAGATATTATTTTGCTAAGCTATCTACGAGTACTATACTAATGATGGTATGGGGAAAAATATATCGCATTAGTTTATTAACTTAAGTCATCTAAGATGGGTATGGAATATAAATTATCTAAGTTACTACGTATATTATGAGGTATCTATACACAAACCGCTATAATACCTAGTTTATTATTATTCTATATCTATCACTAAGGATACGGTTATAGAACCTGTGAAATATCAGTGCTCTAAGCTTATAAGTCGTCTTTTGAGAGAGCAAGATAATATAATACTGTGAGGCGAAGAGTTGTGAGGAAAAACAGAAGGGAGAGGAAGGGGCTTCTGGCTTTACGTCACATTTATGTGATTGATGTTTCCCATTAATCACAACGTTTGGTCACATTAACAACCTTCATATCTTGTATTTCTGGTTGTATAGATCAATGATTCATATAATATATACGGAAACTTTTGTATGAAAGTCTAAAAGGGTGTATAGTATGTATGTGTGACTAATAAATCTCAAGTTGTTTGAAGGGCTTGACCGTAAAGAGGATTCAGAAAATAATAATAGTATGGCCTAATATAATAAAATAAATGTCGACCTTGTGAGAGATTTGAATTAAGATGCATATGTCGAGAAAAACAGCTTGGTTTCCATTTGAAAAAATATGAAATATTATGTTTTTATGTGAAGATTTTTTGAGTTTTTAAGAAGTTATTACCTAATATAAAGCTTTCGTGTATTATTTAGAGCTCATTTATTTTAACAATTTTATTTTTTAAGGTCGTACAGAAAGTGTGGAGAGAGATGGATGCAGTGTGCCCAGGACAGGCAGTTGCGGAGGACCAAATGGGAGGCCTTTGTCCAACAATGGATCTGAGAGACTGGGGAAGAAGAAGTGTCGAAGACTTAGTCGTAATGGTTTTACGAGTACAAATAACTAATAATGTTTATTGAATTTTCAGAATCGATAGTGTGTATGAAGGATGTGAAATTATCATCATTATTAACTGATATCTTTTCTACCGCAATCGTCCAATATCAATATGCCGACTAGCTATACGTATTAAATACCTCAGGACAATTAATTGTATAATTCTTTGATAACGGCTAATGGAAAATGGGTAGGTATGTGTGTAGTTTTATATCAGCTTCATAACAATTGGCACAAAGAGGTCGCGCGATGTATCGTTTTACGAGTAATTTACAAACTATACTATAATCATCAGAATATAATGCTTAGTGGTAAAACCACATAACATTATTATTTAATCTACTACAGTAACTACAGCACATCCAAATTTAGTTCGTTGTATAATAGCATGCATATAAAATAATACATTTATCATGTATAAGGCCAAAGATAAGGAATGTACTATAGCCTAAAACATATTCAGTATTAACCAGAGGTTGTGTTTTATCTTTATTTGAACATGGGACAAATTATTATATTTGTGTTTGTCAGTATAATATATTGCGTAAGAGATAAAATTATTTAGTAGCCCATTATTTCTACTAAAATAATATTTGACTCGAATATCCATAACCCAAAGTGTAATGATATTAATAATCTTGTAATCTGTGGGTTTGAAATGAAAAAAATCAGGATTGAATGTAAACTAATCTACATATATGAAATGATTATACTTGTATATCTACAGTGATATTCGTACTGGGATTTTGTAAAAAGGAAACAAAACGGCAGAATATATGTATAGAAAAAAAACATTCCTAACTTCAGAGTTCACATAAAGAAATCACAGTTCTGCAATAAGTTTGCCGAAGTGAACGATGCTTATAATCTGTACTATGACCATTTTTATATGTAGTAATGTACCTTGTTCACTTATAAATACGAGTAGATAGATATAGTTCAGTCACTTTAGGAAATCAATGTATGGGGAAGTTGGCAAAATTAATAACAGATGGGACTCTATGCAGTATGATACCTTAGGGTGAGGTGTTTCAGAATATCAGGCGTCCCCCCCGCCACACCTGACGCGTCACCCCCCTGGCCCCCCGAATAGGTCCCCCTACGTGGTTTTCCTCTATTTATCAAAAAACTGTAACAGATAGAAGGAAAATGTTAAGGACAAAAATAGTCCTTAATAAATTCTCTACAAAATAGGTAAAGCACATTTTTTGATAGGACTAGTAATTTACCCGCAATAGCCGGTGAAAATATCGTAATTTTTTAATAAGAACCAAAAATTTTTTATTTTACTCAAATTGCTGAAAATTCATAAGAGCTACAAGAAAATGGTCAAAGAATGAATTAATTGCTATAGTTTTAGCTATAAAATGAGCTATTATTTATTTTTGCACGGCTCATAGTTTTTGAGTTATAACATAAAATTCCAATGACAGAAGTCTTAAAAATGGAACTTTTCATACAATTTGTATTGAAATGCTGTGATATTAAAATTTAGGTTAAGCCTGTTTTTCACAAGCATGTGAAAGATAAAAAATGTATTGGAGTATGATTGGGTCTTTTTAGTATTTCAAGATATAATCCTTTCGAAGTTGAATGCACTTTTGCCAGTCATGTTTCAAAGCCATTATCCCAGTTTTCCAGAAGGATTCCTCAAGGTTAGGATATGGGTCAAAAGCATTGGCACCCGGCGATTCGAGGGTTTGTACAAGTCCTGTTCTGAAGTTAAGATGAACACTACTGATTAAAATCAGATCACTGGAATCTCTGCTATCACCTAACTAATAATTCCGCGATCTTTGAAAAATTAATCCATGTCTTTATCGACGTTCTCCAGAACTACTGCATTTTATTGCTTTCCGCTTCAAGGGTTGTGTTTGACACCTTGCTGTGCCCATTCAAAATCTGGCACTTACTTTCTAATCATGGCATATGATGGAACAGACTCCATTAATGAACCCGATATTTCTTTTATGGTTCGTGTCGGTCTATGACCTTAGATA
Source organism: Ceraclea dissimilis (assembly GCA_963576895.1). Lineage (NCBI taxonomy): Eukaryota > Metazoa > Arthropoda > Insecta > Trichoptera > Leptoceridae > Ceraclea > Ceraclea dissimilis. The sequence continues at coordinate 19,111,049 of OY756358.1, read as the reverse complement.
AAATAATATTTTATCACGGATCGCAGCTGACAATTTCACATTTTCACAAAAATGTCAAACACGTTGAAATAAAAATGGTGCCAAGAGTGCCAGCGTCGTCCTATCGATCTCAAATTTTGTAAATAGCCCTAATGAAGTTTAAATTATCTATATCAATAATGAACTTAAACTGGTCTGTACATTTTTTTCTCAGGGCTACGAAGTGTTCAGCCGAACCTCGTATCTTACACAGACATACACTAAATTTTCTTCTTTAATGATCTTGACGAATCCTTCTGCAAAACTGGGATACGGCTTTGAAATATGGCTGGCAAAAGTGTATTGAACTTCTAAAGAATTATACCTTAAAATACTTACAAAATCCAGTCATACTCCAATACATTTTTTATCTTTCACATACTTGTGAAAAACAGGCGTAACCTAAATTTGAATATCACAGCATTTCAATACAAATTGTATGAAAAGTTCCATTTTTAAGACTTCTGTCATTGGAATTTTATGTTATAACTCAAAAACTATGAGCCGTGCAAAAATAAATAATAGCTCATTTTATAGCTAAAACTATAGCAATTAATTCATTCTTTGACCATTTTCTTGTAGCTCTTATGAATTTTCAGCAATTTGAGTAAAATAAAAAATTTTTGGTTCTTATTAAAAAATTACGATATTTTCACCGGCTATTGCGGGTAAATTACTAGTCCTATCAAAAAATGTGCTTTACCTATTTTGTAGAGAATTTATTAAGGACTATTTTTGTCCTTAACATTTTCCTTCTATCTGTTACAATTTTTTGATAAATAGATGAAAACCACGTAGGGGGACCTATTCGGGGGGCCAGGGGGGTGACGCGTCAGGTGTGGCGGGGGGGACGCCTGATATTCTGAAACATCCCACCCTAAGGTATCATACTGCATAGAGTCCCATCTGTTATTAATTTTGCCGACTTCGTGCTGCAAAAGGACTGAGCTAATAGATGGAGTTAAACTAGTAACTAGTATGCAAATGGAATAAAAACAATTCAAAAATGTTTATTATCTTTTTTTCAAGGGTAATTTGAGAAAAATGAAGTTTTGGAGTTGGGCGGCAGCAGCACTGCGATTACCTCGCCCTAGTGAACAAATGTTCTAGCATATATTACTTGTCGTGTTAAATAACTCACCCTTGGTGGGCCCAGATATTTTATGGAGGATTTTTCTCTCGAAAGCTTCGAGGTTCCTTTCATCTTGTTTTGTGAGTGTGCAGGTTTCCGATGCGTAGGTTAAGACGGGTTTGATTTCCGTATAGCGTGCACTTGGTTTTTCTGGGAAGCAGACGCGATTTCAGAAGTTTTGTGAGACCAAAATCGCTCAGATTTGCTTAGTGTCCACTTTTTGGAATTATTAACACGAATTGGAACTTAATACAACTGATTATAATTATATTAAAATTAGTAACCTTAGAAAATGATTTTGACTGTAATAATCTTAACGAGTAATTAATTCAAATGATTTCTAGTTACGATTATTAGACGATCTAAGTACAGTTAAGTAACAATGTAAATAAATTGTGGTTATGTGGGTTCGCTTTATGTTAGTGGTTGTCTCGAGTTATTTTCATGTAATTCAATATTACAATACAAATTTAGTATATTTTACTAACTACAAGTTACTGGGATTAATTAGGCAGTTTTATTCGCAGAGTTAGTCTAAATCTACCTGTAAGTATAATTATAGTAATTTCACAGAAATAAATTTAAAAGATTAAGAACATTTCTGCATGGGGTGAAGGATTCGTATTATACTACAGAAAATACTTCTGAATATGAATTAATCATCAGGTACTAGCTTTTGTGCATTTTGGTTTAGAAAGCAACCACTATTACGTACAAGTTACATTTAAATGCGAAGGATGGGCGCATTTTGAGTAAAAGGAATCGGAGAGCTTGTGTAACAAATTGCATGAATGAGACGAAGGCTAGAAGTGTGTGCAAGTATAGGGCAGTCTGGCGCTTTGTCCTCTCTGCCATGGCGTGAAGGTATAGATAGATAGATATGTAGATACATTTAATGAAATACTTTTTTCTTTAACCCTAATAGGTGTTTGATTTTTTAACAGCCTACATCTATTCTAGTCAGGATTCTGCTCTATCGTTCAGTCTCAGAGTTCTGGTTCCCCACTGGTTCCTGAACATAGACGATTTAGTACCTATGCCACCTCACTTAAATATTATGAAGATTTTTGGTATATTTGAAGAGGCGTGTGACGCTCGGTTAGATCTGAATATGTTTGAACTGTTTTTCCATGTGGTGTTCCTTTTAAGTTTACAATATGTAATTAGGTATATGATGCCAGCTTTGATTATTGAAGTACCTAATCAAACACATACTGACATAAAATCCAATTGTTTCGCTTATCTAAGGCTGCATTATAATAAAAAAAACATTTTAAGATGCCTAAGTGTCAGTTTCCCGGCTGTGACTACACCAATAACTCTAAAAAGAGTAATTTATCTTTTCATATGTAAGTATTATGCATTTTGGTTGATATTGTCATTAATTTATATATCTTTAAACAAAAAACGCTTCAATCGATATTTACATATGTGTTTACGTTATTTTTACGCTTAAAATGACATTGTATATAACATAATTTCATCAAAATACATGTCTCATAGGCATGTTGATTTGATCATCGAATCATCGATATTCCAAGTGATATTCAAGGATTTTAGAAGTCATGATGTTTACTAATTTTTATTTTCTTTTATTTAAGTTAACTATTTACATATTTTGAATTTATTTGCTATATCAGTAAACCTTTTACTTGCATTAACAAGAACTTTTGTTTTATAATTCACAACAAATGCATACACACAGTGGTATTTTAATGTAGATCCGATTATTATATTATATTTACAGGTTTCCGAAGGATAATAATAATAATCATAATCCGCCACCCAGATCACGTGAATTGAAGTCGTTGGACATTTTTTTGGGTTTTCTTAAAACTAAGGTTTATGCCAACAAGCCTACAGCCACTTATGCCTTGAAGGAGTTAATTGAGGGCTGTATATGCGAAATTCAGCCACATTTGTGCAAAGCGGTCATGGATAATTTCGAAAAAAAGAGTGCGTGTGCTGCAGCAAAAGCGTGGAGGCCATTTATCTGATATTATATTCCATTCATAACCCCATACTGTACACTTTATGAATCAAAAATAAATTTTCAATTATTCATTGTAAACCTGTGTTTTCTATCAAAATCAAATTTTGCGTTTTCCGTGAGACACCCTATACAAATTTATTTATTTATATAATTTCTTTAAAGTAAATGCCAAATCCATGAATGATCTAATTAATCCTTTTTATTTTTTTTACCAATACAACACAACATGTTAAAAAAATGGTATCGATGGTATTCAATATCGATGTTAATATTGAGCATTAACATCACATTAAATCATCCAGTAAAGACGAGAAGAAAAAGAAAAATGGAAACGACGTTCGAAAATAGTTCGAGGCTATGGATGCCAGTGAAACATGTTTGTAATTTAGTAGATTTTTTATTAAATACTGAGTATCCATTTGAATTCGAGTCTTTGATGTTCTCTAATACCAGCCTGCTGAATGAGAACACTAAATTTAAATCACAGTGTTCTTTTATTAAGGAGGTACAATATCTATTTTTAGTGTTTTCTAGAATAAAATTACTATTATAAGTAATGATTTTTTTCATATCATTGCAGACATCAAAAAGGAGGAAAAAACATTTAATTTTTTTTTTCTACGTATTTGTTTCCCAGAAAAAAATACCTGATATATTTAGTGCTCGAAATCAACTTGTGTATCTATACATTTTTTAGGGAAAAAAAATAACTTCGCTTCTTCGCACATTTATTTTTTCGTATCGTTTCATTTCTCGTATTATTGTAATACAATGATCTACGTTTCTGATTGATTTCACAAATATAATTAACAATTAGCTCATATCTATCTACTTGCCGAGGGTAAAAACCATCATTGTTCCTTGATAAAATTACCATTGTGTCGAGTCGAAAAGAATAATATATATCAGTTACGCAAAAAATACTGGGTATACTTTTCAACATAATTATCACAACAAACAAACTAAAACCACTTATTTAATTGACATCGCCGTACCAAATACATTTACTCGTAACATTCAAACAACCGTCGCAGAATAAAATCGTACACATAAAAATGCAAAAATCAGTAATTACTAATACCTACCTACTTGCAATATTGTCAGACGATTTCCTAATACTGATATTTCAGGCACAATGCTTGTATTTTAGGCCCCGCTTTGAGCCTAATCCTGTGATAGGTGAATTTTTCCCATTATTAGGCTGATGAGTTTACATGTGAATCATGAATGATAATTTGTAGACTCTCCTGATATTTTAATTAATATTTTTGATATATTTTTTTCCTTTATGTAAATATTTAGCACTATAATTTTTTCTGTGTAATTTGTACCTATAAATAAAATGTTCATAAATTACTGTTTGTGTCATATATGTGATATCTTCTTCCCTAAAACACGAGCTCTGCTCAATTTCGGGGAGTGGTATCAAATTAATATTAGGATATTTTAATATTTGTAGTTTCTATAAATTGTACAGTTGTGTTTTAATTACTTTTGCAGGTACACTTAAAAATTTAAACTGGATATTTTTTGCGGTTTCGTTGATTCCATATAACATCTCGCTTTATCCTTAGTTATCAATGAAAATAAAATTAATAATTCTCAAACCTTTGTTGACTGAATATTAAATCCATTGCAGTTCCAACTAGTTGTTTAATAATTGCCTGCTTACCGCTGGTTCTCAATATATACATCTTGGAAATGATAATTCTATATTATAATCGTACTTCGACACTCCGATAATTGAGTTTTCTCCATGCAAAACTGAAATGGAATTCTCACTTCTGTGAATGCACTAATGGATAGACATGAATAATAGAATAGGATACGGATATCATCAATGCATAGAACGTAGATAATATAAGTTTAATAATCTTCCATTGTTGATTATTTTTATGTCATCGTAAATTCAAGCCAAAGCTCAGAAGAGTATATAAGGGTACGGGCACTACGTAGTTGGGTAGGGTTTCACATTCATTCAGATTCAATAAATTTGATATATGTACACAGTTTTTTGATTTAAATTTAATAATAAGAAATTTAATTAAAAAAATAATAATAAGAAATGATGTCCAGATTTCGTAAAGCGTCTTAGGTAGATGTTGGATATTACACAAACTTACTTACTTACTTACTGCTAGCAACTTGCGTTCCACTGCTGGACATCTTCTAAACCATTTCCACGGCCTCTTCTAAACCATTCCACTGTCTTCTATCTTGGGCTATCTGCTGCCATCTACGACCCGTAAGCTGGACAATGTCATCTGTCCACCTTTTCTGGGGTCTTCCTACGCGTATTTTGTTCTCCCAGGGCCTCCACTTCAGGATTTTAGGTACAAACTACCACAGAATAAATAAAGGACAAATTACAGAAGTATATATTCCTTCCTTTATTGAATAAAATTATGATCGAAGTGACACTATTTGCCAATAATTTATTTTCTGCTGCGAAAATAACAATACAAAACTTGTTCTGAAGTGTTGCGTTATTCGAACTATATTCATAACAAGTATACTATGTACTTAGGAGTCTCCTGTTTACTGCAAGAGAAAACAACAGCACTTCATTTCATCTACATACTCATGTATATGCAATGTGCATACATTGTGCATGTACAATAATCATGGTGAAAGAGTTGTAAAACTTTAATTTGGAGTTTCTTTTATTCCTCCCGTCAGTGGTTTGAATATAAAACAAAAAACTTAATTCGTAACCCACCCCCAGCAAAGTACTTCTACAAGTTTTGTTTTGTTCTAATCATACAGTTCTGTATGTTTACGAAGACAATAACGTGTACAATACAAAAATTCGTTTGTATATGTAGTACTAAAAACACAACACTGAATCAATATAAACATTTTTCATCGTTTGTATATCCATAAGAATTTACATTTAATAACTGGGGAATAACTATTAGAGAGAGGAGTGCTCCTTTAAGAATTTTGTTTGATGATCTTGTAGGGTATAAAAATAAATTAGAGGACTACGTCAGGTTACAAAAGTTTAATAATACGAGAAATCGGATTCATTTTCTAATAGCTTTTTTTTCAATTAATATTTTTATTTTTGGAATCTTTAATAAAAATTTTGTTCGGGTGCGGAAAATTGTGAACTAGATCGAATGTAAATACTACTGTAGCCCTTATTTCACCAGGTTTCGGGTGCTTTGGCTTTTAAAAAAGAGAGATGGAGTAGATATAATTTAGTCATGATTATTATAGCACACTTACCTTACGTTCTTTAAGCCGGGTTTATTAGCTACTAGAGCAATTCAATCGATTTTCTGTGCCCCTGACTTGGATCATAGTATCATATTAGGAATATCAGGAGGTTTCTCCGTTCGGGACGATTTTGACGCATTTCCCATCCCCAAATGGGAAATTCTTGCCGAAATGGAATAATAAAGCCCCAATAGAAATTGTGTAGTCAAAAAAATTTGAGGTATCAGACCGAGTTTTACTACATTTTCTATTTCATTGTGAATTACAACATAGTAATAGTAATAAGATGACGCAATATTAAAAATATTGTATTTTTTCTACGTGCCCTGGAATACGACTTACAATATCATGCGAATAGTACTCGTATCTAGTTACATACAAAAGCATACCTATGCCTAACATTTACTTTACATATGATTATGACCTGAAATACGTTGGTTTCCAATGGACGCGGATTTTCATTGAAATTGGAATAGGATTCTGCCTGTAGGGGATTTGCATGACATATTATAATTTTATAACGAATCTCCACGAATTGTATTTATTCCTAGTATTGTAATAACATAATACACCTACCTTTGATATAAAAAGGGTTCTAGGATATCGTACCTACGAGCAATATCCCTAACCCCTCTGACATAATCGCCACAAAGCAATGTCAGAATTAATGGGTACGTAGGTACACTCTTAACTCTTATTACATATTAATCCTTTTTTTTTCATTCTTAGCTAGATAAATTCAATGTTATTTTCCGATATTACTATGTGGATTTTAAAATTTGATCTAACGATATCGAAATTGATGTCTTACGAAGGTGGGGCGGAAAAAAACATCGAAACTCAAGAGTCACTTCTACTTTCTTGATAGGTGAGCAGGGCAGCGTTCATAATATACATTTTTATGAATCTCACATAGTGTAGGTAAAATCATATATTTACACATTTGGATGAAATTTCTAGTAAAACGAATGATTATTACCTGAAGTTAATGTTTACTATACAAATTTTAATTTAGTTGCAATATTTCATGATAGCGCATCGATTAATTTATCGCACCATTAGTTTCTGGGAATGATTGCAGAATAGTTAACTAAGTATTTATAGTTGGGTAGATTTCAGTTACCAGGGAATCTTGCTATCACACCAGGAACATCTAATATGCCAGTAGGTATAATAAAGATACTGTGAATCGTCCCAAAGACCGAATAAGTTTGTGCATTTAATTGGTGAAGTGCCGAACGCAGATCTATTGCAACTGCAGTCTGATATTATTAGATAGAGAGGACAATGTATAGGTATGTAGTAGCGGTGGGAATAGTGAACTGCTCGTATTATTCTGAACACCCAGTTTCTAGTAGTTTTCATACAGTAAGTAGATATTGGGTTTATTTTATAATACAGGACATACACTATCGTACAGATCTGTATTTAGTATTTGAAATTACGTTAATAATTTTTAGGATACTTATTTTCTCCATCTTAATTGACCTACATGGTATGTTGTTGCTCCGGAGTTGCACTCTCTGAGGTGTCCTTCTATCTTTTGGGAGATTCTTCCATCTTACGTAGCTCGATATCGTAGTCTTGTATTATCCATTTTTTGGACATGATATATTTACTAGCCAATACTTCGCTGCCTAGTTCATCTCACGATGTCCTTAGCTTCGCATATCTCCTTTATTCTGGTTTTTCCATGTAATTTCTTGGAGATATTCTGCATTAATGTAAGCGCCTTTATTACAGAAGTCATTAAAACTTGTTTGGTTCTAATGGGTATTAAATCTTATGATTTCAAATAAAATTTAGGAAACACAGCCACTACTCATTATTGCGAAAGCTACTACTAAGCGTGCAGTAGTTGTACTAAGCATGAGCTAGACAGAATCAAATGGTTGCAATGATATCTACCAATTGTCCAATACCATATAATATGGTAGATTTTACGTTACTGTTAAATAATTTGTCTGGTAAACTAGCAACCACCTCAGTAAGATTGAGCCTCTTGATGACCACCGCTTATATCTAAAGATTAGTAAAAGTATTACAAAAAAAAAACTGAAATCTCATACTTGCCCATTTATCTCTGTTTGGTAGAAAATATCAAAGTATATAGCTAATCTATATACCTATAGTAAATAACAGTTTCTTGAGTCGATAGATTACCTACTTTCCCGTGGGTATCTTAGAACTATTGGCTGTCAAATGACTTGGCGCATTCCACCACAAGACTTCGAAGTTGTAAAACGAATTCCTGCAAACTGGACAACATTCCTGAAATAATTTTCATCCAAGAATAATTTGATTGTCTAATAAAATGAAAAGATAACTTAGTCTTAAAACAAAAAAAAATATTCACATAATTACGGCATTCGGTACACAACAACATGTACCTAATGCAGATTTGAAAAGAATAAGTGTTAGATTGACATTCGTCAATAAGGTAGCAAAGCGTCCAGATATTTAAAGGACATAGTTAAATAAAAAAATGAATATGATAGGTTTATTTACTTATAAGCATGACGTGAAGTTATGTCAAAAATCGAAGTCACGGCTGCAACGTTAATCATATTTCAGCAGTACTCAATTTTGAAAGTCCTCAATGTCTAATATAACATTATTCTTAGTCCAATATCCTTACCTGATGGGGTACAAAAACGTTAATTAATAATCCTAATAATCCCGAACAAAAGTTCTATAGTTAATGAAAGCAATAACCGTTTAGGTTAGTTTTTTATATCTTGTATTTCGCCTGAAACCGTAAATTTCCCAAATGATGATGAAATAGTGGAGACGTATATTATAATATAGAGCTTTCACATTTATTTTATGTGCTTTCACGATTAATGTGGGGTTTTCAAATTGCTGCGAATGACTTTCATTAATTTAGGGATAACTTGACCGGACGATGCCGTTTTGTTAGTTTAGGTCTAAAACGGTCGTCCAGTCAGTTTTTATATAAGTATATGACGTATTATCTAAATGCTTCAGCAGGAAAACAGTTTAATAATAGGAGAAATAATCGATTGGTATTTTGAGGTATCCCGTCCCCACGTTCATCAAAACCCGTCCTCTGATTTAGTTATTGTTCAAGTGGTAATAAAATCAGCTTAATATAACAACAACAATATAATCCGCTGTTAAGAGGATCAAATTTCGCAATTATGATTAAACAATAACAACTGATTCAACAATAATACACGATAATAACCCCTGTATTTCTATATGTTTTTAAAGCCAAATATCACATTGTGAAAATTGGTTTTTCAACTTGTCGAAGTTGGATAACAGGAAGGTTATCTTACCTAGTTATTTCAATAGAAAATATACAGTAAAGGTTTAACCTCAATCTATTATACAAGAAATTTTATTTTATCAATATCTCCGTACCAAAAAAACAATAATCATTGATAAAATCACACGCATTAAGATAATCTTTAGCTTTATACAAAAATATTAAAAATCCGTAATGGTAGGTAGATGATTATTAAATTACCAACCTATATATTTTTGAATGAATGAATGAATATTTATTTTCTTGATAAGTACATAGGTATAATACAAACATAGAGTAAAATAAAGGTAAAAATAGATAAATAAAATAAATTTATATGCATATATACACATACATACACACATACACACACATACATACGTATACACATACATAATACACACACACATATACACACACACATACATACACACACATATATAAATAGAGATGGAATACAAATAAAATTAAAAGTAGAAATAAAAATATAAATAAATATGGAAAAAAAAAATAAAATAAGGAAAAAACAAAATCAAGGTTTATGTACACAGGAAAGCAGGGGTCGTACTTATCACTGAAAATTGTACTGCCTCACTAGACTAGGTCTGTTCCGAGGCAGTAACACAGAGGTATATTATTAACACAAACAAGATATTATAAACTTTCGTGCTTCTATTTTTAAAAACAAATATCGCAATGAGAAAATACACCTTCAAAGGTCCCAAATGTAGAAGTTTAATTAAATAAAAATAATGTCCTTACCGTTATTTATTTAATGTGAGAAAATACAGATTTGATTTATACGTATAATTCTAAAATAATAATGTTTTTCTGAGCAAAGGTGGCGTGCAGAAAAACGTGGACAATTGAGAATTAATACGAGGTACATGTGATGTTTTAAAATCTCGAAATTGAACGTAGAAAAAATAATAAATTAATGTCAAAATTTCGTTTATTTAGGAATCGCCTGAGGAAATAATGATAAAAATACGGGCAAGATGTACCTACTATTTATCTGTACGGAAACATCGGGTAGCTGCTGCTCTAGGATTTTGGAGTATTTACGTTGAATTTACCTATATTGTTTTGGGATTAAGAGTTTATTTATTATATTTAAGTTGGTGGTGTTCAAACATTAGTTTCTTTTAATAATAAGGGCAGAGTCCGTTTAGTTATTTCCCTGTATCGGGAGAGTTGAGAGATAGAGAATGTTGGATGACATAAATCGGCCCTCTTTTCTAAGTAAATCATGTAGGTATACCATTCTAATAACAATAATTATGATTGATTTGTGAAGTAGTAATTCTACAACTACACAAGATCGCTCACAGTGAACTTGTGACTCTCTTGTATTCCTTTGAAGAAGAGAGCCAAGTAATAGTAAATTATGTACAAAGTTATGATAGAATTTCATATAAGTCCTACTCACATTTTACTCATAATCTCTTGTGTGTTCATTTATTAAGACAAGGTAAAGTATTACAATTCACAAGGTAATCTAAGTGACGTCTTTACCTTATGTGACGTAGTTTCCCTACTCTCACATGTCCGTTTGATCTTGTCCACACTTCATCACCTGCCCTCTCTTCCCCATGCATTCCTCACAGATCCCTTTGGCTCTGGACTGTCCACGAAGGGATTATCGTTTAATTTAGAGAAATACCTTTCACGTAGTTTTTGTCGGGCGAGATATTATTCTTGTGTATACTCGCTGTATTATTCTATATGGATATAGTGCTGCGACTTTAAGTATTTACGTCAAATCTACCCCTTTCGTATCCCAAAGGGAAATAAATCTAATATGCTGTAAGTAGGTATCTACTGTTCCAAATTATTATAAAGGTCGAATTTGTTTGTTGACATTCTATATCAAACAATATTACAGTTATAATGGAAATAAACAAACCTTTTGATATTACAGAAAAGTTACTCTGAATTGTTACACGTGCTCGATGAAATTAATTTTCCTAAAATAAAGACCTGCGGCCGACTTCAGGTTTTTCAATATCGAAGAGTAATTATAATACTAGGTAATTGTAATACATACCTCACACGTCTACCGCACGTCTTAAGCAGTGTTGATGGAGGGATGGGTGGTGAGATTGTCGCAATCGGGCAGGGGTAGTACCTACTTGATATGACACATATTTTTCTTCTGTGAGGAAAAGGATTGAAAAGTCTGGAATACATCATCAGCGCCGGGGTTTGAACCTGGCACCTCCCGCTCGAGAGACTGCCGTTTACACTGAAATAGTGGACTTCTTATGGCAGAATATCGGTCCGTTGTTTCGCAATAATAAAAAAAATGAGATTGACTCCGCTATTCATTTATATCATTAGTGCAAAGGCTAATTGGATAACTATGCGAATGAATTGGGTGCGAAGAACTTTTACCAGATTTTTCAGTCCTCGCCAATTCAAGGTTATAGGACTCTTCGTGTGGTTTTACAAACTGCGAATATATCCTGTTCTATTGAACTTGAAAGTTGTTTAGGAAAACGATAAAATATAAACAGCAAACTTTTAGGAGTAAAATGCAAACTCTATATAGCAACTTTGTAAACATAAACAGTAAACAGTTATACAGAATAATGTAGATTGTAGTTATAAATAAATCGATATGTTGGTATATATACATATGTAGGAAAGCAGGAAAGAAAAATAAACCATTCAAAATTTTTCTGTACTTACCTCAACACATAAAATTGCGTGTTTTTTTTATTTATGTCACATGAAACGAAATATAAATTACACTCTGATCCTGAAGCTTGCAAAGTGAAATTTTAATTCAACGACGTACTCGTAAAATGCTCGCATTCCTATGACTTTAATTAGGAAAAGAAATAATATAGTGAAATTTTATTGACGACTGGGCGACTTCCCTGTTCTTTTTAGGAACATTAAAGGGTAATTTGTAATACTATTAGTACTAGTAAACTTTTACGTAGACATAGTATATATCTAGATTCACTTCGAAAGTTTTGCAAATTTGATAACATTAGTACAAACAAGAGTTTATCTAGAAAGATATCTGACAGAAAGTAAAGATTAATAGAAGTTTCGATTATTTTATGGCGTAACCCTTCAGTAGTATGTTGTATTTACCAGAGGAATAGAATTTTTTAAATGAGAATTCATTTCACCCTTGCGATTACTGAATATTTCACGATGACGCAAAAACCACATCGAACTCTCGAGATTTATGTCGAATGTTTTATTTAACTTTGAACACAAATTGTAATAAATGTGTTTTTCACTAAGATATCTACACTATCACCATTTGAGAATCTTTCACCATACAGTATAAGTCAAATATTGCTTTACCTGAATTGATTTATACTTAATTGGTTACATCAAGTGTAGGTATCCAATGATATCTGTGTGTGATTTTTAGATAAACAAAAAAAAATCAGGGTCAATTCTGAAAATAAGACTTTCTTTTTTCAATAATTTCATTTTATCATAAATTTTAAATACACTTATTTTGATAAAAAACGTTTCCGAATCGGATATAGTTTTAATTTTTGGATATATGTATTTGAATGAATCATTGATCCAATATTTTTACTTATCTAGTTTCAGAAGATAGATGGCGTTCTTTTATAACAAAGTCTTTCAATTAACAATTCATTTTACCTTGAGGGCTCTATGCCACCGCAAATGAACGCGATTTTTCTGAAGGAACTGACTATTTTGTCATTTATTTAGCGTAGCGCTAAATACAAGTGGATGAGTATTAATTACAAAATAATATTTACGTAACAATATAAGTAAGATAATAATGTGAATGTATTTACTCAGGAAATAATAAGCAATCATCAACCAGAATGATATTAATCATAATACTCACGCATTCCACGTTTCTTGAATGGCGTTGATGTGTCTAGCTTATGTTATTATATTGTTCTCAAAACATTATCGCGAAACAGCTTATTATTTTTGTTTTCATCACCTTATTCTAGTCTTAATTAGACAATGTGAAAAGTTTTTCTTGACAATATCGTTGTAAGAAGAATGAATGGAAGAGAATGAATATGGGCTGGGTTTATCGAAATAAATTTTGTTCTGGTTTTATCGATATACTCGTAGTATATTCTGCAGTTCACGATGTATCGTTAGATTTTAACTAACTGTAATGTAACAATTCATTAATTAAAAATTGCATGAATGTGACGGAAACCCGAAGTGTGTGTCAGGATAGGAAAGTCTGGCGATCTGTTCTCTCTGCCTATCCCGCAAGGGAGGTGGCGTGAGGGTATAGAACAGAATAGAATTAATAATCCCAGATCCTCAAAAACGAAAATTAGTGCTTACCAAAAAGTTAGAAGAAAGAGTTTGATCGTTTTTTTAGAAAAATAATTAGGTTACTAGAGATTTAGGGTGTACAGAAATGCACGTCCACAAACTCGTTGCTGATTACCCCACACTGTGAAAAATTCTGTCGTGGCGTGGAAGAAGGATAATGATTCATCAACGATTTATGTCTATTTATATCTATGTATGT